>JAVGWX010000007.1:32911952-34111952 GCA_036924085.1 Ariolimax columbianus | reverse complement strand
CCTTCTAAAGTTCATTTCTATTGAGGAAGGCAAACGACTTTGTCAGGTCTACGAAAGTCATGCATAGCCCAAGCTGCTGCTCTTGGCATTTGTCCTAGAGTTGCCAAGTCGAGAAAATAAAATCCACAGTTCCGCGACCCAATCATCTGAAGCCACATTGGCTCTCTGGAAGAAAATACTTGTTCTAGGTGATCGATCAATGGGTTAAGGAGAACTCGCGCCAGTATCTTGTCAGCAGTTGATAGCAGGGAGATTCTTCTGTGGTTGTCGCATGATTGAGTATCCCTTTCGTTTGTATAAATTGACGATGGTAACTTCCTTCCTTTCTTGTGGGACAGTCTCAGTAGCCCATATTGTGTTGTACAACTCAGTCTCTGTGTTAGGGCACAGCTGCCTACTTTGTAGACCTCGGCCGGTATCAGGTGCGCACCTGGAGCCTTCCCATTTGATAGTTTGTTGATCGCTGCTCGGTATTGGTAGAGTATTGTTCAGGGGTGTCTGAGGCAGGCGTGATATGGGCTTGTCGCAAATGGAGAAATGTTGGTTGATACGAAAGTTGGTACGGAAGTGCTTCGCCCAGCGTTCCAGTATTCGCGGTTAGTCGTTAGCAGTTTTGAGCCATCTGCATTCAGAGTTGCGTACGAGGGTTTAAGGCCATAAACAGTTTTTAAAGTGTCATAGAAGATTTTGAGTCGTTTCTTTTCCACATAAAGTTGAATCTCATCTGCCTTGTTTTCCAACCATTTGTATTTCATTTTGCTAAGATTTTTGGGACCACGCTCCGTATGGTTGTGAAAGCTATCTTTCTGGCTGCAGACGATGTGTACATTTGATGAGTTATAACTCTTTTTTCCTTTGATAAGGGACATGATGTCGGTGTCGTCATCATCAAACCAATCTTGATGCGTATGTGTCGTGTATCCAATGTGCTCAGACGTGGACACGTTTACAGAGTCTCTGCTATTAGCATTGTATCATTTGTATATCTGATATTATTGATGCATTCTGACATTTCTTTTAATTCATTTACAATTTTTTCTGTGTTTATAATAAACATAACAGGGGACAGCACACACCCTTGTCTTAACACTTTTTTATATCTATACTTGGTGGCACCTCATCTCTAGTTCTCAGACATACCGACTGATACACTTTTTTTATATCTATACTTGGTGGCACCTCATCTCTAGTTCTCAGACATACCGACTGATCATAATAGAAATTAGTGATTCATGTTATATACTTGCCGTCCAGACTCATATCTTCCACACAATTTTTTAACTGCTCATGCTTCATGCTATCATATATTTTAGTGTAACTAATGAAGCAATCATATACGTCTTTTTGCACCTTCATGTATTTTCCCGCAATCATTCGCAAACCAAAAAAAAAATATATATTTTGCCTGAAACCAAAATGCTCCTCATTGACTGCTTGGCTTATCTTCCATTTAATTCGTTTGTGGTTTGAATTGAAGTAGTATTTTGGTGACATGACTCATCAAACGTATAGTTCTAAAATTCGTGCACTCTACTGATTTTGTATTTTTAGGCACCATTTCCAACTGTGAAATTGTTTGGTTCTGTAGCTGCATCTATCTGAAACGATCAACACCAATTTATTTCAGTGTTTCTATCCACGGTAATGACATCTGGTCCAGCCGCTTTTCTTTTCTTCATTATTTTTATATCTCTTTCAACTTCTGATTTTTTGAATAGACAGTTCTGATGTATCTTTTACTTCAAGTTTGCTGTATCTTTCATCATTAAAGAGATCATCAACGTATTCTGCCAATATTTTTGTTATTTATGTTGTCTCAAACAACATCGTGCCTTCTTTGTCTTTAATACATCACCCACCTTTGCAGTGTTTTTCTTTTTGGTCCTGTCTTTTTAAAAAACATTTCTCATGTAGTTCTAATGTTGTGTTTTGAGTTCATATCTTTTATACTTTTACATTTATCCTCCAACCTCTATAATCTATTTGTTTCCTATTTAATTGTTTTTAGTTTTGTATCGTGTTATATTTAGTTGTGTTTTTTGCTTCTTTTTAACGCTTTCCAAGAGTTTTAGTAAATCATCGGTCATCCAAACTTGTTCTGCATGTTCGTTCTTATATGGCGACCGAAAGGTGCCAAGACCCTTTCCCCCCTCCACGTAGTGATCCTAGATAAAGACAATCGTATTGTAAATTGCTCTTTTGGTAATTATTGTCACGTGCTTTCTGGCAAAGATGGCGCCATAACTGGCTGCGAGTCTACATTTCTCTACTGTTTTGGATCATTATGGATGCCGCCAGACCACGGATTTGCCTGGAATTCACACTAGTCGACGACTTACACTTGTGTTCACGGAAACGTGGTGTTGTTTTCCGTCGGGACTTGTTATTTCGTTCTTTTTTTGTGATTTTTTCCATCCGTTTATCCTGGTCTGGACGCCGGCTGAATCACTTCAATCAGTGAATGGAACTACGCGTATAGTTATACCTGTGTCGTGTTTCACGGGTTAGTTCTGCCGGTTCACCTTCATGAATTTGGCGTGTGGGAATTTTAGATGCTACTATGATGAACTGACAGCTGGGGAGAGATGCCAGACCCACTCACACGCTGAGTGTTGTCCATACGACCTCTTGTGGTTATCGAAAAGGCACGACAAACTGCGTTAGATGCCTTCCCACCTTTCTACCCTGCGGGTTTCATGTTTACGGAAAGGCTTCGATGGTAACCCTGAGGCAAAATCTGCATCCTATGCTATCTCCAGTCGTCTCGATAAATGTCTTGCCACTGGCAAAAGGTAGCTTAGGCTCTGTGAGTGAGGTTGACAAAAGGCGCAGTTTCTTCCTCACTTTAATCCAAATCTCCGCGCAAGTCACCCATTTCAGCGGACACAGCAAGAGATACGACTGTCCACACGGCTGAACAAAGAGAGTGGTCTTCATCACTTGTGATGGACAAACTATCACGTCACGTGCTTGCAATTAAATATTGGTGCTAATTGTCCAATGATCTGATTTGCATGATTGCATCTTTGTTGGATTTCCGCTGTAATTCTTCCGTCTGCTGATAATGTGCTGCATATGTTTATGAAATTTTACAGGTGTTTGATTTTCTGTTTTTAAGTGACGATATTGATGTCTCTGGCTATTCGCATTTTTTTTCTAAATTGATTTTCATGATGTATTCTTTACATATTGTATTTAGTTTATCAATATGCTGTTGCACTTGTAGTTCTGAAGCCGCCATGACTGCTTGATCGTCAGCAAAAAGAATGTTATTCATTTTATTTAAATCCATAGAATCACTGCAAGATCTACTTATTATTAATCTGATTTTTAAAATATTTTTATTCACACGATTAAACAAATATAAATAGAACCAAAATGTTAATTGCCTAATGGCTTTTAAATATTAAAAAAAAAATTTAAATAAAAATTAAAAAGAACTGGCTCAATAAAAAAATTATTAATTAAAAAGCAAACAGATCAACCGATTGAACTCCCAAAAAATATATTAACACTTTCAAATAATGTAAGACAAGCAGCCATATACAATCTACAAGCGAACACCTTCAAAATTGTCATGAACAAAGATACTAACTAGACTGATGGTCAGAATATATTTATGTCTTTTTTACGATTAAAAAAAAAAAGCCTTCAATTACACAGAGGGTCCATAGAGGTTTAAGTAAGAACTATAGAACGCTTTAAAACTTCTGAAACTATGTCAAAGTCACATGGTTAAGGTAACATCACTAAAGTAATGTTGAATCACATAAGACTTTGTTGACCTGGATTCTGTGCGTTGAAAATTGTTGGTGGAAATCGTCAAATACTTGTGTTACAATATATCATCATCTGGTTGGTCAGCTCTGAGCATGTCTTTCTATTTGACACTATCCTCTGCAGGTCTCTATTTCAGCCTGAGTACTTGCTTTAATTTCTCTGCATACCCGAGATTTCAAGATACCTTGGTGGTCCTTTTTATATTTTCCCCTAAATTTGGCCCACTAGTATCTTCTGTAGAATATTGTGTTGTCTTATGTTGTGCCCCAGCCAAATTAATTTCGATTTAAAAAAAAATCCTTTTCGTTATCTATCTACCTCAGTTAGGACATTGTCATTGGATCTTATTTTTGTCCAACTCACCTTTTCCATTCTACTGTAGCACTAAATTTCAAACGTTTCCAAGCTTTTTTCATCCTTCTTTGTTAGAGTCCATGTTTCATTGTGACCATTTATGGCATGGCTTGACCTGGCTTAGTTCGTTCTCAATCTCACGCTACCAAACCCTGAAAAGGGCTTAAGTAGCAGAATGTAGTCTAGAGAACGGAATGCTTTGTATCGTAGTTTACAGCTTGACTGGGATATTTGCACCTTTCGGTCCCACACATCCGACTTCAGCAAGCATTTTTTTAGCACTTGGTTAGCATTCCCTCTTCGATCCCTTCTGCTTAGCCAGTCTGCCCTGTTGCAGTCTGTTATCCAGGATCACCGCGTGGGGGTGTAGAATGGTCTTGGCAGCTCTGGTTCTCTGGCCCTGACGCTAGCAGGCAGCTATAGGTCGCTGACTGCTGCAGCTCATGCGCTGCTCAGCATCTTGATTCCGTGACCATTTATGAGTGGCAATTATTTTTCTCAGTTATATCAAGATATTCTTTGAAGCACTGTATGTTTTGTTTTTCTCGGAAGGCTTTTTGTTTGCCAATGCAATGTTTGTCTTAATATATGTCTCATTACGAGCATCTTCTGACATGGTTTCCCTTAAAATGTAAACTTATGTACTTGTTAGAATATGTATCCATTGATTATTATATTCGTTTACTTAGGCTGCTTGACTATTACCAAAGTCTTTGTTTTCAATGTGTTTATTTTCATGCTAAACTCTTTGACTGTGCTGTTAATTTTCCCAAAAGCATTTGCAACCTTCCTAATGATTCTACCACTATCACTTGGCCATCGGCAAATTTGAAAGCATTAACTTTCATAACATTGACACTTCTATTACAACTTAGAACAACAGTTGCCATCATCATCTCAGATTATGCGTTAAAGAGACTCGGTATAAGCAAATAACCATGTCGTACTCACTGTCTTATTAAAACTGAATCTGTTAGTCCTTCTTTGAAATAATCACTTCTTGATTTTCATACACGTTCTGGATTAACCTAATGATTGGTCTGTGTACCTATTTGCAGCAACTTCTGAGAAAGTTTGCTCCAGGAGACTCAATCAAAGTCTCTCTCATAGCCAACAAAGCAGACAAATAGGGGTCGTCCTCGATCGATCATTCTTTCTGCGAGATGTCGTAATAATCTTATGGCATTCCTCTGACATTGCGAAATGCAATTGTTATCTATTAGCACGTCCTATTTTGCGATCAATTGTCTCTTTAGGTTAAAAGGTTAAAGACAAGAATTCGACTTCAATGTCGCGAATTTCTTCATATGGCTCGGTCTCTCTCCGCAGAACAGTATCCCTGCCGAGAGCATCGCACAAAGCACGAACTCCGTAGCTCCAGCAATGAATCCAAGGATCTCCGAAAAAATTGTCATTACGAACCGACCGTTGTAATTGGAATTCGTACCCCAACCATCTGAACACAAAGCAAACGGCTTGACTACTTCGCCACGGAGACTCGCTATTGTCTCTTTAATTATATTCAATATAATTTTAGATGAATGTGTTATTAAGACTTTCGTTTGGAATTGAGCGCATTCTGTTGTTTTACATTTTGTTGTTGCAATGGAATTATTGTGGAAGTTGTGGTATATGTTGATCATATTCCATTGTTATAAATATCATGAACATGCTGAACAAGTCAATTGTGTAAAGCCTTTACTAATGTTTTCAGTAGCTCGATAGGTGACTCTATCCGTGGTGCTTTGTTTTTTGTTAGATTGAGGTAAATGCCTTATTAATTTCTCTTTTGGTTACAAGCAATTGAAAGCATGTAATTTAACGGTTTCCTATCCTGATTTAAAGACCTGGGGTCTTCCCAGGTCTTCAATTTTCTTGCATCTGTCTACCCACCATGTTTCTTGTGACATCTTACATTATTGATCTAATTCATTCTTGATACTCTTATACTTAGCAAAGTTTTGCTCTGAATTACTGTTCCTGTCATTTGTGTCTTTACTCTATTTTGCTTAGCATTTCAGTTGTTACCCATCGTTTCTTGGTTTCAGCTTTCTTCTTACTCAATGTAATCTCAGTTATTTATGGTCTGTTCTATATTGTTGATTTATAGCTTCAGCCACATGTTTATTCCCTAAAACCATTCATACATTCATGACAGTAACATAAACTTACTTGAGCAAGCAATGCAGCTTTCTTGGCCATGACGGAGCATCAGTGCCTTTGTGATTATTGTAGTCAAAGCTATCAGCGTAGTGATAGTTAAGACCAGCTGTTATATCCTTCACAATGATGGCTTGAAGATCGGAGTTCGCAAAGCTGTTACACAATCTTTGCACGTTTCGTAATGTAGATTTTTCTCGAGCTGGATTCCTTCGATCTACACTGGTTATGTCAACTTTTGATTAAATTTTAAATACATTGTTATATAAGTTGTAACATGAACATGACTACAAATTCTTAAAAATACCAGCACAAAAAAAACAACCTCAATATATATATATATATCGGGGGTGTTACAATGAAACCTGACCAAACTACCAAACTGCAACAAGTGAACATACGTACGATGCGCATGATGACGTCACTTCTGATGTAAACATACCAACTGTCAAGTTTGCAAAATGTCATTATCCTTCGACTCAGAGTTTTCTCATCCGGCTGTTGAAAACATGGCGGATGTGATGCGGAATCCGACCAGAGTTATCAGCGAGCGATGATTCAGTTTCTAACAGCTGAAAGATGTCGGCCAGTTGGCATTCATCGCAGAATGCAGGCAGTGTAAGGTGACAAAAGTGTGTCGAAGACAACAGTGGAGGACTGAACAACGATGTTTAAAGAAGGACGTTAGTGAACGCAACAATATGCGCCTGACCTGGTCTCGGAAGATCTTTCTTTAACTCACGTCCTTCTTTAAACATTGTTGTCCAATTCTTCACTGTTGGCTTCGACACCCGTTTGTCACCTTACACTGCCTGTATTCTGCGATGAATGTTAACTGGTCGATATCTTTCAGCTGTTAGAAACCGAATCACCACTCGGTGATCAACTCTGGACGGATTCCGTATCACATTCGCCATGTTTTCAACGTTTGTATGAGGAAACTATGAGTTGGAGGATAATGAAATATTGTAAACTTGACGGTTGGTATGTGCTGTTTACACCAGAAGTGACATCAACATGCGCATCATATATATGTTCATTTGTTACAGTTTGGTCCGGTTTTATTTGAACACACACACATATATATATCAAGCAATTAAAGACCTGCCAGCTGTCTGTGGAGCATAGGTCCTCATCAAATACTCGCCAAGTCTTTCTATCATGAGCTAATTCTGTTCACGTCCTGTTTGCTGCCTTTATATTTGATAGTCGCGTTGTCATCTTTCAGACGCGGAATGGCTTTCTGAATTTCTTCTGAGGTTGGCCTCTCACAATTTACCTGTAGTTCAGAATCTGCTGGCTGAATCATCTCAGGAGAATCTTGTGAAGTTGGGCGGTTTAAAAGTTCTTCAAAATGCTCAGTTAATCTCTTTGTTTGCTCATTGGTGTTACCGATCAACTGTCCTGCCTTATCTGTCATTTACATGCTTATGCCTGTTAGTTTCTCTGAGGTGTTGTACAGGTCTTTCACATCTCTTTTTGCAGCAGCTTCTTCCGCCTTTCTAGCCAACTGATCAATATATTTTCATGTATGGTTTTAAGGCTCTTCTTCACTTCTTTACGCTTCAGCGTATTTTTCCTGTGCCAAGGCTTTGGCGTTCCTAGTCCTGCATCCGTATACATATGCTTTCTTAATTTTTCGTTCTTCTAACTTTACTATAGTTTCTGTCGTTATCCACGCTTTGTGTTGGTGATCTTTTTTCCCCAAGAACCTCCTCACAATTCCCGTTTCATACATTTTTAATCTGTTGCCAGTTATGTTTCTCCTAATTGTTGTAGAACATTATACCTATTTGTTGTTTTCGTTCGCCTTATTTATCTATTCCCCAAGGCGTGTGTGCGTTACACTGTGGTTTTTATTTTGCGCCTGTCGGCCCAGTGCATCCGACTTCAGCATGCATTTTATGTAAGGGTCTGCTTCCTCCTGCATTTTCTAAGGGTTTGCTTCCCCGGGGTAACGGCCGGTGCTGTGATGGGGATCGAACCCAGCACCTTCTGGTTGTGAGCCGTGCCACTTAACCACTAGGCCATGCCGTCCCCCATTATACCTATTTGATATCGTGGCTTTCAATTTATCATTTGTGTCGTTGTTCTTGAGGAACCCAAAATAGTTTTTTTAATTATCTGGCTCTATGTATGTGTGTATCTCTTAAGCTTTATCTTTATTTTGGCTATCAGAAAATGGTGATCTGTCACCGCATTTGCAACTGTATACGTTTACGTCTTTTAATGGTGATCTGTCACCACGTTTGCCACTCTGTATACATTTACGTCTTTTAATGGTGATCTGTCGCCGCGTTTGCAACTCTGTCTACGTTTACGTTTTTGAATGGTGCTCTGTCGCCACGTTTGCAACTCTGTATACGTTTACGTCTTTTAATGGTGATCTGTCGCCACGTTTGCAACTGTGTACGTTTACGTCTTTTAATGGTGATCTGTCGCCGCGTCTACAACTCTGTATACGTTTACGTCTTTTAATGATGATCTGAACTTTCTGTTGATACATATATGGTCAGTCTGATTTTCTGTCTTGTGGTCTGGTGACACCCACGTCCCTTTGTGTATTATTTTATGAGGGAACATACTTCCTGTAATCACCAGTTGATTTAAAGTACATACGTCCATTAGTAACTCTTAGTTCTTATTATTAGACCCAATTCCGTGTTTGTCCATGATCTCTTCAAACCCGATATTAACATTTCCAACTTTTGCATTTAGATCCCCCTTTAAAATAGTTATGCCTCTCTTTTTTTCCTGCTGCATATCACCCTTTGAAGACCGCTGTAAAATTCCCTTTTCATTGAGTCTTCTTTGTCATTTGTTGGAGCATAGCATTGAATAATGTTGACCCTTATTCTTTTTTTTTTTCATTTTTGAAAGTGGCTAGTATTAATCTGGATTCTAACCCTTGCCATTCAATAAGCGCCTTTCGAGCTTCTATGATGTGCTTCCACTTCAGTGTGACCTGATGATAGTATTAGTTCTACGGTGTCCAGTTTAACTTTACTTACTCCTAACCACCTGGTCTTTGCCAGACCAAAAGTGTCGATACAGTATTTGCGCATTTCTGCCGCCACTTACATTGTTTATCCTTTTTCATACATTGTGCAACATTGGACGTAGTCTTGTTAGAAAAAAAAGTCTTATCAGCACCAATATGTCGCCTTGACTTATATATATATATATATCATCATCATGATCATGTAGCAGTCTGTCTGGAAGAAACTCTTCTTTTGCCAAAACTAAAGCCTCCGCCACAGTCATACCCAGGCATTCCTGGATATCTTGGTGCCATCGTCTTCTTGGTCTACCCCTTGCTCTTTTGCCTGGTTATATATATATATATATATATATATATATATATATATATATATATATATATATATATACACACCAGTTGTTCAGAAGAGAGGCCCACTCCCTTCTAAGCATGCACCTTTCTATCTTACGGAGCATGCCCTGCGAGTCTGACAGTATCACTGTGTGTGTCACCAGTTGTGTCACCAACCAAGCCAGGGCCGCTGTTACCTTTTCAACAACTCTGGTATACAAAGTGTCACATGGATCTACTGCAGGCGTCTGGGGCAACGAAAGAATTGATGCAGTGGCGGGACGAGTTGTGATGAACGACGCTGCGGTGATGATGAGAGACAGGGTTGAGTTGATAAGGGCAGTCATGGACACCATATAATTATGAAGAAACAGAAGGTCGCAAAAATGCATATGTGCAGAGGATGATAGATTTGGGAGTGACTATAGGAGAGAAGAGAGAGTGTGTTCTGAGTGGAAAGATCCGAAGAATACGAAATCAACACCTGAGTGGGACTCTGAGTATATATACGCTTGGCTGGCTGCTTGAACAGAGATCGGAGCACTTATGAGAATATATATATATACATAGTGCGCATATGAAAGTTAATGATATTTGAAATTATTAATTATTATACTTACTGTAAACATCGCAGGGGTTTTGATCCTTCGGGCATGAATATCCAATGCTAGTGAAATATGGAACAAGTTGGTCTGGCCGGCCAAGAAAAGCCAATTGACCAACCGTCAGAATTGCAATTTTATCCACCAAATTAAAAATGTCAGAACGAGGCTGATGAATGGACATGATGACTAGTTTTCCCTTGTGGGCAAGATGTGCAAGACTTGAAACTAGTTGGCGGGCAGTGAATGCATCTAGCCCAGAAGTAGGTTCATCCAACAGTAAGATTTCTGTGTAGAAATGAATTCGTTATACTGGACGATACGAATGTATGGATGTATCTGAGATTAAACCAAGTTGTCTTTATGTTGTTTGAACTGCTGAATATAAATATGACAGTTGAAACATCAGATATGCTCTATTTTGTTTTAAAAAATATTTATATTTATTTTGAAATATTTGACTAATTTGCATATACATAAACTAAGTTTTTCAAACTCTCTGCAAACCAGTGCCAGACTCGCTAAACATATAGTGTGCGAAATGAGGTGTTTGAGAAAAACGGTCGGTGTCACAAATGCTGGACAGAGTAAGAAACAAAGAAATCAGACAGAAGGTGAGTGCAATACCGTGTATGGAAATACATAGAAATACAGAGAGTACAAAAGTTTGGAACGAATGCAACAAAAGCTACCAGCTGCCAGGAGCTACAACGCAAAACAACAGTGTTGTAGGGCAAGAGGGAGACTAAGAAAAATATGGATAGAAGGTGTTAGAAAGATACTGAAGAAACATATAATAACAACAACATCGTCAACACATCTGGAACACGTCTACCAACACAAGGGGATACGAGATGACTATGCTGACCCTTTGATAATTCACCTAAAGAAAATTGTTCAGTCATCCAATTATGCTGGACAGTGCCTTGGCTAGCTTAAATTGCCTTTCTTGGTTCACGTGTGTTGCGTTATTTGTTGTAGGATGCCTCTTATGTCATATATCCATCTGATATGCAGCCTTTCTTATCATCGTTTTGCCATAATCATACGAGTATTATCTTGTGATGTAAACGTGTAGCGGTAAATAACCAGGCTGTATTCTAATGAAAATACAAAACCATTATATTTTCTGTTTTAAAATGTATTCAGCACATTAATTATAATGTTATCATTTCTCATTTTTATCTCACCAATAACTTTTCTGAAACATTTAATTTCACGGTGTAATCTTCCTCTTCTGTGCATTGGATATTAGGACCACGTTAACATCGATAGCTCAGAATTGGTATAAATACAATGTTTATTATTTGCTTCTTTGTTGTAAAACTGTTGTTCGTGTGTTTAAGCTGAGGTGACAATTGATAGGTCATAGTAAAGACTTTATGACTTTCATTGCGCTTAATTTCTGTAACTATACTTTCATGGTATTTGAACGTAAGTTTGCGTAAGTTTGATGACTGTAAAGCCCAATCCTGAAACGGCATACCCTGCCACATTTACGGAACACATGTGGGGGAGCCTTATGTGGAAACGTCGTGCGTCCTGCTTTTGCAGTCAGCCCACCTTCGCTGAACCTCCGCGATGGCTATACTCTCTGCGATCTGAGCACCATCGGTAATACAAGCGCGCCAGGAGGTACGGTCTTATGCAATTATTTCCCAGGAGGTGACATAAATGTGGAAGCTTTTCAGAGAAATTTGCAAGGGGTCACTGTAGTGTTTTTTCTGCCCCCTCCCCCAATGGAGAGCATGCTATGAGCTCACCATATAGCAGCTGTTTGGGGATGATCGAACTACGTGTCCACCTTAGCTGAGCTATTTTCAGAAAAGTATTTGTGCTCAACATGTTAGTTTCTCTCAGACTTTTTCCTGCCACCTGATCCAGAGCAGTGCACGTAGACAGCTCATGATGTGAAAACGATTGAGCTGTCTGGGATGTCTGCTACACTGTCCATGTCTCACAGCCATGCAGCAAAGTTGACAACACCACCGACACACCTTTACCTTGTTGGCGACACTGATGCCTTGTTGCTCAAGACGTTTGTAGCCTCCAAAACACAGAAATCGCCTTAGCAATGTTGTTATTGATCTCACAGTCGATAATGGCCTCTATAGTGAGAAAACTGCCAAGGTAGGTGAAGCTAGCGACTGCCTGAAGACGTTGGTTATGTACAGTATTTCTAGGTTCGATGTAGGGCTCACCGGGGGCATTCTGGAAGAGTGCATCCGTTGTCCTAGTGTTGATCGTAAGGCCAACGTTCCTGCACGCCACAGAAAACTCCGTCATGGTGGACTGCATATCTTTTTCTGAGGAAGTGTTGAGGACACAATCGTTCGCAAACAGGAGATTCAAGATCATGGCTTCGTTTACCTTGGTGTAGCATTTCAGGCGCCTGGTGAGGAACAGTTGACCCAACGTCCTGTACCCGATATGCATGCCAATTAGCTGTGCCATGTATAGCATCAGTGAGCATTGCTACAAGACCATGTTAACGAGTATCGAGGCCAGATCACAACCCTGCTTGACACCAGTCATGACTGGGAAGACTGCGGACAATTCTCCTTCGTGCATTACACGAGCCATCATGAAATTTGCGAACAATCGCAATGAATTTGCAGAGGCAGCCAAACTTTGCCATGCTTTTCCAGTCCATCCCTCTGACGAAGTCAAAAAGGCTTTGGTCAGATCGACAATTAACCTGTGTACAGGTTATAATTCTGTGACATTATGACAATAAGTGGACATTATGTTCTACTAATCTTCATAGGTTTTATCTCTATTGCTTCTTCTTCTTCATCCTCGTTCTCAATCTCTAGCTACCAAGCCCTGAACAGGGCTTTTTAAGTAGCAAGATGTAGTCCTGAGAACGGAATGCGTTGTGTGGCCAGTTACAGCTTGACTGCGATAGTTGCACCTTTCAGTCCGACACATCCGTCGTCGGCAGTCCAAGGTGCTAATCTCCATATTACTTATTTTACATGCTGTACCAAATGCATTCATACGAAAGTGCAGTGGTATTTTAGTCATAGGAGATCATAAACCACAAAATTACCACTGCCAGTTTCAAAACTAAAAAGAAAGATATTAATATGAACATCGAACAGTCTTAAACACCAACAAATAATGCAGATGACGAAAAAAAAGACCTATTTTATCACAAACTGACCAGGAGTCCGAAAAAAGAAAAGAATTCACAATTATGATGGGGGACCTTAATGATAAGATAGGAACAAACAATCAAGAATATGAACAATCAAGACAAGACACGGACTAGCTCAGATGCATCGAAAAGAAAAACTCGCATTTTAAAATAAAATGGTAATTGGTGGATCTCAGGATAAGATTTCATCATTAGAGATCATGAACAAGTAAAAAAAAACACTTTGCTCATCATAGTGGAATTGACGCAACTTTTATAGACCAGTGGTTACATAACTTGTGGTTCACGGACTCCCCATGATGCCCTCTCAGAATGTCCACGAGAGCTTGAAAAAATGTTACGGGCTTTAACATTTAAAATCAAAAGGTAAATCATCATCAAGTGCTCTGTTGGTAAGCGTTTGCAATCATGGACATTCATTTGTCGTTAATGTTAGTTGATAATCGCATCCCATGCCAAGCCTTCATGCTGTCCAATAGCTCTCTTTATATCCCTATGTCTCTCTTCCCTGCGATTCTGTCCGTTTTCACTGTGTGTTTCAAGTCACCTCTTCTCATAACATGCACGGAAAAGGATGACTGCCTTGTCCTGATTTTTCTAAAAGGTGTCTTTGTGTCTGTGTATCTCTAAAAACCATGTTAATAGCTTTCTTTGCAGTCCATAGAATTATTCTTCTGAAAAACCACATTTTCGTTACCTACCTCCAATTATCTCTGCACTTGACTGCTGATTGTCCATGACTCTCTACCGTATGCCAGTACTAATTTCATGTAGCATTCAAGAATTCTCTTCGTTAAATCCAATGATATGGTTTTGTTGCACAAGATTCCCCTCAAACTCTGGAAGACTCATTTTGCCTTTGGCTATTTAGTTCTTTATTTCATAAGTGAATCTCCCATCAGAACTGACGTGGGTGCCCAAGTATTGTACATTATACTTATTTTAGTTCTGTCTCATACCACATTTTAGATATTTGTTTTTCTTAGTTACCACCATTACTTCCGATTTATTTTAATTTCTTCTTCTTCATCGTACGCAGTCAGACAGTAACCATTATTTTTTCGAAAAAAGCGGCGGTCATCCTGAGGCTGTCGACACTGCCATATAGCTTGTCTTGTGTTGCCACTGGTGATGGCCACATCTGCTCTCTCTGATCCAGGTATGTCGGGCAGTTCTGCAGCAGATGCTCAGCAGTCATTTTCACGGTACCACATGGGCATTCGTCGGTACCACCTATCTTCAATTTGTTGAATAGGTGGTACCTCAGTCTATTGTGGCCAGTGCGAAGTCTGAAGACAACGACCTGCTCTCTTCTGTTCAACTGGTAATAGGCATCGTTTTTGGTGTCGCCGGTATGTTCAATTTCCCATTTGGTCATGTATCTGGCTTTAATAAGCCGTTTTGACTCTTCGTACGTCATACTAGTATCTGTTTGTGGTAGCCTTGCACCTTCTTTTGCCAGCCTGTCTGCCTCCTCGTTGCCTTGGATGTTGCAGTGTGATGGGACCCACTGTACCACTACCCTTTTTGGTGCGGACTGCTGGCATAGTTGACAGAGCGCTGCTCTTAAGTCATTAAGCTCAGTGTTTTTCTGGCTTTTTAGCGCTGTGACTACGGCCAGAGCATCTGTAAGCAGGACTGTATGGCTTTCAATTTCTTTATGTGTCACCATTTCTTCCACTGCCGCCCTCAGTGCCTCTGCCTCCGCTCTGAAATTGCTTGTGTACTTACCAGTAGCGAATGACAGTATTATTTTTCTGCCATTTGGTAGGTTCAGGAATGCTCCTGCCCCTCCGTTCTGTGTAGTGTTTGTTACAGAACCGTCGGTGTATGCATGGGTCCAGTCCATGCTTGGGTAGTTTTACGATATAAAGCTTAGGGTAGTATCTCTCCTTTCTTTTTCAGTCTGGCAGTTTTTGTTTCCAATACCTGGTATATTTCCTACCACCTCTGGAAATATATCCTGCCTCCAGGTAGGTTTTCGTACAGTAGTGATGGGCTTTGGTGTTGTTAGTGCGTTTATGGGATCTTCGTGCGTCTTTGCTTTGGTTATTTCTGCAAAATTTCTCCGCTTTAGTTTCCCATTTCCCAAATTGTTTAGTCTCTGGTGCATTGGATGGTCAGTCAGTCTTCGGAGTTTCTCTGACTGCAGCTGGGCTCTGCAGTCTCTTCTTTCGGTCATGGATTGCAGTTTTGTAATCTTTTCAAGTTCTACAATTGGCGTTGACTTCATGCCTCCTGTTATAACTCTCATGGCTTGGTTTTGAAGTTTGCTAACTTCATCGAAGTTCGCCTTTGCTGCTGTTGTCCATGCCGCAATGCCATACTCGAGAACTGGTCTCACTCTTCCAGTGTACAGTTTCTTTAGTATGCTTTCGTCTGCTCCCCCAGCTTGTGCCAGCAATTTTCCTCATGATTGCCATTCTTTCTCTGGCTCTCATTCGGTTTCTCTCGATCTGACTTTTCCATGTCATGCGCCGATCAAATGTGACTCCCAGATAGTTTGGGTTGTCGTTTGGCTGCAGGAATTTGCCATTTAGACTTAATTTGGTGTTTTGGGGTTTGATTGAAAGCGAGAATATTGTACATGTGGTTATTTTAATTTAAGCTGATATATTTTAATTTAAGCTGATATATTTTAATTTAAGCTGATATATTTTAATTTAAGCTGATATATTTTAATTTAAGGATATATTTTAATTTAAGCTGATATATTTTAATTTAAGCTGATATATTTTAATTTAAGCTGATATATTTACTTTTGCTTTGAATTACTACCAAGCTGATCATTTCTTGAAAGTCTGACTCATTCTGTGCTACCAACACAGTATCATCAACTTAGCGCAAGTTATTAATGTTCTGTCCATCAATTGATTTTCCAGACATTGCCTCTAGAGATCACAAAATAAATTTGCTTTACAGTGAGACCAGATCATGGGACAGAGCACATCCTCAATCCCGTGTGTTACCTGCCTGAAGTTTCCTACTGTGTTATATATTATTATAGCTGCAGTCACCAGTACATGTTCTGAATAATTCTGAGGTCCTTGCCATCGGCATGCAGCTCTTCCAGCATAGGGATCCTTTCCTTGTGCTTCATTCTGTCAAATGCTTTCGTATAGTCTATGACGTACATAAATAAATATATGTTTTCATCTGTATAGCTCTTTAGATTATTGTTATATATATATATATATATATATATATATATATATATATATTTATATATATATATTTATATATATATATATATATATATATATATATATTTATAAGAATTTTGTATGCCCTTACTTTCCATAAAGCTCGCATTGCTCATTCGCTGATTTCTGCTTTTGTTTATTTCACTTTTCTCATGCATATTTGTATAAGTATATTCGTCATATGACTAATAAGACTAAAAGCGTGATGGTCTTCGCATTCAACGGCTCGTGGTTTCTTTGGTAGTGCTACGAATATTGACTTCATTAAGATAAATAGAAAGATATCAACAATAGAAAGACAGAAACAAGGACAAATATAGCAGCATTTAATTTAGACAACTTTCACACAATTAGATAAATGCCAGTTAAACAGAAGCCCTAGTGCGAATTTGAGCTGGTAAAGGCATTATTGCAGAACTTTCGTTCTGGATCGCAGTCTTCTGAAAACACTGCCACTGAGTCGACCATTAAAAAATCGTTTATCTTAAAAAAAATAGTTTGGAAACCATTTGAAAAACATAGTCAGAACTCAGATTACAAGTTTCAGCGATTAACGCAAACATAACAAGGCGTATACGTGAAATAAAGTGTCATCCTATTAAGGAGAGTCAACAGTTCAATTGAATTTACAACACACTTTGACACTAGTCGGACGTCATCTAAGCCTCAAATGCATAAGATTTGGCAGTACGAATTGTCGAGTTCATGTAAAACTGATACAGAAGGATATATTTTCGATAAATATAATTTATATTAAAATCAACTTTAGTGGGCATTGCTTTACCTCCTCGCTGTGAACATTATAAACTTTCAATAAAATGTTATTTATGCTAACGATACGAGGTGCGCTCGGAAAGTAATGCATTTTGTTTTATTATGATCTAGTACTTCTTCTTCGTTCATCCTTAGATCAAGGTTCCAGTATCTCTTACAATCTCTTGTTTGTAAAGCTGTTTAATCTTCATATAGCTTTTGCTTCATACCTGCCTCGTGAGGCCTGAATTTTTCTCTCTTCTCCTGCGTTAGCATGCAGCTTTGTAGGATGTGTTTCACGGTCATGGTATGACCCCCACTTGGACACTTGTCATCTGTCCCAATCCTCATTTTGTTGTAAAGATGACCCTTGAGTCTGTTATTCTCAGTCCTCAGTCTGAAGATGACGACTTGCTTTTCTCTAATTGAGTTAAAGTAGCTGTCGGAGTGTTCATCAGCCCATTTTCCCCTGAAGTTGGCTTTAATTATCGTCTTGATCTCATTATTCTGCCGAAGACGGATGTATCGGACCGAAAGGTACAAGTATCACAATCAAGCTATACACCATCGACACAACGTATTATGTTCTCTGGACTACATCCTGCTACTTGCAAAGCTATCTTCGGGGCTTGGTAGGGGGAGATTGAGAACGAACGCAGAAGAAGAAGAAGAATGTCTCCTTATATGTGATGCTCAGGTCTGTCTAATTGTGAGGTTGATCCTCGCACTTTGCTAGTTTGCCTGCAGCTTCATTGCCTTCAATATTCCAGTGGGATGGGATCTACCATATGACCAACCTTGGGTGTTCTGTTGAGTTTTTTCCAGGGAGAACAAACATTGCTCGAGATCTTTATCGTTTGTTGTTTTAGTGCTGCTAATGCTGACGCACGGCATCAGTCAGGAATTCTATGTTTTCTTGGTGGACATCTTTATCTTGGATTACAAGCTCAGCTGTAATCTTCAGTGCCTCTGCTTATGCACGGATGTTATTGAAGTATGTTCCCGTTGTTAATACTCGAGTAAAACTCTGAATTGTTCAGTCTGTAATAGACCCCCCTCTACCTCTATTGAATGTGGCTTTATTAGATGAATCATCTGTATATAAAGGATTCATGTTTCTGACAGGTATACTCTCCAAAGATATTATTCTGTGATAAATTTATTTTCTTAATCTGTCTGAGTTACCTTTTTTCCCTATTGCCTCTATGGTTTCTACCATCTCAGGGGACGGGTATTTTCATAGTTGAATTTTAGATGTTTGTTTTAGATCTCTAACCACTGCCTGGCTTGTGATTCGGTCTGCTCTTGCCAGTTTTTTTTTTTATATGGTGGTTTCTCTTTAATCTCTCTCTTCCAGTGTGATTTGTTCTGTCATATATTGGGTGATTTGGCATTTGTTTGAACTTCTCCCCCTGCTGGAGTGTTGTTTTTTTTTGTATCTCTGCGCGTCTTCATACTTTCGATTCGTGTGATGTTCTCCGTTACATTTATTCGTGTTGTTCTAAAACCTCCAATGATGATACGTATACCTTGGTTTTGGGGTGTATTTATTTTTTGGAAGTTATTCTTTTTGTCTGTGGACCATGCTGCTATCCCGTATTCTAGCACTGGTCTAACCATGGTGCCAGATATATTTATCATTATGGGCATTCTGTTCTTAGCTTTGTTGGTGGCTTTTTTATCTAGTTTTTCCATGTCAACCTTGGTCCATTGTCTTCCCGAGATAAGTTGCACATGTCAAAAGGGAGAGTCTGGCCATTTAATTTTAGGATCACTTCTTGGGGCTTGGGAGATAGAAGATTGTGTACGTGGTTTTAGTTTAGTTTATAGCGATTTGCCATTTTTTCCATGTCTCTATTTTATGTAGGGGCCTTTTTCATTTGCCAAGTCATCTGCATATAGGGAACTGTGTACTCTTTTATGGATTTTTGTGATTATATCATTGATGTATATGAGGAACAGCATGGGTGAGAGTATTCCACCTTGCGGAACTCCTTGTACCATTTTAATCCTTTTGCTTTTGTAGGGCATACATGTCAACAACCTGCAGTATGAGAATGGAGACGGAAGCAGTGACCTCAGCACTGAAATGGATATACGAGACTCGAATAACAAAGGCAGTCATCGTGACAGACGCGCAAGCCGTACATCAGAAAGTACAGAAGGGATGGCTTAGGTACGAGCGGAAAGTTGCTGTTAAGGCCTCAAACCTACAGGCGCTGACCTGGATCTATTGTCCTGCTCATGCCGGGGTTCAGGGCAATAAAAGAGCTCACATCCTGGCTTCACAAGCTCCCATCATGGGCACATTTTCAAATCAATCAATGACAGCCTTCTGGATGAGGACACCGCAATTGATGAAGCAGCAATCCGCAGACTGCAAAGTTTCGACATTAAACGATATTCGAGCGGAGTGAGGCGAATGAGAGGGCGGCGCAGGAGAGTGTACAACTAGCGAGCTACAGAGACCATCAGCATCCATACATTACGCCATTTGATGAGACGGACTGAGCACTTATGGGTATGCCCGGAGTGCAGTGACGTCGATTGATGTCCTGTTATCTGGGTAATCGCTGATGCATTTGTACATGTTGTACACCCATTTGCAGCAGTTTAAGTTTTTAACCCGCTCTTCCATATTTTATCAAAGGCTTTTTCTAGGTCTATCCAGACTGCCAGTGTTTTCTTTTTTTCTGGAAATGCAACCTATCTCCTGCGAGATATATGTCACTTGATCTTCGGTCGATCTATTCCTATGAAAACCTGCTTGCTGGAGGATAAGTAATTGTTTTATTCCATATGCCAGGTTATTCTAGTGAACTATTCGTTTCATTAGTTTCCCCACACAGCTGAGTAGACTAATAGGTCTGTAACTGCCTGGCTTCATGTTGTTCTTCCCATGTTTAAGGATGGGGATAGTCCTTGCCTAATTCCATACTGTAGGGGCAGTTCCTTGTTTCCAGCTTGTGTTAAAGGTGAGTAACAAACAGTTTGCTACTTCTCTCATGTTAGAAAGCATTTAATTAGTGATGCCATTTTTCCTGCGGCTTTTCTCTTCTTTAGTTTACTAATGGCTGACTCCATTTCTGTCTTGGTCATATTTACTATCAGGTACTCGCATTGAGTGCTCCATGTGGTTTATTTCTTTCTTAATATATCTTTTCAAGTTAGTATCTTTCCTTTATTTTCAATTGCAATTGCTGGCTTGAAGCTGTTTTTGTCACTGAAGGCCTTTCCTAGCTTTTGAAGCTTCTTGTTCTCTCTATCAAAGATGATAGTTTCTGTATGCTCGTGAGCTTTTTCTGCATATTTGGTCTGCATTTTGTTTGTTTTTACACCATTTCATACCATTACATACATTTGCATGGGTCTCTTTGATGTTCATGTACAATTTTTTCTAGATCTTTTCTAAACTGCTCACGTTTCCATCAAGTGCTTTCATACCCAGCCTAGCTCAGGAAATAACATAATTTGTAATTCCCATAGTTTGATAGTAAATGTGAATGAAGTCAAACATTTTTAAACAATACCCACAACAATTTTCAAGTTTTTTTTATTTTGCTGTTGTCAAAATTGATTATGCTGTCAGTTTTCGGTACCAGTTCTTGTCATTATTTGCCGTTGGCAATGTTTTTTGAGCAAATATATAATCATATGCCCATCACTCGTAAAGGAAACGTCAGAAATATTCAGCGACAAAGTTGGAACACATTTTTAGGATTCAACTGTCGAATTTTTAAAATTTATTTAATCGTGCTCCTTGCTAAGCTAAAGAAAAATCTTTCAAGTATTTGAAAAAGGATTTCATGAAGAGAACAACATAACGTCTAGAAATAAGCAGAACTAATCTAGAAATCTCTCTCATAAAGTAATAACAAAGTGTTGTATTTCGTGTATGACCCATCAAAATTGTATGTGTTATTAGATCAGCCATTGAATGAATGTTTCATGAAAATTTCAGCTCGGTATGTATTTTTGTGCAGGGGGTTATAGCTTTCTCAGACATATACACAAACATGTACACATTTTACAAATATACAAAATTTAAGAAATTTAGTATTGATTGTGGAAATAATAGGATGTACTACCTGGATCCTTGAGCAAATGCACGCCAATTGTAATTCGCCGTTTTTCTCCTCCAGATACACCCCTGACCACTGCTCCACCAATTCTTGATTCCGCAACATGCTGAAGGCCCATGTCAGTAATTACAGACTGAACCTTGGAAAAAGAAAACAACATAAATAAAAATATTACTCAACTGAAATTCCCCTGTTAAATTGAATCATAGGTCCAACACTGAAGTTGGCTTCCCTATATACCTTTTAGGGAAGCCTGCAACCAGTAATTTGTAGTGGTGTTCTCTTCTTGGCGATGAATAGAATGCTTTTACAACATAAGATCGTGTTGTCTGTGTCATTTGTCTTTGAAGTTTGTTTATATTATTGTATTTGTTTCTTCGTATATATTACTGTCAGTGTTTTGCTCTCTCCCTCTATGTCCGTCCGTCCGTCTATCTAGGTTGCATGCCTTCTCATTTCCATTTATCTTATAGAGTTCACGAATCCACTGAATTTTAACTCCGTTGAAGTTGGGGCTGGTAGACATGAATGTCTCTGACAGGCTGTCCAATGCATTATGTGTATGGTTTCTGGGGGTCTTTAGGACTGATACGGAGTCTGTAAGGAAAGCTTTCTCGATTCTGGCGCCGTCCTTGTATTCCACGATCGCTATTGCAACTATTCTTAGTGCCGCTGCCTTAGTTCTGAAGATATTTGAGAATATCCAAGTGATAACTGAGACTTGGATTTCCAGACTATTATTTTATTTTTGTGTTACTTCATCATCTTAATTTTTTTAAGTTCTCGTTGCTGATCCATCTGTGTACATGTGAGTCCATTTTGTAGTTGCGTATGTCTTTTGAATTGATTACAAAGCTGTATATTTTCTCTTTGAATCAGTAAGACAACAGTGCTTGCATCTGGAACCACTCACTTGAATCCACATATTGCCTTTGTTAATTGTGAATCAGTCAGAAAAGTTGGTTAGTTGATTAGTTAGTTAGTTAGTTTGTTAGTTGCCCATCATAAGCGAAGATGGCGACAGTGTCAGACATGTTTATTCAAATGTGACCACATATGACTGTACAGTCCGATCTGAGCGTGACAAACTCCACCACACTTAGGGCACACGTGAACATCATTTGTAGTTGAGCAGTCTTGCATTGTTTCTTTCGTAATATCGTTTTTCCTGCGCTTTCATGATGATCCTCTGCTCAGCGGTGCAAGTACAATGTGTAATGACAGTGCGCCAGGCGCTGAGCGGTTTGGAGCAAGCAGCTCTGTCAGCAACATCAATGAAACTTTTAGAGTGTCTGTATCTTTTCTTTTGTCTCTCCTGTGAGTGCTGTCCGGTCATGAGCTCACAACAGTTGTTTAAGGAGGCACTCATCTGACATACGAACAACATATCTTGTCCCCCTGATATGGGCTCTCTGTAGCAGTGTGTGGATGCCAGCAACTCTAGCCCTGCTGAGAACTTCAGAGTTGGACACTCTGTCCTGCCAACTGACCCTGAGCAGACTACTGAGATAGTTTACATGGAAACGATTAAGTTTTCTGACATGCCTGTATGGTAAAAAAGGGTGGGTGGTTAACACACAAGCACGATACACGCCAATCTTGGTGGCAACACTGATAGTTTTCGCCCTTCACAAAGGAAAGGGTAGCCGCAAGGACTTGCAACAATTACAGGCAAATAACGCTGCTTTCAGTTTCAGGTATTCGCTCACATGCTGCTGGCTCGACTGAAACGACTGCTGGTCTCAAAACGTCGCCCACATGAGTCAGGTTTCACGCCAGGTTGATCAACAGTGGATGTTATCCTCGAGCTCCATCTCCTGGCAGTTACACCTCGCATTTACTCACCCCCTTTGGGCTGCGTACGTGAACTTAAAGGCGGCATTCGTCTCAGTGGACAGATCGACGCTTGCTCACCATTCTAACCGCCCATCCCTTTAACATCTCTATCACATTCTAACCGCCCATCCCTCTAACATCTCTATCACATTCTAACCGCATATCCCTCTAACATCTCTATCACATTCTAACCGCCCATCCCTCTAACATCTCTATCACATTCTAACCGCCCATCCCTCTAACATCTCTATCACATTCTAACCGCCCATCCCTCTAACATCTCTTGCACAATTAATATATTTAATAAACTTAAAACGAATTGATTGACATCCTATCAGTCTCGAGAGACAGTGACTCCACGCTAGAGTCAGTTGTTGCTCAACTTTCGCAGCATACGTTTGAAGTTTGCATCTTGACGCATCTTCTCTTTCCCTGCCTGCAGACCAACACACAAAGTGTGCCTCCAGCCGGGTCTGTCTGTGACAAATTCCTCCCAGTGGCAGTTGTTCGTATTGTAGCGGAGGAAGGGTCTACCTTATTTACGCTTGCCCATAGTCAGCTCTCCGTAAATGATATCTTTTGGTATTCGCCTATCCTCCATTCTGCACACGGGACCAAACCACCGTTGGCGTAGGATCGTAATTAAGCTGACCATCTTTGCACGGTCCAACACTTCGATGCTTGTCACTGTCACTACACGAAATTCCAAGTATGCGTCTCTTAGCTTTTTTCTTGTGAAGTATACAGAGTCTATGCTTCGCTTCCATAGACCTGGGTACTAATCACACAAGATCTGTACACAGCAACCTTTGTTTCTGCAGCTCTATGTCCCGTGAAACGTTGTCGGTGATGAACGTTCCGATGTAGTTGAAGTGATTTACTAACTCCAGATTTTTTTCGTTTAAGACAATGTCTGGTGGATCTGCACCCTGAGCCATAACTTTCATCTTTTGTACGCTGTCAAAACAGATTACAGGATTTTTACCAACCTATTAATCTGTAATTCGGCTTCTGTGTGGGCGGACCAGGGCAGCGTCGTCTGCGAAGAGCATTTCCCGAACTACAGTCTCCCTTCTTTTACTTTTTGCTCGCAGTCTGAGTAGATTGAATAGTCTCTCATCTGAGCTAGCATGCAGAAAGACCCTTCTGTCGCAGTTCTAAAGGCGTGTCTAAGCACGATAGTAAAGAAAATGCCAAATAGAGTCGGAGCCAGGACACAACAATGTTTAACTCCGCTGTTAATGTCGAAGGACTCAGATTCCTGACAGTCATTCAGTACTGTACCTTTCATGCCCATATGAAAAGACATAATCATGCTCAGCAGTTTAGGTGGCCAGCCAACTTTAGACAATACTTTAAAAAGACCAACTCTGTTTACCAGGTCGAATACCTTGGTGAGGTCAATGGCAAGAAACAGTGGTCTGTGTTGTTCTCTGCATTTCTCTTACAATTGTTTCAGTGAAAATACCATATCAACGGTGGACCTTTCTGTGCGAAAACCACACGGAGTCTCCAGATACACCCTGTCGGCCAGCTTCGGCAATCTGCTCAGGATGATGCAAGCACACACTTTGCCTACGGTTTTGAGGAGCTAGATGCCACTGCTGCAATCTCCTCTGTCTTGGTTTTTCTTGTAAAGGGTCTTGGTTTTTCTTGTAAAGGGTGTTGGTTTTTCTTGTAAAGGGTGATTACGTTGGCGTCTCTAATGTCCGTCACCTCATTCCAACAATGGCAGAAATCTTCGTACAGGTACTAAAGAAGTATGTTCCCCCCGCATTTGATGATTTCTGTTGGAATGCCATCTCTACCGGTTGCCTTTCCCACTGGCATGCCATCGATGCTCAGTTTATCGTCAAGTTCATGCAATACCTGCAGAATTTCAATTTAATTTTAAAGCAGAGTCCGCCACAACGTTATTACATGTGTACAAGACTGAATAGTGTTCGGCCCATATCGAGGCCAGAGTCCGCCACAACGTTATTACATGTGTACAAGACTGAATAGTGTTCGGCCCATATCGAGGCCAGAGTCCGCCACAACGTTATTACATGTGTACAAGACTGAATAGTGTTCGACTCATCGATTGATTTGCATATCCCTGTCCAGAATAATCTCACCTGTCAAAGAATTCTTGGCATTTCATATTTGGATCGCATTACAAACAATAGCGTTCTCGAAACTGTTAGGAAGGAGTTAGGTCAATATAAAAACATATCACGGTCGGTGGGTTGACCAAGACCGCCCTGCCAGGCACTGTTTCTGGGAAGAGTGGGAGAGGGAGAGAAATGGGAGGACAATTCAAGAAAGTAGATGGCAAGGTCTATAACTGAAATTAATACTCTGGCGAAAAATCGATACATATGGCGGGAACTGGTTCGACAGACTGCAATAAAGGGGCCTTAACGACCTTCTATGTTAGGGGACTGATTATAATGATATATATATACATATAAATTCATCTCAGGTTTCGCCACCGTCTTCTTATCTACTATGTCATTGTCAGATGTCTGGATCGAAATGATGTCAAAATAACTAAGAGTGTGTGACACGGAATATCGACTGACCATCGTCTCGCGATAACCAAGTTGATTCTAAAAGTCCAACCCAAGATGCGTCCTCTGCGGAAAAAAGCACCGGGGCGACTAATTGTAGAGAAGCTGAAGTGGGAATCTACTAGAAACAGTTTCGCTACTGAGCTATAAACCAGACTGGATGAGTTCAGCTTGGAAACTGCAGCACCGATCAAAACTGGGTGACCCTAAGAGACACTGTTTATTCTACAGTGCTGTTTCTGGTATGGTAAGGTATGGATGCTGATGGTCCCTGTAGGTCGCTAGTTGTACTCTCCTGCTCCGTCCTCTCATGCGCCATTCTTCGCTTGAACCTCGTTTAATGTCGAAACCTTGCAGTCTGTGGATTGCTGTTTCATCTATTGCCGTGTACTCATCTAGCAGGCGGCCATTGATTGATTTCAAAATGTCACTTATATCCATCACAAATGTGCCCATGATGGGAGTTTGTGAAGCCATGTCAGCTCTTTTATTGCCCTGAACCCCGGCATGAGCAGGACAGTAGATCCATGTCAATCCCTGGAGGTTTGAGGACTCAACAGCTGCTATCCACTCGTACTTAAATCATTCCTTCTGAAGTACGGCTTGCGCGTTTGTCACGATGATTGCCTTGTTATAGAAGTCTCATATATCCATTTCAGTGCTGAGGTCACTGCTTCCGTCTCCATTCTCATACTGGAGGTTGTTGACATGTATGCCCTACTGCGCTCAGCTACGACCTGTTCGCTTACTGTAGCCAAGAAACCCCTGCCTGATGTCCCAATACGCAGCACTGATCCGTCTGTGTATATGACAGCGTCACTATCCTGCGTGTTCTAAGTTATCAGCTGATTTACCTCGTGCTCTTCTCTGGCGTTGCTCAGTTCTCTCTATTCCTTGCTTAATGTTATGATGACTCCTCTATTACCAGTGTGGACCCATTCTTCCCCTTTGGCTATCGTCTCAGCTGGAGTGACTTGTCCGGTTGTTGTCTCTGCGTGTGCCATCCATGACGACTCTCTCTTGATTCTTGATCTTCTGATGTCTGAGATATTACTATGCAGAGTGTGCTGCCTTTCTGTGGTGACACACATATAGGCTTTGACTTGTGTCAGTTTATGTCTGGATGTCACCGATAACAATTCCAACATGTACCGGATCATCGCCATCGGGGTATCTTTAGTGCAACCCAGAACCAGTCGCATACCTTCATTCTGGATGCGTTCCAAACTGTCACACTGTGTGATAGTGTGAGGATGCCTAGTCCGTAATCGATGACAGACAACACAACCTGACGAAATAAAATGAACAGTACTTATTTGTGCCCACCCTCTGCCTTCTTCCCGTTAACCAATTTTCAATCCATTTGGCAACTTTCCAACCTATTCCATGTGATTTTAACTTTCGAAATAATCTTTGATGTAGTTCTCTATCAAAGGCTTTTGCAAAATCTAGATAAATAACGTCCACTGGCTCCCCTTTATCTATCATTTTAGTAACCGCCTCCACGAATTCTTATAGATTTGTTAAGCATGATCTCCCTCTAGTAAACCCATGCTGACTTTTTATGATTAGATTAAATTTGTCTAAATGCATTACAATGATTTCTTTGATTATTGACTCAAACAATTTACCGACTATCAAGTTAAACTCGCCGGTCTATAATTTACTGGATCTGATTTTTTTGGCCATTTTTTAATAAGGGGATCACTCCTGCATCTTTCTAATCCTGTGAAACAATCCCTTTTGCAAGTGATTGAGAACATAATATAGCCAATGGTTTTGCTATTGTAATGTTACTTGCTACACCATACAATGATGGTATTAACTACAACCATCTGAGAAAATTTACTCTTTGTCGCGGTACAGGAACCGAGACCACGTGTGCCGTCCTAGTAAGTCAGTTTTGCATCACGATCACGAAGATGACAGCAATAAACCTTGAAAACTGGCTAACCGATGACTTGCAAGGAACTAGCTACACACTCTCTACAGCGCTAAAACAGATTGGCCCATCTACACGAAAGCACAAAGACTGGTTTGGCGAAAATGATGGCGAAATTAAGATTCTTCTAGATGCAAAGGGCTCTTGAAAATATCACATCGCCCTTATTTTAAAAAATGCCGTTCACTATACTAGCGCTAGAAGAATAGTTCAAAAGAGACTCAGGTAGTTAAATATTCCTGGCTAAGCAGACAGGCAGATGGGATAGAGGCGTTTGCTCTGCACAATGACATCAAAGGGTTCTACCCTATATGGTCCACAGCCTTCTGATAACACTCCAATTTGCAACGCTGATGGATTGCTGATAACAGAGAAAGCTCAGATCATCGACAGGTGAGCAGAGCATTTCTGCAACGTTATTAACAGTACATTATCCATAAATCAACTGGCTATCCACAGCATGCCCCAGATAGATATGAACACGGCCATGGATGATTTCATAACTGAGGATGAAGTAGACAAAGCCATTAGATCCCTTTCTCCTGGAAAAGCCCATGGAGCTGACGCTATACCAGCAGAAGTGTATACAGCAGCACGAACATGTCTTCCCCAAAAGGCTCACTCAATCTTCTTTTGCGGAGTACACAAAAGACACCGCCATCTTGGTCGCTATGTGACATTTTCTTTATGCCTTGTGTTCGTGTATTATGAGAAGGCATTCGATAGCATCGAAATAACTGCAGTGCTAAATACAAGAGA
Source organism: Ariolimax columbianus (assembly GCA_036924085.1). Lineage (NCBI taxonomy): Eukaryota > Metazoa > Mollusca > Gastropoda > Stylommatophora > Arionidae > Ariolimax > Ariolimax columbianus. The sequence goes on along the minus strand of JAVGWX010000007.1, from coordinate 34,083,438 downwards.
AATTAGGAAATTGCAGAAAAATACGCTCAACTGATAGAGGAGATAAACAGCGGATGCACAACGGACATCACACTATTCTAGAAACCGATCACCAAACCGATACAACGTGGTGTCCGACAGGGTGATACAATCTCACCAAAGCTCTTTACAGAGGCCCTTGTTGATGTCTTTAAAGTCATGGATTGGGAGGTTAGAAGCATAAATATAGACAAGTAAATTCTAACTAATCTGAGATTCGCTGATGACATAGTCATCCTTAGGCACAGACACAAATAAGCGTAGAAAAGCCTGAATTAACCCAGCAGAGCAAGTCTTGCAGTTGGCTTACAAATCAGTAGAAAGAAAACTCAGTTCATGCTCAGCAATTTCTGCCCAAAAGGGAGATATGCGTCTTGGAGATTGTCCAGTCGAAAACGTAAATTTATATATCTACTTGGGCCAAGAGATCACGAACTCATTTAATAAATCGGGAGATCTCACGAAGGATAACAGCCGGCTGGTCCAGCTTTAACTGTATTGAACCCATACTGCAACAGATGCGAAACGTAAACGATTGGGCTCACACCTTAAACAATGTGGTTATTCTAGTCATGGAATATGGCTGCGAAGTGTAGAAGCTACCGAGAGCTAATGCATTTGGACTACGCGTTGCCCAACGAGCGATGGAGCGAAGAACATTGAAGATCTCCATTCCAGACCAAATCCGCAGCACAGAGATCAGACATCGAGCTTCCTTATCTGACATCAAATAGATCTACAGTGCTGTTACGAAAATGCAGATGGGCCGGTCACATGTTGCGCATGCCGGATAACAGATGGTCACATAGAGTGACGTCGTGGTGGCCATACAACTTTAGCCGCCCTCGCGGGCGACTGAGGGTGAGGTGGAGAGATGGCACATGGAGACCCTGTGTCCAACATGGTACACCAAGGTAAAAGAGCGAATTGAGTTTGCTTAACAAATTTTCTACCTGGCATCAGACTAACGTGCCTGAATGAATACCAGGATTTTGAGATTGAGAAGTTCCTTTTAAAATCATTTTATCGCAATCTCATCATAACCCGAAGTGAGTGCGTAACACTGTGTCATTGTGATGTTAAATGACATTGCCTTGATTTCATATGCTGATAAATCGGCCGGATATTCTCCTAGCAGTATTTGTATGAGCCAGTATCCCTACTTCATGTAAATGTTTGTCTTCCCTGAAACTGTAATAGATATTGTGACATTTTTCTGTGGTATACTCTCCGAAGCTTTTCCAGCGAGCCTCTCATTTGCCATTGGTATTTGTCCATCTCGTGTCTCAGCTCTTTCTTGCACGAATTCAGTGTTTAAACATTCCATGTTCGTAAGACACGGTTGTCCTTTCAGAGTTTGATGGTGTCACCAGTTTTCCCATTTGCCACCTCCGCCCTGGTGTGGGACGGCAGAAACAGATGACGGCTGGTTCAAGATATCACCAAAGTGCTCTGCCCAGCGTGTGATAATTTTTTCCGGATCTGCAATGAGTGTTTTCCCATCTGCATGGAGGAGGGAAATGATACACCACTGGATTATGTCGACGAATGGGCTTGTCATAAGTCTTTACCCTGACTACGAAGGAGTAGGAGGAGAAGGTTGAAATTTGGCACACATGTAGCTTATTCAATTTGTACTAGACTGTGAAGTATGAATCCCCCCCCCCCCCCCCGAAAGGTTTACCCTGTATTGTGCATGGCGCAACACACCTTATTGACCGAATCTGCTGTTCTAAAGGTTTGTCAAAACAATGGAGAAATCAGAGGCCAGAACTGTGATAACGTTTTTTTTTATGTTGCAGGGAAAAACACCTACAGAAATACAAAGGGAGATGGAACCAATGTTTGTGGAATTATGTCCTTCGTATGCTTCTGCAAAAAACTGGTGTAGGCAGTTTAAGTGTGACCGTTCCCCTGTTGCTGATCTTCAAAGATCAGGAAGAAAATCCTCAGAGTAAAGCGACGAAAAATAGGTTACTTTATTCTGAAGGTCTTTTCAAGGTAACACAGATATGGTACAAATGTATACATTCAGGTGGTGGCTACATTGAGAAGGAATGAGCACTATGCCAAATTGTAACTTTCTCCTCCTACTCCTTCGTGGTCAGGGTAAAAACTTATGACAAGCCCATTGTATCTACCTCGGTGGCATCCTCAACATGGAAAATAGCCTGAAGCCCGAGATGGCCACAAGAGACACCAGACTGCGATCAGACATATTCGACTCAGTGGTCCTGCCAGCGCTCCGCTATGAAAGTGAAACCTGGTTTCCGACAAAATCCACGGAGAAACCAGTAAGGACAACACGTGCCTCGCTTGAGGGCCGTCTCGTGGATCTATCACTTAGACAACAGCGCCAGATGGGCCTACACAACAGTGATATCCGGGCATTATCCCACGTAATTACCAACAACTCCAAACACCACTGGATTGGCCATGTAGTAAAAAGAATAGACTAATTCTGGAGCACCGTAACCACTCTGTGGTACCGGCGCAGCAAAAAAGAGCACCTGGCAGACCCGTAGGGGGGAAAAAAAATACCCGCTAGATGGCATGATTCTCTCGAGCTTCGCAGCACTCGCGATCCTGAAACAAACAAGTTATCCATCCACTGGACAACACGTGCCTGAGACAGAATCAACTTGAAACCGAGATGAGACCAGCACAAAAACAAAAAAACAAGGCACTGCTAGAGCCCAGCTCGCTAAGCAGAGAAATGAACCCGGCTACTACAACTTGCACGAGAGTTGGCACCTGCACAAGAGCGTTGACTAAGACTAAGAGGTCCAGAGTAAATATTAGGAAACATTATTTTAGTCAGAAAGTGGTGAATGCCTGGAGTGCATTATTTAGTAGAGGCCGGGTTAGTTCGAAGCATTGTTGGTGGCACACGAAAATATGTCAGTCAATGAACTGGCAACACAGACGAGAGATGTCTTACTCGATGCAGCATGGGATCTGATCCTTGGAAAATATATAAGAAGCAGAACTATATCTTAAAGGGTAAGCTACAACGTATAGAAGACAGAAGAAACCTAAGACGAACAGGTGTAGACAATAGCGACGAATACAGAGATTGCACTAGAGAAATCATAAGAAACGTCAGAAAAGACAAACACTTCAATTGCTGCAAACACGTGCAAAAAAATCTAAGAACTTCAGCAACAAGTGAACAAATTTAAAACTTTAAGAGAAATCAGAAAACTGATGAGAGAATTCCAACCATCACTTCACGTAACCATTGACAAAAATGGGGATCTAATGTCTGAGAACAAAGATATTCTAGAAATATCGAAGGAAGTTATATTGTAGAGAGATGTACGATGACAGCACAACAAAATAAAGACTTGATAACCAATGATATTGAGAGAGAAGGCCAGAACCCACACTGGATGAGGTACGTGTAGCAATTAAAGTGCTGACAAAAGGAAAGACTCCACGATGCGACGACATAACAGCAGAGTTAATACAGGCAGGAGGAAAGGAACATAACAGCAGAGTTAATACAGGCAGGAGGAAAGGAACATAACAGCAGAGTTAATACAGGCAGGAGGACAGGAACATAACAGCAGAGTTAATACAGGCAGGAGGAAAGAAACATAACAGCAGAGTTAATACAGGCAGGAGGAAAGGAACATAACAGCAGAGTTAATACAGGCAGGAGGACAGGAACATAACAGCAGAGTTAATACAGGCAGGAGGAAAGAAACATAACAGCAGAGTTAATACAGGCAGGAGGAAAGGAACATAACAGCAGAGTTAATACAGGCAGGAGGACAGGAACATAACAGCAGAGTTAATACAGGCAGGAGGAAAGAAACATAACAGCAGAGTTAATACAGGCAGGAGGAAAGGAACATAACAGCAGAGTTAATACAGGCAGGAGGAAAGGAACATAACAGCAGAGTTAATACAGGCAGGAGGAAAGAAACATAACAGCAGAGTTAATACAGGCAGGAGGAAAGGAACATAACAGCAGAGTTAATACAGGCAGGAGGACAGGAACATAACAGCAGAGTTAATACAGGCAGGAGGAAAGAAACATAACAGCAGAGTTAATACAGGCAGGAGGAAAGGAACATAACAGCAGAGTTAATACAGGCAGGAGGAAAGGAACATAACAGCAGAGTTAATACAGGCAGGAGGAAAGGAACATAACAGCAGAGTTAATACAGGCAGGAGGAAAGAAACATAACAGCAGAGTTAATACAGGCAGGAGGACAGGAACATAACAGCAGAGTTAATACAGGCAGGAGGAAAGAAACATAACAGCAGAGTTAATACAGGCAGGAGGACAGGAACATAACAGCAGAGTTAATACAGGCAGGAGGAAAGGAGATGGATCCATACACATATATCCCTCATTGGGCAAAATGATTGGGTAAAGTTCAGAATGACCTGCAGAATGGAACAGAACAGAACAGCCTATATTCCCAAACCAAAGAAAGAGAACTTAAAATCATGCACTAACTACCGCACTATTGTCCTCATAAGCCACGCAAGCAAGATATTATTACGTATTACCATGAAGAGACTAAAAAGAAAGTAGAATTTGAAATACATGAAGCGTAGGCAGGATTCAAACAAGGCAGAGGCACACGAGATCATATTTTCAATTTGAGAATCATCTTTGAAAAATGCAGAGAATATAATGCTGACCTATATACTTACTGTGTACAACATCAGCAACTATGGCAAATAATGAAAGACATAGGCCTCTACATCTAATAGAAACACTTTACAGTGGCCAACAAGCTGCCGTCGGAATGAACTAAGGCACCTTAGATTGGTTTGAGATCCACAAATGTGTTAGGCAAGGCTGTACCCTTTCCCCTTATTTATTCAACATTTACGTGGAGAATATCACGCGAAAATTAAATATAGATCAAAACATTTTGAATTTGAACCCATTCTCAATTAGAGGAAAGGAGATTAATACGTTAATTTTCGATACAGTAGACAGAAATGAACTATGGGCCACCCTAGACTACTGCAGAGTACAAGGCCAGCTATTATAGAAACAGAGAGGCGAACAAAAAGTTACAGATCAAATGGCAAGGGCAAGATCTGGAACACAGCACGGCCCACAAATAGTTGGAAGTAAAGCACAGCACGGCCCACAAATAGTTGGAAGTAAAGCACAGCACGGCCCACAAATAGTTGGAAGTAAAGCACAGCACGGCCCACAAATAGTTGGAAGTAAAGTTGAACCGCACGACTATGCCACACATTGCCAGGAGACAAAACATAAAACACATGCGAGAAATAGTTTCATACGAAAACTGACGGGCACAATATGTGAAGCAAAGCCAGATATACTCATAACATCAGCACTGACTCTGTGTTTCTCTGTAGTTGAGTACACCGCACCAGTCTGGGAGAACTCTGCACATGTCAAACATATAGATACAGCAATAAATGATACATGTCGTATAGTTACTGGATGCCTAAAACCTACAACTAAAAAAATATACCCCATAATAGGCACCGGAGATACGGAGAATTGTCGCGTCAGAGATGTATTGTTCGTCCATCACGAGTGATGAGGACCTTTTCTTTTTTCTCCTAGCCAGTCCTTCCAGTCGAGTATTCTGTAATTGTGGGTTGTGAATGGGTGCGAAGATGGCTGAAGAGTCCGATTTGGGATCTGCATACTCACAGGCAGTGAAAGCATGGAAAGTTCGCTTCATGTTTGTTAACAAATCCACGTATCTCATCCGCTTTATTGCTCAGCCAGGATTCCCGCAACTGACGCAGCTATTTGTCTGTAGTTTAGCTTGTCAGCGGACTTACACTCTCGGCTTCGCCGTTGGCCAGTCGTTACAGGGCTCGACTGTGTTAGTACTGGATAAATGAAGAGAGAATGACTTGCACGATGAATTTATAGCGTGAAAGGGTTGCGCAGTTCGTCGACATCACTCTCTCGCCCAAGTCTAACTTTAACCAGTGGCAGCACAAGTCAGGACGACTGGATTTGGAGTTTGGTGCAGTGGATGACCGCGGCTTTCAAGTGCCTCATCGTGTTCTATGCAGTCCACACCGCTCAGCTAATTTGCCTTCGAGATAGCTTGATGACGAATTTCTTGCTTAGCTGGCTGGGCTTGAGCAGGGCAAAGCAAGTCTAAAAATGCTTTTCCTGTTCTTGGCTTCCTACTTTTTCTTTTACCATCCCTTCTGCCCCTATTATTTCAGTACATTTGTTTGGGTCTCTCACTGACAAGGACTCCGATGTAGGCAAGATATCTTGTCACCTCCAATGGCAACGAGTGACCCATTACACACCTGCGCTCTAAGAGTTTGCAATGTGCTTCGAGAGTACGTGTGCATTTTCGCTGCGCGGTCCCACGGTGGCAACAACGATTCTCTGCAGGTTCCAAACCTTTCTTAAATCAGCACTTCCCTGGGAAATCCTGTTGCCAATTCAATAATTCAGAGTCAATATTTCTTTCTGTTTTGAAGGTAAGTAAAACTATCAACTGCTTTTAGGGGATGTCCCTGTACAAAACCGTTTTGTTAGAGGTATGGGTTTCGGACACAGGTAGAAACATTACTTCCCTTTTCTTGGTGTTTTACATAATTAGTGTAGGCATTTTAGACTTCATTTATGGTTGCTTGCATTTCCTGTTCTGAGCACGTGTTAATTGCGCAGTCATCGGCAAAGTGGAGATTTAAGATAGAGGCTTTTTCACCTTTGTAAGTGACCTTTGGCGCCTCAAAATGAACAGCTGCCCATTCGGTATCTGATCTGCATGCCAGTGTCACATTCAGTGTTGCATCAGAAAACACCGCTGAAAATATCATGCTAAAAAGGTTTGAGGCCAGTACACAGCCCTGTTCAACTCCATCGATAACTCGTAATGCTGCAGAAAGTTCACCATCATTCAGTACGCGGGTCGACACGCCATCATGAAACTGGAGGACAACTGTGATGAAATTATCGGGTCAACCGAAATTCTCATGATTTTCCAGAGTCCAGGCTATGTTGACGGTGTCAAAGGCCTTTGTCAGGACAACAACAGTCGTGTACAAATCACGATGTTGTTCCTGACATTTCTCTTGGATTTGACGAGTTGCAAAAATCCTGTCAACCGTCCCGCGACCATCTCGGAAACCACATTGACTCTCTGGGAGTACCTTCTGCTCGAGATGAGTTGTTAAGCGGTTGAGCAAGATTCCGTCTAGAATGTTCCCAGCGATCGACATGAGGGAGATTCCTCTGTGGTTATCACAAGATTGACGATTGCCCTTGTGCTTGTAGATTGCGGAGGAAGAAAAAAACTGTCAACCAGACAGAACGACTCCTCTAAATGTTCTGCATTGGAATGCAGATGAAGTCAACAACAAACAGACAGAATTAGAGAATGCAGTACTTTGGAAGGCAAGCTTTCAAGCAGCAGGCACTACTAAAGTTGGAGATATAGCCAACTAGACAGAGGCTGAGAAGAAATAAAAACTGGCAATACAGTAACAATCCATCCCCAATACTTTTTAGCCTGGTATTTTGCAGCTATGCTTTCTGATGCAAAACGTGAATGTGACAGTGGCATACAGATCAGATACCAGATGGATTATGGATTGGCAGCTGTTCACTCTGAGGTGCCTAAAGGCCCTCATAAAGGTGAAAGAAGTAACTATCTTAGATCTCTTTGCCTACGACTACGCAATTAACACGTGCTCAAAACAGGACATGCAGGCAATCATGAATGAATTCTCAACTGCGTGCACTAATTTTGGTTTTACTGTAAACACCACACGAAAACGGAGGTCATGTTTCTACCTGCTCCCGGAGAGCCCTACCACGAATCAGACGTCACTGTACAGGGACATCGCCTAAAAGTGTTTGATAGCTTTACCTACCTTGGCAGTGCTCTCAACAGAGAAGGAAATATTGACTCAACAATTGTCCACAACAGGATTTCCAATGCGAGTGCTGCTTTCGGAAGACTATTAGAAAATGTTTGGGACCGACAGGGAATCAGTGTTGCCACCAAGATTAGTGCGTATCGTGATGTTGTGCTAACTACTCTTATGTATGCATGCGAAACATGGACAGTATTTAGCAGGCATGTCCGGAAACTTAACTATTTTCATGTAAACTGTGTCCGCAGACTGCTCAGGATCGGTTGGCAGGACAGAGTGCCAAACTCTGAAGTCCTCAGCAGGACTAGACTCTCTGGCATCGATACGCTGCTACTGAAAGCCGAGATCAGATGGACAGGGCGTGTTGTTCACGTAAGGTGAACGCCTCCCTAAACAACTGTTGTACGGTGAGCTCACGACGAGACAGCGCGCGAATGAAGGACAAAAGAAACGATACAAAAACACTAACAGTTTCTTTGAAAAGTTTCTCCATTAATGTTGCTGACTGGGAGCTGCTTGCTCCGAACCGCTCAGCCTGGCGCACTGCCGTCACACAGCACGGAGGCGAAGGAAAAGCGAGCTGCGTGAAAGGAAAGAATGCAAGACTGCCAAACTAAAAATCCTGTTCATGTGTGCCCTACGTGCGGTAGGATTTGTCACGCTCAAATCGGAATGTACAGTCACATGCAGTTCTTTCTGAATAAATATGCCTGACGCTGTCGTCATCTTCGCTTGGGATGGGCAACTAACATTATCTAACCCTATTGCACAACCTCAACTAACATTATCTAACCCTATTGGACAACCTCAACTAACATTATCTAACCCTATTGCACAACCTCAACTAACATTATCTAACCCTATTGGACAACCTCAACTAACATTATCTAACCCTATTGCACAACCTCAACTAACATTATCTAACCCTATTGCACAACCTCAACTAACATTATCTAACCCTATTGCACAACCTCAACTAACATTATCTAACCCTATTGCACAACCTCAACTAACATTATCTAACCCTATTGGACAACCTCAACTAACATTATCTAACCCTATTGCACAACCTCAACTAACATTATCTAACCCTATTGGACAACCTCAACTAACATTATCTAACCCTATTGGACAACCTCAACTAACATTATCTAACCCTATTGGACAACCTCAACTAACATTATCTAACCCTATTGCACAACCTCAACTAACATTATCTAACCCTATTGGACAACCTCAACTAACATTATCTAACCCTATTGCACAACCTCAACTAACATTATCTAACCCTATTGCACAACCTCAACTAACATTATCAAACCCTATTGCACAGCCCCAACAACAAACCCTCTCACCTCCCTCCTCCCCCGTCAGCCCAGCCACACCCCCCCCCCCATTTTTTAAATTGGTACTCCATAAGATGGCATAGTACTTCTATCAAACTTGGTAATTATGCATGATGGATCTGGTGGGAATTAAGGAAACTATCCTCGCCCTGTATTCATTAACATGAGAAGAACAATAAACATGTGCAAGGCAAACACAATAAGGAATAGATAATTAAGGAAATTGGTGTACATGGAGCAAACCTGCTCATAAATGATATTAGGATGTTAGACAAACACTTTAACAGTGTCATCTGGGAAGCCACAAAACATACAATACCAAGAGGTGCGCGGTAGAATTGTACACCATTCTGGACCAACACACTTAATAAAGAGATGGGCCAGAACTTCATCCATCACAAAAGAACATTATCACGCAGCAAAGGAAACTTGCAGCTCTGATAGAGAAAATCCGCGAATCAAACAGTCATTTCTCACTCCTACTCCTCCTCTTCCCCCCCCCCCCCCCCCCAAGCAACACATAATGTATTTAGACATGGAATACACATAATTACGACGATATGCTACATTCATATAACGAGTGAGGATAAACGTCATTTAAAAAAGATTTGTTGAAAATATATGCAACTAATCATTTCATCACAGCGACCAGACTGACATGATAAATGTAAATAATATGTATAATGTTTAGTAATGATCCTAATAGGGTATCCTGATTTATTACCTTAGCATCAATTTCAGTAGATCCGAGATAGCCTGGGAGTTTTAAATATGCCATATACGTTAAGGTTTCTCTAACAGTGAGTGCAGGCAACAATCTATCAGCTTGAAGTACGTAGCTTGAAATTTGTTTCATCATTTTCCGTGTGCACTGGTCATGCTTGAAGCTGACTACACCTGTGACTTCACCTTGTGCCCTTCCAGATATCACATCTAGAAGGGATGTTTTTCCAGACCCTAAACATTATTTGATTAAAAAAATTAATGTTTCTCAACAATTATACACAACCGATATAACACAACTCATGGTTAGAATGTCAATTATGAAAGAAGTGTTTGTTGATCCATTAAAAATTCAATAAGTGTAAATGACAATGTTCGTTTTCAAGTTCATTTAAAAATATTACGTCTCCATGCGAATGTTCGTGTTGACGTGTAGTTTCATAGTTAGTTTATTTATTTCAGTATCAGCATTTAAAGCAAATAAATCTGCATGAACATTCCAGAATTAAAGTCAGTTTTTTTTCCATGTATATTTAGCATTATAATACAATGTAAAACAAATGTAATAGTAATAACCCATGTACCAGAGCTTCCAACAAGTGCAGTGAGTTCTCCTTTTGTAAAAGTCATGCAAAGATTTTGCAGCACCGTCTTTACTCTAGCAGACCTAAAACATGAACAATTCCACCACTGTCCTGGTCTTTCCTTGATCTTTAGAAAATATAATAAAAATAAGGGTAAATAATCAAAGTATAATAATGGTTGCGATGTAGGAGTACATTTACACTAAAACAACTTTAGCAATTATTTATTCCAAAACTACAAAAGAAAATGTAATTATTAACAAACTAAAATTACTCACCGTATACGAGAGACCGACTACATTAAGAGAGACTGAGTGGGAAACTGGATATGTTTGAGAAAAATCCGATCCATCAACGATAGCTGCAGAAATATCAAAGCTATCACTTGTTTCTTGTTCTATGCACATCGGCTTAAAACTTCCATATTGGCCATTGCTGTGTATCTGTTGTTGTGCAAGCGGTGTCGCTCTGTTCTGTAAATGTGAAAAAATATATTTTTACATATGAAAATATGAAAGTGCAATAGTTTAATAAACAAACATTGAAATATCATGGTACTGCTCCAAGACTATGGAAATTCCATATGTTTTAATTTAATCTAGATTTAGGTTGCAAAGTCTACCGTGCAACCATCATTCCAACCCTACTACACGCTTGCGAAAGCTGGACTGTATACTCTGGACATGCAAGGAGGTTAAACCACTTCCATACATGTTGCCTGAGGCGAATATTCCACATCCGATGGCAAGATCGTGTCACTGACATCGAGGTTCTCTCGAGGGCTAACATGCCCAGCATACATGCACTGCTAGAAAAAGCAGGACTATGATGGGCCGGACACCTCGTCCGTATGTCAGACGAGCGGCTCCCAAAGAAGCTTCTCTACGGCGAGCTGAGAGACGGATGGCGCGAGAGAGGGCGCCCAAAGAAACGTTTTAAAGACGGTCTGAAGGACTCACTAAAAAGTTGCCAGATAGACTTCGACACCTGGGAATGTCTTGCGAAAAACAGATCTGACTGGAGAAGCGCAGTCAAATCGGGTGTAGCTGCCGGTGAAGATGACCGTGTTGTGAAAGCCCAGAACAGACGCGAGACGCGGAAATCCCGAGCAGCGGGAACACCATCCCCTTCTACAAAGCTCGTGTGCCCGATATGTAGCAGATGTTTTCGTGCTCGCATTGGCCTGTTCAGCCACATGCGCACCCACACCCAACAGGGAAATCTGTGACAAGGATGATGTCGGCGGTCCTCATCCACAACGATGGACAGCTATTATTAGATTTTGCAAAATCAATGTATTCAATCAGGCCCGTGTGGCATAAGGCCAGGTAGCCAAAAATTGAGTAAATTCATTTCTCTCTTTTGCTTTGGTGTACCATGTTGGGCCTAGGATCTCCATTATGCCATCTCCCGATTTATTAAATGAGAGTTCGCGATCTCCTGACCCAAGTAGATATACGAATTTACGTTTTCGACTGGACATTCTCCAAGACGCATATCTCCGTTTGGGCAGAAGGTGTTGATCATGAACTGGGTTTTCTTTCTTTTGATTTGTAGGTCAACAGCAACGTTTAGAATTTCCCTGTCTATGTTTATGCCCCTATCCTCCCAGTCCATGTTTTCAAAGACCTCCTCAAGGGCCTCTGTAAATAACTTCGGTGAGATTGTATCCCCCTGTTGGACGCCATGTTTTAACGATATAGTGATCGTTCTGTAGAAGGGGGCGATATGCGTAGTGCATCTGCTGTTTATCTCCTCTAACAGCTGAGCGTATTTTTCTGCAATTCCCTTCTTTTCTCAGGGCATAGGGCATTCAGCACGAGTATGTGTGACGGCCTCCAATTAGTCACCAATGTGGAGGTACTACATCGCTTAGATGTGATCGGCGAACACATACCACTCCAGATCTCGTTAAAATTAAGCTGCTCTCCTCACAAACAACGGTATAGCGATATATAACACAACAAGTATAGTATCAAGCTTGCAGATAAAATCTTAATGCAGAAATGGCCAATCTCTGGATCCTCAACAAGTCTTTTTGGTCAACCGGTGACTAGAATAAAGGAATGCATACTGCTGCGACAATTCCTACCCCAACTAAAAGATGCTCCCGGAATGGAGAAACAACTAGACGTTTCTAGTAACGAATTCCAGATCAAATGGAAAGCTTCAAAAAACTATACTCATCCACAAGAAGAAAGACACAAAACTCCAATGAGAACTATCTTCATACTACCGATGATAAACAAAATATTCTTCAAAGTCCTTGTTAACAGGATCGGCCAAAAAACTGGACCTCAAACAAACCCATGGGCAGGCTGGATTCAGAACAGGGTTCTCCACTACACACAATCCACCAGCTGCTGGAGAGAGCACCTGAACTTCGTCTGCCCATATGTCTAGTGTTTACAGATTATGTAAAAGCCTTCGACAGCAATGAGATAAATGCCTTGATAGATGCCCTAACAAACCAGAGCGTTGCCGAAAATTACACGAGGATGAAAGAAGAAATAAATGTAGGCTGCAGTACGGACATTATCTGTACCACCATCCAATAATTATTCCACTTATTGCGTTTCACAATGTTTGACGAGTTTTAAAATTGAATATCTCAGCTTCCATAAGAACAAAATATTTAAAATGTTGGTTTTTTTCCCTTGCCCACAAAAATATGGTGTACAATTGTCTTTATTTAGGGCATACAAAAATTAACTCTCCAAATGAAACCAGTATTTTGAAATGACTGCTACTCATAAAAGGGAGCATTACATTTTTTTTTGGAAATCACGTGTTTCACGAAATCTGTTCAGCTTCAACACAATGCGCACTGGTTTTGAACAGTTGCGCCTTCTGTGGTGTCAATGAGTCAATACAAATTCTTTCATTCGCGTAGCTTAAACAACTTGTTTACACTCCCTGCAATTGCATTCAAGATTTATCAATATTTTTGTAAAGAAGCTAAGCGTTGTTAACTATATCGGAGTTTCCCAAACCCTGAAAAGAGAACTATTCACGCTTTTGGTAAACAGACACTTGATCGATTGCTCCAAGACTATGGAAATTCCATATGTTCCGTTCAAGACAAGTAAGCAAAGAAAAAAAAAAGGTAGAAAGCTTTGACAGGGATGTGATTAAAAGATAGATTCGTTGAATGTGTGATTACAAAGAAACAGTGACACTAAGGAAACTCAAGTCTCGTCTGAGAACACACAATGACATTGATGTATCGGAACTGAAGTCTCGTCTGAGAACACACAACGACATTGATGTATCGGAACTGAAGTCTCGTCTGAGAACACACAACGACATTGATGTATCGGAACTGAAGTCTCGTCTGAGAACACACAACGACATTGATGTATCGGAACTGAAGTCTCGTCTGAGAACACACAACGACATTGATGTATCGGAACTGAAGTCTCGTCTGAGAACACACAACGACATTGATGTATCGGAACTGAAGTCTCGTCTGAGAACACACAACGACATTGATGTATCGGAACTGAAGTCTCGTCTGAGAACACACAACGACATTGATGTATCGGAACTGAAGTCTCGTCTGAGAACACACAACGACATTGATGTATCGGAACTGAAGTCTCGTCTGAGAACACACAACGACATTGATGTATCGGAACTGAAGTCTCGTCTGAGAACACACAACGACATTGATGTATCGGAACTGAAGTCTCGTCTGAGAACACACAACGACATTGATGTATCGGAACTGAAGTCTCGTCTGAGAACACACAACGACATTGATGTATCGGAACTGAAGTCTCGTCTGAGAACACACAACGACATTGATGTATCGGAACTGAAGTCTCGTCTGAGAACACACAACGACATTGATGTATCGGAACTGAAGTCTCGTCTGAGAACACACAACGCCATTGATGTATCGGAACTGAAGTCTCGTCTGAGAACACACAACGACATTGATGTATCGGAACTGAAGTCTCGTCTGAGAACACACAACGACATTGATGTATCGGAACTGAAGTCTCGTCTGACAACACACAACGACATTGATGTATCGGAACTGAAGTCTCGTCTGACAACACACAACGACATTGATGTATCGGAACTGAAGTCTCGTCTGAGAACACACAATGACATTGATGTATCGGAACTGAAGTCTCGTCTGAGAACACACAATGACATTGATGTATCGGAACTGAAGTCTCGTCTGAGAACACACAATGACATTGATGTATCGGAACTGAAGTCTCGTCTGAGAACACACAACGACATTGATGTATCGGAACTGAAGTCTCGTCTGAGAACACACAACGACATTGATGTATCGGAACTGAAGTCTCGTCTGAGAACACACAACGACATTGATGTATCGGAACTGAAGTCTCGTCTGAGAACACACAACGACATTGATGTATCGGAACTGAAGTCTCGTCTGAGAACACACAACGACATTGATGTATCGGAACTGAAGTCTCGTCTGAGAACACACAACGACATTGATGTATCGGAACTGAAGTCTCGTCTGAGAACACACAACGACATTGATGTATCGGAACTGAAGTCTCGTCTGAGAACACACAACGCCATTGATGTATCGGAACTGAAGTCTCGTCTGAGAACACACAACGACATTGATGTATCGGAACTGAAGTCTCGTCTGAGAACACACAACGACATTGATGTATCGGAACTGAAGTCTCGTCTGAGAACACACAACGACATTGATGTATCGGAACTGAAGTCTCGTCTGAGAACACACAACGCCATTGATGTATCGGAACTGAAGTCTCGTCTGAGAACACACAACGACATTGATGTATCGGAACTGAAGTCTCGTCTGAGAACACACAACGACATTGATGTATCGGAACTGAAGTCTCGTCTGACAACACACAACGACATTGATGTATCGGAACTGAAGTCTCGTCTGAGAACACACAATGACATTGATGTATCGGAACTGAAGTCTCGTCTGAGAACACACAATGACATTGATGTATCGGAACTGAAGTCTCGTCTGAGAACACACAATGACATTGATGTATCGGAACTGAAGTCTCGTCTGAGAACACACAACGACATTGATGTATCGGAACTGAAGTCTCGTCTGAGAACACACAACGACATTGATGTATCGGAACTGAAGTCTCGTCTGAGAACACACAACGACATTGATGTATCGGAACTGAAGTCTCGTCTGAGAACACACAACGACATTGATGTATCGGAACTGAAGTCTCGTCTGAGAACACACAACGACATTGATGTATCGGAACTGAAGTCTCGTCTGAGAACCAACAACGACATTGATGTATCGGAACTGAAGTCTCGTCTGAGAACACACAACGACATTGATGTATCGGAACTGAAGTCTCGTCTGAGAACACACAACGCCATTGATGTATCGGAACTGAAGTCTCGTCTGAGAACACACAACGACATTGATGTATCGGAACTGAAGTCTCGTCTGAGAACACACAACGACATTGATGTATCGGAACTGAAGTCTCGTCTGAGAACACACAACGACATTGATGTATCGGAACTGAAGTCTCGTCTGAGAACACACAACGACATTGATGTATCGGAACTGAAGTCTCGTCTGAGAACACACAACGACATTGATGTATCGGAACTGAAGTCTCGTCTGAGAACACACAACGACATTGATGTATCGGAACTGAAGTCTCGTCTGAGAACACACAACGACATTGATGTATCGGAACTGAAGTCTCGTCTGAGAACACACAACGACATTGATGTATCGGAACTGAAGTCTCGTCTGAGAACACACAACGACATTGATGTATCGGAACTGAAGTCTCGTCTGAGAACACACAACGACATTGATGTATCGGAACTGAAGTCTCGTCTGAGAACACACAACGACATTGATGTATCGGAACTGAAGTCTCGTCTGAGAACACACAACGACATTGATGTATAGGAACTGAAGTCTCGTCTGAGAACACACAACGACATTGATGTTTCGGAACTGAAGTCTCGTCTGAGAACACACAACGACATTGATGTTTCGGAACTGAAGTCTCGTCTGAGAACACACAACGACATTGATGTATCGGAACTGAAGTCTCGTCTGAGAACACACAACGACATTGATGTATCGGAACTGAAGTCTCGTCTGAGAACACACAACGCCATTGATGTATCGGAACTGAAGTCTCGTCTGAGAACACACAACGACATTGATGTATCGGAACTGAAGTCTCGTCTGAGAACACACAACGACATTGATGTATCGGAACTGAAGTCTCGTCTGAGAACACACAACGACATTGATGTATCGGAACTGAAGTCTCGTCTGAGAACACACAACGACATTGATGTATCGGAACTGAAGTCTCGTCTGAGAACACACAACGACATTGATGTATCGGAACTGAAGTCTCGTCTGAGAACACACAACGACATTGATGTATCGGAACTGAAGTCTCGTCTGAGAACACACAACGACATTGATGTATCGGAACTGAAGTCTCGTCTGAGAACACACAACGACATTGATGTATCGGAACTGAAGTCTCGTCTGAGAACACACAACGACATTGATGTATCGGAACTGAAGTCTCGTCTGAGAACACACAACGACATTGATGTATCGGAACTGAAGTCTCGTCTGAGAACACACAACGACATTGATGTATCGGAACTGAAGTCTCGTCTGAGAACACACAACGACATTGATGTATAGGAACTGAAGTCTCGTCTGAGAACACACAACGACATTGATGTTTCGGAACTGAAGTCTCGTCTGAGAACACACAACGACATTGATGTTTCGGAACTGAAGTCTCGTCTGAGAACACACAACGACATTGATGTATCGGAACTGAAGTCTCGTCTGAGAACACACAATGACATTGATGTAGCGGAACTGAAGTCTCGTCTGAGAACACACAACGACATTGATGTATCGGAACTGAAGTCTCGTCTGAGAACACACAACGACATTGATGTATCGGAACTGAAGTCTCGTCTGAGAACACACAACGACATTGATGTATCGGAACTGAAGTCTCGTCTGAGAACACACAACGACATTGATGTATCGGAACTGAAGTCTCGTCTGAGAACACACAACGACATTGATGTATCGGAACTGAAGTCTCGTCTGAGAACACACAACGACATTGATGTATCGGAACTGAAGTCTCGTCTGAGAACACACAACGACATTGATGTTTCTGAGAACACACAACGACATTGATGTATCGGAACTGAAGTCTCGTCTGAGAACACACAACGACATTGATGTATCGGAACTGAAGTCTCGTCTGAGAACACACAACGATATTGATGTATCGGAACTGAAGTCTCGTCTGAGAACACACAACGACATTGATGTATCGGAACTGAAGTCTCGTCTGAGAACACACAACGACATTGATGTATCGGAACTGAAGTCTCGTCTGAGAACACACAACGACATTGATGTATCGGAACTGAAGTCTCGTCTGAGAACACACAACGACATTGATGTATCGGAACTGAAGTCTCGTCTGAGAACACACAACGACATTGATGTATCGGAACTGAAGTCTCGTCTGAGAACACACAACGACATTGATGTATCGGAACTGAAGTCTCGTCTGAGAACACACAACGACATTGATGTATCGGAACTGAAGTCTCGTCTGAGAACACACAACGACATTGATGTATCGGAACTGAAGTCTCGTCTGAGAACACACAACGACATTGATGTATCAGAACTGAAGTCTCGTCTGAGAACACACAACGACATTGATGTATCGGAACTGAAGTCTCGTCTGAGAACACACAACGACATTGATGTATCGGAACTGAAGTCTCGTCTGAGAACACACAACGACATTGATGTATCGGAACTGAAGTCTCGTCTGAGAACACACAACGACATTGATGTATAGGAACTGAAGTCTCGTCTGAGAACACACAACGACATTGATGTTTCGGAACTGAAGTCTCGTCTGAGAACACACAACGACATTGATGTTTCGGAACTGAAGTCTCGTCTGAGAACACACAACGACATTGATGTTTCGGAACTGAAGTCTCGTCTGAGAACACACAACGACATTGATGTATCAGAACTGAAGTCTCGTCTGAGAACACACAACGACATTGATGTATCGGAACTGAAGTCTCGTCTGAGAACACACAACGACATTGATGTATCGGAACTGAAGTCTCGTCTGAGAACACACAACGACATTGATGTATCGGAACTGAAGTCTCGTCTGAGAACACACAACGACATTGATGTTTCGGAACTGAAGTCTCGTCTGAGAACACACAACGACATTGATGTATCGGAACTGAAGTCTCGTCTGAGAACACACAACGACATTGATGTATCGGAACTGAAGTCTCGTCTGAGAACACACAACGACATTGATGTATCGGAACTGAAGTCTCGTCTGAGAACACACAACGACATTGATGTATCGGAACTGAAGTCTCGTCTGAGAACACACAACGACATTGATGTTTCTGAGAACACACAACGACATTGATGTATCGGAACTGAAGTCTAGTCTGAGAACACACAACGACATTGATGTATCGGAACTGAAGTCTCGTCTGAGAACACACAACGACATTGATGTATCGGAACTGAAGTCTCGTCTGAGAACACACAACGACATTGATGTATCGGAACTGAAGTCTCGTCTGAGAACACACAACGACATTGATGTATCGGAACTGAAGTCTCGTCTGAGAACACACAACGACATTGATGTATCGGAACTGAAATCTCGTCTGAGAACACACAACGACATTGATGTTTCGGAACTGAAGTCTCGTCTGAGAACACACAACGACATTGATGTATAGGAACTGAAGTCTCGTCTGAGAACACACAACGACATTGATGTATCGGAACTGAAGTCTCGTCTGAGAACACACAACGACATTGATGTATCGGAACTGAAGTCTCGTCTGAGAACACACAACGACATTGATGTATCGGAACTGAAGTCTCGTCTGAGAACACACAACGACATTGACGTATCGGAACTGAAGTCTCGTCTGAGAACACACAACGACATTGATGTATCGGAACTGAAGTCTCGTCTGAGAACACACAACGACATTGATGTATCGGAACTGAAGTCTCGTCTGAGAACACACAACGACATTGATGTATCGGAACTGAAGTCTCGTCTGAGAACACACAACGACATTGATGTATCGGAACTGAAGTCTCGTCTGAGAACACACAACGACATTGATGTATCGGAACTGAAGTCTCGTCTGAGAACACACAACAACATTGATGTATCTAAACTGAAGTCTCGTCTGAGAACACACAACGACATTGATGTATCGAAACTGAAGTCTCGTCTGAGAACACACAACGACATTGATGTATCGGAACTGAAGTCTCGTCTGAGAACACACAACGACATTGATGTATCGGAACTGAAGTCTCGTCTGAGAACACACAACGACATTGATGTATCGGAACTGAAGTCTCGTCTGAGAACACACAACGACATTGATGTTTCGGAACTGAAGTCTCGTCTGAGAACACACAACGACATTGATGTTTCGGAACTGAAGTCTCGTCTGAGAACGCACAACGACATTGATGTTTCGGAACTGAAGTCTCGTCTGAGAACACACAACGACATTGATGTTTCGGAACTGAAGTCTCGTCTGAGAACACACAACGACATTGATGTTTCGGAACTGAAGTCTCGTCTGAGAACACACAACGACATTGATGTTTCGGAACTGAAGTCTCGTCTGAGAACACACAACGACATTGATGTATCGGAACTGAAGTCTCGTCTGAGAACACACAACGACATTGATGTATCGGAACTGAAGTCTCGTCTGAGAACACACAACGACATTGATGTATCGGAACTGAAGTCTCGTCTGAGCACACACAACGACATTGATGTATCGCAACTGAAGTCTCGTCTGAGAACACACAACGACATTGATGTATCGGAACTGAAGTCTCGTCTGAGAACACACAACGACATTGATGTATCGGAACTGAAGTCTCGTCTGAGAACACACAACGACATTGATGTATCGGAACTGAAGTCTCATCTGAGAACACACAACGACATTGATGTATCGGAACTGAAGTCTCGTCTGAGAACACACAACGACATTGATGTTTCGGAACTGAAGTCTCGTCTGAGAACACACAACGACATTGATGTTTCGGAACTGAAGTCTCGTCTGAGAACACACAACGACATTGATGTTTCGGAACTGAAGTCTCGTCTGAGAACACACAACGACATTGATGTTTCGGAACTGAAGTCTCGTCTGAGAACACACAACGACATTGATGTTTCGGAACTGAAGTCTCGTCTGAGAACACACAACGACATTGATGTTTCGGAACTGAAGTCTCGTCTGAGAACACACAACGACATTGATGTATCGGAACTGAAGTCTCGTCTGAGAACACACAACGACATTGATGTATCGGAACTGAAGTCTCGTCTGAGAACACACAACGAAATTGATGTATCGGAACTGAAGTCTCGTCTGATCACACACAACGACATTGATGTATCGCAACTGAAGTCTCGTCTGAGAACACACAACGACATTGATGTATCGGAACTGAAGTCTCGTCTGAGAACACACAACGACATTGATGTATCGGAACTGAAGTCTCGTCTGAGAACACACAACGACATTGATGTATCGGAACTGAAGTCTCGTCTGAGAACACACAACGACATTGATGTATCGGAACTGAAGTCTCGTCTGAGAACACACAACGACATTGATGTATCGGAACTGAAGTCTCGTCTGAGAACACACACTGACATTGATGTATCGGAACTGAAGTCTCGTCTGAGAACACACAACGACATTGATGTATCGGAACTGAAGTCTCGTCTGAGAACACACAACGACATTGATGTATCGGAACTGAAGTCTCGTCTGAGAACACATAACGACATTGATGTATCGGAACTGAAGTCTCGTCTGAGAACACACAACGACATTGATGTATAGGAACTGAAGTCTCGTCTAAGAACACACAACGACATTGATGTTTCGGAACTGAAGTCTCGTCTGAGAACACACAACGACATTGATGTTTCGGAACTGAAGTCTCGTCTGAGAACACACAACGACATTGATGTTTCGGAACTGAAGTCTAGTCTGAGAACACACAACGACATTGATGTTTCGGAACTGAAGTCTCGTCTGAGAACAAACAACGACATTGATGTTTCGGAACTGAAGTCTCGTCTGAGAACACACAACGACATTGATGTTTCGGAACTGAAGTCTCGTCTGAGAACACACAATGACATTGATGTATCAGAAATGAAGTCTCGTCTGAGAACACACAACGACATTGATGTTTCAGAACTGAAGTCTCGTCTGAGAACACACAACGACATTGATATATCGGAACTGAAGTCTCGTCTGAGAACACACAACGACATTGATGTATCGGAACTGAAGTCTCGTCTGAGAACACACAACGACATTGATGTATCGGAACTGAAGTCTCGTCTGAGAACACACAACGACATTGATGTATCGGAACTGAAGTCTCGTCTGAGAACACACAACGACATTGATGTATCGGAACTGAAGTCTCGTCTGAGAACACACAACGACATTGATGTATCGGAACTGAAGTCTCGTCTGAGAACACACAACGACATTGATGTATCGGAACTGAAGTCTCGTCTGAGAACACACAACGACATTGATGTATCGGAACTGAAGTCTCGTCTGAGAACACACAACGACATTGATGTATCGGAACTGAAGTCTCGTCTGAGAACACACAACGACATTGATGTATCGGAACTGAAGTCTCGTCTGAGAACACACACTGACATTGATGTATCGGAACTGAAGTCTCGTCTGAGAACACACACTGACATTGATGTATCGGAACTGAAGTCTCGTCTGAGAACACACAATGACATTGATGTATCGGAACTGAAGTCTCGTCTGAGAACACACAATGACATTGATGTATCGGAACTGAAGTCTCGTCTGAGAACACACAATGACATTGATGTATCGGAACTGAAGTCTCGTCTGAGAACACACAATGACATTGATGTATCGGAACTGAAGTCTCGTCTGAGAACACACAATGACATTGATGTATCGGAACTGAAGTCAGCGTCTGAGAACACACAATGACATTGATGTATCGGAACTGAAGTATCGTCTGAGAACACACAATGACATTGATATATTGGAACTGAAGTCTCGTCTGAGAACACACAATGACATTGATGTATCGGAACTGAAGTCTCGTCTGAGAACACACAATGACATTGATGTATCGGAACTGAAGTCTCGTCTGAGAACACACAATGACATTCATGTATCGGAACTGAAGTCTCGTCTGAGAACACACAACGACATTGATGTTTCGGAACTGAAGTCTCGTCTGAGAACACACAACGACATTGATGTTTCGGAACTGAAGTCTCGTCTGAGAACACACAACGACATTGATGTTTCGGAACTGAAGTCTCGTCTGAGAACACACAACGACATTGATGTTTCGGAACTGAAGTCTCGTCTGAGAACACACAACGACATTGATGTTTCGGAACTGAAGTCTCGTCTGAGAACACACAACGACATTGATGTATCGGAACTGAAGTCTCGTCTGAGAACACACAACGACATTGATGTATCGGAACTGAAGTCTCGTCTGAGAACACACAACGACATTGATGTATCGGAACTGAAGTCTCGTCTGAGCACACACAACGACATTGATGTATCGGAACTGAAGTCTCGTCTGAGAACACACAACGACATTGATGTATCGGAACTGAAGTCTCGTCTGAGAACACACAACGACATTGATGTATCGGAACTGAAGTCTCATCTGAGAACACACAACGACATTGATGTATCGGAACTGAAGTCTCGTCTGAGAACACACAACGACATTGATGTATCGGAACTGAAGTCTCGTCTGAGAACACACAACGACATTGATGTATCGGAACTGAAGTCTCGTCTGAGAACACACACTGACATTGATGTATCGGAACTGAAGTCTCGTCTGAGAACACACAACGACATTGATGTATCGGAACTGAAGTCTCGTCTGAGAACACACAACGACATTGATGTATCGGAACTGAAGTCTCGTCTGAGAACACATAACGACATTGATGTATCGGAACTGAAGTCTCGTCTGAGAACACACAACGACATTGATGTATAGGAACTGAAGTCTCGTCTAAGAACACACAACGACATTGATGTTTCGGAACTGAAGTCTCGTCTGAGAACACACAACGACATTGATGTTTCGGAACTGAAGTCTCGTCTGAGAACACACAACGACATTGATGTTTCGGAACTGAAGTCTCGTCTGAGAACACACAACGACATTGATGTTTCGGAACTGAAGTCTCGTCTGAGAACACACAACGACATTGATGTTTCGGAACTGAAGTCTCGTCTGAGAACACACAACGACATTGATGTTTCGGAACTGAAGTCTCGTCTGAGAACACACAATGACATTGATGTATCAGAAATGAAGTCTCGTCTGAGAACACACAACGACATTGATGTTTCAGAACTGAAGTCTCGTCTGAGAACACACAACGACATTGATGTATCGGAACTGAAGTCTCGTCTGAGAACACACAACGACATTGATGTATCGGAACTGAAGTCTCGTCTGAGAACACACAACGACATTGATGTATCGGAACTGAAGTCTCGTCTGAGAACACACAACGACATTGATGTATCGGAACTGAAGTCTCGTCTGAGAACACACAACGACATTGATGTATCGGAACTGAAGTCTCGTCTGAGAACACACACTGACATTGATGTATCGGAACTGAAGTCTCGTCTGAGAACACACAATGACATTGATGTATCGGAACTGAAGTCTCGTCTGAGAACACACAATGACATTGATGTATCGGAACTGAAGTCTCGTCTGAGAACACACAATGACATTGATGTATCGGAACTGAAGTCTCGTCTGAGAACACACAATGACATTGATGTATCGGAACTGAAGTCTCGTCTGAGAACACACAATGACATTGATGTATCGGAACTGAAGTCTCGTCTGAGAACACACAATGACATTGATGTATCGGAACTGAAGTATCGTCTGAGAACACACAATGACATTGATGTATCGGAACTAAGGTATCGTCTGAGAACACACAATGACATTGATATATTGGAACTGAAGTCTCGTCTGAGAACACACAATGACATTGATGTATCGGAACTGAAGTCTCGTCTGAGAACACACAATGACATTGATGTATCGGAACTGAAGTCTCGTCTGAGAACACACAATGACATTCATGTATCGGAACTGAAGTCTCGTCTGAGAACACACAACGACATTGATGTTTCGGAACTGAAGTCTCGTCTGAGAACACACAACGACATTGATGTTTCGGAACTGAAGTCTCGTCTGAGAACACACAACGACATTGATGTTTCGGAACTGAAGTCTCGTCTGAGAACACACAACGACATTGATGTTTCGGAACTGAAGTCTCGTCTGAGAACACACAACGACATTGATGTTTCGGAACTGAAGTCTCGTCTGAGAACACACAACGACATTGATGTATCGGAACTGAAGTCTCGTCTGAGAACACACAACGACATTGATGTATCGGAACTGAAGTCTCGTCTGAGAACACACAACGACATTGATGTATCGGAACTGAAGTCTCGTCTGAGCACACACAACGACATTGATGTATCGCAACTGAAGTCTCGTCTGAGAACACACAACGACATTGATGTATCGGAACTGAAGTCTCGTCTGAGAACACACAACGACATTGATGTATCGGAACTGAAGTCTCGTCTGAGAACACACAACGACATTGATGTATCGGAACTGAAGTCTCGTCTGAGAACACACAACGACATTGATGTATCGGAACTGAAGTCTCGTCTGAGAACACACAACGACATTGATGTATCGGAACTGAAGTCTCGTCTGAGAACACACACTGACATTGATGTATCGGAACTGAAGTCTCGTCTGAGAACACAGAACGACATTGATGTATCGGAACTGAAGTCTCGTCTGAGAACACATAACGACATTGATGTATCGGAACTGAAGTCTCGTCTGAGAACACACAACGACATTGATGTATAGGAACTGAAGTCTCGTCTGAGAACACACAACGACATTGATGTTTCGGAACTGAAGTCTCGTCTGAGAACACACAACGACATTGATGTATCGGAACTGAAGTCTCGTCTGAGAACACACAACGACATTGATGTATCGGAACTGAAGTCTCGTCTGAGAACACACAACGACATTGATGTATCGGAACTGAAGTCTCGTCTGAGAACACACACTGACATTGATGTATCGGAACTGAAGTCTCGTCTGAGAACACACACTGACATTGATGTATCGGAACTGAAGTCTCGTCTGAGAACACACACTGACATTGATGTATCGGAACTAAAGTCTCGTCTGAGAACACACAATGACATTGATGTATCGGAACTGAAGTCTCGTCTGAGAACACACAATGACATTGATGTATCGGAACTGAAGTCTCGTCTGAGAACACACAATGACATTGATGTATCGGAACTGAAGTCTCGTCTGAGAACACACAATGACATTGATGTATCGGAACTGAAGTCTCGTCTGAGAACACACAATGACATTGATGTATCGGAACTGAAGTCTCGTCTGAGAACACACAATGACATTGATGTATCGGAACTGAAGTATCGTCTGAGAACACACAATGACATTGATATATTGGAACTGAAGTCTCGTCTGAGAACACACAATGACATTGATGTATCGGAACTGAAGTCTCGTCTGAGAACACACAATGACATTGATGTATCGGAACTGAAGTCTCGTCTGAGAACACACAATGACATTCATGTATCGGAACTGAAGTCTCGTCTGAGAACACACAACGACATTGATGTTTCGGAACTGAAGTCTCGTCTGAGAACACACAACGACATTGATGTTTCGGAACTGAAGTCTCGTCTGAGAACACACAACGACATTGATGTTTCGGAACTGAAGTCTCGTCTGAGAACACACAACGACATTGATGTTTCGGAACTGAAGTCTCGTCTGAGAACACACAACGACATTGATGTTTCGGAACTGAAGTCTCGTCTGAGAACACACAACGACATTGATGTATCGGAACTGAAGTCTCGTCTGAGAACACACAACGACATTGATGTATCGGAACTGAAGTCTCGTCTGAGAACACACAACGACATTGATGTATCGGAACTGAAGTCTCGTCTGAGCACACACAACGACATTGATGTATCGCAACTGAAGTCTCGTCTGAGAACACACAACGACATTGATGTATCGGAACTGAAGTCTCGTCTGAGAACACACAACGGCATTGATGTATCGGAACTGAAGTCTCGTCTGAGAACACACAACGACATTGATGTATCGGAACTGAAGTCTCGTCTGAGAACACACAACGACATTGATGTATCGGAACTGAAGTCTCGTCTGAGAACACACAACGACATTGATGTATCGGAACTGAAGTCTCGTCTGAGAACACACACTGACATTGATGTATCGGAACTGAAGTCTCGTCTGAGAACACACAACGACATTGATGTATCGGAACTGAAGTCTCGTCTGAGAACACACAACGACATTGATGTATCGGAACTGAAGTCTCGTCTGAGAACACATAACGACATTGATGTATCGGAACTGAAGTCTCGTCTGAGAACACACAACGACATTGATGTATAGGAACTGAAGTCTCGTCTAAGAACACACAACGACATTGATGTTTCGGAACTGAAGTCTCGTCTGAGAACACACAACGACATTGATGTTTCGGAACTGAAGTCTCGTCTGAGAACACACAACGACATTGATGTTTCGGAACTGAAGTCTCGTCTGAGAACACACAACGACATTGATGTTTCGGAACTGAAGTCTCGTCTGAGAACACACAACGACATTGATGTTTCGGAACTGAAGTCTCGTCTGAGAACACACAATGACATTGATGTATCAGAAATGAAGTCTCGTCTGAGAACACACAACGACATTGATGTTTCAGAACTGAAGTCTCGTCTGAGAACACACAACGACATTGATATATCGGAACTGAAGTCTCGTCTGAGAACACACAACGACATTGATGTATCGGAACTGAAGTCTCGTCTGAGAACACACAACGACATTGATGTATCGGAACTGAAGTCTCGTCTGAGAACACACAACGACATTGATGTATCGGAACTGAAGTCTCGTCTGAGAACACACAACGACATTGATGTATCGGAACTGAAGTCTCGTCTGAGAACACACACTGACATTGATGTATCGGAACTGAAGTCTCGTCTGAGAACACACACTGACATTGATGTATCGGAACTGAAGTCTCGTCTGAGAACACACAATGACATTGATGTATCGGAACTGAAGTCTCGTCTGAGAACACACAATGACATTGATGTATCGGAACTGAAGTCTCGTCTGAGAACACACAATGACATTGATGTATCGGAACTGAAGTCTCGTCTGAGAACACACAATGACATTGATGTATCGGAACTGAAGTCTCGTCTGAGAACACACAATGACATTGATGTATCAGAACTGAAGTCTCGTCTGAGAACACACAATGACATTGATGTATCGGAACTGAAGTCTCGTCTGAGAACACACAACGACATTGATGTATCGGAACTGAAGTCTCGTCTGAGAACACACAACGACATTGATGTATCGGAACTGAAGTCTCGTCTGAGAACACACAACGACATTGATGTATCGGAACTGAAGTCTCGTCTGAGAACACACAACGACATTGATGTTTCGGAACTGAAGTCTCGTCTGAGAACACACAACGACATTGATGTATCGGAACTGAAGTCTCGTCTGAGAACACACAACGACATTGATGTATCGGAACTGAAGTCTCGTCTGAGAACACACAACGACATTGATGTATCGGAACTGAAGTCTCGTCTGAGAACACACAATGACATTGAGTAAGCGAAATCTACATTGTGGAGAACAGTGAGGGATATAGGCTTTACCGTTAGAAAGTTTGGTAGCGGTGGAAACGTCTGTGAAAAGCTGCATCTAGTATCCACGATAAGCAAGTATTACGTGAAGTACGCGAAACGCGTAAACAATGTTATGATATCGTGTAGGTGAATGAAACTTGGCTCATCCCAAAAATGAAATGGAATGGCAGTCAGTGCATTAAAAGATTAAAAGATGAATACCAAGTGGCAAAGGACAGCGCTTGATAATAGTCCATGCAGGTAGTAGACATAATGGGCTGGTAAAGAATGCAGAACTTGTATTTCCTGAAAATTATACAGACAATCGGGATTATCCTACCGAGATGAATGGTAACATATTTAGAGAGTGGTTTGGGAAAAAACAAACTCTTCTGTCCTTAGATGATCTGGCATACACACCACGTGGCCAGCCCAGTGGTATGTGCGAGACAACGTAACCTCCTTGAAATAGAACGCGTTCTCTGATTTCAGTATTGTGGATTCGATCACAGATACAGATCGCGAGGACGCGTCTTTTCATCGCTCGTTGTGTAACTCGTAGTTTATCTGCATCCGCCTTACGTAGATTCCACACTTCACATATGTAGATCATCGCAGAATGATCGCAGAATTGAAAATATGCGCCTTGTGCATTATCTTGTCCATCATCAGACAAGAGGATCATATGGCTACTTTGCCACAATGTGGCCATATGATCCTCTTGTCTGCTAATGGACAATGCATCATACGATAATGCAGTGACAAAAGAAGACAAAATCCCGACATGGTCCAGTATAAAAAAAAGCAATAACGATGCGGCTCACAAAAGACATTTAACGAAACGTATCTAAAACCATAATTGCTTTAGTTTGTCAAGTAAACACGAAAGGAAAAGATATTTCACACATACAGGTTGATCCGATAGCATGGTCATACGTCTTTGAGACTGCCACCTGACTATTCTCACTTAAACCAAATTGAACCCATTTGGACGAAAGTTAAAAACAAGTAGCAGCTGAAAATAACACTTCCCAACTATGCGATATTAATTAATTAACATTTGTAGCCCTCGCAAATATAGACAGAGATTATTTGGCTAATGTGAGGACCACGTCTTAAAAAAAGGAAGACGGTAATTGAAAAAAATATGAGAGCAATCGTCAAACATCTCTCTGATTAAGTGAGAAATTAACTTATATGTTTGTTTATAGAAGTTTCCGTCACCTTGGCAAAATGGTCCTTTTCATGGCCACCTAAATAAGATAGAAGATTGATCTCAGAACTGAATTATAACCATTTATTGGTTTGATAGAAGATTGATCTCAGAACTGAATTATAACCATTTATTGGTTTGCTCCAGCATCTATTTATAGAACTGGACCAATCCATCTGAAGTATGTACTTTCTATGTTCTATATATCATGTGCTTGTACGTCTTCACACATTCTTTCTACGAAATGCGCAGTTACTTCTTACAGTACCTACAAGACATTGAACTACAGTAAAAAGTACATTATGTGGTACCTAATGTAGAAAACCTCATTTGAATTGGAGAGACGCCTATGCCTTAAGACATACATTTTTTTTAATTTACGGAAAATTATTTTCTGCGGGAACAAAATTGAGAGGTTATTGAGAAATTAGACGGCAACTGACAGCAGTCATTGTGAAACGGATTATAGCACGAGAAGTGCTGCATGGCGACACAATTTCTCCAACGCTTTTCACAGCAGCGCCTGGGGACATCTTTCAATAACTCGGGATGATAGAAGCATAAATATAGATGGGGGAAAGGCTTACTCATCTACGCTTTGCGGACGACATTGTGCTCATCAGCCACATCACTGAAGATTCACAACACTCCCTGAACGAACTGGTTGAGATCGGTAGACTACGGATGAGCGAAAAGAAAACGCAATGTCTCCTTAACCATACCGCCAAAAATCAGAGAACAAGCTGGGAAATGAGCCTATCAAAGATGTCAGGGACTTAGGGGCACGAAATAAATGCCACGCATACCCTAGACCGGTAAATCTCCAGACGAAGAACTGCAGTCTAGTCTAGCTTCAATACCTTAACGCCAATACTCCTGTTTCTGAAAGACACATGGCAATAGCGCATTTTTTTCAATTCTGCTGTCATTCCACCCATGATCTACGGATGTGAAGTGTAGAATCTATGCAACGCGAACGCAGAGAAACTACGAGTTACCCAGCGAGCGATGGAAAAACGCGTCCTCTTGATCTTTATCAGGGATCGAATTCACAATGATGAAATCATATAACGCACTCTATTTCGAGACATCGTAAAACTGCGTTGTCTCGCAAATACCAGTGGGCTGGCCACGTGGTGCACATGCCAGATAAAGGTGGGCACTCAGAACGACGTTTTGGTGTCCATTTGATTATACACGACCACGCGTCGTCCACACATACGATGGCCAGATGGTCTGCCGAGAGACCTAGGTCCGAAACGGCGAAAGATCGGACTGCATACAGGACATTGTTGGCTATCTCGCAAACAGCACACAGAATACAGAATGAAGTTGAGGATATTGTATTGTTTTGTATTGTATTGGAAATCATTTTAGGCATTTGATTATGCTGCATCTTTTCCCAGCTGCTCTGATCATCTTGTTCAGATTATGCTGTTCATCTTTTAGTCTGTTTATAATCAGCTTGCATAACTCGAGGTTGTGCATGTCATTCTGGTTCAGTCTTCTCCTCGTATATAAAAGTTGTAGGGTAACTTCGCTAATCCGGCTGCCTTTTGCCGCTTTGGGTACTTTTGCCGCAGTAATGCACTGTTTACGCTTTTCTGTCAGCTATTTCAGGTGACGGGTAGGAGATCCCACGCACCTCCTATGCTCTTGTCAGATTTCTCTTACAGCCTAGCAGCAGCTAGCATTGTTGAAATCTGGAAACGTATTTTGTGCGAAAGTGAGTCCATGTCTTCCTCCCAGAAAGCCAATGTGGATTCAGAGCCGGAAGAGGAACAGTGGACATGATTTATGCCGCTCGCCAAGTACAACAGAAGTGTCGAGAACAAAATCAGGCCTTGTACACCACATATATTGATTTGACAAAGGCATTTGATACAGTTAACAGAGGAAAGCTGTGGATGATAATGTCTAAGTTTGGCTGCCCCAACAAGTTCATAACAATGGTGAAACAGCTACACGAAGGCATGTGTGCTCGTGTACTGGACAGCGGTGCAATCTCTAAAACGTTTCTAGTATCAAACGGAGTAAAACAAGGATGCGTACTCGCACCGACTTTGTTCAGCATGATGTTCGCGGCCACGATGACAGACGCCTTCAGATCACTGGAGCTTGGAATACCCATAAAGTACCGCACAGATGGCAAATTACTCAATCCCAGAAGAATGAAGGCCAAAACCAAAGTGGCTGGCGACATAATCAGGGAACTTGTATTTGCTGACGACTGCGCTCTAATGAGCAACTCAGAACTGAACATGCAGGTTGGAATGGACAAGTTCTCTGCCGCATGCGAAAATTTTGGCCTGACCATAAATGCCAAAGAAACAGAGGTCATGTACCAACCAGCACCAGGCATGCCGTACACAAAACCAGAGACTACAGTCAGCGGTCAGACGTTGAATGCCGTAGACAAATTCAAATATCTGAGCAGCACGGTGTCGAGATCTGTCAGCCTAGACGATGAGGTGGCAAGCATAATAGCAAAGGCCAGCACAGCCTTTGGTAGAATGCGCTCGATGGTCTGGGCATGTCGTGGCATCAGCGTCAAGACCAAACTCAAAGTCTACCGTGCAATCATCATTCCAACCCTACTATACGCTTGCGAAAGCTGGACTGTATACTCTGGACATGCAAGGAGGTTAAACGACTTCCACACAGGTTGCCTGAGGCGAATATTCCACATC
Source organism: Ariolimax columbianus (assembly GCA_036924085.1). NCBI lineage: Eukaryota > Metazoa > Mollusca > Gastropoda > Stylommatophora > Arionidae > Ariolimax > Ariolimax columbianus. The sequence continues at coordinate 34,050,992 of JAVGWX010000007.1, read as the reverse complement.
CGATGGCAAGATCGTGTCACTGACATCGAGGTTCTCTCAATGGCTAACATGCCCAGCATCCATGCACTGCTAGAAAAAGCACGACTGGGATGGGCCGGACACCTCGTCCGTATGTCAGATGAGCGGCTCCCAAATAAGCTTCTCTACGGCGAGCTGAGAGAGGGATGGTGCGAGAGAGAGCACCCAAAGAAACGTTTTAAAGACGGTCTGAAGGAATCACTAAAAAGTTGCCAGATAGACATCGACACCTGAGAATGTCTTGCGCAAAACAGATCTGACTGGAGAAGCGCAGTCAAATCGGGTGTAGCTCCCGGTGAAGACGACCGTGTTGTGAAAGCCCAGAACAGACGCGAGACGCGGAAATCCCGAGCATTGGTAACACCATCCCCTTCTACAAACCTCGTGTGCCCGATATGTAGCAGATGTTTTCGTGCTCGAATTGGCCTGTTCAGCCACATGCGCACCCACACCCAACAGGGAAATCTGTGACAAGGTTGATGTCGGCGGTCCTCATCGACAACGATGGACAGCTATTATTATTATTATTGAGTCCATGTCTTAAGGTTGCCGTATTGGTTCTGTGGTCGCTGCTTATATCTAGTCGATGCAGCATCTTCACATTTGTAACAAACTTGATGTCGTCACTAAGCAAACAGTCTATTTCCGCTTTGGTTTCCTAGTTCGGGGAGTGTCAGGTCCATTTGCTCCCAGCTGGATCTTGTAGGTAGGGGTTCATTACATAAAGCTTCCGTATTTGGACAAAAACAGACAGACGCACACCTCCAGTATTTCGGATTATAGAGTACCTCTTCAAAGATCATTTAGGAAGTTAAAATCACATGGAGTAGTTGGGGAAGTTGTAAATTGATTGAAAATTGGTTAACGGGAAGGCAGAGAGAATGCTTTATACAATTTGAGAATCACTTTCTTGCTTCTATGTTTAATATTTCTTTATATCATACCTAACATTGTATTTGCCCCGTGGTACTCTATTTTTACACCACTCAGTACTCCTTTTTTATGCCATCCCTCTGCCTTCTTCCCGTTAACCAACTTTCAATCCATTCGGCAACCTCCCCACCTATTACATGTGATTTTAACTTTTAAATAATCTTCGACGAGGGACTCTATCAAAAAGCCTTTGCAAAATCAAGATAAATAACATCCACTGGTTCCCCCTTATCTATCATTTTAGTAACCTCCTCCATGAACTGCAATAGATTTGTTAAGCATGACCTCCCTCTAGCACCCCCATGCAGACTATTTCTGATTAGATTAAACAATGTTTTCTCTGATTATCGCCGGTAACAATTTACAGACTATGCGTTAAACTTACCGGTCTGTAATTAGCTGGATTTTATTTCTTTACCTTTTTTTAATAAGGAAATCACTCCTGCATTTTTCCAATTTTTTGGAACAATCCCTTTTGCAAGTGATTGATAACATAATATTGCCAATGGTTTTGCTAGTTGCTCTCTAATTTAAAATAGCATCTTGACCTGGACATTTATCCACTTTCAACCCATCTAATTTAAAACAAAACCATTTTCTCCCGTAATTCAGAATGATTTTAATCCCACTATATCCATTTCATATTTGAAAATATCTATAGGTTCTGAGATCTTGGATCAGTCTTCTTTTGTGTAGACTGTGCCGAAGTATTGATTTAGTACATTAGCTGTCTCCGTATTTTCTCTTATTATTTTACCTGTGCTATCTATCAAAGGGAAGGATAAATTAGACTATAACAGGTTTTTATTCAAAATACAACCACCTACAACAACAAGAAGGTACTACTACAAATTAACCAAAGAAAGGTCCAAATTAGATATTTGAAAAAATGTTTGTCAGAGAGTGGTGAATGCTTGGAATGCATTGCCACAGGAAGTAGTGGAGGAAGGGACAATTAATGCATTCAAGAATAGATTGGATGCGCATAGCTTTTAGAGCAATTAATTGAAAATTAAACTGGCTGTATACAGACTCTGCAGAGTCTTCTAAACGAGACTAAAGATGTTAAGTTAAGAATTGTAGAGATACGTTGCTTCGGAAGACCGATTCTGGCTAACCGTCTCATAAGAGAGGACTGGGCCATTCTCAATGTGTCCTCCAATGATTGTGAGCGTGTCCATATCCTTGCCCAGAGCACAGTGGAATTGAAGAATGAGACGCATAGATTCTGATCTTGGCAACCATCTAGGACTGTGTTAATGGACAAGAAGGCTGTCCAGCCCGCACAGTGACGTTTTGTTACTTCAGGCCCAGATTGTTCTGCATGTTCAGGAGGCGTCAATATAAATCTACTAGTCAACATCCTCTAATCTTACGTATCCAAGGAATTCTGGATCACAAATGGCTCACCGATTTCACAACAGTTTGGTCGTTCAGACATTAATGTCTTGACATATATATATACAATATATATATATAACAGTTATTGCCCATCGCGAAGCGATGATGGCCACAACATCAGACGGTTTTGTCTTAATAATGTGATGTATGGGGGACTATATATATTGACTCAAATCAATTCAATAGTGATGACTGTAAAATTCTCTCTGACAAGCATTATTAAACTGTAAAATATGAGTACTTTAGAAAAATATCCACAATTTTTACGACGTTTCAAAAATGTTTAATTTTAAATGACATTGTACATACATATATATTCTATACATACCTTAATTTTGCTAAATTACTAAAAAGGAATATCTGTATAATAAACTTTAAAGAAAAAATGTTAAAGATTATTTTGAATGTCGTGTCTGGAGACAAGATAAACCTGGAGAATTTAGAAGATTTGTTTTAAAAGTCGTATACACATTACATTTTGTACATTATGAGTACAACACATTATTAGTAAAAATAGATATACATGCTTGTAATTTTTACACGATATATTATACGGATTATTTTTTTTTAATTGTCCTTGTCACGGGAAACTACGTAGTGTATCTCGAGTTAGGAAAAATCAAGACCTGTGTTATTGATAAATATACATTACCTATAGCAGAACAGCCAATCCAAAAACAAATGAACATTGAATCCAGAAGACGGCTTTAAAATATCATCACCAGATATTAACAATTTGGCATACAAATAAACGTATTGAAAAAAAGACTATGGTAATAAACAATTAACATAGCCAAACGAATTATTGGAGAAATAATCGAACAATTACAGAAGATTACATATTTCTGGCAAACCGTAACTGAAGATAACGGCAATGAGACAGACATTAAGACAGCGATTCGATTGGCAAATCACCTTCAGAGAAAAACATAAATTGCTAATCTCGAAGAACGTAATGATAGAACTGAGGAAAAAGAATAGTCGACTAACTCATGTATGGTTAATTGCACAAGACGATGAAAAAAGGTTGGAAGTGTTTGAAACGTGGTGCTACCGTGAAATGGAAAGACCAAACAATTATTGCAAAGAAAGAAGATCAATTGACAATATCCTCACTGAGGACAAGTACAAATATTGAAAATGATACAGAGATTAAGATTGAGTTGGACGGGGATATAATACACATTATGAACGTCTTCAACGAGAGATAATAGACAGAAAGATCCAGCGGTAAAGAAAAAAGTGTGCTACCAAGACTTACCTTCATATCTCAGGCATACAGAGTACAGTACGAACATATGCTGAAATTAAAGAGAGCTGCAGATGATAGGCTCAAATGGAGAACCTTGCTCAGGCATCCTTACAAATAATCGTACGACTGTCTAAAAGATGATGATGATGATGACGAGATTATAAATTATCTTGGCGCGAGTATCAAAATGAAATTTTAAGACTCAGAACAAGACTACTTCACATAAAAAAGGAAAAATGACAATGTACAATTCAAATCAGAGACCGCTAACGTCCATTCTAAAAAGTAAAACATCACATGTTTTCCTGGCCCAGCTCTTCATAACAGCTTTTGTCTCAGAACCAAATCGATAATTTTTAGAGCGGACCCAAACTCATAACAAATGCACATTGGGGACGTTCCTAATGATGTTTAATGGTCTGCAGGTCGGAAATAAGTCAAGTTCATTCCATATTAACATAGCAGATTATTTGACGAACATCTCATTGTATTATGTGCTGTGTGTTAACGTTCGAAAAGATATTTAACTTTTTGAGAAATACTTGTTTCAACTTCAGAATTGTGACATCTAATTTTCCCATCGATATCATTTTTTCTAGTCGTCTAGCAAATGGAACATTTAACTATGTTATACTATTTGATCCCATCTATTGTTTTAGGACAACGTGAACATTTACAAGAGATTCTCACAAATTCTCTGCTTTCTGCAAAAGATGTGTTCTTTTTTTTCATCTACGATTGTTCTCGTTTCGACGTTATTTTAGTTTAATTTCATTATCCTGATAATGACTTCTTAAAATTCAATCTATGTTTTAAAATTATATAAAAATAATGTTCGCGTAGGCGTCAAAGGCCCGTTGCGTCGATCGTCCACTACAATGTCCAACTTAGGAGGCTGTATTCAAGCGTAGCGTGTCGACCGAAATCCCTAACGACTTCCCAGGTGGAGCCGTGTACTCAGCAGCGTTAGGATGAGGTCCGCGAGGCGTGTGTTAGACCAACGTATATGTCAAGCTTTCCGTGTCAAATTCCATGTTTTTATGTGTCCCGCCGCCGAGGTTTCTAATTGTGATCACCTTTTAATCATCGTGACACTTGCTGTGCTGAGAATACGAGGTCGTGTAACCTCTGGAGGAGGGATGGACGGGCTTCAGTCCGAGCAGAAAGGTCCTTGAGCAGTGATAATCTGGACTGAATTCTGGTGTGCAGTTAAGCGGAAAGTTGAACTCCGTCATGGATTGGTCTCCCACGACTTGAGCCGTGAAATGCAGCAAAACGCAGCATAACAAACACGATAACCACATAATAAAGTCCTTGATACCCCCTGGTGAAGGAGTTGTGAAATATAATCCGAGCAGGAACCACCAAACATCGGACAACTCGAAACAAACACCGGATCGAACCGAGAACGCAGTCACTAAGGTGCGGCCATCTTACTTTACAGCCATTAATTATACCAGTATGAAATATTTATAGTTAGTAACTAAGACTTTTAGATAGTGTATCTTTTTTACTCATTAGTAACAATTAATTTAAGATAATGTTTAATGCAGGAATCTGACAAAACTGAGCAAACAGATCCAACGTCAATGTAAGAATGAGAACACCTTTTTCCATAGTGGTATTAAATCATGCAATAAATAAAAAACAATAAAACAGGTCAAATTAGGTCTATATTGATCTAAGTGCAGCATATGACACAGTAAACTATCGGAGACTACTATCAAAGCTATACACAATCACAAAAGACGCGTCTGACCAATATCATAAAATGTCTCCTGCAAAACCGACGATTCTATGCCACTTTAGGGAAAATAGCAGATGGCGAAACCAAAACAACAGCCTGGCACAAGAAAGCGCCCTAGAACTCAGGCTATATAACATATATAATAATGACCAATCCATGAACACAGACACAATTAAATTCATATATACACATCAACTGCTACCCAGGGAAAAGGGTTTGGGGAGGTTGAAAACAAACTGTCAAGTTCTCTCAACGCACTTGCAGATTACTACCACAATAATTAAACTAAATCCCAGTAAAACCCAGGTATGTGCCTACTATCTCAGAAACAGAGAGGCAAAAAGAAAACTTCAGATTAGTTGGCAAAGGCAGGAGCTTGAACACTGCACGGCTCCCAAATATCTAGGTGTGAAGTTAGACCGCACGTTGTCCTACATAACGCACTGCCATGAAACATGGCGTAAGATACACCCAAGAAATAATTTCATCCAAAAACTGACAAGCACAACAAGGGGGGGGGGGGGGGGGGGGGCACAACCATCAGTCCTTCCAACAACTGCCTTGTGTTTTTCCGTAGCTGAATACGCTGCGCCAGTCGGGAAAAACTCTGCCCATGCGAAACTAGTGGATACAGCAATAAATGAGGCGGGTAGGATAGTATCAGGTTGGGGATCAAGATGCTGAGCAGCGCAAGAACTGCAGTGGTCAGCGACCCATAGCTGACTGCTAGCGTCAGGGCCAGCGAACCATAGCTGTCAAGACCCTTCTACACCTCCACGCGGTGATCCTGGATAACAGGTTGCATCAGGGCAGACTGGCTAAGAAAAAGGGATCGAAGAGGGAATGCTAACCTGGTACTCAAAAAATGCTTGCTGAAGTCGGATGTGTTGGACCGAAAGGTGCAAATATCGCAGCCAAGCTGTAAACTACGACACAACGCATTCCGTTTTCTGTACTATATTCTGCTACTTAAGCCCTTTCAGTGTTTGGTAGTGGGAGATTGAGAATGAACGAAGAAGAAGAAGAAGAAGAAGAAGAAGTATCAGGTTGCCTAAACCCCAACCCAATTTATAAAATATACCCCATAACCGACATAGCACCACTCGAGATTCGAAAAAGTGTCGCATCAGTAATCGAACTAGAAAAACAGGAGCACGGCGCAAGACATATAATGTTTGAACATCCGATACAAAGCCCAAGACTCGAATTCAGAAATAGCCTCTTAAAATCCACACAGCCCATACAGACAAACCCCGAAGGTCGCCGTATCGAGAGATGGCACGAATTGTTGCAGGCCTAAGAGATGGAAATTCGGAAGGAACCTGTCCCCTGACATCATCTACCATACACATCCTGGAAGTCGCTGAACAGACTCCGAACTGGTGTATTACGGTGCAAGAGGAATATGAAACGATGGGGCTGCACAGATGATGCACAAATGTGGTTGTGACGCAATACAGGACCCAGACCACCTGATGACTTGCCCCAACCTCTAGGAAACATGCAATATATTCGACATGCTGGAGGATAATGACAGGGCAGTCAATGTCGCTGAATACTGAATGCATACTTTATTACGTGATGCTTGGACACGGAAAGTAAGTTAACAAGTGATACAGGATCAACTATGCCATTATAACAAACATGTAATAATCATGTAATAATAAAAGCTGTTGTTCCTGTGCTGAGATAACTGCGGATCGGTTTCAGTCCCAAAATATTTTGCCTTTTGCTATGATTCTCTAGTGTGCAATCGCGGCTTGCCGATTCTTTTTGTATATTAATGTGCAGTGCTGCTAGAGAAGTAAGGGAATTTCCATAAATAAACGTGTGACAAATAGTACATAGCAAATGTTCCATCTTACGTACAAGCTGGTGCAGACTACCCCATTTATCGACTAACTACATTCGCTGGTCATAGGTCATTTCCGGTGATAGGACAACGCACAGTGCTTTCTTTCATCACCTTCTGTTATAGTTCAAAATTATGGCTGGGGCGTCAAATATATGGAGTATGACAAAGGCAAAGAGAATTCAATAATCAAGGAAGTGTCTTTTTTCACTACAAATTTAAATTGCCATTTAACCTATATAAATACAGTGTGTCAGCCAACTAATAGCGTCAGTACAAACACCAATCTGAGCACAAAGAAACGATCAAGAGAGAAACGGTGGTGGAAGGGAGAAAAGGGGGGGGGGCTAGGGAGGGGTAAACGCGGCAGCCAGGGTCAATCGCGCACGCTGAAACCCTGCGGACGGGGAGTACATGGAGAAAAGCAAAATGTTGAACGCTATGGACAGGGTAAAGTTCCGTCTCAGGCCACCTGGAGACAGATGGGCTCGATCAGGTCTGTAGTGGCCCAAGACACACCATTATTGCAGAAAACGGTTAGGGAGGACAACAAAAATGCGACAATATTTCTAGAACGACACAAGCACGACTTTAAGACCAACCCGTCCAGACTCAGAACACATGACGTCATTATTGCCACATGGAATGTGGGAACATTAAGACAGGTGGGCAAACTGCAGGAACTCTCACGTGAAATTCTTAGGTATATATGGAACGTACTAGGTATTTGTGAGACAAGATGGACTGGTTTTGAAGAGACGAGCACAGAGGAAGGTCATATATTCTATCATAGTGGGCAGGAAAGTACTCATCGACATGGTGTGGTGTTTCTGGTCCATAAAAAGAACAAAAACAAAGTGCTAGAATACCACCCCATATCCAGTAGGCTCATAACTAAAAGAGTAAAGGCATCACCTTTAACATAACGGTGATACAGGTATATTCCCCCCCCCCCCCCTAACAGACTACGAGAAAGAAGAGCGTGAGTGTTTTTATGACAAGTTATAGAAGTGCACCAACAATACTCACAAGAAAGACCTCCTCATAGTGCAGGGTGACTGGAACGCGAAAGTTGGCTCTAACGCGTCAGAAACTTGGCCTGAAACATGCAGACCCTTTTGTAACAGTGTTTTAAACGTGAGAGGGCATAGGTTACTGGAGTTTATCGAATACAATCATTTTGTGCTTGCCAATACGCTGGGGAACCATAAAATATCTAGAAGAACCACATGGCACTCACCCAGTGGGGAAACACCATAACAAGATAGACTACATAATGGTACAAACCAAATTTCTCTCCAGCATCAATAAGGCTAAAACAAGAACTTTTCCAAGGGCGGACAAAGGCATCGACCATAATCTGCTTCTGCCTATATGTCGTCTCAGCCTAAAATAAAATTACCAGACCACAACCAACCTAGTATTAGGTATGACCTTGATAGACTGAATGATCCACTAACCGCGGACGCGTTTCATGATAGCCTGAGGAACAGTCTTAACCTAGCAGCAAGCACTGATTCAGATACAGAGCGCCAGGATGCACAGTCTATGTTAGATGCATTCAACAGTATACTGAAGTATACGCCCAATATAGTACTGGGGAAAAAAATTTGAGGTATAAATTCTGGGTCTCGGAACATATATTACTACTATGTGACACTAGAAGAGCTCTCAATAATGATACATCCACAACACCCGGTGCGGAAAATACAACTATCAACAAAACTGTTAGAAATGTCATGGTGAGTGCAAAGGAAGAGTGGATAAAAGATCACTGCACATAAATTCAAGACTGCATTATCAAGAACAATGGTAGAGCAGCTTACCAACTAGTTAGAAACCTGACATAGAAGTTCACGCCCACAATAAGAACAATTCAGCAAAGGGCATGGAATACCATGACTGCGGAAAAGGATGTCACGCAGAGATGGACGGAATATTGCTACCAGTTGTACCATATGAGGTCCCCTAGGGATTCTAGAGATGTACCCCAGCAGACCAACAAGAAGAGGTAGATAACTTTATCATCATCCGTGAAGCAGTTGAGGTGGTGGTTAGATCTCTTAAAAAGGGTAAAGCGGACGGAGTGGATAACATACCAGGCGAACTATTCATTCTTGGAGGGACAATGGCGATAGATTATCTAACTAACATCTATAGCATGATATGGCAGACGGGAGAATGACCGACAAGCTAGACAAAATCATTCATCATAGTGATACCAAAGAAGGGAATCCTCAAACAGTGTATGAACTGCAGAACCATCAGTCTGATTAGTCACGTCAGTAAAGTTATGCTTAATGGACTGCAGCCACGAACAGAAGAAATTATTGCGGAAGTACAAGCGGGTTTAAAAGCTGGTCGAAGCGAATAGAAACAAAATTGTTATCCTGCGCTTGATCAGTGAAAAATACAGGACAAACAGAAATTGTACCAGGTTTTCATTGACTTTAAAAAGGCTATTGATAGGGTGGGACATGAGGCCCTCATGGGAAACTGCGCAAGTACAAAATAGGATGACGGCTCACCCACGTTATTGAGAAACTATAATCCGTTGCCAGCAGTGTTGCTTACCTCAACGGTGCAACGAGAGTGGTTCCTCACCAGGGGTGTATCAGGGTCAGGGGTGTATCCTTTCTCCGACACTTTACAATGTTTTTCTAGAACTCATTATGTCAGAAGCTTTGGATGATCACGTAGGGATAGTCAGTATAGGTGAACGAATACTCGCCAACCTCCGGTTTGCCGACGACATAAAAACTGTCTGGCTGGAACAGAGCCTGAACTTGTGAGGCTAGTCGCAAACCTGGACAATGCTACCTAGAAATTTGGGATGGAAGTCAGTGCAGAGGACATTAAAATCATGGTCAGAGGTATTTTAAACGCTATTTATGGTTAAAATATCTGTGAGCAAAAATGAATGTGGATGGGTCTAACGCAGAGATCCAGTTAAGAACACTGATGGCCATGGTCACCCTGACCAGACTGCGAATAATCTGGAAAAACAAGAACATTTGCCTTAAATCGAAGCTGACTTATACAATGGTCACCTCGGCATACCTCTATGTGTAAGGCTTGGACTGACGGCTGCCCTACAATGTACAATTTGCGCCTTGGAAATGAGATGTTTGTGAAGAATTCTTGGCATTTCATATTTGGATCGCGTTACAAACGAGAGTGTTCTTGAAATTGTTAGGAAGGAGTTCAGGTCAAGTCCGGTCATCCCGTAACCAGTGAGGTCGTTGGGGCACACATGAAGACATCCTTACAACCCCACGCCATCTTTCTCTGTCAGCGTTCGTTGCCTGTAACTGTTCTGGTCGGAGATTGGTCCATTCTTTTATGTTATCCTCCCCACCGCTTTTTGGGACGGCCTCTTCGTCGTCTGCCTTGCACCTTTCCGTGCAGGATCGTATTTGCAAGTCCTTTTGATTTCGATATGTGACCATAAATAGCGAGTTTACTTCTGTTGACAGTTGCCAAGAGGTCTTCAAAAGGCCCTATTGCTGTTGTGATCTTTCTCGCATTTCATCACGATCTTTGTACATAACGTTTATGTCTTTGGAAACATCTCATCTCTAAGAGATGTATACTCCGCTGCAGGTCAGCTGTAATTGTCCATGTCTTTCAAGCAAAGAGAAATATTGACAGCACCAATGTACGCATTAAGCCTATCAAACGCTTTCTTAAAATAAAAAACAAGATACCGTTTTTTTTACTGCTGTTCTAGATATTTCTCGATTAGCAGTCTTAAATTAAATATATGTTCGGTAGTGCTTCTCTCCTGCCTGAACCCTGCTTGCTCCTCTGCAATGTTTTCTGCTTGGGGTTTCAATCAATCAATGATTAATCTAATCATGACCTTGCTAGAGTAGCTGATTAGGCTTATTGTTCTATAATTTTTGCACTTTATGTTTCTAGACTTAGGTAACGGTATCACCATTGATTTTGTCCCTAAGTCAGACCAGTTTCCTGTCGCCCATATTTTGTTGTAGATGTGTTAGACCTTCCACCATTACCTCACCTGTAAGAGCTCTGCTGGTATATTGTCCATGCCGGCCGTTTTCCCCCAATGTCTTTACTGCTGCAGCTACCTCTTCCTTCGTTATCAGTTGGTTATCCTCTATAGTTGTTAGTGTTGGATGGATTGTTTTCACAGGTTCGTTCCATCCATCATAGTTGTAGAAACTCGGAACAGTACTCTGTCCATCGTGCCAGTACGTCATCGTTCTCAATAAGGTACTTGCGGCTTTTATCATGGTTCACAGAGTTCCTGTCTTGTCTTGGTGTTTCCAGTTCTTTGATCAGCTTGTATACTTCTTTAGCGTCATTTCTGTCTAATCTCTCTTCGATGTTTGTACATTGCTCCCATATCCACACTACTTTTGCCTCTCTCATCTTTTGTTGTATCACTTTCTTGACATCTTTATATCTGGCGACCTCATCAGGTGGATGTTTTTGTGGTTTTGGTTTTCAGTGACCTTTTAACACAAAGGTCTAGAATTTCTTTGGTCATCTATGGCTTCTTATTTGTTTGGCGACATCCCCGGATCTGTGTTGCTGTATCTATGAGTGCTGTTAAGAGACTCTGTTACTGTATCGGTATCCAGACCCTCTCTGAGAGCCAACAGTGGAACAAATCTCCCTCCTACCCTCGAGTGGAACACTTTGATGATTGTTAGGTCTTTTAGTTTGTCCAAGTCAAAATTTAGTCTAGTCACTTCTTTCTTTACGACTCTCTTCAATTGCAAAACTGCGATCTAAGAGAAAGGAGTTATGTCAGCATTAAAACATATTGACCATAGTAAAAATAGGAATATTGACATGGTATGAACATATATCACGATTGGTGGGGCTAACCAAGACCGTCTTGCAGGGCACTGTGCCTGGGAAACGTATGGTGGGAACTGATTCGACAAACTGCAATAACGGTGCATCAACGACTATCGTGATGGATGATGATGAATAATCACCAATAACACCTTTTCAGCACCATGTAGAGAATAATTTTTCAGCAAACACACGACAAGTGTTTAAGTGGTGACATACACATAGCTACTGGCGTTTATGTTGCTGAATGTTTCTATAGCATTGGGTAGCTCCAATATTTTGATCCCTTTTGAAAATGTGTAAAAATTGATGAAAGCCTTTGACAAAAACTTGCCGACCTGATTATCAGTTGGTTATTAGACAGAAAAATACTTTTCATGTTTTTATTTGTATTTTCATCCAGCGCCCTGGATATATTTGGCTTACAAAATATGATTTGTAATTTCTGATGTAATCGATTTTTTCTCTCCAATTATAGACCATTATTCTGTTTTGGAATAATGTGCATACCTCTAAAAGTGTGCATATTGTTGTTCTTGTTTAATGCTCACATGTTTACTTTTTTGTGCACCCTGGAGGGGAAGGGAAGGAGGGGGGGGGGGTACATGGCGGTTTGTAGTAGCTTTCCTCTCATACCGAGCTTGCTGATGAAGGTGAACCGCGGTCCTCCCGGTGGTTTCGTTCTGCTTGGCTTTACCTGCGTGACGCTCACTACTATGGGGATCACATCGATCCACAGCCAGAATGCCTTGAAAACAGCCTGTTTCCAGGGAAAATTACATGGAAGAGAGACAGTAGTCTTGGTCAGTATATTGTGCTTGACTCTGACGCGACGTCCTAGTCAGTATTGTTGTGCCTGACCAGACAGGGATCTCAGTTTCCACTAAAAGTCACAATAACTTTAACCATGGAAAATGGCTATGACAATGCAGAGGTTGAATAAAATGATAAACATACCAAAAAAAAAGCAACAACCAAAATTTAAAAGATCCAGCATACAATAACCTTCCAGGAAAAGAAGACCCCTATTCAAGTCATATGGAGAGATGAGTATCATTGTGTTGATTGAGCTGAGCAAGCGAGCCTGTTACACGCGAGAAAGGGGAAAAAAACGATTGAATATTCAATGTACACATCCTAAAATTTAAAATTTAAAATCTTCAAACATGCATCTTCCTGGTGACCACTTACGGATGTGAAACGTGGACCACCACACAAACACTTAAGAAAAGGATTGCATATTTTGAACTAAAATGTTACCAAAGGGTGCTCAAAATACCATGGATGGCGATAAGGAAAAATGTAGACATCCTAAAATAATTGGATATCGAGTCAAATTGGTTAGTAAACAATATCTTGTCCAGAAAAATAACATATTCAGGATACATCAAACGTGATATTTCATCTTCTTCCAAAACTCGAATGAGTTCACGACATGTTTTATAGACGGAACACGACACGAATGAGTTCACGACATGTTTTATAGACGGAACACGACACGAAGACCGTAATACAGTTGGTATATGTGTAATAAGATACACCTATGTTATAATGTGCCGTATTCTAGTTTTGGTCGTACTGTATGCCTACGTCCCCTATTCCCGACAACGACTTAGCGCAATATTGCTGGGCCTTGCAGCGAAAATTCACACGTTCTCTCTAGACACCTTGCTCACACTTAGACCGGATGTGTGTAGGGGTCACTGGTTACCACTGGAGGTGACAATACGTTTTGCCTACCTTAGAGTCCTTGTCAGTGAGAGACCCAAACAAACGTACGGAAATAAAAGGGGCAAGAGATGCGGTAAAAGAAAAAGTAGGAAGCCAAGAACAGGGAAAGCTTTTTTAGAGTTGTCCTGCCCTGCTCAAGCCCAGCCATCTAAGCAGGACACTCGTCAGCAAATTGGCTGAGCGGTGTGGACCGAAAAAACACGGCAAGGCACTTGAGCAGCCGCGGTCATCCACTGCACCCGAGTTCATATCCAGTCGTCCTGACTTGTCTTGCCACAGGTTAAAGTTGTACTCGGGCGAGATAGTGAGGTCGACGAACTGCACAAACCTTCTTAACTTAAATCAAATTCATCGCGCAAGTCATTCTCTTTTCATTTATCCGGTACTAACACAGTCGAGCCCTGTGACGACGGGCGAGCGGTGAAGCGGAGAGCGTAAGTTCGATGAGAAGCTACAGTAAAAAAGCTGCGTCAGTTGCTCAGTTGCGGGTTTTCTGGCTGAGTAATAAAGTGGATGAGATACATGGATTTACTGACAATTATGATCACCGTTTCTCGAAGTGAACTTTTCATGCTTTCACTGTCTGCAAGTATGCAGATCCCAAATCGGACTCGTCAGCCATCCATAACCCGGAATTACAGGATACTCGACTGGCTAGGCGAAAAAAAGTAAAGGTCCTCATCACTCGTGATGGACGAACAAAAAATATATGTATATTCATCCGTATCTTGATGACCCATTTTTCCCAACTTCGTCTTCAGCGGAGCCTATCTTGGGCCACGGAAGTCTAGTGTATGGTAAGCTCTTCTCCAGAGACGTATCCGTTGTTGTAGTACAGCAAGGGAGACTGACAAACGCATTCTCGGCAGTCTCTTTTTACCTCGAAGGTACCAGATTAGTGTTGCCGTGCTACATCGACCATCGTTTCGTCGCAACATGTGACCTGCTATCTATTTGTTGCCTTTTATGCTTAGATATCCGCATAATTCACTAAGGACAATCGTCGTAGGTTGGATAAATTGAGCTTTTGTATACGTTGGAGAGTGATTTCGACCAAATGTCTTTCAAGAGAAAACTGGGTTACTCTCAATTTGTCCTTCAATGATTTTGTTAGTGTCAATGTCTCAGCACTGTAGCACAGTAGAATTGACGAGAGAAGCTCGTAGTTTCTGATCTTGGCAACCGTCCAGGACCGTATTAATTGACAAGAAGGCTGCGCGGCCCGCGCGGTAACGTCATGTCAATCCAAGTTCCCGGTTAGTCTCCATATTGAGGAAGCGCTCAAGATAGATGTACTTGTTGACATCCTCTAGCTGCACCCCTAGATCACAATTGTTGAAACGATTGCGCAACACTTTGGTCTTCAAGATATTCATCTCTAGTTCCGATTTCCTGTCCTCGTCATCGAGTAGCTGCATCATTTTGTTGGCGTCTGCTGCTGACTTTGTAATGAACACCATGTCGTTGGTAAATTGAAGGTTATGGCGGCCTCTGCTGTCAATATGGATGCCAATCGCATCGGCTGAAGAGTGATTCCAAATATTCAGAGAAGAGATTTTGTGAGATATGATTCTCCTGTTGATTCCCTTTTCTGATACCACAATTTGACGTTGGAACGTGCTGTATGAACACCGAAAGCCTGCTTGTTTGACTGACTGTTATTCTTCGAGAAGGGTGCGGATTCTGTTAAGGATGCTGTGACAGATTTATTCTGGGCAGACAAATCTTGTCTCCCCACGGACTTTCCACCGGGACCTGACCACTCAGTCAGCGAGTACCGCGACGGATTGCGGAGTAATAGCAACGCCATCTTGCAAGTAGCGTCGACGTTGAAAATAGTCTCGTGTTATTAGAAGCCTGACGGGACCAGGGGGCTTTTCTTTCAACACGCGATTGGGGGACACGAATGATTAGACTGCACGATTTGAGAAGATAGACTATGAGACATTTTTGCAGAGAAGACTTCGCAGGATTTAGAGAACGATTTGAAGGAAAGACGAACCTTAACACGATTTGAAGGAGGGAGGAACTTTACGCAATTTTTGCAGAGAAGAGGAACGTTACACAATTTTTGCAGAGAAGACGAACGTTACACTATTTTTGCAGAGAAGACGAACGTTACACCGTCTGCAGCAGATACGCTACGATACGTGCAGAGACATTATACCATCTGCAGCAGATACGCTACGATACATCTGCAGAAATATTACACGATTTTTAAAGAGCGAGTCATTGAAGAGAGACAGTTGAGCGCCGCACACTAAGAGGTCACCAGCACGAGCTACACGGTTTCCCAGGTCTGACGCATTTACACGAGGTTTCCAAGCGGCCGACACCTGGAACGAGTTGACCACCTTACTTTGAACTAGACGTCACCTCGCCTGAGCTCCAGTTCAAGGTATTTAAAGTTTACACCTGTATCCTTTCATTTAGGCTGGGGTGCGAACAGTCCCAGCTACGTGGACGATCATCCGAGCAGTTGGCCATAATCGCCCGCTGTGGGAGTGGACGTTGTCATCTGGAACGTGTGCTGACCCGCGACACGCTATCACATGGTCAGTCGGCTCCTGCTCAACACACGTCAATTCATACCAGCGGCTGCTGATTCTGTTTTTCCTGACATCCATAGCGCAATTTGTCAAGCGAAAGAACGAAGGAACACGACAAGGGCGATCCACCTGGGTTGAGGTCGCAACACGAGGTACTAACCGTCGCTGTTCCGGCCATAATTCGGACTCACGGCGTCACGGCAGGCCAAGCACGGGAAAGGTGACTATTGACAATAGTTTAGGTGTAGGAGTAGAGATTGTTAGGTTAGGAAATCCCTGGATAGGAGTGAGTGAGTTGTGAATAAAAGAGTGCCAGTTTAGTAAGGAATAAAGAATTTGTTTATCTGAGTTTATTGTTAGATCATTCAGATTTAGGTGTGTAGATAAAGAGCGGCCTTAGATTAGATAGAGCAAGACCCTGTCCTCTCTGCTACAATGCATTTCCTAAATAGTTTGTAAGTGAAATAGAGAAGACTAATTGGGTGATAATTTCCGAGGTTCCTCTTTGTCTCCCTTCTTGTGCAAGATTGTTGTCCTCAATTTGAGCTAAGCGATAGGTGTTTCTTCCAAATGAAGAAAACGTGTAAAATATTGGGTTATGGCTTAGTGAAGGAATAGATCGCACGCTTGAATGCCATCGTCAACTGGTGGTTTTCCAGATGATATTGATTCGACTGCATGACAAATTTATGAGGGCAGAACGTCTGAAAAAGGGAGAAAAGTGGAAGGAAAGGCAATTGGGGAGAAGTTCTGACGATCTGAACAGGTCGCTATAGTTATCTGTCATGATTAACTCCATGCCTAGCTTAAAGCGTTTTGCTAGACCCATTGGAAGCTTTCAAACAAGGAGTGTTTTGGCACTGCTCGACGAGTAATTTTGATGCTGCGCTGATATTTTGCAGCTTTCAGGAGCAAAGGTCTCATGATCTTGAAGTTCTAAACGGCAGATCGTGCTTAGGGTGGTGAACGCTATGTGGTTGTCTACAGAATGAGTCATACTACGCCGCTCCTCTAACAAAGCTCAAGTAGCAGGTGAAATGCGGTTTGTGCTGTGATTGTTTTAGAGACAGACTGCCGTTGAGACGAATGTGATAGCTGCAATCAGATTTGTATAGTCAGGATCGATGCGGGTGTCTAAAAGAGCTCTGAATTGCTTGCTAGCCGTGAGGGTGGTAGCAATCGAAAGGTTAACGAGCGTCTCCGGAACCTGATATGATCGCTGCTGCTGGAATTTTGTAAATTTGTTGTAGATCAAAGTGGAAACGGGCACGGAGGAGGCGATGGTCGCTTCCAGAGCAGAAGGAACCAACCACTGAGACAGCAGTTGCCGATCTACGATTAGACAATACATGATTAATTTCATGATTAAGAGATACACTGGGTCTTATATGTGTGTACTTCTTGTGGATGGACTTCTGGAGGAAAAAAAAATAGATATCTTTATATATATATATATATAATTGACACACTGTGTCTGTGACACACTTGGTACCACATATAGCCTTTCTCACTTGCTCATCTCATCCATCTGTCCCTCTTTCTATTGAGAACATAGTCAATGAGATTCCACTGTTTAAATCGGGGATGCATCCACGACATCTTGTTGCGAGTGGACAGCCAAAACATGGTATTGGCGATGAAGAGATCATGGGGGTACAGAGGATCAGCAGTAGTAACCCATTTATGTTGCATTTTCTCTTGCCATGTACCCCAAGTACACCTTCCTAGTACTGATGATCGGCCCCTACTCTGGCATTGAAGTCACCAAGGATAACAAGCTTATCAAACTTTGTTACCGACAAGATGAGGGAGTTCAGCTCTTCCTAGAATTTATCCTTGATATCCTCAGGATTAGTTATTATTGGGGCATAGGATGATCCTTGTAATACTCCTTCTGTGTCCCCTCCTGTGGTTGCCGAACAACCGCGAAAACTAGAAGAAACATGATGGCGAATCCGACACCAGCATCTCGCCTACCGTTTTGTCGCGCCCACTCCAGAAGAACGAATATCCGACCATAACCTGTTATCTGGCCCTATCTTGGTAATCTGGTCTCTTTAAGAGCAACAACATCCACCTCGTAGCGTACCAGTTCTTTGGAAACTAGTGCCGTTCTCCATTCGGGTCTATCGGCCTTGGTGCTGTCAAGTTATCTGCGCAAAGGTAAGAGTCCTCATTCCGTATAAATCAAACAATACATATGTGACCTGCGCTTAAATGGATTCAAGTTAGAAAGATTTGCGCTGTCGTCAGCCTCTCTCTCATCCTGAGCTATTCGGGTCCAGTAGCAAGACGTGAGACTGGAGAAAGTACAGGATGCAGATTTTACCACAGGGTTTACTCCCTAAGCCGTTCCCACTTAACAGGTAACAGGTAACCCACAAGACATTATTAAAACATTTCGTAAAAGCACAAATATATATATATATATGTATATATATATATATATATATATATATATATATATATATATATATATATATATATATCATTTGGTTGCTAAATGCAGACAACTGGATTGGACACTAAAATATATACATACATACATACATAAAAGCAAACATTAATTTGCAAAATAAAACCGAAGCTTTCAATCTCTGAGTCATAAACTGAGTCTTTCAGTCATAAGCCTTGTGTCATTTTTTTTCTAAAGAAATTATGCTTAAGTAACTCAAACTATTAGTATTACAATAATATAGACATATCTACATACATACCTATAAACAGCACGTAATTATTAATTAAATATAAAAATAACACACACAATTATGTCCAAATAATGTTCCGAAGTGTTGTCACTGAGTTTAGAAAAAGCCACACACAAAGTGACAGATTCACTATGCTTAGGTAATTATTCCAGCCAACTGAAGTAAGCAAAGCAAAGTTACAAGACACAAGTTGTAGTCAATGGCTCTATCATCCGAGTAACCTATTGATCATCGTGAGGACTTCACATGCAACAATGTTTTTAATTTGTGGCTGTAATAGTTCTAGGGTCGAGGGATTGATTGATCTGAAGTACTCAGAAATTGATTGTAGCTGTGTAGGCACAAGAAGTGGGTGTCCAAAGTCTCCATGTAAGCATAAAACAGTACAGAAAGCAGTACATAAAACACACTGAAGGAAAAGTGACAAAGACGGTCAGTAAACATTCTGACTAATGAGGGTATCGGGTACGGCTGGCTGACCTTCAAACACTGCACGACGTCGCACTTTCAAAACACATAGTGCACACATTCCTTCACGACACAAAAGGACATAATAATAATCAGACCAGCATTCTGAACCTCCATGAGCGCAAGAAAACGGTTTATGCTTGATATGTCTGATAGACTTTGTGTACCTGTGTTTTATTTGTTATTGAAATGGACAGTATAATGAACATAAAGTGGGAGGACAAGGTGATCAACTCGAAAATACTGGAACGCCCAAAGATACGTTTCCTTTTCTCGACTGTTTGTTCATATAAGGTTATATTGCAGTTATTTTGGGTCGTGGTTATTACTATAGTTTGTAGTCAGTATTCTTCTTTGATATCATATTATTGGCTTGGTTTATAGTCTTGGTAATTAATTCACTCTTCCTTCTATAGCGACTTGTCGTTTGCAAAATTGATGACACATATTCTTTCTTCATTGATGCTGACAAAGGTGTTACCTTTTTCTGATAGCTGCTAAGTTCTACCATCATCCCATCAGAATGGGTCTTGTAATAATAATTATAAACATGCTTTTCTAACTGCCTTACGTGTTTTTATATATTGCGACTCTGCTTGTTGTTCCTACATTGGGTGTTATATTTGCGGTTTAATTTTCGTATAGGTTTTATCTCAGTCATCAAGTGCAATCATAAAAACTTTGTATAGAGAATGATTGAACAAAGTAGAGGTGTACTGTTTCTTTGTTCTGCAAGAAACCATACACAGTCCAATGGTTACAGCGTGTTATATTAGGCACATTGAAAAATGTTTGCGCAATCAACAGCATCCTTATATTTTTTCCTTATGGCATTATAAATGCTGATATATTATCTGTAGATTACTTTCTAAAACTGTATTTTGTATTTTCTGATTGGGGCCGCATGGAATTAAGAATGGTTGAACAGATGAGAGACCTACCATTTCTTCGTTTTGCAAAGAAACCATAGTAATTGTGTGTAACATTAGACTTATCGAAAAAATGTAGCTGAAGCCAGCGGTATCCTATATTTGACTTGGTATTGGGATTATAACTGGTGATGTATAATCTTTAGGTTACATTCTAAAAATAGCGGATCTATTGTATTATGCGTTTTCTGACTGACTGCGCTTGGTATTAAGAATGGTTAAACAGAAGAAGTCTACGGTTTCTTCGTTCTGCAAAAATCCATACACAGTAAGGTTACAGCTGTTAGTGTTCAATATAAGTCTTCTTGAACGATTGTTGCACACTCAGCAGCATCCTTATTTTTTTTTTGTATTGGAATGATCAAGTCAAGTCATCCCGTAACAAGTGAGGTCGTTGAGACACATATGAAGACACAAGTTTACAACCGTCTCTGTCAGCAGACGCTTCCTGTGCCTCCTCTTGTCGGAGATTGATTCATTCTTCTAATGTTATCTTCCAATCTCTTTTCGAGAAGACGTATTTGTCGTCCACTTTCTACCTTTCCATGCAGGATCGTTTTCGCAATACCGTTTGATCTCGATATGTATCCGTACCAAGTGAGTTTCCGTCTTTTGACCTTTGCCAAGAGGTCTTCAAAAGGTCATATTGCTGTTTAAATTCTTTCTCGTATTTTCTAATTTGCAATCTCGGTCTTTATTTGTGACGTTCACGGTCTGTATCCTCCGTTGCAGGTAAGATGTAATTGTCCATGTCTTCTCACAAGCATAGAGGAATATTGACAGGACCAATGCACATATTAATCTGATCTTCGTGCAATATGGCTAACCTTGCAAGATTTTGTTAAGCCGTGCAAGCGCCGCTGTTGTCTGTCTTATTCAGCCCAACACTACATTTTGATCCTTCATCACTGACAATTCGAGATATTTAAAACGATCAACTATTTTGAGTTCCTGCCCATTAGCTTTTACCCTAGTGTTGAAGCCCTCGGCGTTGTTGGTCATTAATTGTGCCTTATTTTGACAGTTCAAACATGATCTCCAAGTGCCTCACTCATAATACTGTCAACAAATATATTTATAGTCTTGGGATACAACCTTGTCTCATACCGACCGATGTGAAAAGCCGTTATCCTTGCTTTCCATTCCCAAGAACTGCGCTGGACACCTTGTCATACATGTATAATATTTTCGTTGATTTTATACCTCCTCATGGTTGCCCACAGCGCTTTTGCCCAAACGTTTTCTTGAAATCAACAAACACATTATACAATGATTGGTTTTGTTCCAGATATTTCTTGTTTAGCAGTCTTAAATTAAAGATATGTTCGGTAGTGCTTCTTCCCTGTCTGAACCCTACCTGCTCTTCAACATGACCTTGCTAAAAGTGGCTATTGAGGAACGATAACTGGTGATATATAATCTGCAGGCTACATTCTAAAATATATAATAGATTTAATTTTAATTAAAAACCAACTTACGTATTCTTTCGAGTACAGAAAATGTTGCCATATTCTCTTGATGAAAATGTTAATCCTATATAGATATTTGTTTCTTGGAGAAAATCTATTTGTTTTTAAACAAAAAACATTCATAGGCGCAAGGCTTTTTCTATTAAAACATCTAGTTCGCATCACCATCATCATCTGGTTTATCAGTTCTGAAAATGGTTGTAGCGTTGTCTGATCACGTCTTTCCATTTGGTCAACAACAACATTATTTTCTCCCTAAAATATTCCGCAGAAGATTTCACCCGTACACAATGCAAAAAGCAAACGAGTATTGACTTTTCTTTAGTTTTATCTCGATATAATTTAAGGTTAGCAAACTTCTGGTTTTCTTTGAAGGTCTATTTTTCTAAATGCAGTCCGTGTTTCTAAATTTGGTCTCCATGCGGGCATCTTCTGTTATGGTTTACGATTAACCAACGCCAGAAAAATTACAATTATTGTTTCTTAATGCAGTCTGCTGTTTTTTTGTAACGGTAAGTTGCATAGGCATAAGGCCTTTTTAAAAAGTAGGCACATATGTAATGTTAGTTGTATATTCGTGCACTAAAATTGGAAATTCATTTTTAAAATTTCGCATCATATGCCAAAATGTCAACTCTTTCCAATTTAAATATTGCGTAATATCCTCTACCGTCCAACAAGGTACTCTTTATGAATATATACTTTAGTATATCGAAAGTGCATGGGCTAAATTGTGTATGCAATTGTGGAAAAGAAACGAATTAAGCAGAGGTAGTCCAAGTTCTCACAATGTACAAATTATATAAATGTCTAATATAAAAATTATTTTCAGTGCCACGGAAATTTAAAACAAATAATAATATATAGTACTACATCGGCTCAAATAGACAGCGACCATAGATTTCGAAATTCAATTCTACTCAAAGAGCAGCTCAATATCCTGTGTCCCTGGTGTTGCCAAACTAATAGGACAAACTAGGTGACATCATTATTTTATTTGTTCCATTAAACAGCTGTTCAATGGGACAAGTAAAAGAATTATGTCACCTAGTTTGTAGAACATCTGAAAAATATTGCATCACTACCTGTAGCAATAGTTAGAGCATTAATGACGTTGAAGATGCATCAGTGAATGAGCTGACAAAAGCCAGAAACTCATAGCTCATTTCATCAGGGTTAGCAAATCATAGCTGGCCAATACCATGTTTTCCCACTTAGTGACGACTCTGTAAGAATGAAAGCATTCCTAGTCATAAAATTGCTGTGCTGAAACTGAATGTGTCGGATCGCAAGGCACAGATATTGCAGCCTCGTTGTAAACTACGACACATCGTCATTTTTAGGAGAGAGAGAAATATAGAGAGAGAGTAAGGGAGAGAAATAAGAAATCAAGATGTTATCATTAAGAGCAGTAAACGATGCTTCTGCTTAAAGCAGTCGAACTGTAGAAGAACCACAAAACTTGAACAGTAGAAGGGTCTAGAGAAATCTCTAATGACAGAAATGAAACGATCTTGACATATCGATAATAAGAGTCAGAATGTAACAAAATCTACACTAACATCATCGTATCATTATAGGCCAGAAAAAGCATAATATATATATTATGGATGAGATATTGGATATACTAATCTATGATTTCCTGATATAACAATGTCAGAAAAGTTATCCCAATGCATTAAATAAGCGTAGCGTAGCAAGCGACAGTAGGTCTAACAAGGTAGTAGTAGCCGCTTTCAGTTATTACTGACATAATGCGGCTTTGAAGGTAACTCTCGGCCAAGTTTTTGGTTTCCTTTCTGCAAGCGCAGCGTTGTCGTTTAACTTTGCATATGTTTCTCTGTGTGCCAAGAGCTTCTTTTCGCCCAACATGAGGTGACACTTCAGAGTATATCTCCACTTGGATCGATTTGTAGCTACGTCTATCCATGATGTTTAGACTCATGTTTATGCCTTCATGTCACATCTTTGAAACTGAGATTTGGTCGACCGACTGCTTTCCCCCTTCCATAGACGGTATCTTTGAGGACTCAACATCCATTCGACGAACATGATTTAAGCAATCGTAGGCTTCGTTGTCTACGGAAAATGTACATGCTTGTGCAACCGGTCTATGCACTTCTGTATTTCTGTTTCTCCAATTAAATCCAACAGCTGATCAATTGATTCACTAAACAGATCAATGAAATTGTTTTGACATAGCAACACAAATAAATTATGATCGTATAGGATTACAAAGTTTGAGCGTGCTAACGACACATGCATTATAAAATCATAATCTTGGTTGTAATTATTAAAAGTTTCTGGGTTTTTTTCAAAACACGCGTTGTGAAATGAGCAAATGTAGCAGTAGCTTTGACTAACAAAGACAAATTAGAAAACTAAACACTTTTTGACTACAAGAAGAACTGCGTCTAGAAAGTGATCTATTTGATAATGTACATGAAATCAACACCAATCACACATTAAATCAAGAGATTTCACGAAACTCACTAACTTTTGACGGATGAAATACATCACCTTTAGCAAGCATTGTTATTTCCGCTATAGCATATGACTGAGAAATAGACAGAAGTTTCCAATTACTAAAACTCAATGACACAAAATTCACATTTGAGTCAGGCCCCAAATATTTAATTACATCATGGACAATGCTCTGTTAACGAAATATAGTTGGGCCGGACATTACTGCATAACTACCGTTATTTGTGGAAACAAATGAGATGAAGAGATTGTACTGCAACGGGTCGCTGTAGTCAAGAGGTTAAGGCACTCGCCTCTCGCGGTGATGAACGGAAACGGTGAATGATGGAATTCCGCAAGTTTCTCACCAGAGTGCCTGCATCCCGAGTTACCTCCAATCGTCTTGCCACTGATCCAAGGTAACTCGGGATAAGAATGAGATTGATATCCAGCGTATATTCTTACTCACATAATCCAAATACCGCGCACATCACATTATTAAGTCAAACCCGGCTGATGTTGTGGCCATCATCGCCTCGCGATGGGCAACAACTCCAGCGCAGTAGAACTAAATAAATGTAAATCACTTAGTTACATTACATCAATAACAAAATACAAAATGTGAAAAATGGAACACCAGAAATAATACTTGCCTGCCTCCACAGCAAGAGCTTATAAATGATGAACATCAGCCCAACAAATCACGGAGAAGCTATCCTAGTCAGACAGGGTCTACCACACTCACTGCTAGACTATCTAGTGGGACAAGGAAGACCTAGAACTGCAGGGAGTACAGATCAACGTTCCAGGCAGGCGGTAGAATATAATTAAAAAAGCGAATTGGACGACCTGACATGACATTGGTGTGTGGCGACTTCAATGTACATAATGTCAATTTGGGGAAATCCAAACAATAACCCACATGGGCAGGCGCTTGACCAGGTCCTCCTTGAATCCGATCTGAATATCCTCAACTGCGAGGTGAAAATCAGACTTGCCACTCGAATAGCAGACTTACACTAACATTGGCCAAAACTAGTTTCATGCCACGGAGAGACATACCCCAGTTGCTCAGCACTGACATATCACGGAAGTGACAATTTGTCATTTTCTGTCGCCATCAAATACATACGAACCAAAGACTCGATGCTGGGTAGCTTGAGACAATTGGCATGGAAAAGCAAGAGAGCCCGATGAGATTTACAGCGAATGAAGAAGCTAGAATATCGCCACCAAAAAATGGCAGCAGTAGACAAGACTCGCAAAAGTCACCTTGGAAAGAAGAATGGAGGGTAGAGACCAGAATGAGATGGGTCCCTAAAGACTTCAAGCAAATGGCCAGAGCAGCAAAACAGCAACGGTGTGAGACATTTACGGAAGAGGTGGCAGCGGATAGAGCCCTACATTAATTCTGGAAATTATATATAGCAATGAACCGGAAGATGGACATAAGATCCAGTGAGTGCATCAGAGATGAGTTGGACAGGTGCTGACTACTGACAAACAGAAGGGAAGAGCCTTTTTTTGACAAGTATCTTCATCACAAAAACGACAACGTGTAACAAATTTAGAAACAATGGCGAAGCACAACTTGATTAGTGTTGAGGAGGTCAGAAACTCCACAAAGAGAGCCTCGGACAGTGCACCTGGGCCCGATGGAATACGATACAACCTGCTGAAGAACTGTGGGGATGATAAGCTCGAAGATATTACAAATAATTTTAACGCGAGACTTAAGAGGATGTACCAGCTACACAGCTAGATTATCCCCCTAGCAAAATCAGGCAAAGATGCTACTGATATAAAAGGCTACCGCATCATCACACTACATAATGTGTACGGTAAGGTGCTGGAGAGAATCATTGCTAGACGAGTTGCCAGTAAGCTGGAAAACAGGTCAATTTCCACACTCTAAGCGCATACAGAACTGGCAGAGAAATGGTCACCAATGCAGCTATCTTGGCATACGAAATATATGATGGCTTCCAGATAAAGATCGACCTGGAAGGGTCAATCAACTACGCCAAACTAGTCGACCTAGAAGTAGACCTCAATATTGACCTCCGGATTGTCCTTTGGATTGCAACGGTCCCTATGTCAAGAAGCATCGCTCTAAATTACGGTTCCTGGACGTCAGAG
This sequence comes from Ariolimax columbianus, assembly GCA_036924085.1. NCBI lineage: Eukaryota > Metazoa > Mollusca > Gastropoda > Stylommatophora > Arionidae > Ariolimax > Ariolimax columbianus. The sequence continues at coordinate 34,024,503 of JAVGWX010000007.1, read as the reverse complement.
ACCAGAATCATAGCGACGGGACTGCCTCAAGGGTCTCCTCTGTCTCATGTACTTTTTAATGTGTACACTTGCAAAATTGCACATATGGAGAAAACTGGGCCTGGTAGGATCCTCACATATGCGGACGACATCCTGCTATATAATCAGGGCAAAGACATGAATGAAATTGTCGCAGGTGTGTTGATCAAGCTGGGGAAACTACTTGAAGGGTGCACCGACAACGACAAAATCAAATGCCTGGTTCTCTCTAATCAAGAGATTGGTCTTAGATACACTACCAGGGCCCACATGCATGGACACCAATATTGAGAGAGAACATGGCATGAAATACCTGGATTATCACATTCGACAGAAGTCTCTTTTCAATAAACATGTTGACAATGTGATTCTGAAAGCGGTCAAAGTCATAGGGCCACAGACGTGCAACATTGGACTTTATTCCCGTTCATTCAAGCACTGGTTTTGTCTGCCCTGGACTACGGCCTTAGGTTTACTCACGCTATCTCAGACACAGAAAATGGAGAGAATCCAAACGAGGTCATGAGAGCAGTTCTTGGAAGCACTAGAGATTCTCCCATTGCTGCCATGCGATTCCTGCTTGATTTGCCATCAAGTAGCGCAAGTAGAGGTGACGCCAAAGTCACCAACAACGAATACCACCCTTTGCACCAAGACTTGGATACTCAAAGGCAGACGCATTAAGCGAGTAAGGTCATGGATGGCAGAGACAGCAGACTTCATGATGAGGGTCTGTGCATTGGAAGAAGTCGGAAGAGGTAGTGAATGAGTAGGTGGGCAACGAGAGCTCCCCTGACGACTGAGCATAGAGTGTCGCGAGTAGGGCGACACTAGGACAGACGATTCAATACAGGAGCTGATCCAGCAAGTCAGGAGGAACACAAGACCCAATTCTAGATGGCTCCGCCAGCAGAGATGCAAACAAGTGCTGCTAGGGTTTCGTCGGCTACCAAAATGGCAAGGAGGTGGTGGAGAAATCAGCTGCCTACTCCACTGTCAGATCGAGTATGAGGATGGAGATTGAGACGGTAACAGTGGCCCAGACTTGATTGGGAACACAACCGGTGACACACGCAGTGATACTGTCAGACTCGCAGGGCATGCTCCGTAAGAAAGAACGGTACATGCTAAGAAGGGAGTGCGCCTCTCTTCTGAATAACTCTGGTGTACAAGGTGTCACATGTATCTACTGCCCGGGACCAGCTGTCTGGGCCAACAGTCTACAAAATACTGAAGAGACAGAAGGTAGCGAAAATACATATGTGCAGACGATGATTTGGGAGTGACTAAGGGAGAAGGGAGGAAAGTGTGTTCTGTGTGGAAGGATCCGAAGAAGACGAAATCAACATCTGGCTGGGACTGAGTATATATACGCTTGGCTGGGACTGAGTATATATACGCTTGGCTGAGACTGAGTATATATACGCTTGGCTGGGACTGAGTATATATACGCTTGGCTGGGACTGAGTATATATACGCTTGGCTGGGACTGAGTATATATACGCTTGGCTGGGACTGAGTATATATATGCTTGGCTCAGACTGAGTATATATACGCTTGGCTGGGACTGAGTATATATACGCTTGGCTGGGACTGAGTATATATACGCTTGGCTGAGACTGAGTATATATACGCTTGGCTGGGACTGAGTATATATACGCTTGGCTGGGACTGAGTATATATACGCTTGGCTGGGACTGAGTATATATACGCTTGGCTGGGACTGAGTATATATACGCTTGGCTGGGACTGAGTATATATACGCTTGGCTGGGACTGAGTATATATACGCATGGCTGGGACTGAGTATATATACGCATGGCTGGGACTGAGTATATATACGCTTGGCTGGGACTGAGTATATATACGCTTGGCTGGGACTGAGTATATATACGCATGGCTGGGACTGAGTATATATACGCATGGCTGGGACTGAGTATATATACGCTTGGCTGGGACTAAGTATATATACGCTTGGTTGGGACTTAGTATATATACGCATGGCTGGGACTGAGTATATATACGCATGGCTGGGACTGAGTATATATACGCTTGGCTGGGACTGAGTATATATACGCTTGGCTGGGACTGAGTATATATACGCTTGGCTGGAACTGAGTATATATACGCATGGCTGGGACTGAGTATATATACGCATGGCTGGGACTGAGTATATATACGCTTGGCTGGGACTGAGTATATATACGCTTGGCTGGGACTGAGTATATATACGCATGGCTGGGACTGAGTATATATACGCTTGGCTGGGACTGAGTATATATACGCTTGGCTGGGACTGAGTATATATACGCATGGCTGGGACTGAGTATATATACGCTTGGCTGGGACTGAGTATATATACGCTTGGCTGGGACTGAGTATATATACGCTTGGCTGGGACTGAGTATATATACGCTTGGCTGGGACTGAGTATATATACGCTTGGCTGGGACTGAGTATATATACGCTTGGCTGGGACTGAGTATATATACGCTTGGCTGGGACTGAGTATATATACGCTTGGCTGGGACTGAGTATATATACGCTTGGCTGGGACTGAGTATATATACGCTTGGCTGGGACTGAGTATATATACGCTTGGCTGGGACTGAGTATATATACGCTTGGCTGGGACTGAGTATATATACGCTTGGCTGGCTGCTTGGGCGGAGAATGGAGAACATGGGAATGCCCCCTGTGTGATGATGTTGGTTCCTAGAAACAAGAATCAAGATGAACATCATTTTTTATTCTGACAAAATGTTTTTCAATATATGCATATTTAAGAAATATATTAGTACTTACGTTTTCCATTTAGTATGAAGTAAGTAGTAACTGTTCACCGGCTTCCAGGATAGTTTCCACAAAGCTGTATCAAAGAAATATTGCACATGTTGTCTTTAAAACAGTATGCGGAAAAACTAAATAATTTAATTGATATTAGTATTTGCACATTTTCAATAAGCTATAAACAACAAAAGCGTTTTATCTAGTTTAAATGCTATTTACACAATTATTTGTATTTGTTATAATTTCTGAATTACAACTTAATAAAAGTTTAGACACAAGTTACAAAGCCTAATCAGTACAAGAGTTCTCTAATTATAATTGTTTCTTCTCGGGTTTGCTGCTGAGAGTGTTTCACTATCACCACTAAGAATGGATGCCAACAAACACAAAACGTATTTCAGAAAATGTAATTTCATTCACGCCTTTAATAAATCAAACATTATATTCAAAGCGATTATTCGGACTTAGCAAAAATGTGATGGCATGTTGTAAAAACTATAAATGTTTATGTAATGTTTTAACAAAAAGAATGACAAAATAAAAATATGTTAGTCCTCTAATCCATTTTTATTGTGTATCTCTTTTTGTTCAAACATTTATATTTTTGTTCAAACATTTATATTTTTTTTGGACTTCGGGTGTCAGACAGGTATGTGTTCTTGCCCCCCCCCCCCCCCCCCCCCCCCACGACCTATTCTGTCGGACAGTCGACTGGCTTCTTGGTCGCCTCAGCGCGCATCAGGAGGGTATAGCTATTGATCAGTCATTCTTCATTTATCTTGTTTACGCGACGACATAGTCCAGTTCAGCATAGATAGATCTGCGCTGCAGCGCTCTCCGGAAATGTTAGACAGTGAAACGCCCTCCCTAGGCCTGTGTATATCTAGGGCCAAGACCAAAGTTCAGAACCTCATTTCCGACACAGTAGCCCAGGGGTATTGAAACTCAAGGCCACACAGTGGTGGGCACCAACGAATTCATCTATCTCGGTAGCATGATATCATCTGATGGGCCTATCGATCCCGATATTTCAAGGCGGATCCTATGCAGCGACGTGGTAGATGCGGATTTTTGTTTCAAGAGATCTTGCCATTATTCCTCTTGAAACAAAAATCCGCATCTACCAGTCCTGCCTGGTCCCAGTCCTGCTTTAATGGCTCCGAAACCTGGACATTGCAGAAACATGAAATGTCGAGACTGGAAGCCTTTCATATGCGCACCCAGTGGGTTATCCTGTGCATCTGATGGCATGACTACATTCGCAACGTGTAGGTCTCTGCTAAAACAAGCCTCCACCCAATCTCAGAGAAACACTTGACCGACGCGGAGTTTCTTTGTTCGGTCATGCTGTACGACTGGACCAGGAAACCCCTGCTAACAAGATTCTACACAAGTCATTCCTCAGCACCAAAAGTTTTCCCCCGACCGGTTGGATGCGCATAAGTATGGCTCTAGCAAGTCGCAACCTCCTACTCCCCCCCCCCCCTGGACGAGGCCTGGACATCTGTGGGGCATGGATGTTGGCTGACCGATGCAACGGGCCTCAGACACCTAAGCGAACATTATTATTATTATTATTTAAACGTGGTTCCAAATGTACATCTCAAAAATGAGACATAAAACGAAGAAAAGAGGGTTGGTAGATTTTGAGAAATGACAATTAAAAATAACAAATGAATTAGATTTTGAGAAACTAAAATAAAAAATAACAGATGAATCCAAAATTTACTTGTTCACGAATTCGTTTTGAATACCATAGCAATATGAACGTTTAATTTGTGTATGTTCCAGTGGAATGCTCGGTAATAGCAAACCTGAACAATATTTTATTAGTTAAAGTAGAGACTATTTAAAGCTTTACACAATTTATTTGATGAAATATTAATTACACAACAGATTGATATAGCCTACGGCTGAACTACCTTCCTTCCTGTGAAATTTCGCTATCCTTGTATACTGTTGAACACAATTTTCAGAAGTTTTAGTAACACGTTCACAATAGTGCTGACTTCGTTTCTCGTGATATGGTTAAATGCCCTACTTAACTATTATCAGCTCTCGTTTTGTTATCTGTGGTGTGCTCCAGCTAGCAAAATATAATCTTTAATTACGTGTTCTGTGTCCTCCTTATCGCATGATGTAATGGATTTGCAAACCCTGGATCAATATTTTCTTCTCCGTTGGCGTATTATTTTTTTTTAAATTTTTTTTTAAATAATGGAAAGTGAGCGACTGCAAATAAAAGAGGGAAAAGTGCTAAAATTATTTAGAATGATATATTCTATTACAAAGATCAACGAGAGGATGTAACTGAGTTATTTACTGATTTACAACTGTGTTGGTTGCTGCTTTTAACCCCACCACAATTATATACGACAAACACAGAACACTGATTTTCGATCCATAAAAAAAGAAAGGCACGATGGAGAGTATTTCCTAGAAATGCTTAACCCAAATGATACGCGAAGGCCCTCTCCTCATACGAGTTTAAACACCGAAAAAACAGACCAAAATATTAATTCAGGAGATCGAGGAAGTCCTTCAAAAAAGCACACATCGTAAAGCTAAAGGTTTTATTGATTGATTGATTGATTTATTGTCATTATGTCGGCCTCGAGAGGCACAACCAACCGAACAAGCTGGATTCAGACAAACATACAGTACACTAGATCACATAACAACCTGCTGCAATCTGATCGAAATTGCAAGAGAGCACCAAACACCGCTAATTTTCACATTCATCGACTACAAAAAGGCATTTGACTCGGTTGAAAGCGCTGGGTGAGCAAGGAGTGGATCACCACATCGAAATACTCAAGAAATGCTGTGAAGGATGCACCACCGTCATCCGCCCATTCATTCAAACCATCACTATCGCGACCGAGAAGGGAGTACGGCAAGGAGATCCCCATCTCGCCGAACCTATTTTCTGCATGCCTAGAGTTGACGATGAGGCACAGCGACTGAGACAGCTACGGCATCAAAATTGACGGGAGACATCTTAATTAACCACCTCGAGTTCCTGGTCATTAGCTTTTAACCTACTGTTGAAGTCGTTGGCTTTGTTAGTCATTAATTTTGTCTTTCCAGCGTTCATCTCATACCATAGTCAAGACCTGTTTCACCGAGCCTTCTGACCCATTCTTAGAGTTCTGATCTCGCCAACTCGTCTATGTCATCTGCATAACGATGGTTGGCAATCGTTCGCCCCCCCCCCTATCTTGACACTACCAACGTGACCTCCAAGTGCCTCACTCATAATTCCCTCAAGGAATATATTGAAAAGAGGATAGAGTGTACAACCCTGTCCAACACCAACTGATGTGCGAAACAAGTCCCAGGTCTCCCATTCACAAGAACTGCGCTCGACGCCTTGTCATACAGGTGTTCAAGGACCATTTTAATAGTTCCGTTGATTTTATGTATCGTTATGATTTCCCATAGCGCTTTATGCCCTATCCTATCAAACGCCTTTGGGCACGGTGTGGGCTAGTGGTAAAGTGACACGGCTCACAACCAAAGGTGCTAGGTTCAATCCCCATCACAGCCCCGGCCGTTACCCCGAGGAAGCACACCCTTAGAAAATGCAGGAGGAAGCAGACCCTTACATAAAACATGCATGCTGAAGTCGGATGCACTGGGCCGACAGGCGCAAAATAAAAACCACAATGCAACGCACACCGCCTTGGGGAATAGATTTATAAGGCGAACGCCAAAAAAAAAACAACCCCTTTCTTAAAATCAACAGATACAGTTTTTGCTGCTGTTCTATATATTTATAGCTTAGCAGTCTTAAATTAAATATCTATTCTGTAGTGCTTCTTCCCTGTCTGAACGATACTTGCCATTCGGCAATGATGTTCTCTGCTTGGGATTTCAATCGGTCGAGGATTAATCTAAGCATGACCTTGCTAGGGTGGCTGAGGCTTATTTTTCTGTAATTTTGGAACAGCTTAAGGTTTCCAGACCTAAGTCTGGTATAACGGTATAACTATTGATTTTTTCCATTTCCGACCAGTTTTCTGTCGCCCATATTTTGTTGCAGATGTGTGTCAGGCCTTCCACCACTACCTCTACACCTACCAGCAAGAGCTCTGTTGGTATATTGTCCATCCCACCGCCTTCCCTCTTCTCTATGTCTAACTCTTCCTTCCTTATCAGTTGGTTATCCGCTATAGTTATTGGTGTTGGATGGACTATTTTCTCAGGCTCGTTCCATCTCCTATAGTTGTATAACTCGGAACAGTACTCTGTTCATCGTGCCAGTACGTCATTGATCTAAATAAGGCACTTGCGGCTGTTTTCCTGGATCATAAAGTTCCTGTCTTGTCTTGGTGTTACCAGTTCATTAACCTTTAGCGTCATTTCTGTCTAATCTCTCTTCAATGTTTGTACACTGCTCACATATCCACGCTGCTTTCGCCTTTTTCCTTTCTTGACCTCTTTATATCTGCCGACCTTTTCAGGTGGATGTTTTTAGACTCAACGGACTAAAATTTCTTTGGTCATTTATGGCTTCTTTTTTTGTTTGGTGGCATCTCAGGATCTCTGTTGCCGTATCGGTATCCAGTCCTTCTCTGAGAGCAAATCTCCCTCCTACCCTCGATTGGAACACGTCGATGAATGTTGGGTCTTTTATTTGGTCAGGTCAAACTGTAATCTAGTCACTTCTTTCTTTGCGCCTCTTTTCAATAGCAGACCCACAGTCATCAAAACAAGATCGTGGTCGCTTCCTATATCCGCTCCAGGAAAACTTCTCGTTTTGTCGATGTTGATTGCTAGATATAAACCTCCTCTGGACCAGTATATAATCAATTTGGCTGTCCACTTCATGGTTTGGGTTATGCCATGTCCAGCGTCTAAACGGCTTGTTAAACCCGAACATGTTTGCTACCAACAGCTTATTGCATCGTACAAATTCCAGGAGTCTGAGGTCTCGGTCAATAGTTTCATTGTTTCCATATGGGCCACTTGTTCCCCTCCAGTCATGGACTGCATCTTCTCCAATTGTTGCCTCCCAATCCCTCTGGACTACCAAATGTCTTTTTGGAGTTTTGATTATCGGACTATGGTTGGTCATAGAATGCCTTTATTTCACAATCTTCATAGTGCAGTAGGTGTGTAGTATTGTATTATCGTAATATTAAACGGTGCTGCCTTTAGCCGTAAGATGAAAAATTGGCTAGATATTGGACGGCAATCCAATATGCATCTGGCTATGTCTTTAAGTACCAGTATCCCCCATCCATGTAAATGTTTGTCCTCCTTGCCGCTAAAATAGAACTTGTGGCCCTCCTCCGTGGTAAACTTACCAAAGTTTTCCATCTGGCCTCGCATATACCCAGGATGCCGTACCGGTAGTTCTTCATCTCGTGTTAGCTCATTGAAGTTACCCCATTGTTTCAGTGTTCTGACATTTCATGTTCCTAATATGAGCTTGTACTTCCACAGCTTAATGGCTCCACGAGTAGCACACATCCCTCCGTCCTGGTGTGGGACGGCAAGTGCGGTCATTGTTAACCTGGGCTGCGACAGAGCCGGTATAGTTGATTTTGACTGTGACTTCATGGGTGAATCTTGGGCGGTTGTCTCTTGGCGGAGAACATCTCCTCTCCAAGCCGGTGCGGGCCAACATCTGCATCTGACCTGGAGGAGCCCGTCTCCCCAGGCGAGCCATTGCCTCGTTTGCCTACAGACTCGCGGCCATAGTTTCCCAGTATGCACCACTTGAAGGTGAGGTTGACTTGTGTGTTCAATTTATCATTTCTCATTTCACTTTTCGCCCCTCAGAAGAAGAGCTAGCCGACCCCGTTGGCGCAAACACACCATTGCACACCTATCGTTTATAAGCCACACACCAAAAATTGCATGCAAAAATCCTGGAACAGGGAATTCGGCCTATCCTACAACCACATCTGAGTGGGGCTCAATCTGGTTTCAATCTGTACAGACGCTCGATTCACCCTGAGACTACTGAGCGAAACAAACATTGATAAAGATCGGAAACTCACGTGGCTTTCATAGATCAAGGAAAGGCTTTCGATAGAATAGACAGAAATAAACTATGGGCCATCCTAGACGACTACGGAGTACAGGGGCAGCTATTAGAGAATATTATAGCATTGTACAAAGGGTGTCAAAGTATAGTAAGAACAACAGATCTGACCAAAACAATGGAGATAACAAACGGGGTGAGTGTTTGTTGTCGTCACTACTCATATATGGAGATAATAACGCTGGAGGCCAAATTATAGCCTCTGCCAAAAAAATGCAGAGGAAGAAAGGACAGAGACTGAGCAGTTAAATGAACTCCTATTTGCAGATCAATGTCTACTTTACGAGCATCAACTGACTGCGTTCAACTCTATTTGTGAAAGATATAGTATGAGATTAACACATCCACAACATAAACTATGCAGATAGCAGATCGCCTGAAAACATGAACATTACGGTAAATGGGACCAAGATCATACAAGTGCAGGAGTTCAAGTAATTGGGCAGTGTTTTCACACAGGATGGAGGTAAACCTCTATCTAAAGATAGATAAATTTAGATCAGGTGACAAAAATCAAATGTGATTGCATACTAGGTCACCATTATTGAAACACCATAACATAAACATGTCCACAAGAAGAATGTCAATCAACAGTCTATGCATGCCAACTCTATGTTACCAACGCCAAACTAGACTTTAACAAAAACTCTAGAGAGAAAGACCACGGCATATGAGATGAGATGCCTTCGGAAAACAATCAACGTAACTAGGAGAGACAGAATGCGCAATGAAGATGTGAGAAGACCACCCTCTGAATATATTGATGAATCGAGAATCAATTGGTTCTGGCACATAATGACAACAAAATCCTGATCGAATACCCCTGACGTTCTGGTTTTCGTAACCCTAGCCAAACGAGAACTAGATGGATAGGAAATGTTGCGGATATTCTAAATCGTCATGGGATGATTACTTCAGCGACACGTCTGGCCTTGGACAGAAAACTACGGCTAACAAACGCGCATCATGGCACAAGTGGGCAAACAAGACAAGACAACTGGGTAAACTTGTGGAACGTGTAGTGAAGTCGACAATGAACTGGCTTGCTAAGACTGGGATTACAGTGCTCTAGGTTTCGAAATCCCAGACGAACAGAACAAAATCTTTTCGTTCCTGGTACAGCCACTCATCCAATCCATCCAGCTGTAAATGGGTACCTGACGTAGTTGGAAAAGATATAAACAGAAAGGAAAGGAACTGCCACCCCACCTCACATAGGCTGCTGCTTAGTAAATGAAGAGCTATCTTCATCCCCGAATCGTCTAGTCCCTTCTTTTCTACATGTCAACTCTCTCATTTGATAGTGTGATAGTATTCACTGTATCATTATCGTTGCTTTTAGTTTGCATATGACCTTTTTAAGAAGTTTACATGAGTTTATCAGATAGTCATCTGCGGCTTCTACACGAACTTATTCAAGTCATCGTTTCCTCTCAACCAACTCGCCTACATTGCCCTCACTACTCCAAAAACTTGATGTCAAAGTTCCGAAGTGCTATTGCCAATCTAAACCAATCTAGACCAATCTAAACCAATCTCAACCAATCTAAACCAATCTGAACCAATCAATACCAATCTAAACAATCCAAACCAATGTAACCCAATCTAAACAATCCAAACCAATATAAACCAATCTAAACCAATCTAAACCAATCTAACCAATATAAACCATTCTAAACCAATCTAAACCAATCTAAACCATTCTAAACCAATCTAAACCAATCTAAACCAATATAAACCAATCTAAACAATCCAAACCAATCGAAACAATCCAAACCAATCTAAACAATCCAAAAAAATCTAAACCAATCTAAACCATTCTAAACCAATCTAAACCATTCTAGACCAATCTAACCAATCTAAACCAATCAAGACAAATGTACACCTAGCTAAACCAATCTAAACCAAACTATCTAAACAATCTAAACCAATTTAAATTAATATAAACTAATCTAGACCAATATAAACCAATCTCAACCAATATTAACCAATCAATACCAATCTAGACCAATACAAACCAATGTAACCCAATCTAAACAATCCAAACCAATTTAAACCAATCTAAACCATTCTAGACCAATCTAAACCATTCAAGACCAATCTAGACCAATCAAGACAAATGTACACATATCTTAACCAATCTAAACTAATCTAAACTAATTTAAACCAATCTAGATCAATCTAACCCAATCTCAACCAATCTAAACTAGTCTAAACCAATCTAGACCAATATAAACCAATCTGAACCAATCTAGGCCAATACAAACCAATGTAACCCAATCTAAACAATCCTAACAATCCAAACCAATCTAAACCAGCCTAAACCAATCTAAATTAATATAAACTAATCTAAAACAAACTAAACAAATGTAAACCAATCTAGACCAAACTAGACAATCTAGACTAATCTAATCCAAACTAAACTAATCTAAACCAACCTAGACCAATCTAAACCAATCTAAACAAATCTCAACCAATCTCAACCAATCTAAACTAGTCTAAACCAATCTAGACCAATCTAAACCAATCTAAATCAATCTAAACCAGTGTAGACCTATCTTCTTCTTCTTCTTCATCGTACGCAGTCAGACAGTAACCATTATTTTTTTCGAAAAAGGCAGCGGTCATCCTGAGGCTGTCGACACTGCCATAGAGCTTGTCTAGTGTTGCCACTGGTGATGGCCCCATCTGCTCTCTCTGATCCTTGTATGTCGGGCAGTTTTGCAGCAAATGCTCAGCTGTCATTTTCCCGGTACCACACGGGCATTCGCCGGTGCCACCTATCTTCAATTTGTTGAATAGGTGGTACCTCAGTCTATTGTGGCCAGTGCGAAGTCTGAAGACCACGACCTGCTCTCTTCTGTTCAACTGGTAATAGGCATCGGTTTTGGTGTAGCGAGTATGTTCGGTTTCCCATTTGGTCATGTATCTAGCTCTAATACGCCGTTTTGACTCTTCGTATGTGATACTAGTATCTGGTTGTGGTAGTTTTGCACCTTCTTTTGCCAGTCTGTCTGCCTTCTCGTTGCCTTGGATGTTGCAGTGAGATGGAACCCACTGCACCACTACCCTTTTTGGTGCGGACTGCTGGCATAGTTGACAGAGTACTGCTCTTAAATCATTAAGTTCAGTATTTTTCTGGCTTTTTAGTGCTGTGACTACGGCCAGAGCATCTGTAAGCAGAACTATGTGGCTTTCATTCCTTTTACCTGTCACCATTTCTTCCACTGCCGCCCTCAGTGCCTCTGCCTCCGCTCTGAAATTCGAAGCCTCCCATCGCAGTGGTGCTGAGATTTTGGGCGGGATTCCGGCTTAGAGGCGTTCGGCCGTAATCCCTCACATGGTAGCTCGCGTCATTGGCTTATCAGCCTGGTACGTGAACCAAAATGTCTGCGGCTCCTCTCTAATTGAGCAGGATTACCGTAGCAACGCCCTGTCATTAGTAGGGTATAACCAACATGTCTTCCGAGGTATATTTCCAGCACCCGTTCACTATTAGACCAGACGAATCAATAGAGGGCTTTTTTTGTTTGTCAGTGACCAGGTATCTGGGACCTGCGATTTCTGCAGGGTTACAGAAAGATTACCGTAGCGCTCTTTCGTTAAAAGGTTAAAAAGCTGACCTGTCTTCCGTGGGTCTAATACCAGCACACGTTCACTATTAGACCCAACGAAAGTGCCCTCGATTTGTCAGTCATTCTACAGTATTGGCGTGTTGAGTCAAATTGTAGACCTATCTAAACCAATCTAAACCAATCAATACCAATCTAGATCAATCTAAACCAATGTAACCCAATCTAAACCAATCTAAAACAATATAAACTTGTCTAAACCAATCTAAACCAAGTTAAACCAATCTAAACCAATCTAAACCAATCTAGAGCAATCTAGACCAATGTAGACCTATCTAAACCAATCTAAACCAATCGAAACCAATCGAAACCAATCGAAACCAATCGAAACCGATCTAAACTAATCTAAACCAAACTAAACAAATCTAGACCAATCTAAACCATTCTAGACCAATCTAGACCAATCTAAACCAGGTTAAACCAATCAAACCAATATGAACCAATCTAAACCGACCTAAACTAATCTAAACCAAACTAGACCAATCTAAACCAACCTAGACCAATCTAAAACAATCTAAAGCAATCTAAACCATTCTAGACCAATCTAGACCAATCTAAACCAGCTTAAACCAATCAAACCAATCTGAACCAATCTAAACCAATCTAAACAAATCTAGAGCAATCTAAACAAATCTAGAGCAATCTAGACCAATGTAGACCTATCTAATCCAATATAAACCAATCTAGGCCAATCTACACCAATCTAGAGCAATCTAGACCAATCTAAACCAATCTCAACCAATTTCAACAAATCTCAACATGTCTAAACTAGTCTAAGCCAATATTGACCAATCTTGGCCAATCTAAACCAATCGAAAACAATCTAACTAATATAAACCAATCTAAACTAATCTAAACCAAACTAAACAAATCTAAACCAATGTTGACCTATCTAAACCAATCTTAACCAATCTTAACCAATCTAAATTAATATAAACTAATCTAAACTAAACTAAACCAAACTAAACAAATCTAAACAAATCTAAACCAATCTAAATCAATCTAAACCAATGTAGACATATCTAAACCAATCTAAGCCAATTAATACCAATCTAGACTAATCTTGACCAATCTAGACCAATGTAACCCAATCTAAACCAATCTCAACCAATCTAAAACAATATAAACATGTCTAAACCAATCTAAACCAATATTAAGCAATCTATAGCAATCTAGACCAATGTAGACCAATCTAAACCAATCTAAACCTATCTAAACCTATCTCAACTCATCTCAACCAATCTAAACCAATCTAAACCAATCTAAACTGATCTAAACCAATCTAAACCAAACTGAACCAATCTAAACCAATCTAGACAAATCTAGACCAATCTAGACCAAAATAAACCAATCTAAACCACTCTAGACCAATCTAGACCAATCTAAACCAGGTTAAACCAATCAAACCAATCAAACCAATCTGAACTAATCTAAACTAATTTAAACTAATTTAAACCAAACTAGACCAATCTAAACCAATCTAAACCAATCTAAACCAATCTAACAAAAATCTAAACCAATCTAAACCATTCTAGACCAATCTAAGCCAGGTTAAACCAATCAAACCAATCTGAACCAATCTGAACCAATCTAAACAAATCTAAACAAATCTAGAGCAATCTACACCAATGTAGACCTATCTAATCCAATATAAACCAATCTAGGCCAGTCTAGACAAATCTATACAAATCTAGACCAATCTAGACCAATTTCAACCAATCTCAACCAGTCTAAACTAGTCTAAACCAATATTGACCAATCTTGACCAATCTAAACTTATCTAAACCAAGTTAAACCAATCTAAACAAATCTAAACCAATCTAAATCAATCTAAACCAATGTAGACCTATCTAAACCAATCTAAACCAATGGAAACCAATCTAAACCGATCTAAACCAAACTAAACAAATCTAAACCGATCTAAACCAAACTAAACAAATCTAAACCAATCTAAACCAATCCAGACCAATCTAGACCAATATAAACCAATCTCAAACCAATCTAAACCATTCTAGACCAATCTAGACCAATCTAGACCAATCTAAACTAATCTAGAGCAATCTAGAACAATCAATACCAATCTTGACCAATCTAGACCAATCTAAACCAATGTAACCCAATCTCAACTAATCTAAAACAATATAAACTTGCCTAAACCAATCTAAACCAAGTTAAACCAATCTCAACCAATCTAGACCAATCATAATGTAACCCAAAGGTGAAACAAAACGAAAACACACATGGGACTCATCGAAGTATGCGTTGCTCCTCTGCTAAATCCATAAGAAATACCACAACACACAGATATTGTTATTTCTAGGCTAGGTCTAGTGTTAATATACACTTCAAACGTGTTCATTACATCTGAATAAACGAACTAAACACATTCTACCCATCAAAGAACTCTTACAACACTTAATAGCAATGATTCACAAAATCAATAGCCGGTTGAAAACGTTCTTTTCTCTCCGTGAAATCACCATAAAACACTGATTGACTGATATTGTTGTTTCTAAGCTAGGCCTAGTGTTGGTATACACTTCAAACGTGTGCATTACATCTAAATAAAAAACCTAAACAAATTCTACCTATCAAAAGCAGGTCGGAAATGGATAAATACTCTCCTTCAAATCGTCTGCTTACTCAAAACTTTCCATTCTAACGCGCGAAAATAGGGTAAAAAAAGGGAGGTCATTCAAAATACTGCAAATTTGCCGCTATTCTGTGTTTGTATGGTACACCATTTTCCAAAACAACATTTTGGAAAGTACGTAAAACGGTTTCGCCATTTAATAATGCCTGTCTGGGTGGTAATAACGCATAAACCAGTGATTGGATACATGTGTGCGTCTGTATGTTCCTAGGCTAGATTTGTGCACTCTCAGAAGCCAGCCCATCCAAGTGCAATGGAAGGGCTTCAACCTGAAGGCGCGTGTGCAAAAGCATGAATGTTGGACAGAGTAAAATGAAACAAGAGTGTGTGGTAAGAAGAGAGGAACCGACAACCATTTTTTTTTTTTTTGCTTAAATGTTTGCCTCACTAGTTTCTACTGGCGGAGGCGCGCCATTTTCCACCCCAGACCGTAGTCAATTGGGCGATATCAGGACGCATAAACCAGTGCTTGGATGCATGTGTGCATCTGTATGTACCTATGCTAGGTTTGTGCACCCTCAGAAGCTAGCCCAACCAAAGTGCAATGGAAGGGCTTTACCACGAGGGCGCGTGTGAAAGTTGTGCAAGGGTGTGACTGTGGGATAGAGTCAAATGAAACAGAGTGAGGTGAGAAGAGAGAGGAGAGAGAAGAGATCAACTGACCGACAACCATTGCCTCTCTAACACTCTTTTTATATGACGTTTACAGACAGTATGCTGAATTCTTGTCCAATCAAATAAACACTAGACATGTATATTACAATTTCCCGTGTATCTCGTGTGAGACCACGTGTTCATTGCTTTTAAAATGATCTGTTCTATTGAAATAATAGTCGGCTGTTTATTGGTAAACAATATATTTTTGTTTCGAGAAATGGCTTCAAACACAAATGATCGCAAGCAGTCAATGCCTATATGCGTGTCACCACAGACACGTGGCACCCTCTGAACTGTAGTATCTCATACATCAAGAATCAAGAGAATGTCGTCATGGCTGAGACAACAATCGGACATGTCATTCCAGCTGAAAAGGTAGCCAAAGAGGAAGAATTGGTTCAAATTGGTGATGGAATGATTGAGTACCAGAAAGTCATCATAACCTTAGGCAAGGAATGCAGAGAACGGAACAACGAGAGAGCAGAGCACGAGGTAAATCAGCTGATAACTGAGAACACTCAGGAGAGTGACGCTGTCATATACACCGACAGATCAGTCGTGCGCAGTGGGACATCAGGCTGGGGTTTCTCGGCTAGAGTGAGAGGAGAGGTCGTGGCTGAGCGCAGTAGGGCATACATGTCAACAACCTCCAGTATAAGAATGTACACGGAAGCAGTGACGTCAGCACTGAAATGGATATCTGAGACTTCTATAACAAGGGCGGTCATCGTGACAGACGCGCAAGCCGTACTTCAGAAAGTAAAAAAGGGATGGCTTAGGTACGAGTGGATAGCTGCTGTTGAGGCCTCAACCCTCCAGACGTTGACATGGATATACTGTCCTGCTCATGCGGGGTTCAGGGCAATGAAAGAGCTGGCCTCATAGCTTCACAAGCTCCCATCATGGGCACATTAGTGGTGGATAGAAGTGACATTTTGAAATCAATGAATCAATGATGGATGAGGACACCGCAATAGATGAAGCAGCAATCCACAGACCGCAATAGATGAAGCAGCAATCCACAGACCGCAAAGTTTCGACATTAAACGAGGTTCGGGCAGAGTGGGACGCATGAGAGGAAGGCGCAGGAGCGTGTACAACCAGCGAGCTACAGGGACCACCAGCATCCATACTTTACGCCATTTAATGAGAGAGACTGAGCACCTATGGGTATGCCCGTGCAGTGACGTCGATTCTTAGAAACAGAAGCAGGTATGTCTTTCGTCACTAGACGAGTCTTTTCTCCTTTCGTCGTATTCGATTATATCTCTCCGAGTAGCTTTAAATGTAGTAATTCCATTTTCGAGTGATATCTATCTGGTTCGCACTGTGGCTGAGTTTCACAAGCACTGTGGTAGATGGAAAAGTCTGTCATTGATGCCTTGCAAACATCTTTATATCTGAACAGGGGAGTCTAATTTAGTTAGTCTCTCTGCCGTAGTAGGGATGTGAGGTGTTAGCGATCTCACATTTCAAAGGATCGGCTATATGAGGGCGGTAGCCATTTAGAGGTCTCCCCCTCACCGCACCCATTTAAGGCTGGGTCGACCCGGGGAGCACCGTTGGGGGCTGAAAAAAAACATTACCGCCTCAACTGGGGAATGAACTCAGATGCGAAGCCAGCGCGCTAACCACTGCGCTACGCGGCTCCCATATCTAATCTCTCTATACATATATCTCTATATTATCTAAACTCTATATATATCTTTCTATATGTATATTTTATATCATCTTATAAACTCTCTATTTCTATTTCCCTCTCTCTTTCTCTCTCTCTCTCTCTATATATATATATATATCTATATGCGCAGTTACTGTTGTAATATAACTGGTGTTACTCGAGCAGTACTGGTGTAATTTACTGTAGTTACTAGTGTAGCCCGTATTATTTTGCTAGTGTAATGACTGATGCAGTTCTTTATATGTATCTCTCTAAATATCTTTCAATATATCTCTCTATCGCTCTATATATCTCTCTATATATCTCTCTATATAAATTTCTCTCTCTATATATATATATATATCTATCATTAAATCATAACATAAACACAACATTACATCATAACATAACATAACATATCATATCGTCGAGACCCGACATATATAGTGACATCACATCACATAACATAAACATTTGCTGAAAAAACATTTCCGCCTAAACTGGGAATCGAACCCAGGACCGGGATCAAGATGCTGAGCAGCGCAAGAGCTGCAGTGGTCAGCGACCCATGGCTGACTGCTAGCGTCAGGGCCAGCGAACCATAGCTGCCAAGACCCTTCTACACCTCCACGCGGTGATCCTGGATAACAGGCTGCATCAGGGCAGACTGGCTAAGAAGAAGGGATCGAAGAGGGAATGCTAACCCGGTACTCAAAAATTGCTTGCTGAAGTCGGATGTGTTGGACAGAAAGGTGCAAATATCGCAGCCAAGCTGTAAACTACGACACAACGCATTCCGTTCTCTGGACTACATTCTGCTACTTAAGCCCTTTCAGTGTTTGGTAGTGGGAGATTGAGAACGAACAAAGAAGAAGAAGAAGAAGAACCCAGGACCACTCAGATACGAAGCCAGCTTCGCTATCCACTGCGCTGCTGATTATATTGTATACACGCATAGAAACATAATATATGTTATTAAAAAATTCACACACGCACACACATACACTACATACATACGCATACACACACGCATACACACATACATACACACACACAAACACACACACATACATGCAAACACACATACACACCTTAGACGTAATACAAGTATGTATTGCCATTAGTAACCTTTTAGCGTCTTCAATAATGCCCTTCAAAGCAAAAACAAAAAAATGTAATAGGATCATCATATTGTTGCTTGCGAAATTTTATCAACACTAACTCGACTTGCGGAAAAACTTCCTCGACATGCGGCTGCACTTCCTTGACTTGCGGCTACACTTTTTCGACTTGCTGCTACACTTCCTCGACTTGCTGCTACACTTCCTTGACTTGCGGAAACACTTCCTCGACTTGCGAAAACACTTCATCGACTTGCGGAAACACTTCCTCGACTTGGGGCATCACTTTCTCCACTTGCGGCAAGACTTCCTCGATTTGCGGCAACACTTCCTCCACTTGCGGCAAGACTTCCTCGATTTGCGGCAACACTTCCTCGACTTGAAGCTACATTTCCTCGACTTGCGGCACACCTTCTCGATTTGTGGAAACAATTCCTCGACTTCCAGAAACACTTCCTTGACTTGCGGCAACACCTACTGGACTTGCGACAATACTTATTCGACTTGCGACAATACTTATTCGACTTGCGGCAACACTTCCTCGACTTGCGACAATACTTATTCGACTTGCGGCAACACTTCTTCGACGTGCGGCACACTTTCTCGACTTGCTGCACACTTCCTCGACTTGCTGCACACTTCCTCGACTTGCTGCACACTTCCTCGACTTGCGGCATCACTTCCTCGACTTGCGGCATCACTTCCTCGACTTGCGGCATCACTTCCTCGACTTGTGGCATCACTTCCTCGACTTGCGGCATCCCTTCCTCGACTTGCGGCATCACTTCCTCGACTTGCAGCATCACTTCCTCGATTTGCGGCAACACTTCCTCGACTTGCGTTACACTTTTTCGGCTTGCGGCAACACTTCCTCAACTTGCGCAACACTTCCTCAACTTGCGGCAACACGTCCTCGACGTGCAGAAACACTTCTCCGACTTGCGGCAACACTTCCCCGACTTGCGGCTACACCTCCTTGACTTGCGACAACACGTCCTGGACTTGCGGCAACATGTCCTCGGCTTGCGGAAACACTTTCTCGACTTGGGGCATCACTTCTTCAACTTGCGGAAAGACTTCCTCCATTTGCGGCAACGCTTCCTCGACTTAAGGCTACATTTCCTCCACTTGCGGCACAGCCTCTCGATTTGCGGCAACACTTCCTCGACTTGGGGCATCACTTCCTCGACTTGCGGCAAGACTTCCTCGACTTGCGGAAACACTTCCTTGACTTGCAACAAGACTTCTTCGATTTGCGGCAATCCTTCCTTGACTTGCAACAAGACTTCCTCGATTTGCGGCAACCCTTCCTTGACTTGCAACAACACTTCCTCGACTTGCGGCAACCCTTCCTCAACTTGCGTCAACAATTCCTCGACTTGGGGCATCAATTCCTCGACTTGTGGCAAGCCTTCCTCGAGTTGCGGCAACACGTCCTCGACTTGCGGAAACACTTCCTCGACTTAACTTAACTTAACGTCTTTATACTGGTTTAGAAGACCCCGCAGAGTCTGTATACAACCAGTTACATTTACATCACCTTGCTCTAAAAGCTATGCGCATCCAGTTTATTCTTAAATGCATTAACTGTCCCTGCCTCCACTACCTCCCCTGGCAATGCATTCCAAGCAGACACCACTCTCTGACTAAAAAAATATTTCCTAATATCTAACCTGGACCTCTCTTTAGTCAGCTTGTAGCTATGCCCTCATGTTATTGTAGGTGGCTGTATTTAAAAAAAATTGTTATAGTCTAATTTATCGACTTGCGGCAACACATCCTTGACTTGCAGCTACACTTCCGTGACTTGCGGAAAGACTTCCTTGACTTGCGGCTGCACATCCTTGACTTGCGGAAAGACTTCCTCGACTTCCGGCACCACTTCCTCGACTTGCAACAACACTTACTCGACTTCCGGCAATACTTCCTCGACTTGCGGTAACACTTCCTCGATTTGCGGACACTTCCTCGACTTGAGACTACATTTCCTCGACTTGCGAGGCACCTTCTCGATTTGCGGTAACACTTCCTCGATTTGGGGCAACACTTCCTCGATTTGCGGCAACACTTCCTTGACTTGCAACAACACTTCCTCGACTTGCGACGCACCTTATTGATTTGCGGTAACACTTCCTCGATTTGCGGCAACACTTCCTCGACTTGCAACAAGACTTCTTCGATTTGCGGCAACCCTTCCTTGACTTGCAACAAGACTTCCTCGATTTGCGGCAACCATTCCTTGACTTGCAACAACACTTCCTCGACTTGCGGCATCAATTCCTCGACTTGTGGCATCAATTCCTCGACTTGTGGCAAGCCTTCCTCGAGTTGCGGCAACACGTCCTCGACTTGCGGAAACACTTCCTCGACTTGCGGCAACACTTCCTTGATTTGCGGCTGCACATCCTTGACTTGCGGCTACACTTCCTCGACTTGCGGAAAGACTTCCTCGACTTCCGGCACCACTTCCTCGACTTGCAGCTACACTTGCTTGACTTGCGACGCACCTTCTCGATTTGCGGTAACACTTCCTCGATTTGCGGCAACACTTCCTCGATTTGCAGCAACACTTCCTTGACTTGCAATAACACCTTCTCGACTTGCGGAAATACTTACTCGACTTGCGGAAACACTTCTTCGACTTGCGGCAACACTTCCTCGACTTGCGGAAACACTTCTTCGACTTGCAACAACACTTCTTCAACTTGCGGAAAGACTTCCTCGATTTGCGGAAACACTTCCTCGACTTAAGGCTACATTTCCTCGACTTGCAACAACACTTCCTCGACTTGCGGCAACACTTCCTCGACTTGCGGAAACACTTCCTCGACTTGGGGCATCACTTCCTCGACTTGCGGCAAGACTTCCTCGAGTTGCGGCAACACGTCCTCGACTTGCGGAAACACTTCCTCGACTTGCGGCAACACTTCATTGACTTGCGGCTGCACTTGCTTGACTTGTGGCTACACTTCCTTGACTTGCGGAAAGACTTCCTCGACTTGCAGAAACACTTGTTCAACTTGCGACAACATGTCCTCGACTTGCGGCAACACTTCCTCGGTTTGCGGCAACACTTCCTTGACTTATGGCGTCACTTGCTTCTTATCTCATCTTATCTCATCATATCTCATATCTTATCTCATATCTTATCTCATCTTATCTCATCTTATCTCATCTTATCTCATCTAATATCATCTAATATCATCTCATATCATCTCATATCATCTCATATCATCTCATATCATCTTATCTCATCTTATCTCATCTTGTCTCGTCTCGTCTTGTCTTCTCTCATTTTCTCTCATCTCAAAGTATAAACTACCTCATACTGTCCTTTTAAGGAGAAAGGAAAAATAAGACACTAGGACAAAACGGTTACAAATGCTTGGATACATGAGTCCTTTAAAAAGCGGACATCTTCAGTAATGGCGCATGCTTCACATTGGGGCAGAAAGATGAAGGAATGAACCGACCTTCTGGATTTGCTGGAACCCGACAAATTATCAACGCTGTTCGATACATCGCAAGGCTGGCTAAGTTGAAGGCTCGAATTTTCAGAGCCTGGCCCGAGAAGAAGACAAATTGGCTCATGAAACATGATAACGCCAGACCACATACCAATTTGATGATCGTAGAACACATTGTCAAAACTTTGCTGGACTATCCTACCTCACCTACTGTATGGCGTGGATTTAGCGCTTTTTGACTTTCATCTGTTCTAGTCAAGGAAAGATGGACTAAATGGGCAACATTTTTCTAGCAATGACGCATTCATAGCAGCTGTGAAACAGTAGGCCACTTCCGCTGGTGTAGATATTTATGAGCGCGACATGTATGTTCTTGTTCATCGTTAGAGAAAATGCAAAGCCAAGTGTGGTGACCATGTAGAAAACTAGTTTTCGCTAACTAGAAATCTGCTCTATCAAAGTGTTATTGTGCTCTTTGTGTCATAGACAGCGATACGCCCTCCCTAGGCCTGTCTATATATTTGGCCAATACCAAAGTTCAGAACCTCATTTCCGAGACAGCACCCGAGGGTATTGAAACTCAAGGCCACACCGCGGAGGGCACCAACGAATTTTTCAATCTCGGTAGTTGATATCATCCGATGAGTGCAGCGGTCTCGATATGTCAAGGCGGACCCGACTAGCTACATCTGCTATGCACGACGTTCGACGTGTATGGAGTAACGCAAAGATATCCCTTGAAATAAAAATCTGAATCTACCAGTCCTGCGTGGTTTCAATCCTGCTTGGCGGCTGCGAAACCTTGACATTGCTGAAACATGACATGTCGAGATTGGAGACCTTCCACATGCCCAACCAGAGGCATATCCTGGGTATTAGATGGCATGACTACATCCGCAACGTGGAGGTCTCTGCTAAAACATGTCTCCTCTCAATCTCAGAAACACTTGACTGGCGCCGAGTTTCTTTGTTTGGTCATGTTGGACGTCTGGGTCAGGAAACCTCGGCCTACAAGATACTACATCAGCCGTTTCTCAGCGCCAAAGTCTTCCCTCGACCGGCTAGAGGCGCAGAAGAGGCCGTCCCCCACACAGTATGGCTCCAGCAGATATCAACCTCCACCTCCCCCCTGGAACCGCGCCAAGCAGTGGGTCATGGATGTGGCTGACCGTGGCAACAGGCCTCAGACGTCTACACGAACATTATTATTATATTATTATTATCCGTTATTGCTGTCATGCAATACAATAAGTGGCATTTGTTTCGGTACGACCCTCGTTCAAGCATGCATCTTTGCATGTATGATTCACGGCATTGTAAATGTGTTACCGGATACTGAAAGAGGAGCAAAGAATAATTACAATTTAACATGGCTGGCATGTCGTATCGGACGATTAAGTTGGGATGGCGTACCAATATCCTGTAGATACAATAAGCTACAATTAAAGAGTAATTTAACGACATCTAAAGGTAAAAGTCAAGGTTGGTCTCATGGCAAAAATTGCCGCTGGGGAAGAAGATACATCTTCATGGACTAAGCCGGAGCCTATGTGAGGTGGGGTGGCCAGTTACCTTTCCTTGCCGTTTATACCTTCCCCAACTCATACGTCAGATACCCATTTACAGCTGAGTCGACTAGAGTAGCGGTCGTGCCAGGAACGAATCACGCCCGGATTTGTGTCTGTCCGTCCGTGATTTCAAGCTCTGGCGCAGTGGAATCCCAGTATTAGCAAGCCAGCTCACTGTTGACTAGGCTGCACACTCCACAAAACGATATCTACCCCCCTCCCCCCTCTTTCTCCCCCTCCTCCCACCCCATGGTAGAAGACACTACAATCCATGATGAAGAGGTGTGATTATGTCAAGAATGATTGACAGTCGTCGTCCCAGGTTATTCAGTCAATAGACTGGTTTTGTAGACCCTGCGTCATATCTCAACAATGCGTTTGGTCTTCTGTAGCATCACTGAGTTGGCTTGACCACAATCGAAAACACTCTGGTCCAGTACAGACAACCCTTGCGGAACAAGGTCAAAAAAGACGAGACCAAGGACTACTTTCAATATTCAGACCTGCAGAAACGCGTCAAAGTTCGACCAAGGACTACTTTCATCACTCAGGCCTGCAGAGACGCGACAAAGGTCGATCAAGGACTATTTTCATCACTCAGTCATTCAGAAATGCGGCAAAGGTAGACCAAGGACTATTTTCATCACTCAGGCCTGCAGAGACGTGGCAAAGGTTGACCAAGGACTACTTTCCTCACTCAAGCCTGCAGAGACGCGTCAAGGGTCGACCAAGCACTGCTTTCATCACCCAGGCTTGCAGAGCCGCGGCGAAGATCGACTAAGGACTATTTTCATCACTCAGGCATGCATAGACGTGTCAGAGGTCAACCAAGGACTACTTTCATCACTCAGGCCTGCAGAGATGCCACAGAGGTTCCGCGGCGATTCCTAGTGTCATCAATAACATGGTTGAACAGTCCTCAGACTGGTTGTAAGGTTGTCTGAGCATGTCTTAGCAGTTGTAAGGTTGTGTGAGCATGTATCTTCATTAAACCATATCCTAGGGTCGATCAGACCTTGGACTGGTTGTAAGGTTGTCTGAGCATGTATCTCCATTTGACCAAATCATCTCCAGCTCTCTTCATTTTAGCATAGGAATACTTGAAATCCTAGTATTGAAACATACATGTAAATGTCTGTCGACAGGTAGCCGAGACCTTTGACTATTAGTAGTAGGAATTTTAAAACTTCCCGCTGTTTACTAGGCTTGTTGGAAGATCAATATAATTTGGGTAGGTTATTAGCAAGAATTTTTTTTAATTTGTCCGGGCAGCGGCGATAAGACTACTCTTTTCGATTTCTGCCAAGGGAATTTTAACGTGCTCGACACTGGACAGGGGAGTCAGATCTCACTACTCAGAGATCAGGAGAAATTTTACCAGAAGATCCACGCGAAAAAATGCCTGTGTCCACCGTGATTTGAACCCGTGACCTCCTACACCCGAGGCGGACACCTTACCTTGAGACGACTGAGCCCCTTAGCATAGAGGCGCACTTTATAATGTATCTGAACGCCTGAAATGTGAAGAAGAGTCTTGGTCGCCGTCTTCCCCTATTTCCCAGAATCTTGCCCTCTAGTATCTTCTGTAGAAGACTTTCATGTCTCACATTATGACCCATCCAACTCAATCTTAATTGCTCTATCATTTTCAATTTGTATTTGTGTCCGCCTACATCAGTGAAGACATTGTCATTGGATTATGCGTCCTGAATTACCTCCAGTCGTCTTAACGTGTCTTTTACTGGCCCAAGGTAGTTCGGAATCAGAGAGTGAGGTTGATGACCAGCGCAGCTGCTTCCTCACTAGAATACGATTACACCACAAGTTACATGATCAAGACAAAATGTCTGATGGTGTCACCATCTTCACTTGCGATAGGCAACTAACTATAGGTATGTAGAGCAGGAAAACACAGGAACTTCCCTGGTGACAATTGTGTAGGGATTCTCATTTGAAATGTTGTGGCAAGCAATGGGGATGAAAATACATTGTATTCTAGACACTGCAATTAGAGGAGATGTCTTTGTAAACCTGATAACTGATGCAGAGGTGGCTTATACCAATCAAGGAGAGGTCTTTGTAAACCTGATAACTGGAACAGAGGTGGCTTATACCAATCAAGGAGAGGTCTTTGTAAACCTGATAACTGATGCAGAGGTGGCTTATACCAATCAAGGAGAGGTCTTTGTAAACCTGATAACTGGGACAGAGGTGGCTTATACCAATCAAGGAGAGGTCTTTGTAAACCTGATAACTGATGCAGAGGTGGCTTATACCAATCAAGGAGAGGTCTTTGTAAACCTGATAACTGATGCAGAGGTGGCTTATACCAATCAAAGAGAGGTCTTTATAAACCTGATAACTGGGACAGAGGTGGCTTATACCAATCAAGAAGAGGTCTTTGTAAACCTGATAACTGATGCAGAGGTGGATGGTCTTGGACAGTACATGTTGCCTGACCCTGACTAACATGTCTGATCAGTGTGTTGTGCCTGACCAGATGTCAGTCTTCCTCTCCAAAGTGTACTATTGTTCGTATTCAGACACAGTATGTGTCCTACGTCAGGAAAGCCAAATGTTGTTTAAACTCAACTGTCGTTTGATGTGGATACCATGCCAAACCTAGGCCCTGTCTCAGGCCATGTCTCCATCTCATTAGTGGATATCAGGGTCAGGGATTGAAGGTGTTGGGTCACCATGACATCACTTTATGTATCAATCTATTGTTAGGCATGCATACCATGTGGCCAGCCCACCTGTACTTTCTTTTCAATGCCATATCTACGTCACTGAAGCAAATTTGACTCCTGATGCTGGTGTTGCTGATGTGGTCCCATAGTAAGTTTAACAATGTTCTATGTTTCAACATTTGTTGAGAAGCTTGGAGCCACCTAGTGTCAATTTTTCATAGATTTCAGACTTCGCAGCCAAATATCATGGCTGGAGGTATGAGCTCTCGCTACGCTGTTTTTCATCTTTTTGGAAATTGAGCCTGATGGGACTGAAGCTGACTCATCCTCCTGCTATCCTTCATGAGATCTCTCAAGGCATTTCATGGGAGTTTGTGATTTCATGCCCAAGTAGCTGTTCGAAGTCACATTTTTGACAGGATCAATTCAAAGCCGCATTTTCTCATAGATGTAGAAAGTGTTCAACAAGTATTGCGTCTTTTGTCTATTTATTTTTAAACCAACCGTCACTCTTGCCTTGTTGAGCTCACTGAGGCATTGCTCAGCTTCCTTGATGCTCTAACTGATTTTGATTGTTATCCTCAAGCCAGAGTTGGTTGAGCATTTCTACATTTATGTTGATATCACTGCATTGTTTCTTATATAGTTTATTATGTTACCATATGTAAGACTGGTTGGAAAATGTTGATTGCATTTACAGATCTACATTAATGGGAACAACTTTGCCAGCTTCATGGCTAGAGGTAATATTGATGACATCAAGAGTGTCGGTGTAGAGGAAGAGGCCTACTTCTATGAGATCAAAGTGCTGAGGAGATTGGTTTGTAAATTTATTTCTTCTGATAGGCTATATCTGAAATATACTAGGGCAAGTCAGTAACTATGTCCCAAATGGCTATTAAAAACAAAGAACTAAATGAGATACAAACTTCCTGCTGAAGTCGGATGTGTAGGACTGAAAGGTGCAAATATAGCAGTCAAGCTGTTAACTACACAACGCACTCCGTTCTCCGGACTACATCCTGCTACTTGCAAAACCCTTTTCAGGGCTTGGTAGCAGGAGATTAAGAAAAAAAACAAAGCAGATATAAACTTTAAACAATTTATTATAGCCCTTACATTGTTTATTATTTCTCAAAATTGATACATATCCCATCACTTTATTAATGCACCATAACCTGCAGCATATAAGTCTTTGGTCTACTGTCTCAGCGACATTTAGACTTCAATTCTTCATCATTCTTGAAATTTAAGGTGAATTTTAAGTGCACCAAACAGGTTCTTTTGTAGAAGGTTCTTTTTCAAACATTAACAGCATGCTGTTCTTTGACTGTTCAGTCTATGAGCAGGAACCATTTTTATCTGAGCTGCACACGTGCATGCAGCACCTAGCGTATTCTTTCTGCGGTAATCACAAAACGGATATTGCTACCACCTAGTGATGCCTTAATGAGTGTACCATGGCAGTACAGGTCAAAATACAATGAGGAAGGACACCTCATCTTTGTGTACAGATCAAGCACAATTTGAAAGGTGAAAATGCATCTTAAAACTTGGAACGTGAAATGTTAGGACCATGTGTCCTGGAACTGACATCCACAAAGTGACTCAGGACACTTACTATTGTCCCTGCCAATCGAGTATCGGCAAAATCAGCCACGAAAGATGATGTCCCAACAGGGCAGATGCAGCCACCGCCATCTCTGCAATAGAGCAGCTTATTCACCGTATGTAAAGACACAAAAGACCATAGATTGATCGCTTCATACATTACCAACTACATTTTTCTACTATTCCATATCAGTGTGTGGCCTACTTACTCTATTGTATTATTACTATTAATAGCATCTGATTAGTCTAAT
The DNA here is from genome assembly GCA_036924085.1 of Ariolimax columbianus. Lineage (NCBI taxonomy): Eukaryota > Metazoa > Mollusca > Gastropoda > Stylommatophora > Arionidae > Ariolimax > Ariolimax columbianus. Next base: position 33,996,331 of record JAVGWX010000007.1, on the reverse strand, counting down.
AATAGAGCACTTATTTTTTATGGCCCTGGGACCGCCCTTTCTGAAACACTAGGTTAGGTACATATAGATACACACATGCATCCAAGAAACTGGTTTATGCGTCCTGATATCGCCCAATGGACTACGGTCTGGGGTGGAAAATGGCGTGCCTCCGCCAGTAGAAACTAGTGAGGCAAACATCTAAGCAACAACAACAAAAACAACATGGAGATTCATTTCCATTGACCAGTGCTCCATACACAATTGGCTAGGCATATAACAGTCTTGCAGGATATGTTCAGATGTCTGTGCTGTTTGTTTGCACATACACATGTGGGATGGAGCCAATTTTAGCATGTGTAAGCGGTCTTATACAGAACAGGATAACGTGTTCTGCTCGATGAAAGACATAGCTGTCTTTCATTTGGTCAACTTTCCTTATGGCTTAGATAATGCTTTCTTTTCTTGGAAGGTGATTGTGTGTTCTTATTTTTATGTTGCTTTCTCCTTTGCTAACATGTCAGCTGAAGACCTAGCATAATAATCTATCTAATAATTTATCTGCTACAACCATATCTTCTATTAAATTACCTTTTAATTTACAGGATACGCCTTTTGTGGACAGACTGCCAGGAAGTCTTGAACCTGGATCATGGATCCCAGTAATTGGAACACCAAAGAAAGAGGCCAATGATTTTGCCATCAATCTTCAGTGTTCGGATGATCCTAATTATGGCCAAGATGTTGCCTTTCATTTCAATCCTCGTTTCAATATTGTCGATACAGTACGCAACATCCTGATAAATGGCTCTTGGGGTCCAGAAGAAAGAGAGGAACCATGCTTCCCATTCAAGCAAGAAGATAAATTTGAGGTCAGCATTCTCAGACTGCCAGAGGTGTTTAGGGTAAGTCAAGTGAATACTCAACGCTAACCTTTACCACACCACACACAAAAATGGTGTAAATTCCACTGTAACCACATTATTTTTCGTCACATCACGTCATAGTTGACTCTAACCTGTTTTTTGTTTAAAAAAAATTATATATGATTTGGTCATGTGTAGAGACATATATTAATAAAGAACTTGTTGGTGTTATTGTTTTTATTGTGTGTTTTAGTTTCTTAGATACAAGAAGATCAAGTTGAAAGTGTCCACAAATATATCACAAACACTTAGACTCGAAGATTGGGGTCCAGAAATATTTTCTATTTGTCACAGAGTGCTGCTACTGTTCTTCTATAAGACATATCTGTTAGTTTCCACTTCAAACGTATTTATTACTTCTAAATAAGTAAACTATACAGATCTACCTAAGAAAAATTAACATCTTAAATTCTTCACCCTCAATAATGGACTAACCGACACATCTGATTGAAAAGGAGAACTACTCGTTTCAAAATTCTTTATTGAATCTACAATACGCCATTGTTCCACAAGACACTAGTGGATGGAAGTTACCTAGTTTTCAGTATTCAGATACCTGCGTGATCAGCCGTTTCTATGGAATTAACCCATACGTGATAAACCGATGACCCTGGAGCTGGAGGCGTACAGCGATAGTGGAAACTGATACAAATACGTTCCGCCGCGGTTTCACTGCGGTTGCGCCATAAAATAGTAAGTTAGGAAATGAGATGGCTGATGAGCTGGCCAGATAGTCACTACCTAGTATCACACTACAGCCAATGGGGAAAACTAGGGAAACAACTAAAGACAGGAGTGGCTAGACAGGTGGGCCCCATCCCAGACAGGCCGAATGTATTTCAAACATCAAGCAAAACCAGATCCCCAGGACCCAGCTAAGAAGAGACCAGAATTTGATCTTCAAGCTGAGAAAAGGCCATGCCCCTCTCATCAAACATCTGAATTGAATAGACCAACTACATGAACCAATATGAAGATTATGCAACAAACATAAGGAATCAGTTAAGCACCTCCTGACTTTGTTCCCAGGGCTGGCCAATCTGCAAAACCGACTGTTTCTATCACACCCCACTATACACATCACCCCAACAATTGAGGACGACACGTACTTTTATCCAGGAGGCATTGGGGTATCAAGAGCTGCCAGCCTACAGCTAAAGTGATTATATCATTGTCATATTTTAGCAACAGAAAGGATATCTTTAAGAAAGTGGTGTCAGTGAATGCGAAGCGACATTGTCGGCAAACAATACGTTGTGATCCCGAACTCCAAGAGCCAATGAAGATCTACTGTAGTACAGTCCTGAAACTGTCCATTGCAATGGATTTACAATGTTCGCAGAATAAAAAAAAGACTGGCTACTTCAACAATCATGGGAGGTCAGGAGTCAGGTATCCAGACCACCAGGCTGTCCCCTGATTTGATTGGGGGGGGGGGTGAGGTGAGAGAGAGATAAAGAGGTGTGAGGTTACTGTATAAGATAATCCTGAGGAGGTCCAAAAAATGTAATCAGAAGGCTTGTAAAGATGAATTACCAGGCACCACTAAGCAGGTAAATCCAATACCTCTTCCAACCCCATAGGAACACCAAAATCTCAGCATTAAAACATTCCCATGGGAGAGCAACATAACCTCCAAATAGAAACAGCAGCATGTGATATGATCTTAGAACTATACCACAGAGAACATAGGGGCAAGGAAGGGAAAGTGAAACTATATAAACTATTAGTTAGACCTAGACTGGAGTACTGTGTACAGGTGTGGAGTCCTTATCGTAGAATAGATATAAAAATGCTGGAAAGGATGCAAAGAAGAGCGACAAAACTGATAGTGGGATTTCATAATTACAGTTATGATGAAGATAAAGAAAAACTTACTGCGAAGAACGGATGATCGTTGGAGCATAGCGAAAGCAATATTAAACTTACTGTAAAGAACGTATGATCGTTGGAGCATAGCGAAAGCAATATTAAACTTACTGTGAAAAACGGATGATCGTTGGAGCATAGCGAAAGCAATATTAAACTTACTGTGAAGAACGTATGATCGTTGGAGCATAGCGAAAGCAATATTAAACTTACTGTGAAGAACGTATGATCGTTGGAGCATAGCGAAAGCAATATTAAACTTACTGTGAAAAACGGATGATCGTTGGAGCATAGCGAAAGCAATATTAAACTTACTGTGAAGAACGGATGATCGTTGGAGCATAGCGAAAGCAATATTAAACTTACTGTGAAGAACGGATGATCGTTGGAGCATAGCGAAAGCAATATTAAACTTACTGTGAAGAACGGATGATCGTTGGAGCATAGCGAAAGCAATATTAAACTTACTGTGAAGAACGGATGATCGTTGGAGCATAGCGAAAGCAATATTAAACTTACTGTGAAGAACGGATGATCGTTGGAGCATAGCGAAAGCAATATTAAACTTACTGTGAAGAACGGATGATCGTTGGAGCATAGCGAAAGCAATATTAAACTTACTGTGAAGAACGGATGATCGTTGGAGCATAGCGAAAGCAATATTAAACTTACTGTGAAGAACGGATGATCGTTGGAGCATAGCGAAAGCAATATTAAACTTACTGTGAAGAACGGATGATCGTTGGAGCATAGCGAAAGCAATATTAAACTTACTGTGAAGAACGGATGATCGTTGGAGCATAGCGAAAGCAATATTAAACTTACTGTGAAGAACGGATGATCGTTGGAGCATAGCGAAAGCAATATTAAACTTACTGTGAAGAACGGATGATCGTTGGAGCATAGCGAAAGCAATATTAAACTTACTGTGAAGAACGGATGATCGTTGGAGCATAGCGAAAGCAATATTAAACTTACTGTGAAGAACGGATGATCGTTGGAGCATAGCGACAGCAATATAGTACCTCAGAGTCAAGAAACGACCACGGGGACGACCACCAACACGTTGGTCCGACTCCCTTGCATCTTGCAACAACATTCCTCATGCTACTCATTGTCCACTGTTCCACCATGGCCCAAGACACAGACTGTTGGAAGAGAAGTTAGTACCCGCAACGGTGTAACGGCCGCTGAAGAACGGGTCATCCAGTAATCCAGTTTGATTTTTATGTTTGAATTTACTGTTTTTGTTTGAATTTTATGTTTGAATTTACTGTTTTTGTTTGAAATTTATGTTGGAATTTACTGTTTTTGTTTGAATTGTATGTTTGAATTTACTGGTTTTGTTTGAATTTCAGGTGTTTGTCAACCGTAAGTTCTACATTGATTATGCTCACAGAATTGACCCTGGCCGAGTGTCCCATGTCATGCTGAAGGGCGATTGCAACTTCTTTGAGCCAGAGTTTTACTAACGTTTCAGTAAAACTATTTTTACATAGTACAATGTAGTAGTATTTAGTAGTATCTAGTAGTATTTAATATTATTTAATTTAATTTAATCTAGTAGTATTTAATATGTTGAGACTATGCAACACCTTTTTTTTAAATTCTAATTGGATTATAACATATTTATATTAATATTCCTGACATATATACTATTTATATATATATATTTCCTTGCATGCGATACATCTGCTGAACTGACGCAGAGGATAATGTAATAATGTGAATGTGTGATATACTATTTGGTTAATCTCTGTTAATCTCGTCTGGATAGTGGTTTCAAAATCTGATTTATTAACTAAGAATCTCTGTTAATCGTCAAGTTTATGGTTTCTAAATCTGTCTTTTTTCAAAACTGTCATTCTCTGTTAATTGTCAGGGTAGTGATTTTGAAATCTGATATATTAACTAATAATCTGTTAATCGTCACGGTAGTGGTTTCAAAATCTTATTTATTAGATAAGAATCTATTAATCGTCAAGTTAATTGTTTCAAAATCTGTTTTTTTTTAACGGTCAATCTCTGTTAATCATCAAGTAGTTGTTTTGAAATCTGTTTTATTATTAAATGCCAGTCTTTGTTAAATCCGTCAGGTCAGTACTTTTGAAATCAGACAAAAAAGAGACAACTTTGGGAGACTGACAAATAAAAATTATTTTGTTTAATGCTTATGAAGCAATTCAGATAGTTAGCCACAGAAAAACAAAAAGATACTGTCAGCATGCATTGTGTTGTTTGATGTACAGTAGGAGGCAGATATTGCACAAGTGTTAGTTGTGTGTCAAATTTGCAACATTGTCTTCTATGAAAAGGCTAGAAGAACCCACGTGGAAAGAGATTTTCTATAAATTTTGTTTTAATGAGAAGTTAAATTGAGCTTAAACAATAGTTTAAGAATGTAGATAGTGAAAAGTGCTTAAAATATCATGTTTTTTGTTTTGTTTTGTGTGGAGCTCAGGATGTGTGATTAAAAAAAAGGGGTTTAAACAGCTTGCCTCAATGATCCGGTTCATGAGCTGATTAGGACACTATGTAATTTACTCAACTGCAAATATGGGTACCTGACTCATCTTTTCATCGGATTCATCTTTTTATCTGATTCATCATTTTTATCTGACTAATCCTTTTTATCTGACTTATCATTTCACCTGACTCATATTAATTGCCTGATTCATCTTTTTACCTGACTCATCCTTTTTATACGACTTATCATTTCAATTGACTCATCTTTTTATCTGACTCATTAATTGCCTGACTCATCCTTTTTATCTGACTCATTAATTGCCTGACTCATCCTTTTTATCTGACTCATCCGTTTGACCTGACTCATCCGTTTGACCTGACTCATCCGTTTGACCTGACTCATCTCTTTTACCTGATTCATCTCTTTTACCTGATTCATCTCTTTTACCTGACTCATCTCTTTTACCTGACTCATCTCTTTTACCTGACTCATCTTTTTACCTGACTCATCTTTTTACCTGACTAATTTTTTACCTGACAAATCTTATATCTGGTATCATCTTTTTATTTGACTTTTATATGCCCTTCAGCCCAATGCCATGTTATTGCATTTGCAAGTGCTTATTAAATGCACACAATTAAATCAGTCAGATTAGTATTACCTACATCAATGGTTCCTAAATTTTCCAGATTGTGGACCAACTATATCCAAGTGCTTGTTTCTTATACCGAGTTTGGCCCACGTTTTTGACATGTTCCAGGAAAACAGCTATAAATGGGTACCTGATTTACTCTTAGGGAAGGGAAACAGAGAGGAAGTGAACTGGATAGCCAACCTCATAAAAAACGGAGAATTAGTATAATAAAGTTCTTGACACTTCATCCCCGACAGCTGTGTCTGCTATGGGTGTACCTTGACCTTTTAACCCCTGTATTCCTCTGAAACATGTAGTGAAGTTATGAACATACACAAACATATTTCTAGCATGATGTGTAACCCTCTTCTTCTTCGTTTGTTCTCAATCTTCTGCTACACTACCAACCCCTGAATTTGCTTTGCAAGTAGCAGGATGTAGTCAGGAGAACGGAATGTATTGTGTTGCTAGTTTACAGCTTGACTTTGAAATTTGCACCTTTCGGTCCGACACATCTGTCTTCAACAGCAGGCATTTTTGAGTACCGGGTTATCCTTCCCTCTTCGATCCCTTCTCATTAGCTAGCCTACTCTGTTGCAGCCTGTTATCTAGGATCACCGCATGGAGGTGTAGAAATGTCTTGGCAGCTTGATTTTGCTAACCCTGACACTAGCAGTTAGCTTTGGGTTGCTGATCACTACAGAGTTTAACCCATTTGATATTAACCTTTACAAGACCACACCAAAAATGGGCACAATTTCCCCTGCAGCTGCACTGTTTTTCAGCATGTCACATTTGACTATAGTTGTTGACTTTGAGAGCCTGATACCTTTTTGTTAGTTGATCTATAGATGTGATTATGTTGTGTGTAGAGACATATATTAATAAAGAACTTGTTGGTGTTTCCGTTGTGTGTGTGTGCTAGTTAATTTCTGAGATACAAGAAGATAGTAAACATTTATAAAATAAAACGCAATCATTTAGACTCACCAATTAGAGAATGCGCTCATCAATAAAATCCTTTGAAATCGCCACAAAGCAATGATACTTTTCTTTTCTAATAGCGGCATATCTGTTACTTTCAAATCGTATTTATTTCATTTACAAAAACAAGCTAAACAGATCAACCTCATAAAAATTTTTTGCAACAACTTAACTTCACTATTCTCAAAATTGATATTGCTCCAATTCGCATGAAGAAGATAATAAAATTCATTTTTAAATATGTGAAGAAGGAAATGATGTTTTGGGCAAACAAATGCCTAAATTTCAGTTGATTTCCGCTGTAGCTCGATTGTCTATATATGATTAAAAGTAAATTAAGAGTAAATTTGGCTGTTGCTTTGATGAAACTTTGGCCGTTAAGCTGACAATTTTGTCATTCAGATTAAAGCAACAAAGGCACGGTAAAAAGGTTAATTTGTTTAAAAAAATGGTTAGTTGGAAAATAATGAAAAAAGTTAAAGATCTTTAAGCAAATTGCAAATATTTGTTAAACATGTGTTCAACAATTTAAATACCTGGGAGCACTGGTGGATGGGGAAGGTTTCAAAATTGAGATTCAGGCAAGAACAGCAATGACCATGGCTGCTCTGACCAAACTGATGCCTCCATGGAGGGACAAAAGCATCAACCAAGTTGAGTTTAATGTATTCACTTGTCACTTTCGTGTACCTTTACACATGCAAAACTTGGACTCTGACAGCGGTTCTAGAGCAAAGAATTCTCGGCATTTCATATCTAGACCACGTCACGAATAAGGCAGTTGATTGACTATGGTAAAAGCTTGAAAATCTTACGTGGTATGGGCATGTATCAAGATCGTCTGGATTGACCAAAATGACCCTGCAAGGTACTGTGCCTAGGAAGCGTAAGAAAGGGGGATAGAAAAGGAGATGGGAAGGTCCATAGCTTGAACAAATAGCCTGGCACAAAAACCGAGTGCAGTGGGGAGTTATTTGAAATGTCATTGTAGAGGCGTTCTGACAAACAATTTCAATTTCGCTATCAAGTCTTCCATCTTTTATAAAAACAATTCCCAGGTAATTGAACTCTTGGACTTATTTCATTAAGGTGCTATTTACATATGTTAAGTCAATAAGTGGCCTTGGTTTTATGCTAGTAATATATATTATATATACAATAAATGCTTTCTTTAATTCAGCCAACATTTTTGCCAGTGTGTAACGGCTTTCAAAATATAATCTGCAAATAAAAGTGTACTTAAAATGTTTGATATCGTCAGTTGTTTCTTATTTTATACACCTCCCCCATAATTGTTTTGCTGTACGAGGACGATTTGAACAGTTTGACCTCCAATGACATAACCATGACAACAGGGCTCAGAGCCACGTGATACCTTGGTGAAAATAATCTCTAAGGAAGTGATTATAGGGGCATGTAGTGGCATATGCATGAAACTGGACGCATGCTCACAGCAGACATTAAATTGGCGGCCTACATGAAAATACAATGTGCTGTGATTGAATTCATTTCATGACAGCAGGAGGTTGTGTGCCCATCGACATGCATCGAAGAATGACTGCAATATATGGTGATGCTTGTGTGGATGTCAGTACTGTCAGGAGGAGAGCACGGACTGTAAAAGGTGATAATCATGACAAGGCTCGAAGCAGAAGCCTAACCACAGCGTGGACGAACTAATTCATGCCAATCGCTGTTTTTATCAGAAGGGCATAACATTGACCTAGTCCCAAAATATTTAAATTATAGCAGCCACAAATACATTTATTAAGAACTATTACAAAAGGGAAAACAATTATACAAAGAATGAATATGCAAAGAAATGAAAGCTTCAAACTGTGAAAAAGTGAATTAGTGCATATGTATTTCTCATAAATAGCTCTCAATTAAACTAAAAATATGTTGTGCACATGTTACTTGTGGTCAGAATTACCACACAAGAGCTTTTTCTTGTTTGATCTAATTCTTCAATTTGTCATTGTGTTTTAAAACCGTTACCTTTAACTACCTGTGTTGTAAAATAAAACTAAAGTACTTGCAATAACAAAAACTTGTTTTATATGTTATTGTTGTTATTTGCATTCGTCCAATGGTTTGAAACATTGCAGTCTGAAGAAAAGATTTTATGTCTCCTCTCGTGTCTCGAATAAGTCTTCGGAGCCATACAATAAGGTGCTAAGCACGCAAGTCTGATATATCTGAGTCTTCGTTTGCATCGTCAATTTGTTATTTCCACACACTTTTGGATAATCTGCCAAATGTGATAACTGCATTTCCTATCCATGTATTGATTTCTTCGTCAAGCGAAAGGGTGGCTGGGACATTTGACCCCAAATAGCAGAATTGTTGTGTTTGCACAATTAGATTGTCGTTCAAAGCGACACGTTGGGGTAATAGTTCCTTCACGCATAACTACAGTCTTCGCATAACTTATAGTAAGAGAGAACAGATCACAAGCCTTGACCATATTGTAAGTTAGGGACTGCAGTAGCAGACTCGCTGCGCGCGCTACAAGGGCAGCGTCATCGGCGAAGAGAAGATAGATCTCTGAGAAGTTTGCTCTCAAGCGAGCTGTGGGGAAAAGTGAATCATTAGATTTCAAATAGTATGAATAGTATTTTAGTAGCCCCATTTCAGTCATGATTGACTATAGCTTGATGCGACCTTACAGTAGTAACTCTCTACTGAGTTTCTGGTTTCTCTTTTCCTTTCGGCGTTGTCTCTTCACTTCCCTGTGTTGTACGAGCTTATTTTTGCCCAGCCTGTAGTGGCTCTTCAGGTTGCATCTCCATTTGGATCAGTCTGCAGCTATGTCTTCCCAAGATGTCAGATCCATATCCAGAGCCTTCATGTCCCGCTTACACGCGTCTTTGAACCCCAGCTATGGTCGGCCAGCTGTTCTTTTACCACACGCTAGCTGTCCATAGAAAATATCTTTGGGGATGAGACCGTCTTCTATGCGACGAACACGGCCAAGTGGAAGAAAACAATATTAGAAAGATAGATAAGGAAAGGGACCCAAGGGTTATAATAGATATAAAGGTAAGGTGAGGGAGCAAGTTCAGGTAGCAGGGAAAAAGGCAAATGCAATGTTAGGTATGATAAAAAGAAATATTAAACATAGGAGCAAGGAAGTGATAGTCAAACTATATAAAGCATTAGTTAGATCTAGATTGGAGTACTGATGTAAAGGTGGGGAGTCCTTATCATAGAGGCGATATAAACATACTGGAAAGAATACCAAAAAAAAAAAAAAAGAAAGAGCTGATAGTGGGATTCCAGAATTAGTTATGAGGAAAGACTCTTACAGTGTCTAAAAGAGAGAAGAATTCGAGGTGACTTAATACAGGTTTATAAGATGATCAGAGAAATTGATAAATTAGACTAAAACAAATTTTTTGTAAAATACAGCCACCCACAAGAACAAGAGGGCATAGCTACACATTAACTAAAGAGAAGTCAAGATTAGATATTAGGAAATATTTTTTTTAGTCAGGGAGTGGTGAATGCTTGGAATGCATTGCCATGGGAGGTAGTGGAGACAGGGACAATGAATGCATTTACAATAAATTGGACGCGCAATGCTTTTAGAGCAAGGTAATGTAAATGAAACTGGTTGTATAGAGGCTCTGCAGAGTCTTCTAAACCAGTATAAAGACGTTACGGTAAGTTGAGTTAAGTTATCGCAGTATTCGTTGACGAAGGAGGGGGTGTACATACTTGGAAGACCGGTGCAAGAATACACCTCCACATTTGTCCCCGTGTCTCTCCGTGAGACGTCAAGGACGGATCTCATGCGCCGTAGGTGAAAGGTGCTGAGCCTATGCTCTTGTTTGGCAAATTTTGTCCACGTTTCGCTGCCATATAGAAGTGCACTAACGACACAACCATGACGACACAGGCATGACGACACAACCATGACGACACAGGCATGACGACACAACCATGACGACACAGGCATGACGACACAACCGTGACGACACAGGCATGACGACCATGACCTTAGTTTTGTCTTGTAGTTCGGGGTTTTGTTGTGAGACGAGAAAATATAGCAACAGCTCTACCAATGAATATAATATTAAAAATCCAAAGTATTTTAAAATGCTTTGACTGTCTCTGCCTCCACTACCTCCTGGGGCAATGTATTCACCACTCTCTGACTACAAAAATATTTCCTAATATCCAATCTGGACCTTTCTTTAGTTAATTTGTATCTATCCCCTCTTGTTTTCGTTGATGGTTGTATTTTGAAGAAAAAAACTTGTTATAGTCTAATTTAACCTTTCCTGTGGTTATCTTATAAACCTGCATTTATTCACCTCGAATTCTTCTCTTTTCTAGACACTGTAGGCCGGTTTTTCTCTTTCCTCATAACTGTAATTCTAGAATCCCACTATCAGTTTTGTCGCTCTTCTTTGTATCCTTTCCAGCATGTTTATATCCCCTCTACGATAATGACTCCATACCTGTACACAGTACTCCATTCTAGGTCTAACTAATGCTTTATACAGTTTTACTATCACCTCCTTACTCCTATGTTTAATATTTATTTTTATCATGCCTAACATTGCATTTGCCTTATTCACTGCTACATGAACTTGCTCACTCACTTTACATATATTATCTATTATAACACCTAGTTCCCTTTCCTTATCTTTCATTTTAATGTTGTTCTCTCCCATTCTGTAATTATGTTCCATATTGGGTCTACCCATGTGCATGACTGTACATTTATCTATATTAAACTCCATTTGCCATCTCACATACCAGTTTGGAATTGCTCTAAATCCGACCTCAATATATCCACCTCTGCTATAGATGAGACACTACTACATAGTTTTGTGTCTTCCGTAAATTTTTCAATCATGGATCCCATATCAATGTCCAAATCATTTATATATATCAAGAACAGAATTGGTCCCAAACCGAGCCCTGTGACTCACCTTTTCACTTCACTCCACTCAGAGTACTCCTTATTTATGCCCACCCTCTGCCTTCTTCCCGTTAACCAATTTTCAAGTCATTCGGCAACTTCCCCATCTATTCCATGTGATTTTAACTTTTTAAATAATCACATAATCACATAGGCTCCGGCTTAGACCATGAAGATTTATCTTCATCCCCGACTGTGAATTTTACCATGAGACCCACCTTTACTTTTCCTTTAGATGTCGTTAAATTGTGGTTTACTTATAGCTTATTGTATCTACAGGATATTGGTACCTCATCCCCACTTAATCGTCCGATACGACATGCCAGCCGTGTTAAATTGTAATTATTCTTTGCTCCTCTTTCAGTATCCGGTAACACATTTACAATGCCGTGAATCATAAATGCAAAGATGCATGCTTGAACGAGGGTCGTACCGAAACGAATGCCTCTTATTGTATTGCATGACAGCAATAACGGATAATAATAATATAATAATAATGTTCGTGTAGACGTCTGAGGCCTGTTGCGTCGGTCGGCCACATCCATGACCCACTGCTTGGCGCAGTTCCAGGGCGGAGGTGAAGGTTGATATCTGCTGGAGCCATTCTGTGCGGGGACGGTTTTTTCTGCGTCTCCAGCCGGTCGGTAGAAGACTTTTGTCTCTGAGAAACGGCTGATGTAGTATCTTGTAGGCCGAGGTTTCCTGACCCAGACGTACAACATGACCAAACAAAGAAACTCGGCGCCAGTCAAGTATTTCTGAGATTGAGAGGAGACATGTGTCAGTAGAGACCTCCACGTTGCGGATGTAGTCATGCAATCATTGCAGCGATCTAATGCCCAGGATACGCCTCTGGTTGCGCACGTGGAAGGTCTCCAATCTCTACATGTCATGTTTGAGCAATGTCAAGCTTTCGCAGCCGTCAAGCAGGACTGAAACTACACAGGACTGGTAGATGGGGATTTTTATGCCAAGAGAGCTCTTGCAGTTACTCCACCCACGTCGGAGGTCGTGCATAGCAGACGCAGCTAGTCGGGTCCGCCTTGACATGTCGAGATGGCTGCGCTCATCGTATGATATCAACTAACGAGATTGATAAATTTGTTGGTGCCCTCAGCGGTTTTACACTCGAGTTTCAATACCCTCGGGTGAAGTGTCGGAAATGAGGTTCTGAACTTTGGTCTTGGCCAAATATATAGACAGGCCTAGGAAGGGAAAATCACTGTCCATAGTACACAAAGAGCACAATAGCATTTTGAAAGTTACAGAAAACTAGTTTTCTACATGGTCACCACACTTGGCTTTGCATTTTCTCTAACGATGAACAAGAACATACATGTCGCGCTCATAAATATCTACACCAGCGGAGGTGGCCTACTGTTTCACAGCTGCTATGAATGCGTCATTGCTAGAAAAATGTTGCCCATGCTGTCCATTTTTCCTTGGCCCGAACAAATGAAAGTCAGAAAGAGCCCAATCTAGGCTATGCAGTAAGTGAGGTAGGATAGTCCAGCATAGCTTTGGCAATGTACTCTAGGATCATCTATCTATCTATCTATCTATCTATCTATCTATCTATCTATCTATCTATCTATCTATCTATCTATCTATCTATCTATCTATCTATCTATCTATCTATCTATCTATCTATCTATCTATCTATCCATCCATCCATCCATCCATCCATCCATCCATCCATCCAATCTGTCTAATCTGTCTAATCTGTCTAATCTGTCTTGTCTGTCTTGTCTGTCTTGCCTGCCTGCCCGCCTGCCCGCCCGATACCCGCCCGATACCCGCCCGTCCGTCCTGCAAGGTAGACCCGTAGCAAGTCAGGCACAATCTAAGCCCATCCGCTAACCACATAACCAAGACCTGATGTTATAGCCACACAGTCCCCTTTTTACGACATATTCTCTGTGGGCCGAATATCCCTATAATAATTTGAGTAGATTTTTAACTTTGAATTTTGCCCGAGCAGGGGCCGTTAGGCCTACTCTTTTCGATTTCCAACTGCTAAGGTATTTGTAACGTGCGCGGGACTGAACACGGATGTCTGATCTCACTACTCAGGGGAGATCAGAGGAAATATTTTACCGGATGATTCACGTGAAAAAATCCCGGTCTCCACCCATGATTTGAACCCACGACCTCCAGCACCCGAGGCTGACCTTACCTCGAGACCACTTGGTCCCCCAGTAGTTTTTTCGAAGATGCGATATTTGCGCCTTTAGGAACTACACATGCGGTTCAAGCTGGTTTTTTCTTGGCACCAGGTTTGCCTTCACCTCGATCTATATTCTCTTAGACTACAATAGTGAAGTCTGTTTCTAGGACCACTTCTTGGAGGCGAATTAGGGACTTGGTCAACTCTGGTTTGCTGTTTCTGATGCAAGCAGCCAGGTATGAGTCGTTAATTAATTATGTTGCACCTTCCGCCGCATTAAGACTGATGACGTCAGACCGTACCAACAGTCGATGTTAAGGCTAAGAATGTCACGCGCCGTGCAGATCAGTGCTCTTCAATATGGGCGTTGGCGCCCAGGTGGGCGGTAGCAGAATAATTCAATTGTGTATTAAAAACATGTTATTATTGTTGTTATTATTATGCCAATGCAGAGGCTACACAACCTCAGGAAATTATGGCAGAATACCAGCAAAACAACAAAAGTGAAAATATTGAGAGCCTGTGTTTTTTTTCCATGGCAGCACATGCGGTCTCAAACATGGACAGTTACCCACGTATCAAGGTCTAAAATCCAGTCCTTCGAGTCGAAATGTTATAGAACGGTTCTCACAATACTAGGAAGAAAAAAAAGAATGCTGACATTCAATTCGAGTTGGTCATAGAGGATAACTGGGATTAAATGCCATCAGAAACAAAACATGAAATACTTTGGCCACATCAAAAGACACAACGGTCTTGAGGTAACGGTAATGGAAGGTGTGGGCAAGAGAGGCAGATGCATTCCAAGAAGGTCGTGAATCCAAGATGTCAAGGAATGCGTGAGCATGACTCTGGAGCAGGCTGGAGATTTGGCAAGAGATCGAGTTTCTTTCAGACGGGCTTTGATGGAGCGACGTCCTGAAAAGGACATGCCATATGATGATGATGTATTAAAAACATCCAAAATACACAGACTCAATGGACGATCGCCGAAATGTCTTCAATTTAGATCTTTGTTGACGGTAAGGGAAATTTACCCTCACGAAACTTACACAAATAGGCGCCAAGTATAACATGGTTGACGAACCTAGGTGTAGACAAAATCAACGGTCACATTACTTTACAACAGGACCAGCCTCATTAATGCTAAGCCACGACGCCCAGGCCAGCCGACTAGTACATGGGATGGAAAGAATAGGCTAACTGTAACCTGTCAAAAATAACTGAGAATTGTGTAAATGGAACGAGCAGGCATCATGTAAAACCATGGAGATTCTTCTTCAGTAGCTAACAGATGATTTTTTTATTCAGCTTATTGTTAAAATGCACAGCCCAGCGTGATATAATTTTTGTCATTGTTTGTAAGTAGAGTTTTTTCAAATGATGTGGTGAAATGCTTGAATTTTTTCAAAGCTTATGTATGTGATATTGTTAAAAAGGTGTTGATTAATCATTGCATGTTTTTTAAATGTTGTACCATCCAATGGTAAGGCCGGGTTTCCACGTATCTCGTGCACTTTTACAAGTATGAAAAAAACATAAAGAGATAATTACAAGTCTAATTATTTGTTATTATAATGTAGTAGTGTCATCCCGTAACCAGTGATGTTGTTGAGGCACACATGCGGACTTCCTCACAATCCCACGCCACCCTTCTCTGTCAGCGGCCGCTGCCTGTGTCTCCTCTGGTCGGAGATTGGTCCATTCTTTTGTGTTGTCCTCCTACATCTTTTTGAGACGGCCTCTTCGTCGTCTGCCTTGCACCTTTCCGCGCAGGATCGTATTTGCAAGACCATTTGATCTCGATATGTAACCGTACCAAGCGAGTTTCCTTCTTTTGACTGTTGCCAAGAGGTCTTCAAAAGGCTCTATTGCTGTTGTAATTCTATCTTGTATTTCCTCATTTGTCACTCGATCTTTGTACGTGACGCTTAAAAGTCTTCGGAAACATCTCATCTCCAAGACCGGTATCCTTCGTTGAAAGTCAGCTGTAACTGTTCATGTTTCACAAGCATAGAGGAATATTGACAGGACCAGTGTACACATTAATCTGATTTTCGTGCATAGTGCTAACCGTTTATCTTGCCAGATTTTGTTAAGCCGTGCAAGCGCCGCTATTGTATGTGCTATTCTGACCAACGTCTCACATTTTGATCTTTCGTCCCTGACAATCAAACCCAGATACTTAAAACGGTCAACCCACTTCGAGTTCCTGGCCATTAGCTGTTATGCTACTGTTGAAGCCCTCGGCGTTGTTGGTAGTCTTCTTCTTCTTCTTCTTCTTCTTCTTACGCTGTCAGACATCGACCTTTATTTTTCCGAAAAAAGCGGCGGTCATCCTGAGGCTATCGACACTGCCATAGAGCTTGTCTAGTGTTGCCACTGGTGATGGCCACATCTGCTCTCTCTGATCCTCGTATGTCGGGCAGTTTTGCAGCAAATGTTGGTAATTAATTTTGTCTTTCCAGCATTTATCTCCATACCATAGTCAAGAGCTGTTTCATCGAGCTTTCTGACCCATTCCTGGAGTTCTGCTTCTGAACCCGCCAATCCGTCGATGTCACCTGCAAAACGAAGGTTGGTAATCGCTCGGTCCCCTATCTTGACAGTACCAACGTGACCTCCAAGTGCCTCACACATAATTCCTTCAAGGAGTATATTGAAAAGAGTTGGAGAGAGTGTACACCCTTGTCTCACACCAACTGATGTGCGAAACCAGTCCTTGCGCCTGCCACTCACAAGAACTGCGCTGGACGCCTTGTCATACAGGTGTTCAATGATCTTTATAATATTTCCGTTGATTTTATACATCAAATATCCCATAGCGCGTTATGCCATACCCTATCAAACGCCTTCTTAAGACCAACAAACACATGATACAGTTTTTGCTGCTGTTCTAGATTTTTCTCGCTTAAATATACGTTCTGTGGTGCTTCTTACCTGTCTGGACCATGCTTGCTCCTCAGCAATGATGTTCTCTGCTTGGGGTTTCAATCGGTCGAGGATTAATCTAAGCATGACCTTGCTAGGGTGGCTACAAAAAATACTTAAATGAATAATTTGTAAAACACGTTAAATAATTAACATTTCATGAATACGGTCTGGGCAAGTGGGTCATTAAAAGCTATAGAATGTACGTTACAATCTCGGAAGGTTAAACGTTGATTGTGTAACAAAATTTGTGTTGTTGGGTATCAATACATCTATAGTTTTATATTATTGACCATTGATTGTTTACTGTTTTTATTTTATATTTTTATTGTTGTGGGTTGTTTGTGCCACCAGACCAGTCGCGTGTTTGTTGTCCTCGATGTTAACTGTAAAAAAGGCCTCTACACACTTAGTTGTAGAACAGGAGTGACCAGGTATAAGTATAATGTATGTGTTGGTATGTCCGGTAGGGGGCCTCAGTGCATTGCTTTGCCCAGGGCCTACAATGCTGTTAAGAAGGCCCTGGGTAGTGTCATGTCGCAAAGCGTACGAGTAAGCGAAAGGGCCCTGAAAAAGGCATTCAAAGAGATCAAAGGAAAAGTGTGCACACGAACGTGTACACCCAATGTGAGCGAAAGAAATACGATGTTTGTCAGAACTGTGATGCGGCCCCTCATTCATTTAGTGAATCTTCATTTGACCCCAGTTAGTTTGGAGTTTGAGGACCCCATGCCAGGATAGAAGCTTATATAGAGAAGCATGAACTGATTAGACTACAAGGGTAGGTCTATACACTAAATAATGTAATAGCCAAAATCTAGGACCGTATCATGTCTACGTTGATAAATCCTTCCACACCACCCCTCCCCCCCCCCCTCCCAGTTTGAATTATTCCACGTCACTTCTCTAAGCCTGACTGAAAGGATTGAGGCTGGTGAAAGGTGGTGAAGGGAACGACGACAACAACAACAACAACAACAACAAACAACAACATTTATTATTGTGTTCCAATCGCTGTTTTTCACTTAGCCGCATACCGTGCGACCCGAAGCAATACACACAATCTAGATTTCGTATTTTTATTTAAGCGCATGCAGATCTTTCGCATTTGTCGGTTAGAGTTCTTGTATCGCCCTGATTTACTTGCGAAACATGGACAATCTATAGTAGACATGTCAGGAAACGTGTCATTTCTGTATGAGCTGTCTCCACAAGCTGCTCAACAGCGGGTGGCAGGATAGAGTGCCCAACTCTGAAGTCTTAAAAGTGCGAAGCTGTCGGGCATCTAAGCTAATGCAGAGAGAGTTGTTGTTCTTCCATCATTGTCGTTATGGGCCACATTCACTGTTTGCATGAGTTTGAAAATGGCTAAATAAGGCAATCTGACTACTGAAGTATCTACTGCACTTAGGAAAAAGAAATATGACTCGCATTTCACCGGGGGGGGGGGGGGGGGGGGGGATGTTTTGCACACGATCAAAACCAAGCAAGCCAGCTCGCTGTCGACTAGGCTACACGCTCCACAACACAACATCTACACCCCATGGCAGAAGACTCTACAATCCATGTTTATGGAAACCTACTAGACACCACGGAAGGTTGCGTGGCCTAGGTGTGAAGCTTCCGTTTCATAATCCCAACGCACCTAGTTCGGATCACGCTCGTGCCCAGTTTGGCAGATATGGCTATTTTTTTCCTTTTTCCGCGTACGGAAAGTAATGGCAACCTACCATACTGCACGCTTGCCAAGAACCTTATAACACCTATAAAGGTAGCGGTTGTAAGAAGCTATGTTCTGCAAAAGACAGGCTACTTACTTTACTAGACATCAACTATTGGTGACCGAAATGCAGATGTGGAATACGTCATGAGAATGCGTGTAGCTCTCTTAGTTCAGCGATGGCTATTCCAACGACGTCATCAATTTTTGGGAAAGAACTGGACAACCAGACATATCTTGACAATTAATTTTAACCAGACGCGATATGAAGTATAGATTGTTCCTTTTATGGAGACAGGAAACGAAACAATTCACGTCCGAAAACATCTACAAACAAATCGAAAAGTCACTAATTGGCCCATCCATAATGCAGAAAGCAGCCGCCTGCCGCGATTGCTCTGACGAGCGTACATAAAAGCTGGACTGGGCATGTTGTTCGCATGCCCAATGAGTATCTCCTTAAACAGATGTTGTATGGTGAGCTCAGGACAAGCCAAATAGGTCAACAGGAGGATGGGTGGCGTATAGCTTTTAGAGCAATAAATTGTAAATGAAACTGATTGTAAATGAAAATGGGAGCAAGTTAAGGTAGCAGTGAAAAAGGCAAATGCAATGTTAGCTATGATAAAAAGAAATATTAAACATAGAAGCAAGGAAGTGATAGTCAAACTGTATAAAGCATTAGTTAGACCTAGATTGGAGTATTGTGTACAGGTGTGAAGTCCTTATCATAGAGGGAATATAAACATGCTAGAAAGAATACACAACATAGCGACAAAGCTGATAGTGGGATTCCAGAATTACAGTTCTGAGGAAAGACTCAGAAAAACCGGCTTACAGTGTCTAGAAGAGAGAAGAATTCGTGGTGACTTAACACAGGTTTATAAGATGATCAGAGGAAGGGATAAATTAGACTATAACAAGTTGTTTTTTTTAAATACAGCCACCCACAAGAACAAGAGGGTATAGCTACAAGTTGACTAAAAAGAGGTCCAGATTAGATATTAGGAAATATTTTTTTAGTCAGAGAGTGGTGAATGCTTGGAATGCATTGCCATGGGAGGTAGTGGAGACAGGGACAGTTAATGCATTTAAAAAAAATTGGATACGCAATGCTTTTAGAGCAAGGTAATGTAAATGAAACTGGTTGTATACAGACTCTACAGAGTCTTCTAAGCCAGTATAAAGATGTAAAGTTAAGTTGAGAATACAGACTATTGTATGCAGATTCTTCAAAACCAGTATAAAAATGTTCAGTTAAGTTAAGTATACAGACTATTGTATGCAGATTTTTCTGAACCAATATAAAGATGTTAAGTTAAGTTAAGTATACAGACTTTTGTATGCAGATTCTTCTAAACCAGTATAAAGATGTTAAGGTAAGTTAGAAGAAACGATACAAAGACTCTTTGAAACTATCTCTGAAACAGTTTCCTCATTGATGTCGCCTAATGGGAGCTTCTTGCTCTGACACTCTCTGCCTGGCGCACTGTCAAGGCACGTTAATCGCATTGATGAAGAGAAAGTCAGCGCTGGGCACGAGGTGCAGAAAAAGTGAGCTCCACGAAAATTTCGATGCAAGATGACTCAGTTCCTGATGCTGTCCCGCGCGTGCCTAGGTGTGTGGTAGAATCTGTCGCGCTCGCTTCGGACGATATTGTCATGCGCGATCACATCTGAACAAGTACGTCTGACTGTTCTCTAGATAAAGGTTGCCGTAGTGGATAGTTCTTTAGGACTTCCAAACAACTTTGTGTGAATATTCGTCTCCATATGCCAGCGCTCAGTACGCAATTGGCTAAGCATATAACAGTCTTTCAAGATATATTCGGCTGTCTATGCTGCCTGTCCGCACATACACATTGGTGATAGAGCCAATTTTAGCAGATGTAATTGGCTATTCAATCTGTTATGCCCTGTTCTCATGCAGAACAGGTTCACTTGTTCCGCTCAATCAAGACAGTGATAGCTGTCTTTCGTTTGGTCAACTTTCTTTATTGCTTGGATACGTGTTTTCTTTTCTTGGAAGGTTAATGTTTATTCGTTTTGTTATTATGTTACTGTTTCTTTGCCAAACTGTCTGCTGTCTCATTGCCTGGTATGCCACAGTGTGATGGTATCCACTGTAGAACCATTCTTATTTTGACTTTTAATTCGTTCACGGCTTTCTTACGTCCTATCAGTTTGTCACTTTTAAGGGATTGCACCTGTTAAGAATACGATCTGTTGACATTGACTTGTTGTACTGCTAGTACATTCTGCAGAAATAGTTAGTGTCTGTCCTTCAGCCGATAAGTTTATGACACGGTTCGTCAACCTTTTTTGTACTTGACGCCTACTGTTATAACCTTCGTGAGGATAAATTGTCCTTGCCGCCCACCAGAATCAAAATTGAAGAAAATCTCGCGATCGCCAACTGAGTCATTATATTTTGGATGTTTTAGTATATCATCATCATCATGTAGCACGTCTGCAGCAGAACGTCGCTCCCATCACAACCTGTTTGAAAGAAACTCAATCTCTTGCCTGATCCAGGGTCTTGCCGAAACATTCCTTGACATCTTGGTGCCATCGCCTTCTTGGTCTTCCTCTCTTGCCTGGCACCAGACCGATGTGTCCTTTGATGTGGCCAAAGTGTTTCAATATTTTGTTTATGATGGAATTTATGAACTAATTGTTCTCTATGTTCAATTCTTATTTAATGTCTGAATTCTTCTTTGTTTCGGTCCAAGGTTTTCTGAGAACATTTCTATAACATTGCAACTTCAAAGACTAGATTATATTTCTTGAGGTGTGGGTAACTGTCCATGTTTCAGACGTATGCTGCCACGTGAAAAACACAGATTCTCAAAATGATCACTTTTGTTGGTTTGCTGGTATTCTGCGACAGTTTCCTCAGGTAGTGTAGCCTCTACATTAACAAAACAATAATAATATATTTTAAATACAGAATGTCATTATTCTGCTACCGCCCACCTGAATGCTAAAATCGTCCACTAGGGGGCGCCAGCTTCCAGGTTGAAGAGCACTGATCTACGAGAATGATGCGCTCCAGTCTACCTAGTTATTAGTGTGCACCTGAATTTCAGCGAGGAATGGATTTGTTATCTACCTCAAAGAAAGTTTGGATCATCAACAATGCAGTCAGCAATATTTGCTGCTATGAGATTACCGCTACCTTTTTCAAAAGGAAATAAACCTGCTCACATGCTCCTATTTGAACAATAGACGAATAATGATAGTGGCGTAGCTAATACAACACTATTGCTTTCAGAAAAGTATAATATGAAAATAAACACTACAGAAACGAAGAGAATAAAGCCAGAAAAAACAGAACAGAAATGCGATTTCCAGGTCAGACACGACATAACTTCGTCAGGTTAGCATGAACAAGAATCGATCACAAAGAAGAGAGATTTACAGGTCAGACACCACATAAATTCATCAGGTTAGCATGAACAAGGATCTTAATCACAAAGAAAAGAGATTTCCAATATCTTGAAAGCGTGTAGACAAAAATGACAGAGAATGGAGAACAGAAACATGAACCTAAAAAGCAAATACATTCCGTTGTTTTGTCCAAGCGTGACATTTTCCGTTCATCTTTTTTTGCAAAACGCCAACGAAATTGACACGTTAATATGGCAACTTTAAAGGACGACTTAGCGGGATACGTTAACGGGAAACTTTAACGGGTGACTTTAAACCACGGCCATCTTGATAATAAAGCTGACGTACGTTCCTGCGACACCACAAACTGTTTTTTAGGAGGGGGAGGAGGGGGGGGGGTGTCATTTTAACACTACTGCATTTGATCGGTGTGTAATTTTTCTGACGGATTTGTTTCATAGATTTAATTAATTAAGTGTTCAAAATTACTAGATCGTATTGTGTACCGAACTATAAATTAAATTATTATTCAGAAGAGTATGTAACATCATTTGCCTTTCCAAAAAATTAAGGTATGAGGGCAAAATGGCGAAAATGAATACCTGGTGATAGTTTTGAAATGACAGATAACACTGTTGTGTG
Source organism: Ariolimax columbianus (assembly GCA_036924085.1). Taxonomy (NCBI): domain Eukaryota; kingdom Metazoa; phylum Mollusca; class Gastropoda; order Stylommatophora; family Arionidae; genus Ariolimax; species Ariolimax columbianus. Next base: position 33,973,689 of record JAVGWX010000007.1, on the reverse strand, counting down.
TGAAAAACATTTCTATCCATCAGAAATTGTGAAAATTGATTCCGTGACACATGATGATGGTAGTGTACTAACAGTTCCCAGGTAAAAAAGCTAAGCTTTATTCTGGTGCATTCCAACAATTTTTTTGAATTGCCATCATGCTTATCGTCTGCTAGTCCCAGCACTTCGAAGCGGACAAACCTTGAGAAACGAGAACAAATATTAATTGAAAAAGCAATGACTGAGGAGAGCATGGCAGGCCATGTTGGTTACATAGAGAGAGATTCATTGACTGAGAGCATGGCAGGCCATGTTGGTTACATAGAGAGAGATTCATTGACTGAGAGCATGGCAGGCCATGTTGGTTACATAGAGAGAGATTCATTGACTGAGAGCAGGGCAGGCCATGTTGGTTACATAGAGAGAGATTCATTGACTGAGAGCATGACAGGCCATGTTGGTTACATAGAGAGAGATTCATTGACTGAGAGCATGACAGACCATGTTGGTTACATAGAGAGAGATTCATTGACTGAGAGCATGGCAGGCCATGTTGGTTACATAGAGAGAGATTCATTGACTGAGAGCATGACAGGCCATGTTGGTTACATAGAGAGAGATTCATTGACTGAGAGCATGGCAGGCCATGTTGGTTACATAGAGAGAGATTCATTGACTGAGAGCATGACAGGCCATGTTGGTTACATAGAGAGAGATTCATTGACTGAGAGCATGGCAGGCCATGTTGGTTACATAGAGAGAGATTCATTGACTGAGAGCATGGCAGGCCATGTTGGTTACATAGAGAGAGATTCATTGACTGAGAGCATGACAGGCCATGTTGGTTACATAGAGAGAGATTCATTGACTGAGAGCATGACAGGCCATGTTGGTTACATAGAGAGAGATTCATTGACTGAGAGCATGGCAGGCCATGTTGGTTACATAGAAAGAAATTCATTGACTGAGAGCATGGCAGGCCATGTTGGTTACATAGAGAGAGATTCATTGACTGAGAGCATGGCAGGCCATGTTGGTTACATAGAGAGAAATTCATTGACTGAGAGCAGGGCAGGCCATGTTGGTTACATAGAGAGAGATTCATTGACTGAGAGCATGGCAGGCCATGTTGGTTACATAGAGAGAGATTCATTGACTGAGAGCATGGCAGGCCATGTTGGTTACATAGAGAGAGATTCATTGACTGAGAGCATGGCAGGCCATGTTGGTTACATAGAGAGAAATTCATTGACTGAGAGCATGGCAGGCCATGTTGGTTACATAGAGAGAGATTCATTGACTGAGAGCATGGCAGGCCATGTTGGTTACATAGAGAGAGATTCATTGACTGAGAGCATGGCAGGCCATGTTGGTTACATAGAGAGAGATTCATTGACTGAGAGCATGGCAGGCCATGTTGGTTACATAGAGAGAGATTCATTGACTGAGAGCATGGCAGGCCATGTTGGTTACATAGAGAGAGATTCATTGACTGAGAGCATGGCAGGCCATGTTGGTTACATAGAGAGAGATTCATTGACTGAGAGCATGGCAGGCCATGTTGGTTACATAGAGAGAGATTCATTGACTGAGAGCATGACAGGCCATGTTGGTTACATAGAGAGAGATTCATTGACTGAGAGCATGGCAGGCCATGTTGGTTACATAGAGAGAGATTCATTGACTGAGAGCATGGCAGGCCATGTTGGTTACATAGAGAGAGATTCATTGACTGAGAGCATGGCAGGCCATGTTGGTTACATAGAGAGAGATTCATTGACTGAGAGCATGGCAGGCCATGTTGGTTACATAGAGAGAGATTCATTGACTGAGAGCATGGCAGGCCATGTTGGTTACATAGAGAGAGATTCATTGACTGAGAGCATGACAGGCCATGTTGGTTACATAGAGAGAGATTCATTGACTGAGAGCATGACAGGCCATGTTGGTTACATAGAGAGAGATTCATTGACTGAGAGCATGACAGGCCATGTTGGTTACATAGAGAGAGATTCATTGACTGAGAGCATGGCAGGCCATGTTGGTTACATAGAGAGAGATTCATTGACTGAGAGCATGACAGACCATGTTGGTTACATAGAGAGAGATTCATTGACTGAGAGCATGACAGGCCATGTTGGTTACATAGAGAGATTCATTGACTGAGAGCATGGCAGGCCATGTTGGTTACATAGAGAGAGATTCATTGACTGAGAGCATGACAGGCCATGTTGGTTACATAGAGAGAGATTCATTGACTGAGAGCAGGGCAGGCCATGTTGGTTACATAGAGAGATTCATTGACTGAGAGCATGACAGGCCATGTTGGTTACATAGAGAGAGATTCATTGACTGAGAGCATGGCAGGCCATGTTGGTTACATAGAGAGAGATTCATTGACTGAGAGCATGACAGGCCATGTTGGTTACATAGAGAGAGATTCATTGACTGAGAGCATGGCAGGCCATGTTGGTTACATAGAGAGAGATTCATTGACTGAGAGCATGACAGACCATGTTGGTTACATAGAGAGAGATTCATTGACTGAGAGCATGGCAGGCCATGTTGGTTACATAGAGAGAGATTCATTGACTGAGAGCATGACAGACCATGTTGGTTACATAGAGAGAGATTCATTGACTGAGAGCATGGCAGGCCATGTTGGTTACATAGAGAGAGATTCATTGACTGAGAGCATGACAGACCATGTTGGTTACATAGAGAGAGATTCATTGACTGAGAGCATGGCAGGCCATGTTGGTTACATAGAGAGAGATTCATTGACTGAGAGCAGGGCAGGCCATGTTGGTTACATAGAGAGAGATTCATTGACTGAGAGCATGACAGGCCATGTTGGTTACATAGAGAGAGATTCATTGACTGAGAGCATGGCAGGCCATGTTGGTTACATAGAGAGAGATTCATTGACTGAGAGCATGGCAGGCCATGTTGGTTACATAGAGAGAGATTCATTGACTGAGAGCATGGCAGGCCATGTTGGTTACATAGAGAGAGATTCATTGACTGAGAGCATGACAGGCCATGTTGGTTACATAGAGAGAGATTCATTGACTGAGAGCATGGCAGGCCATGTTGGTTACATAGAGAGAGATTCATTGACTGAGAGCATGGCAGGCCATGTTGGTTACATAGAGAGAAATTCATTGACTGAGAGCATGGCAGGCCATGTTGGTTACATAGAGAGAAATTCATTGACTGAGAGCATGGCAGGCCATGTTGGTTACATAGAGAGAAATTCATTGACTGAGAGCATGGCAGGCCATGTTGGTTACATAGAGAGAGATTCATTGACTGAGAGCATGACAGGCCATGTTGGTTACATAGAGAGAGATTCATTGACTGAGAGCATGGCGGGCCATGTTGGTTACATAGAGAGAGATTCATTGACTGAGAGCATGACAGGCCATGTTGGTTACATAGAAAGAAATTCATTGACTGAGAGCATGGCAGGCCATGTTGGTTACATAGAGAGAGATTCATTGACTGAGAGCAGGGCAGGCCATGTTGGTTACATAGAGAGAGATTCATTGACTGAGAGCATGACAGGCCATGTTGGTTACATAGAGAGAGATTCATTGACTGAGAGCATGGCAGGCCATGTTGGTTACATAGAGAGAGATTCATTTGAAAATGTAGAGAAGCTTTGGCAAATTTTGAATAAGAAAATCCTGAAAGAATGGAGAATTGTCAAAGAAGATTGTATTTTAATTTTTAAAATTTGGTGTGGGGCAGATGGCATACCAGCTCTCCAAAAAGTATTCAAAATTGACCTAACCCATTATTCAGCATTCCCTAAAGGAATAATCATTGATTTACAGAAACAATGCAAACAACCAGATGTCCTCACAAAGTGTTCACCTGTAGAGACACTGTTCGATCACCTTGATCAATTTGTAAATAATCCTCCTCATGCTGTATATAAAACTTACATTGACTGTGCTGTAGAAAAAATAACTTTATTTGTAAATCTGGGGATTTCCTCTCTTGCAGAACAAAAAAACTGCTGTTTACAATAGAACAATTGAAATTGATATTTATTCCAAAACAACAGCACAGGTACACATCAGATACATTGATCTGGTCACTGATGACCGGATGTTGTTCATGAAGTCATAAGGTCAGGTCAGATCATCCCGTAACCGGTGAGGTCGTTGGGGCACACATGAAGACATCCTCACAACACCACGCCACCCTTCTCTGTCAGCGGCCGCTGCCTGTTCCTCTTCTGGTCGGAGATTGGTCCATTATTTTATGTTGTCCTCTCATCTCTTTTTGGGACGGCCTCTTCATCGTCTGCCTTTCCGTGGAGGATCGTATTTGCAAGACCATTTGATCTCGATATGTGACCGTACCAAGTGAGTTTCCTTCTTTTGCCAGTTGCCAAGAAGTCTTCAAAGGGCACTGTTGCTGTTGTAATTCTATTTCGTATTTCCTCATTTGTAACTCGATCTTTGTACGTGACACTTAAAAGTCTTCGGAAACATATCATCTCCAAGGCTGGTATCCTTCGTTGAAGGTCAGCTGTAACTGTCCATGTCTCACAAGCATAGATGAATATTGACAGGACTAGTGAACGCATTAATCTGATTTTCGTTCCAGACAGATTTTCGTTTATCTTGCCAGATTTTGTTAAGCCGTGCAAGCGCCGCTTTTGTCTGCTATTCTGACCAACACCTCACATTTTGATCCTTCATCACTGATAATCGACCCTAGATATTTAAAACGGTCAACCACTTCGAGTTCCTGACCATTAGCTTTTATCCTGCTGTTGAAGCCCTCCGCGTTGTTGGTCATTAATTAAAAATTAAAAAATTAATGACCACCATGAAGTCATCAGCTGCATATAAATATCTTTGCAGCTTGCAGTTCTCACAATTCTATATTTTAGATGACTACAAAGTCTATGCGAAAACATTTCACTGACTTCTGTTAAAGAAAATTCTCTGGACCTTGTCAAGAAGAATGCAGCTTTCCTACAAGATCATGAGAAACTTGTCAACATGCAGTTGGATGAAGTTCATATAAAACCACAGCTGTCCTACAAGGGGAATCAAGTTGTTTGTGGAGCATCAAACAAAATAGATAAAGCTGCACAATCTGTACATGCAGAACTTATCTCCGGTGTGTTTTCATCATATCAAGATTTGTTAGATTAATTCTCGTCGCAAACATATCAGCTGATGAAATTCACATAATATTGCAGAGTTTGATCATATCTTTGGGGAGCATTGGTTTTAAAATACTGTCTATCATAACAGACAATAACAGGAAAATATTACAAAATTGATCTCAGTCAAATTCCATTAAAACATAGGTTCCCAACCGTTCATGTATGGATCGACACTTATTTCATATTATTGATACAGTTCACATTCTGAAGTCAGTGAGGAACAACTAGATCAATCAAAAAGATGACCAACTGACTTTCTTGTATCCAAATCTTTCAAACATGATCAATTTACAGAAAGCATCTTTTTCTCACTTTTTTCATTGTTTGACCCAGACAGTGAGACATTAGTTAAATCTGCATATAAGCTGTCACTCAAGTCCTTGTGTCCATCAACCTTTGAAAGGCAGAAGATTTTTCTAGCTTTAAAAGTGTTTGATGGGAGCTCTATTGCTGCATTATCAAAAGAAGGACCAAACTTTGATAGTCTTTCTGGATGGGAGGGCATAGTATCAATGTGTAAAGTGGTGGAACATGATAAATGTAGACATTCCATCACTGGGAATCAGAGAAAAGAACAAAGACAAGCAACAGTTCACATCAGTTGAAGACAGTAGAATAGAATTTCTTATAAATATGTACACATGGCTTGATGTTTGGGAGAAGGAGGAGCGAACTGCACATAAATAAATTAACAAAATAAACTGTTTTTCCCTTCGACATTCCAGCAAGGCAATGGTAGAAGTTGTCACACATACCTTCTTTCTGAATAAAAAATGCAAATATATGTTTACAGGAAAGTTCTAGACAGATAATTTAGAAGACAAATTTTGTGAATATAGACACATGTCAGGAGGCAACTACCATATCTCACAGCAACAGTTACATGAATCTGAAAGAAAGCTTCGTGTTCAGAGAACCTAAACAATTACAAATGGCTACATCAACTTTACGGAATGGTTTGATAATTTAGATGATACAGTAGAAAACTCTAATGCAGCTATTGAGCCATTTTCTGCAATCATAGATGTTGATGGGGATTTAGGGAAGATTGATGAATGTGTCATTCCAGCTTTGATGTATTTTGGAGGATACATTTCATACAGAATGTGTAAAAGACTGTCATGGGAAGGATGTATTCAGAAAGTTACACAAGGCAAATATATGGAGTTAGAGAATGCACAAGATTTAAAACTAATACAAATATTGAATAGAGGTGGTCTGATGTACACTTCTAAATATAGCTTGCTTGTTTCTAGTATTTGTTATAGCATATTTGAAAAGCTGGTATCTTCTGAATATGAAAGGAACTATCTTCAAGTTAAAAACCAGAAGGAGGTGTTGAAAAAGCTTGTTAACATCAAGCTAGATCAAGAAGATGGATGTATAGATATTGGTATATCCCCATTGTTTTGTGTGTGGTACAAGTATTATTGATTTTTCTAATACTTTGATATCAACAATGGCGATCATACTATTACTACTAAACAACTACGTGAAGAACAAAGAAACTATGACCAAAAGGAAACACCCAAAAACTGACCGGGGAACTGCAAGGAAAATACAGAAATTCTGAATCTGTCGAGTAGATATTTGTTAATAATTATGATAAGCCTAATAATAATAATATTAGCTTTTTTCAGTCAATTTTTAACTTAACTCTCATTATACTGGTTTAGAAGGCTCTACGTAGTCTGTATACAACCGGTTTATTACACTCCACCGATAATGACTGAGATCATCCAATCTATTTTTTAATGTATTAACTGACTCTGCCTCCACCATATCCTGTAGCAATGCATTCAATTAATTCACCACTCTCTGAATAAAAATAAATTTCCTAATATCTAATCTGTATCTGTCTTTAAATAATTTGAAGCTGTGCCCTTTAGTTCTTGTAGCCACTTAAACTTTGAAAAACGTTGTATAGTCTAATTTATCCTTTCTGTTGATTATCTTATAGTTATAAACATGGATTAAGTCACCTCGAATTATTCTCTTTTCTAGACACTCACACTGGTAGGCCGATTATTCTCTTTCCTCATAACCGTAATTCTGGAATCCCACTATCAGTTTTGTCGCTCTTCTTTGTATCCTTTCCAGCATGTTTATATCTCCTATATGATAAGGACTCCACACCTGTACACAGTACTACAGTACAATCAAGGTTTAACCAATAATGCTTTATTAAACTTTATATACAGTTTGACAATCATATCCTTTTTCTATGTTTAATATTTCTTTTTATCATAACTAACATTGCATTTGCCTTATTCACTGCTACCTGGACTTGCTCACTCACTTTACCTGTATGCTCTATGATAGCCCCTAGGTTCCTTTCCTTATCTATCATTCTAATATTGTTCTCTCCCATTCTGTAAGTAGTGTTGTTCCATATTGATCTGCCCATGGGGATGACTGTACATTTAAATTAAACTATTAGACTTCATATTTTACCACGATAGATCAAATATAAAGTATATTAATCGATTTTCTTTTCTGTTTTTCGTTATTTATGTTTTTCGATAGCTGAAAAATACTTGTTGATGTGGTCGTTGTCACTAACAAACAACGTATCAGTCACCATAGAACTCCAACTGGTACCAATGTTTACATCCTACCAATTTCGTGACGTCACAAACATGGTGGCAGTCCCTTATTATCAAGATTGTGCTTTAACAGGCGGTAGAAAGAAGACGTACGTCCCTGGCCACGTACCTTTAACTCCTTAATTATAGTACTAAAGAGTGTAATAGTAATTGGGCACATGGCGAAACAAGAGCTTGCATTCAGGAAAAGCATATTCTAACACGACTTATTTCAGATAAGATGAAAATGTGCAAGCATCACAGATTGTTAGAAACCATAGAGGGAATTAGAGGAGAAGGGAACTCAGATTTAGAATGGAAAAGTATCACGGAAGAATATCTTAGGTAAGTTTGCCCGCCAGAAACATGAACGCACGTATATGCAGATGGCTCAGCTAGCAAAGCTACACCCGATGAGGTAGAGGGGTCTATTACAGACTAAGGAAAGGGGCAGAAAAAAAACGATAGTGTTAACAACGGAAACATACTCCAATAACTTCTAAGCAGAAGCAGAGGCACTGCCAAGATTGCAATACAAAATAAAGATATTCACCAAGAAAATAAAGTATTCCTGACTGATGCCTCGTCAGTATTAGCAGCGCTTTAAACAAAAGATGAAGATCTCGAGCAATGTATGTTCTCTCAGCAGAGCACACAAGGTTGGTCATACAGTGGATCCCATCCCACTGCAATATTGAAGGCAATGGAGCTGCAGACAAACTAGAAAAGCGTGGAGGAGCTTCCCCACAAACATACATGAGCATGACGTATAATGAGACTAAGGCATTCATTAAATCCAACTTCAACTTCAACAAAATGGGCTGATCAACACCTCCACTTCCGAAATAAAGATAGCTACGAGCTAGTTAGCTAACTACTACTCGTACTTGGATTCCAGTCGCCATCTTCAGACTGAGAACTGGGCATAACAGACTTAATGGTCAGCTTTACAACAAAATGAGGTTTAGGACAGATGACATGTGTCCATGTGGGATGACCATGGAACACATCCTACAAAGCTGCATGCTCAAGCATGAAGAGAGAACAATACTGGCCTCGCGAGACAGATATGAGACAAAAAGCTGTAGTGAGATAAGACAGTCTTACAAACAACGGTGTCCTTTATAAGAGAAACCGGAACTTGATTTGACCATGAACAAATAAGACAATGACAGAAATGGATCGGGAAAACATTTCATGACCTCGAGAGATGTATCAAATATCGACCTTGACACATATCACCGGCCAGTGATTATAACATATTTACATAACAGACAACCAGATAGCACGCAAGGCACACATATTTATATATTTTTGTTTTGCTGTGTTCTTATTATTTCCTTTATCCCACAAGGCCGTGTGCTTTGCACAGTTTTTATTTTTGCGACTGTCGGCCCAGTGCATCCGACTTTGGCATCCATTTTATGTAAGGGTCTGCCTCCTCCTGCATTTTCTAAGGGTTTGCTTCCCCTGGGTAACGGCCGGTGCTGTGATTGAGGACGAACCCAGTTTCACTTAACCACTAGCCCACTCCATCCCCTGGACCAAAATACAATCCACGTCACGCTACTAATTCTGCTTGCTTTACAATGTCTACATGCCGGGTTCGAAATCACTTTGTGTCCAGTTTGACTGAGCATGTCAGCAATTTTTATCGATATGACTACTTCTCCACATGCAGAAAGGATTGGCAAAACTGCTATACTACAAAATTGTCATAGTTTACACATTACAAACACACAGACACACATCTATGTATTGGTCAATAAGTCCACATTACAAACACACAGACACACATCTATATATTGGTCAATAAGTCCACATTACAAACACACAGACACACATCTATATATTGGTCAATAAGTCCACATTACAAACAGATACGCACACGAACCCATACCCTGGCCAATACATCTCGATGTCGCCCAAAGGACTACGGTCTAGGGTGGAAAAGCCCGTGCCTTCACCAGTAGAATCCAGAAAGGCAAACCTTTAATCAAACCAAAGGAATAATTTCTCTAAGAAATAAGAGCTGACGCATGAAACGAGATCAGCAGGAATTTGGGAAACATCCGAATTAAGAGACACACAGAATGGAAACAATTCAACGATGTAATTAATAATGCTCTAGAAAATAAATGCGGATAAAAACTCGAAGACGACATCGTTGTGAAATGAAGATACATCATCATGTAGCATGTTCTTTGCAGAACATCGGTCTCACAGCAGCCGATCTATAAGACTCTCGATCTCTGGCCAGAACTCCCACAGAACATCACTCTCACAACAGCCGATCAGTAAGACTCTCGATCTCTGGCCAGAACTCCAGCCTCTGTCGTTGTCACATTCAAGACCTCCGTGATGTTTTGTGTCCATCTTCTCCTCCGTCTGTCTCTGCTCCACTTTCCAGGTACCATACCCTCCATTATCGTTCTCTCTAGACCATTATGGTGTTTGATGTGGCCACATTTGTTTAAGTTTTCCGTACAAGATATTGTTTGTTAGCCAATTTTCTTCGATTTCCAGCTCTTTTTTGATATTTGCATTTTTCAGTTTTGCTATACATAGTATTTTGAGAACTTTCCTGCAGCATTTTGGTTCAGAAGATTATGTGCTTGAATGGTAGTCCATGTTTCATACCTGTACGTTGCTATCGGCAAGATTACCTAATTGTTGTGTTCGTCATTTTACTAGAGTTCTAGCCATTCTCTATCTGACTCCCTTCATGCAATCTCCATTGTTGCTTATAATTGAGCCGAGGTACTCAAAACTTGTGACTTTCTCAATCTCCTATTGTTCTAGAATTACTTTATGTTTGGTCTTTCCCTTGTCTGTGCTCATTATCTTGGTTTTACTTATGTTCAGGTGTAGATTTTGGTCTTCGCTGTATTGTTTTACTGACAGGATAATCCGTTCTAGCTTTGCACTGCCCTTTGAGAAAACAACTGTCACCTGCTTGTAGACAATATAGACAAGTGAATATTTTTAAAATACGTTTTTGTTTTATTTATACTAAAACAATTTTTATTGTTTTGAGTTTTACATGAGTGTAATTGTTATTTATTTTGGTGTTTTTTGTTGTTGGTCAATTGGTGTATTGACGTTTTGTGTATTAGTTCCTTTAGAGCAGTGGTGGCCAAGTTAAGGTTGGTCGAGGGCGAGATTATGGTAAAGGATAACACCAGAGGGTCAGACTTATAACATTCTTAAAAAATAACGTTTTGGGATTTGGTTTTATATATATAATGAACTACGTACAGAAAGCAACTGCAAACTACTTTATACTTGGAAAACATTTTAGAAATGTAAACTCGTATACATGAAAACGCGCACAACAACTACAAGCACAGAAGTGTTACTGGCTGTTTTATACTTCACCCACTTTACCAGGCCAACTGTGCACCTCAGCTCCGTCCTATATAAATGTACATATCTTCCACCCCGACGATCACTTTTCCTTTCTGATGCTAAAGACAAAGCAACTCCATTTTATCTCAGAGACTTCCGATCGCAGAAAAGATCTGTCACTGCTTTCAGTTTCTTCATATCAAAGTAGGTACCGACACTGTCTTCGCCTGTCCACGTGCACGATCAGAGATTTTACGTTATCATTTCCGTTTTCTCGACACTATATAGTAGAGCTCAATTGGTATAAGAGAGAGAGAGAGAGAGAGAGAGAGAGAGAGAGAGAGAGAGAGAGAGAGAGAAAATGAGAAAGAGAGAGAAAAGAAAGAATTGGGGGTGTTCTGGGAGGTTGAGGAGATGGTAATCGTTCATTTGGGGCCTTTTCGTTTTGTTTCTGGTACCTGTGTGTGCTATTTTTAATTTTTTTTTCAGCGGAGTATACAGTAATTTTCCATCAACAAAAAGATGCCGGCCCAAAACTGGTTGGCGGGCCGGTAAAAACTGGGCATCGGGCCAGAACGTGCCCGCGGGCCGTAGTTTGGCCACCTCTGCTTTAGAGAGTTCATTCAAAATTTAATAGGTTAACTGATCACATTATTATAAGATGTGTACAACATTTCATTTCAATAGGTTAGAACATACTGGTTACACCAAAAACGATGCCTATTACCAGTTGAACCGAAGAGAGCAGGTCGTTGTCTTCAGACTTCGCACTGGCCACAACAGACTGAGGTACCACCTATTCAACAAACTGAAGATAGGGTGTACCGACGAATGCCCGTGCAGTACTGGTAAAATGACCGCTGGACATCTGCTGCAGAACTGCCCGACATACGAGGATCAGAGAGAGCAGATGTGGCCATCACCAGTGGAACTGCAAGACAAGCTCTATGGCAGTGGCGACAGCCTCAGGATGACCGCCACTTTTTTCGAAAAAATAATGGTTACTGTCTGACTGCGTACGAAGAAGAAGAAGATTTCAATAGGTTATGAGGAAGTTAGTAAAAAACATGAGAAATAGAAGTCCACGCAAACGGGCATTTATTTCTAGCTAAATGAAAGATTGTAAAAAAGATATAAAATGGAAGAGACGTTCAACGACACAATTGGGTGGAAATATAATAAACACACTAACCAACCAAGCAGCCAACCAACCAACAACCAACAAACTAACCAACCAACCAACCGACTGACTAACTAACTAACTAACTAACTAACTAACTAACTAACTAACTAACTAACTGACTGACTAACCAACCAACAAACTAACTGACTAACCAACAAACTAACTAGGTAACTAACTAACTGACTGAGTGACTGACTGACTAACTAACTAACTAAATAACTAACTAACTACATAACTAACTAACTGACTAACCAACAAACCAACCAACTAACTAACTAACTGAATAACTAACTAACTATCTAACTGACTAACTAACTAACTAGCTAACTGACTAACTAACTAACTCACTAACTAACTAGCGAACTAACTAACTAACTAACTAGCCAACCAACAAACCAGCTAACTAACTAACTAACTAACTAAATGACTAACTAACAAACTAACTAACTAACCAACTAACTAAACAACTAACGAAACAACTAACCAGTTAACCAATCAACTAAGCAGCTAATTACCAACTAACCAACCGTCCAAGTAACTAACCAACATACTAACTAACTAACGTAGCAAAGACTGCTATCAGAGATCAAGTGTTAGAAACGTTATTGTTCTAGGCAGCCGATTTGTTTTGACTTTGAGTTATTACCTTAGTCGCTGTCTTTCTTTACATAACAGGAAATCAAACATCCATTTATCGGTTGGTAGACTGGATCGTGTCAGATTCTGGTAATGAACCATGTACATTCACCGTAAAATGCAGCATACGCCCTTTATCCCTTTGTGTTCTGACATGGATGTCAAGCAGACCAAGTACGGTATTTCAGCCGCCCACTCAAGGGCTTTCACCCACTCATGGGCTTATTTTTCATGATACTTGACACTCTCTTTGACCGACACGTTATCAATTTCACGACCGGTGCTATATAAGAACAGGGCATGCCTAGTTAGACCAAGCGCTGTTTACCTTTTTACTTTTGTTTACAGATCTGAAGCGGCAAACTATGGCTTGCAGTAAAACGACAATTGTAAGTTGTTTGTTGTTGATTTTCTAGTTACCACCACACACATCATCACCATTATTATCACTTTCATCATGTGTCATGTGCTGATATTTGCTTATGTATGCATGCATGTGTGTTTGTAATGTGTTCCACTGTGGCAGTGTTGCAGTACAGTAGGTCTGCCAATGCTTTCTGTAACGTGGAGAACTTCGTCATAATCTGGTTGGTCAGTTCTGAGACTGGTTGTAAAGTTGTTTGAGCATGTCTCTCCATTTGACCCTTTCCTTTGCAGCTCTATTCATTTCAGCATAAGATAGTATTTTAATGTCCTTGCATGCATGCGATGTAAAGGCAAGTCTTGGTCCTCTCATTTCTTTAATCTTGCTACTTAAATTAACGTTTTTAATACTGGTTTAGAAGACTCTGCAGAATCTGTATACAACCAGTTTCTTTTACATTCACTCGTTCTAAAAATACAAATGTGCATCAAATCTATTATTGAATGCATTAATTGACCTTGCCTCCACTATTTCCCGCGGACAGTGCAATCCAAGCATTCACCACTCTCCGACTACAACAAATTTCCTGGTATCTAGAAGTGGGCTGGTGGTTAAGTAACACAGCTCACAACTCGAAGGTGCTGGGTTAGCTCCCGATCACAGCACCGACCGTTACCCTGTGGAAGCAAACCCTTAGAAAATGCAGGAGAAAGCAGACCCTAACATAAAATGCATGCTGAAGTCGGATGCACCGGGCAGACAGGCGTAAAAAAAAACATAGTGCAACGCACCCTGTCTTGTGGAATAGAGAAATAAGACGAACGGGAAACAAATAAAGAGAAAAATCCCCGACATGTCCAGTCATAAAATGATTCTCCCCGAGTGAACCCCTGGACCCCTTACAGAGGGAGAAAAATAGACACACTGTACCACCGCGCATCTCATTAATGGTGACTACGCAGATTTGTACATGGGGATAGCAACCTCGGAATGTAAAATAAATAGATACAGAAACAACCAGTGCAAAAGCACTCAAAGTACTTTGAATTGAACTTCCTAAAGGAGGTCAGGAATAATGGTGGTTTTATACTCCAGCTGGATTGGAAAATGGGGAAAGTAGAAGGAGACAATATAGTGTAGTTCCGGTATCAGTAAGCATGTCGAGAAATCTACTTCCTGCTGGCTTCTTTTTTTCTTTCTTTTCGCTCTTTGACCTACTTTGAAGGTCATGTTATGAAGAGGTTTATTGACCACGCCCTAGCACGCGCTTCGTACACGTGGAGCTTTACTGCTTCTGTTATTTCTGTTATCCCCTTTTTGCGTGGTCGGCTCTTGACTTTGTATTTACCCTCCCACTGCGGAATCACAATAATCGAGAAAGACGACGTTTTAGCAAAATCATCGAGTACCATACAGAGAGATCAAGAACATCATCATAAATCAAAATATATACCAATGGGGAGAAGACAGAAACATAAGCAATACACCAGTCCCAATTCAGATTCAGAAGAAACCAACAAACTATCCTATTTCGCATCAGAGCTGGTCTCTGGATACTACTAGAACATCTATACCGACCAAAGATCTCATATACCGATCAATGCCCATGTGGAACAGGGGGCCAGAATCCTGAACACATTTTACAGGAATGCCCACTCCATAGGGAAACGAGATGCCAGACCTGGTCAGAGGGTGCGGAGCTGAGACAAAAGCTGTGGGGCAGCCGCTCCGACCTGGTGAAGACTACAGACTTTATCATGGCGACTGGACTGCAGATATAGCCTGACCAAAGATCCTGAACGCAAAGAAGAAGTATCCATTGCATTTGTATAACATTGCTGTCTGAGTGATACTATCTGGTGTTTGACGTGTCACGTGGCCGAAATATTTGGTTTGTTATCTCTTGATGAGGTCTAACATTGGTGTCTCCTAATATCTTCGTTTCTGATTCTACACATTCTAGCTACTTCAAGCATTCTGCGCATCTCTGTTGTTTCGATGTTCCTTTTATGTTTCTTTGTTAACATACATATATAATCGTACAATATTATATATAGCAGACTAACAATTTTTCTTCTTGTGCAGTCATTTCACTATAATGTTATATGTTATGATATGTTCTATTACAAGAAAGCCATAAAAGTTCCTGCTATGTGAAATTGTTGACATCTAGTGGTTTAAAGTCCAAAGTAAGAGAGTTCCATCCAGACGTCGAAAATAAACCCCGGAGTTAAATAGTTCATGTCCAATTCTGTCACTGATAGCACAATGTGGATAGGAATATTGTGTTGAATAGCTTTCATTTTGTTTTAATTGTCACGTGCTTACTCGGTAATTTCGGAGACATTTCCCCAATGATTTGATTTGCTTTATTACATCTGTTTAGGATTTCGGTATCGCCTTTTCCATCTGCTTACATTGTTACACAGGTACGCGAATTTTGTCACCTGTTTTACTCGTTGGTTTTGTATGAATATCATTGTTTCTATTTCTGTACGAATATCATTGTTTCTATTTCTGTACGAATATCATTGTTTCTATTTCTGTACGAATATCATTGTTTCTATTTCTGTACAAATATCATTGTTTCTATTTCTTTACGAATATTATTGTTTCTATTTCTGTACGAATATCATTGTTTCTATTTCTGTACAAATATCATTGTTTCTATTTCTGTACGAATATCATTGTTTCTATTTCTGTACGAATATCATTGTTTCTATTTCTGTACGAATATCATTGTTTCTATTTCTGTACGAATATCATTGTTTCTATTTCTGTACGAATATCATTGTTTCTATTTCTGTACGAATATCATTGTTTCTATTTCTGTACGAATATCATTGTTTCTATTTCTGTACAAATATCATTGTTTCTATTTCTGTACGAATATCATTGTTTCTATTTCTGTACGAATATCATTGTTTCTATTTCTGTACGAATATCATTGTTTCTATTTCTGTACGAATATCATTGTTTCTATTTCTGTACGAATATCATTGTTTCTATTTCTGTACGAATAACATTGTTTCTATTTCTGTACGAATATCATTGTTTCTATATCTGTACGAATATCATTGTTTCTATTTCTGTACGAATATCATTGTTTCTATTTCTGTACGAATATCATTGTTTCTATTTCTGTACGAATATCATTGTTTCTATTTCTGTATGAATATCATTGTTTCTATTTCTGTACGAATATCATTGTTTCTATTTCTGTACGAATATCATTGTTTCTATTTCTGTACGAATATCATTGTTTCTATTTCTGTACGAATATCATTGTTCTTATTTCTGTACGAATATCGTTGTTTCTATTTCTGTACGAATATCATTGTTTCTATTTCTGTACGAATATCATTGTTTCTATTTCTGTACGAATATCATTGTTTCTATTTCTGTACGAATATCATTGTTTCTATTTCTGTACGAATAACATTGTTTCTATTTCTGTACGAATATCATTGTTTCTATTTCTGTACGAATATCATTGTTTCTATTTCTGTACGAATATCATTGTTTCTATTTCTGTACGAATATCATTGTTTCTATTTCTGTACGAATATCATTGTTTCTATTTCTGTACGAATATCATTGTTTCTATTTCTGTACGAATATCATTGTTTCTATTTCTGTACGAATATTGTTGTTTGTATTTCTGTACGAATATCATTGTTTCTATTTCTGTACGAATATCATTGTTCCTATTTCTGTACGAATATCGTTGTTTCTATTTCTGTACGAATATCATTGTTTCTATTTTTGTACGAATATCATTGTGTCTATTTCTGTACGAATATCATTGTTTCTATTTCTGTACGAATATCATTGTGTCTATTTATGTACGAATATCATTGTTTCTATTTCTGTACGAATATCATTGTTTCTATTTATGTACGAATATAATTGTTTCTATTTCTGTACGAATATCGTTGTTTCTATTTCTGTACGAATATCATTGTTTCTATTTATGTACGAATATCATTGTTTCTATTTCTGTACGAATATCGTTGTTTCTATTTCTGTAAGAATATCATTGTTTCTATCTCCTTTCTTGCAATTGTCATAATTTCTGATTTCTCAAAGTTGATTTTCCTACTGGGATCCGTTCACATTCAGATTGTTGATCTGTTCCTTCAGTTGTTTTTCTGATGTTGTTATTTGTGCTTGGTCATCAGCAAAGAGAAGTTCTCTTAAGTGAGCATTGAGGTTATTTCCCTCATCAATGTTGGCGTTTTTTACATTTTGCTGGACATTGATTGCATTATGAAGTCAACAACATCAACCAACGACAATGGCATTAAATGAACATTGACGCGACAACTTGACGATCTCGACTTTCCCGATGATTTGTCTCTCCTGCCCTATATCCACAGCCAGATACAAAATAAGATACGAAGAGAGGTCAAGGTCACTGCAATTGGGACTAAAAATACTCAGAGACAAAACACATGTTTTGGAAATGGATACAACTAACAGCGATAGAATTGTTGTGGGAGACACCATCCTTCTGAATACAACTAACAGCGATAGAATTGTTGTGGGAGACACCATCCTTCTGAATACAACTAACAGCGATAGAATTGTTGTGGGAGACACCATCCTTCTGAATACGACTAACAGCGATAGAATTGTTGTGGGAGACACCATCCTTCTGAATACGACTAACAGCGATAGAATTGTTGTGGGAGACACCATCCTTCTGAATACGACTAACAGCGATAGAATTGTTGTGGGAGACACCATCCTTCTGAATACGACTAACAGCGATAGAATTGTTGTGGGAGACACCATCCTTCTGAATACGACTAACAGCGATAGAATTGTTGTGGGAGACACCATCCTTCTGAATGTGGAATCTTTTATATACTTTGGTTGCAATATAGACATTTTAGGAGGTACAGAAAATGATGCTAAGTTCAGAATATCGAAAGCGAGAGGAGCTTTTATTTCATAGGGAACATTATGAAACTCAAAGGTAATTATAACTATCACCAAATTTAACATTTTCAACACCAGCGTATGGTCCGTAGTATTAAATGGCTCTGAAACATGGACAACAAAGGCTCTTTTAAAAAAGTTACAGACTCTCGTAAATGGTTGCAATACAAGAGAATACAAGCGTGGAAATGGTACGATAAGATCACAATTGTGGAACCGTTTGTAACAACGGGGCATATGCCAGTGGAGCAAGTCACACAGAGGTGGCACTGGCGGAGACCAGTTGATGACATTACAAGACAGTCTCTGTCCAGAAATCCACAGGGCAAAAGGAATAGCGGACGACCAAGACACTCATAGAGGAGGGAAATGGATGTCAATATCAGAGCAACAAGCAAGACATGGACATAACTGACTCATGATAGGACGACTTGGCGTGTCTTTGCTGAAGATCCGCGCTCCGGAAGAATTGGTCAGATTTACGATTGATTGGTTGAGAAGTCTGACGTTACACTACAGCCTGGAAAGTCATGGACCATCTTTTTCAACACGTGTAAAAAGAACCCCATCGTCTACCCCAGCAATGGGGAAAATGTATGACAGTTTTGTGTTAATTTTTTTTTTTTTTTTTAGAAGAACCACCATTGCGAAACGTTACCAGAGAATGTTAAGCTCAGAATGAACTCAGTATGGGTAGAATGCACAACTACAACATACATAGTTCCGGGTGAATGTTCTCATATAAGCTTGATAACCTTCACTATGTCACCTCTATCCATTTCCACTGTACCTGTTATTGATGCGTATGAAGCCAAAAAATTAGCTCGCTCTTTGCCCGGAACCACCGCATGACCAGGACAGTAGAGCCACACCAGCCCCTGGAGTTTTGAGTTCTTCAGGGCTGCTATCCACTCATGTCGCAGCCACTCATTCCGCACCTTCCGAAGTAGTGTTTGTGAGTCTGACACGATGGTTGCGCCTGTTTTGGATACCTCAGTACTTCTGTCACCGCCTCGATCTCCATTCTCATACTTGATGTTGTAGTCTCGTATGCGCCACTTCGTTCAGCAACGATCTGGTTACGCAGCAGAAACTTGGTCACTTACAAAATAAAGGGAGTACAAACTCAGAGTGACCCAAGCCTCACTTGACAAACGAATGATCAGGCTCATGTTACACGACCAACGTTTGAAAGGTCTTCACAACAACGACATACTGCAAATGTCATTGGTGAAGGATGCAGTTACCCACGCAGACAAGGCAAAGAATTGATGGGCTGGTCACCTGCTTCGGAGAACTGATGACCGTTGGAGCATAGCGACTGTAGCACCCACGAGACAGAAAACGATCACGGGGAAGACTACATACGCGCTGGAACGACTCCCTCGAACTTAGAAAAACACCACCAATGCTACAGGCGGGTAACTTATCACCGATTGGTCCACCGTGCCCAAGACAAAAGACACTGGAAACGAAGTTGAGACTCGCAGCGGCGTAACCGTTTCTGAGGAACGGGACGTCCAGCAATCCAGCAAGTAATGAAATGGATTTGTTCGACATCTACGTGGACACAATCACAGTAGAGGTCAGTCAAATTGAGGCAGCAGAAGTAGAACTCAATACACTAATTGCTCTTTGCCGATGAACAGTGTCTGCCATACGACGATGAAAATAAACAGCAAAATCACATGAACCCGCTTGTGATAACCTTTGCAAATACATGAGAATTAACGAGATGAAGACAGACACCGAGGGTCAGCAGAACACCTTGGCCACTCAACATAAATGTAAATGACATTGCTCTTGAGCCGGCCATGAGTTCAAGTATTTGGGCAGTAGCGAGATTTGTTCTCGTGGACTTTCTGGAATTTTCTTTGGATCTATATGTAGGAGAGATTGGACACCCTTCTAACCAAAAATCAACAAAACATCAAGTTCTGTTTTCATCTTCATTGTCTTTCTACGTTTCACATAAATTACATGTTCTTTTTGTGTGTCATGCCACAGGAGCCCCCCGATTACTTCTTTATTCCTGGAGGACTGAACGTTGGAGCACAGATCATTGTTAGAGGGAGAGTTGGAGTCAATCAAGACAGGTATTGATCGTATAAGCAGGGGCGCAGCTAGCAACTGTGCTGCTCGGGGCAGTCCCCGAGTTTATCACCTCTCAATATACATCACACATACTTAGACCAAAACGTATACGAAAGCAAAGAAAGACACCATGTTTATTTCTCTCTTCTTTTCGCTATTCCTGCTATGCCTTTCATCGGCAGATTATTTCTTGAAGTGATAAAAATCTAATTTTAACATTCTTCTTTTTATTTTTCTTGTTTTTCTGTTGGCAAAATTGTTGATATTGAAGTCTATTAGCACGATATTGAGAACGAACGCAGAAGAAGCAGCATATTTCATCTATTAGTTGTAATTCTTTAGACAGTATTACAAAATCTCTTAGCTGAAATGTACTCACTGTAGATTTTAAGTAATTCTCTCCTCTAACAACAATCAACACTAAGAGCCGTTGTGAAGAACATTCTCGTAGTAGTATTACAATAATTAGAACTGGGTTCCCAAGAATGTTTAAAAAAAATAAGGCAAAAGTTCAAAGCGTCTTCCTACCATGTCTCTGTTTTGTCTTGTGTAGCAGCAACAACAATAAAATGAAAAACAAAAACACAACAACTTTGAAGTCTTTTCTCTCTCAACGCAATATCATCACAATCATGATTTAGCGCTGACACGTGTATTTGTCATTCAAAAGATTCGACAGTGAAAGAAAGGCATATTTCTCAGCATGAACATGACGTTAAAATCTCAGAGATATCATTCCGTGCAGTGAAGAAAATATTTCTCACCACAGTTTCGTATGACATTTCAGCATCTTGTGATTCTTCACCAGCTATCAGTTTCTTCTTTCTACATTGACGTTAACGCTCTGTAACTATCCCAGATTATCACAAATGTCTTTGGCAAAGGCTATTAAATTGTTAACTTGTTCATCCTTATTTTCTACTGATGGGTTCTGTAGTGACACGGTAACCAGGAATAAACAATTGTTGCTAAGGGAAATTGTGCGAAGTATGATCATATGAAGATATACATAATGAAAACAACAAGGGCTTTCTAATATTCAATAATTATTTAGACTAGTAGTCTAATGCATGTTTCCAAAAATGCACAAATAACGGTATAATAGCTGCACAATCGCTGTGCATGTTTGATCGTTTGATTTCTGAGAATTACAATAGGATAAGGAAATTTCACTTCTTTTTGTATCATCTCACTTTCTACTAGGTTGTTATATTCAAAAAAAATTATTTCAGTAGTAAATAATACAATTGTTTCACATCTTGTACTATCTTGACAGAAAAATGTTTATTTTTGTTGCAGCAGACCAAAATTGCTGCCCTGGGTGATCACCACCACCCCACCCCCACCCCCACACCCACCCCAACCATTCCCCCTGCTCCATAGCTCGTCTCCATGTATTGTTAGGTCTTCCTCTCTATCTCTCTCCCCTTGAGGACTCAATGTAAGAGCATTGCAGCTATGTTGGACGGTACCTTTCACGGTATATATCCTTTCTAGCCCAATTTTCTCCACTTCATTTGTTGTTTAAGTGGCTGTTGGTGTCTTTCTCATAGCCTTCATTTCACTTTATGCTCATTATCCTTTGTAGGCATATGTTAACAAAGGCCTCAGTCTTTGTTGTATGCGTATGCATTAACTTCGGTCTTACTGTCAGCAACAACAAAAAGAGTAATGTTTCCACCTGCTCATGGGAAGCCCTACAAGAAATCAAACATAACTGTCCAGAGCCAGCGTATCAAAGCAGTTAAAAGCTTTTAGCTTTACCTGTCTTTGTAGTACATTCACCAGAAAAACGAGTATCCGCTCTGAGGTCCATAACCGAATTGTGAATGCAAGGTATGCTTTCAGAAGACTGCAAGTGAATGTTTGGGACTGGCAAGATATCAGTATTGCAACAAAGATCAAGTTATATCGTGCTGTAGTGCTAATCACTCTTCTGTGTGCATGCGAAACATGGAGAGTCTATAGCAGATATGTCAGACACTCAACAATTTCCACATGAGCTGTCTTCACAGGCTTCTAAGGATCAAGGGCAAAACTCTGAAGTCATCACAGCGGCTGGGCTCTTGAGCACACGCTGCTGCAGAGAGCTCAGATCAGATAATCTTGGCATGTCTGATGAGTGCCTTCCTAGACAGCTGTTGTACAGGACAAGCGAGCGTTCATTGGGGGAACATAAGAAACGATAAAAGACTAGCTGAAAGTGTCTCTGGACAGTTTTCTCATTCATGTAGCCTCCTTTGGAGCTGCTTGCACTGAACCGCTCAACCTGGCGCACTGCCACTACACATGGCACTCGCATTACTGACAGGAGAATCATCCCCGCTGCACGAAAGACCAATGCAAGACGGTCCATTTATTAACCCTGTGCAATCCAAAAGATTACAGCATAGATAGACTTGGCAGAGATGGGAAGACAAAGATATTCAGACTCAGAACGGAACATTGCAGACTCAAGACCCACCTCCACAGAATTGGTCTAAGAGGCACTATCACATGCAATTGCAGAGCACTCAAGCAGACTGTAGAACATATCCTACAGGACTGCTCCACTTATACAGACCAAATAGAAGCAATCTGGACCAAGGGAGCGACCATGCTCGAAAAGCTGTGGGGGGTCGGTGAAGACCTCAAACTCAATTCTCTTTCATGAACCTCACCGGGTCTAGAAGTATTGCATCAGTTGATCGAAAAAGAAACGTCACCCGATTTCCTATAGAAGCTGTAAGTTACAGACATCACTAAAGAAGCTGTAAGTTACAGACATCACTAAAGAACCTGTAAGTTACAGACATCACTAAAGAAGCAGTAAGTTACAAACGTCACTAGAGAAGCAGTAAGTTACAAACATCACTAGAGAAGCAGTAAGTTACAAACATCACTAGAGAAGCAGTAAGTTACAAACATCACTAGAGAAGCAGTAAGTTACAAACATCACTAGAGAAGCAGTAAGTTACAAACATCACTAGAGAAGCAGTAAGTTACAGACATCACTAGAGAAGCCGTAAGTTACAAACGTCACAAGTTTTCCTAGAGAAACAGTAAGTTACAAACGTCACAAGTTATCCTAGAGAAGCAGTAAGTTACAAAAAACGCTAGAAAAGCAGTAAGTTACATACGTTATAAGTTTTCCTAGAGAAGCAGTAAGGTACGAACGTCACTAGAGAAGCAGTAAGTTACAAAAAACGCTAGAAAAGCAGTAAGTTACATACGTTACAAGTTTTCCTAGAGAAGCAGTAAGTTACAAACTTCACAAGTTTTGAGCATCTCTTCTCGACTGTAAGCAACAATGGAGATTGCCACAAAGAAATAAGAAGAAGAATGACCATGGCAATGCAGAGGTTGACTAAAATGAAAACCAAATGTAGAAAACTAACAAAATGGCAAAAATAAAGATCCGGAGGACTTGCATCTTCCCAGTGACAATCTTCAATGTGAGACCTGGTCAACCACATAAGCACTAAGGATAAAAGTTGAATCCTTTGAGCTGGAATTACAAACGAGCCGACTGGGACAGATTTGCAATCCTGACAGATGGGCTGTGTGAAACTATCAACACACGAAACAACAAAATGAAGCCAATGGTGGAAAGCCTAAGCAAGGCATTAATGCAAGCCGCCACTGAAACCATCCCAAGAGGAGCTAGGAAAAACTATAAGCCCTACTGGAATGATGAGTTGCAGAAAGCGGAAGATGCAGTAACAAATGCTAGGAACATGGCAGAGCGAGAAAAATCCATGGAGGCAAACATCGCCCTCAAAGCCGCCACGGCGAAATACAAACACACTCTTAAGCAAACAGCAAGAGAAAGCTGGAGAAAAAAAAACGGAAAGCCTAAACCTGGACAAAGACGGGAACAAGCTATGGAAGCTAGTCAGAGCCATGAACGACGAAACCCCGTCAAATAAACAAATTACTATCAAGCAGGGCGAGAACTTGATCACAGGTAAGAAAGCCGCAAACGCCTTTGTCGATCACTATGCCAGAGCAAACCACATCGAGGTCCCTGCAGATAAGCATACAGACATTAGCGAAGAGCTAAAGGGGCACGACAACACGAATACGGCACCTGAAGAGCACATGATGGCCAAATTAACAATGCGCGAAATGAAAGAGGCTATGAGAACATTAAAGAAAAGGAAATCTCCCGGAAAAGACGGGATAACAAACGAAATGCTGATGGGGCTGGGCCAAACAGCGAAGAGGAAACTGCTATCGGTCCTAAACCAAAGCTGGAAAAGGGGAATTGTACCCCAGGCACGGAAAGACGCAATACTGGTACCAGTACCAAAAACAGGAAAGGACAAAACAGATCCAAATGGATACAGGCCCATCAGCCTACTGAGCTGTGTCGGCAAGCTGATGGAACGGATGATAAACACCAGACTGATGTGGCATCTGGAAGAAAAACGAATACTAATTCCACAGCAAGCCGGCTTTAGACAGCACAGATCCACTGAGGACCAAGTCATCCTCATAGCCCAGGAAATAGAAGATGCCTACCAGGCACAGAAACACACAGTAGCTGTTTGGGTGGATCTGGAAAAGGCATTTGACAAAGTCTGGAAAGACGGACTTAGAGTCAAGCTAAGAAGAAGTGATGTTTGTGGGAAAATGTACAAGTGGATCAACCACTACCTCAAACAAAGAACGGCCAGAGTCCAAGTACAAGGGCAGATGAGCAAAAAGGTGACACTCGAGCAGGGAGTACCCCAAGGGGGAGTACTGTCACACACACTCTTCCTGGTATATATAAACGATATTACAGAGAATATACCAAGAAGAGTCCATAGCTCAATGTTTGCAGACGATCTGGCTATGTGGACCTCTGAAAAGAATCTCACCATAGCAAGAAATCGGATGCAGACGGCCCTAACATCGCTGGAAGAGTGGGCGAACTCATGGCTGGTCAAAATAAACGAGGAGAAAACCACATGCACAATATTCTCGCTTTCATTAAAACCCCAAAATACCAAATTAAGTCTAAATGGCAAATTCCTGTAGCCAAACGACAACCCAACCTATCCGGGAGTCACATTTGATCGGCGCATGACATGGAAAAGTCAGATTGAGAGAAACCGAATGAAAGCCAGAGAAAGAATGGCAATCATGAGGAAACTTGCTGGCACAAGCTGGGGAGCAGACGAAGGCATACTAAAGAAACTGTACACTGGAAGAGTGAGACCAGTTCTCGCGTATGGCATTGCGGCATGGACAACAGCAGCGAAGGCGAACTTCGATAAAGTTAGCAAACTTCAAAACCAAGCCATGAGAATTATAACAGGAGGCATGAAGTCAACGCCAATTGTAGAACTTGAAAAGATTACAAAACTGCAATCCATGACCGATAGAAGAGACTGCAGAGCCCAGCTGCAGTCAGAGAAACTCCGAAGACTGACCGACCATCCAATGCACCAGAGACTAAACAATTTGGGAAATGGGAAACTAAAGCGGAGAAACTTTGCAGAAATAGCCAAAGCAAAGATGCACGAAGATCCCATAAACGCACTAACAACACCAAAACCCATCACTACTGTACGAAAACCTACCTGGAGGCAGGATATATTTCCAGAGGTGGTAGAAAATATACCAGGTATTGGAAACAAAAACTGCCAGACAGAAAAAGAAAGGAGAGATACTACCCTAAGCTTCATATCGAAAAGCTACCCAAGCATGGACTGGACCCATGCATACACCGACGGTTCTGTAACAAACACCACACAGAACGGATGGGCAAGAGCATTCCTGAACCTACCAAATGGCAGAAAAATAACACTGTCATTCGCTACTGGTAAGTACACAAGCAATTTCAGAGCAGAGGCAGAGGCACTGAGGGCGGCAGTGGAAGAAATGGTGACACACAATGAAAATGAAAGCCATATAGTCCTGCTTACGGATGCTCTTGCCGTAGTCACTGAGCTTAATGACTTAAGAGCAGCACTCTGCAAACTGTGCCAGCAGTCCGCACCAAAAAGGGTAGTGGTACAGTGGGTCCCATCACACTGCAACATCCAAGGCAACGAGGAGGCAGACAGACTGGCAAAAGAAGGTGCAAGACTACCACAAACAGATACTAGTATGACGTACGAAGAGTCAAAACGGCTTATCAAAGCCAGATACATGACCAAATGGGAAACCGAACATACTGGTTACACCAAAAACGATGCCTATTACCAGCTGAACCGAAGAGAGCAGGTCGTTGTCTTCAGACTTCGCACTGGCCACAATAGACTGAGGTACCACCTATTCAACAAATTGAAGATAGGTGGTACCGACGAATGCCCGTGCGGTACTGGTAAAATGACCGCGGAACATCTGCTGCAGAACTGCCCGACATACGAGGATCAGAGAGAGCAGATGTGGCCATCACCAGTGGAACTGCAAGACAAGCTCTATGGCAGTGGCGACAGCCTCAGGATGACCGCCGCTTTTTTCGAAAAAATAATGGTTACTGTCTGACTGCGTACGAAGAAGAAGAAGAAGAAGAAGAAGAATCCTTTGAGCTAAGATGCTACAAGAGCGTGCTCAAAATACCATGGATAAGGATTTTTAAAAAACACAGAAATCCCAAAGAAACTGAATATAAAAAAAAATTGACTAGTACACAATATAATGACTGGAAGCCTAAACTACTTTGGCCACATCAAATACCATATTAATCTAGAATAAAACAATACTGGAGCGAATGGTACCTGGCAAGTAAGACATATTCAGGAAAATATCGACAGAGAGCATTTAAGAGGTTCTGAGGGTAATAGAGGCAGACGAGCTGGCCGAAGATCTTACAGATCCACTGATATGAGAGCCACATCCTGCAAAGAACATACAACATGATAAGGATGTTTCCTCTGTCTTTAGTCCCTCCCTCTTTGGCTAGTCTGTCTAACTTGTTATTTCTATAATCAGAAGCTAACGAGTTTGGACTATCTATCCTTTCAGATTTCACATCGATCTCCAAAATAAGCAGGCGGATGGAGGCGATATTGCATTTGTCTTTAATCCATGGACAGTCCAGAAGAAAGTTGTGCGCAACTCATTCAGCAAAGGCAGTTGGCAGAACGAAGAGCTAGGCATCCCCTTCTTTCCTTTCACAGCAGGATCCAAGTTTACCATCAGGTTGTTTGTAGGGCCAGAGTCTTATGTAGTTTTGGTGAACTGCCAATACTTCATTGAGTTCAAGCATCGGTTGCCCTACAAGGATGTTAGATACTTGAAGCTCAGCGAGGGAGCAGAATACTATGAGGCGACTTGTCAGAATCCAAGCGTGAGTATATTAAGTAATAATATGATAACAAAGAGAGTTTTTGTTGAAGTTAAAATAGTAATGTTATACTATAAAATAAGGAAATATATGTATCTGTTTGTCCATCCTGCAAAATCTCTCCAAAGATTTGCTCTAGCTCGTGAAATTTGATAGCTCATTCTGTCTAGAATTTCTAAGTCAACGCAACTATTAGCTTGCTGCGTCATTCCATTCCCAAGCTAATTAATATTATTGAAATGTTTGCGTTATAATGTTTTTGGTACCACGTAAAGTGCCTTCATTGATGATCTCATTTAATTCTGAAAGAAAAGGGCAAAAAAGTACAACGTGGGGTGCTGAAAGATGAAACCATCTTGTATATTGGAGCTGACATTTGTAGATTATGTGGCCCTGATCACCAAACTTGAGGCACAAAACAATACAATACAATACACTAGAATACAATAGTTCGCTTAGATGAGCAGGGCCCATCGCGTCGAATGACCATGTCCATGATTGCATCTCAGGCAGCCTGCAGTTCTGTTGGGGAGGTGGCGATCTGTTTTAGCCAGGTGTTGCGAGGTCAGTCCCGAGGATGTCTCCAGGATGAGCACGGCTTCTTCCCATAACTCGCCTCCACAACCTGTTAGAGCATCTTGTGGGCTGGGACTTCCCTGGAAAGGCGAGCAACGTGAAGAGACGACGGCGATCAATCATTGAGACAATGCCTACAAGCTGAGTACATTGAACCACTTCACTGTTGGAAACCATGCCATGCCAAACGATCCCGAGTATGAGCCTCTATTTGTGCAAGTGGAAGGTCTCAAGAGGCTGCCGGTCCTGCCGTAGTAGTTTCCATGACTAGGAGCCATACAGGAGAGTGGGGACAATACAGGAGGAGTAGATATGAAGCCTGGTCTTCAGGGTGAGCCTTCGCTAGGACCATACTCTGCTGAGCGAGTGCATGGATGAAACCGCTAAGCCCATCCTATAGGTGATATCGTGGCTGCTGTGTGCGTCAGAGGACTGTCTGCTGTCGAGGTATACATAGTCCTCGGTGGTTGTAACAGGGTGGTCATTCACGGTGATGCTCAGCGGAGTGGGGCCACTGCTGAGGTTTTGGATTTTCGTCTTCGTCGAGAAAATGTGCAAGCCTAGATGGGTAGCCGATCGATCTAGTGCCTCTAGGGACCTACTAGGGCCTGAGAATCATAGCCCGGTATAACGACGTCATCAAACTTTCAAGTCTGGAAAGAAGAGTTTGAGAGGAGAGAAATGTCTTGTCAGCAGCTCCAACACAAAAACCTAGGTGGTCAGGAAAGAGGAAAAGAAACATCAGATAACCCATAGGAAAACAGCCCCTTTGGAGGAGGTCAACCATTTCAAATCTCTTGGCGCAGTAATAGATCATAAGAAAGGCATCAAAGAAGTTAGCTGCATGAAAGGTAGCAACTGGTAGACTTTTCCACGCAATAGAGGATTCTTCAGCAAAAGAGAATTAAGCAAGAGAACAAAGATGGATGTGTACTCGTCCACATATGCATCTGTCCTGACATACAAATGTGAATCATGGACAATGACCACAACCCGGAAAAGCTAACTACAATCCTCAAAAATGAATTACTTAAAGTGGTCTAAGTGACAAGAAGAGACAAGATCCGTAATCAGACAATATGTCAAGATTTCGAAGCCCAGCCCCTGCAGGTTGAGTGAAGCAATCTCAACTGCGATGGTTTGGACATGTCTGTAGAATGAGAAAAGACCTGATACCATGAAAATCATGGGAGGCCAAGAATCAGGAATTCAGACCTCTGTGCCTCCTGAAAAAGGCATCCAAGTTTCGGGTTGTAGTAGCTTTCCTCACAGCCTAACATGCTGATGAAGGGGGACTGGAGTCCATCAGGCTGTTGTGCTATTCATGGCTTTATCTGCATGATGCTCACTACTTTGGGAATTATGTCGATCAAAATCTCGTCAGCCAGACTGCCTTGAAAACAACTTGTTTCCAGGGTAAGCCTCATGGAAGAGAGATGTTGATCTTGGTCAGCATATTGGGCCTGACCCTGACACAACATCTTGGTCAGTATGTTGTATCTAACCTGACTAGCGTGTCAGTTCCCAATACCTCGGGGTAGAAAATGAATGACTAAGTATGTAAGGTAGAAGGCTCTACACATCATAGGAGAAGAGGAGTGGCTAAGTAAAGTAGAAGACTACACACTAGGATAGAAGAGGAGTGACTAAGGAAGGTAGAAGACTCTACACTTCAGGGTAGAAGAGGAGCGACTAAGGAAGGTAGAAGACTCTACACTTCAGGGTAGAAGAGGAGCGACTAAGGAAGGTAGAAGACTTTACACTTCAGGGTAGAAGAGGAGCGACTAAGGAAGGTAGAAAACTCTACACTTCAGGGTAGAAGAGGAGCGACTAAGGAAGGTAGAAGACTCTACACTTCAGGGTAGAAGAGGAGCGACTAAGGAAGGTAGAAGACTCTACACTTCAGGGTAGAAGAGGAATGACTAAGAATGTAAGGTAGAAGACTTCCCCACAGAGTGAAAGAAAAGTGAGGTAGAAGACTCTACATATTAGGGTAAAAGAAGCATTTCTAAGTAAAGGAAGTACTGTAGCAGATCCCACTGTTTGCCTTGGCCGTTATTCTAACTTAGACATTCTCACACTCATCCACATCATCATGACCATACTCAGTAAATGACATATCACACAGCAGGTGACATATTTATTAAATCATACTCATATCATAGAATGAGTAGAGAAATTACAAACACAATATAATACATTTCTTAACTAAACATTCAACTAAAACAGGAATTGTAAGCATTAGCTATTGATGGAATTCCAAACTATCTAAAAACCCAGTTATATTGCCTTGCAATGACATCACACACACATCGTCTTAACTGCGTCTTCAACACACCTTATCAAATACTCTTCCTCACTGAAATCCCCTCAGGCGGGCGATCTCGACATAACTCGTTCACAATGTGTCCTTGCTTACAAACACACGTTCAGATTATCTATAAATGCAAAACTCACACACCCATTTGAGCGATCCTGTTCTATCACTAAACATTCGTCCAACCGTCTATCAATCGCTCCTCTATCTAAATCGGTGAGTTAAACATACTATCCACATTCAGTCTCTCTCTCTCCAGCCTCTCTCTCTCTCCAGCCTCACTCTCTCCCTCACTCTCCATCTCTCCTCCAGCCTGTCGAGCTAAACTTTGTCTCGAGTTATATATCCTCAAGCAAGGCCAGAGCTTGACCAATCGATCTCAGGTATGGTCATCTTCAATCCCAATTGGAACGAAACACTTTGCACACCTGTCACTCATTCTCTCGCAGCAAGCCCCGCTGCCAATTTCGTCTGTCAATCAATCTCCCCCTACCAAAATCGGAAGGCCAGTGGTCAGTTTCTCCCTGTCCACATTCCTTAACTCAACTCTGTTCTCCTTTGCTGAGACGGTGAGTGACCTTGACATGCATTCAGGTAGCTTTAAGCTTTAACATGTTCAGGTATCCTAAACTCCCCTTGCTCCGGCGGGAACTGTTACAGTACTGAGGAATCCTAAAACCGTAGGTAAGTGATTTCTAAGTTTGCGAAAAATGTATAATTAAAAAAATGAAGAAATATTATCATGACAAAGTATCAATTAATTTATTATAGTGCGCACCTTACTTCGGGGAATTTCCTGGTGGACTGAAGGAGGGGAATGCTGTGAGAGTACGAGGAGTAGCCAGTGAATATGCAAACAGGTAACAATATTTTATCTGGGTGTCCATGTAGGTGGCAGATGTTGATCACCATCCAGGAATAAGATGCTGAGCAGTGCATGAGCTGCAGCGGCCAGCGACTCAAAACTGATGGCTAGCGGTAGGGCCAGTAGACCAGAGCTGCCAAGACGTTCTACACCTCGAAGGTGATCCTGGATAACCGGTTTCAACAGAGCAGACTGGCTAAGGTGAAGGGATCGAAGAGGGTAGGCTAGTCCGGCACCAATAATGTCTGATGAAGTCGGATGTGTTGGACTGAAAGGTGCAAATATTGCAGTCAAGCTGTAAACTATGACACAATGCATTCCGTTCTCTGGACAATATCCTGCTACTTGCAAAGCACTTTTCATGGGTTGATTTCGGAATTTTAAGAATGAACAAAGAAGATGATCATCAGCCATTTCAACCTTTCATTTTTTCCCTTCAGTACTTACTTACTTTCAATGTTCATTAATAATAATAATGTTTGATTAGGTGTCGGTGGCCCGTTACGTTGATCAACCACTGAAATGGTTACGTGCTGCAGCTTATTGCCAAGCCTCGTCTAGTGCTAAAAGGGCCACGAGGTGAGTGAGTGATCCCCCCTGCATCTCCAACCGGCCAGTGGGTGGTCCTTGCCCCCGAGGAATGATTTGACAAGTGGCTGGTGAGTCGGAACGTTCCGATCCTGCTGGACAACATGACTGAAGATGAAAAGACGGCATTAGACCATATTTTTCAAGATGAGGGGGTTGATTTGTCTATGCAGTGACCTCAGCATTGTGAACAAGGTCTTGTTATCGAAATCCTAGAATGTCTGTAAAAACCTGGACTGTGGAAATGAAGACATGAACATAGATGAAGGTTTGCTGGTGACATAGTTATCTTCAGCCACATCGTCAAAGGAGCAGAAAACGGCTTGAATGAACTCAGTCGAGCATGCATTACAGTTGGCCTACGAATCAATAGAAAGAAAACCTAGTTCCTGCTCAACACTTTCTGCCCAAAAGGAGAAATGTGCCATGAAGATTGTCCCATTGAAAACATAAATTCATATAACAGCCTGGCCAGGAGATACAAACCCCCATTCAATAAACCGTGAAATCTCGCAATGGATAGCAGCGGGCGGGCTCAGCTTCAACTGTATCAAACCCATACTTCAACAGATATGAAACGGCAGAGCTAGAGGTTATACCTTCAACAGCAGGGCTTCTCCAGCCATTGTGGAGCTGATGCAGATAGAGGGAAGAACATTGAAGATCTCTCTTCTGACCAAATCCGCAACGTAGAAATCAGACGTCCAACTGACTTCCTGGATGTTGGGCAGTGCAAAAATACATATGAGCCAATGTGCTAGAAGGACAAGAAGGGCCGTACATCTTCAGGTGACCTCTTGGGGGCTCAAAGTTGAAGTGGAGAGATGGCCTGAAGGAGGCCCTAGTTCCAACATGCTACACTAAGGCAAATGAGCAAAATAAGTTTACTCACCATTTAGCTACCTGGCAATCAATCATGTGTGCCTGATTGAAGATCAGGATTTATAGATAGTATTTCTCACTTTCGCCTTCTATCACCCAGATGTGCATAGGCCGTCAACCAACCTCTTTCGCCTTCTATCACCCAGGGGTGTATAGGACATCAACCAACCCTCGCCAAGCAGCTCTGTTTTGTGCAATTCATTTCCTTCCAGCTTTTTTCCTGTTTTCTTTACTTCCTTCTCCAGATCTCGTCTCCATGTATTTCTTGGTCTGTCTATGCCTCTCCTTCCCTGTGGGTTCCATGGCAGGGATTGCCTGGTGATACTGGCCTAGGGCTTTCTTAATGTATGACCCATCCATCTCCACTTTCTTCTTAAGACTTTCTGTTCCAATTTACCTTGTCTCTACTCTCTCCCACAGTCTGTCGTTTGTAACTTTGTCAAACCATTTTATACCAAGAATCTTTCTGAGGCGTCTGTTAACAAAGCCCTGCAGTCTTCTGTCACTGTCTTTGGTCATTCTCCAGGTTTCCGCTAATTACAGCAGGGCATTGCTTCACATTAAAATTGAAAATCCTTATTTTTGTCTTCCTTATTCCCTTGGAGATCCATCTTGGTTTCAACATTCCGAATGCAACTCTTACTTGTTTGTATCCTTGTTTTTATATCCTCATCTGTCCCTCCTTGTTGATGTTACTTCCTAGGTGTGTAAATACCTCTGTCAGTGGTTTTCCTCTCAGCCGGATTAGTTCTGTATTTGCTGCATTGACCCTAATTATTTTTGTCTCTTCCCCATGGATCTTCAAACCGGCTTGTTTAGAGGTATGGTTTGGCTTCGTTAGTTCTCAATCTCCCACTACCAAACCCTGAAAGGGCTTAAGTAGCAGAATGTAGTCAAGAGAACGGAATGCGTTGTGTCGAAGTTTACAGCTTGACTGCGATATCTGCACCTTTCGGTATCTGCACCTTTCGGTTCAACACATCCGACTTCAGCAAGCATTTTTTGAGTACCGAGTTAGCATTCCCTCTTCGATTCCTTCTCCTTAGCCAGTCTGCCCTGTTGCAGCCTGTTATCCAGGATCACTGCGTGGTAGTGTAGAAGGGTCTTGGCAGCTATGGTTCGCTGGCCCTGATGCTAGCAGTCAGCTATGAGTCGCTGACCACTACAGCTCATGCGCTGCTCAGCATCTTGATCCCATTTAGAGGTATAATCCAGTCTATCCGGGTTCCTCTGCATTTGGCTTTGGCTGTGGGACAGAAGGGCTACATCATCCACAAAATCCAGCTCCTCCAGATGGTATTTAGTCTAAGCTTTTTGTTACAGACTTTCCTAAATGGTTGCCTGCCCAAAATACAAAGATGGAAATGGTACAACAAGATCACTAACGTGGAACTGATAGAAAAAAAATGGACAAATACAGTAGATCATGAAATGCGGAGGAGGCAATGGCGATTTAAAAGGCCACATATTACAGAAACCAGTTGGTAATATTACCAGACAAGCTCTGTTCTGAAATGCACAGGGCAAGCGAAGTAGAGGAAGACCAAGACACTCATGGAAGAGTGAGCTACAATCAAATATAAAGGCAGCAAACAGGACGAAGACAGAATTGGCTCAGATGGCTCATGATAGGAAGGCTTGGCGAGTAATTGTAGAGACACTATGCTCCACATGGAGCTGACAGATCTTTGATTGATTGATTGATATTTGTTTAGCGCTGTCCACCAAACTTATTTCTTGACTAATAAAATAACAACAGGTTTGCCATCAACTTCAACGTAGACGCCGCAGGTGAACAAATCGGCCTTCATTTCAACCCACGTCCGCCCGAGGGAGATGCTGTTCTGAACACTAAGATGGGCTCATGGCAGGCAGCAGAGAGAGGCCAGGGATGGTGTCCATTCGGTTGGAGAGAGTTCTTTGAAGTGCTCTTCATTGCAAATAAAGATCGCTTTAATGTAAGTTCGGGAAGTAAAAAGGGTGTGACCTTGTGTTTAGAGTAGTCTGTAACCTTGTGTTTAGTATGTGACCTTGTGCAATAGTAGTCTCTGACCTTGTGCTTAAAGTAGTATATGACGATGTGCTAATAGTAGTGTTGTGACCTTGTGTTTAGTCTGTGATTTTGTGTTTAGTCTGTGACTTTGTGTTTAGTCTGTGACTTTGTGTTTAGAGTAGTCTGTGATCTTGTGTTTAGAGTAGTCTATGACCTTGTGTTTAGAGTAGTCTATGACCTTGTGTTTAGAGTTGTCTGTGACCTTGTATTTAGAGTATGACCATTTGGTTGGTCTATGACTTTGTGTTTAGATAAGTTTGTGATTTTGTGTTTAGAGCATTCTGTGATTTTGTGTTTAGACTGTTAATCAATCAAAGCCCGTCACTTCTCGCGGTGCATAGGCCATCGACAACATTTCGCCAGCGTACACGGTCCTGGGTTGCTTTTTTCTGCGTCTCTCTCCAGGTGTAGTTATTTAATTTTAGTATATAATTTTAGCGCCTTCTCACATTCTCTTCTCCACTTATTTGTGGGTCTCCCGCTCTCTCTTTTCTCCTGGGGATTCCATGTAAGGGCCTGTCTGACTGTGTTAGACTGGGCCTTCCGCACCGTATGTCCTATCCAGCCTCATTTTCTTCGCTTAATTTGTTGTACCAATGGCTGTTGTTGGTTCTTTTCCCACAAGTCTTCATTTCTCACCATGACCTGCCACTGTATGTCCATTATTCTTCACAGGCATCTGTTAACGAAGCACCGGAGTCTTTGTTGTATGACCTTGGTCGTTCTCCATGTCTCCGCTCAATAAAGCAACATCGATTTCACACTTGCGTTGAATGTTCTAATGTTGGTGTGAATCTTAATATATCTGGATCTCCATATATTGTTTAGTGTAGATAAGTCTGTAACCTTGTGTATAAAGTTGTCCGTGATCTTGTGTTTAAAGTAATTTGTGACCTTGTGTTTAGGGGAGTTTGTGACCTTGTGCTTAAAGCAGTCAAGCTGATTAGTTATTGAATTCAGTGATAATCTGAATGCATTTTTGCTGATGGTGTGTTCTGTTATGTTTTATTCTGTTCATAAGAATCGACTTCACTGCACTTCAGGCATACCAATAGGTGCTCAGTCTTTCTCGGTAAATGGTAAAAGTTGTGGATACTGATGGTTCCTGGAGCTAGTTGATTGTACACACTTCTGCTCAGTCTCCTCTTGCACCCCAATCCGGTTGAACATCGTTCAAGATCAAAGATCTCCAGCCTGCGAATTGCTGATTCATCTATTTTAGTGCCGCCATTTAAGATCTTTGTTAGTCTTCCAAATGTCCCATATCCAGTATACCCGTGATTGGTGTCTGTGAAGTCATGATGTCAGCTCTTTCGTTGCCTTGAACCACAGAATGACCAGGGCAGTAGATCCACACCAGAATATCTATTACGTAGAGCAGATTCAACATTAAGGCACATCTGAAAGACTCACAGGCCCCCGAACAAAAGCACACGTCCTCCGCAATTGTTGTAGTGATATGTAGAGCGTGTTGAGTATGGTAGGGTGTGGTGGTAACAGCAGGTTCCGCAGATCAGCCAGCCTTGGGCACAAAGTCAGGAGGTGTTCCTCCTCGTGGTCATGGTTGACTCTGCAGTTTGGTTCACGTAATGGGTCTAATCTATTCAGGTGTTTGTTGAGAGGAGCATGGGCTGTTCTCAGCTTGAAGATCTAACTCTGGTAATCAGCCTTATATTTTGAGCTATTTACTATGACAACTTTAATATATGATGTTGTAGTTGGAAATATTGCGACTGTTTGCACCAGACTTTACGTCCAATATTTCATTGTTAAAGGATGTTGAAAAGGATGTTTTGATATTGTGTTGTAGTTTACAGTGGAGCTGCGATATATGCACCTTTAGGCTCGGCACATCCGGTTTCAGGATGGTATTTTTGGGACAAGGTTTGCCTTTGTTTTTATAATTCCATTTCTTTTAGCCGGGCTGCATGGCTGCAGTCTGTTTCCAGGACCACTTGGAGCTGGAGTAGTGTCTTGGTCAGCTATGCGTCATTGACCCTGATGCAAGCAGCTACCTATGACAACACAACACAATTCAGTTTCATTCACTTGCTTGGAGGTGTGACTTGTGGCAAACTATACACACACACTGCCGCGCGACATGGAGAGCACCCTCTCACGCACTTGAAACATGCCAACCAAGTTTAGAGAAACGTGATCCAATTCACATATGCAATTATATTTCCTTTTTTGTTTATTTTCTCAGGTCTACGTCAATAACAAGTTTTTCACCTCGTATGTCTACCGCATCCCACGTGCAGACATCAAGTACCTGAATATAAATGGAGATGTGACTTTGATGGATGGGGTATTCACAGACCCAATGGTATTGCTTCATTCCTTATGTGGTAGTATTTACAGTACATGATTATTCATAGTTTGAATTGGCTATACTTAGTCACTTCTCTTCTACTATAGGGCATAGTTTAACTTGGCTATACTTAGTCACTTCTCTTCTACCAAAGGGCATAGTTTAACTTGGCTATACTTAGTCACTTCTCTTCTACCATATGGCATAGTTTAACTTGGCTATACTTAGTCACTTCTCTTCTACCATAGGGCATAGTTTAACTTGGCTATACTTAGTCACTTCTCTTCTACCATAGGGCATAGTTTAACTTGGCTATACTTAATCACTTCTCTTCCACCATAGGGCATAGTTTTTCATATAATGTCTTGTAGCTTAACCTTTACAGCACACTTAGTTTCACGAGAGGCCTGAAACCATTTTTTTTTTTCTATGAAACGCACAGTGCAGTGCGAAGTCAAACAACAACGAATGGTAATTTTGTCTATAAGCATCCATGTTAATGCTATGGAAACGGATGAACACGCGTATTTGAATGTAAATAGACATCACTTCCTTCTTGCCCATTATTCAAAATGGGAGATGTGCTTATGGATATTTATAAAAAATTTTGAAATGATAAAGTTTCTATTTCATTCGATTTCAAGATTATGCAAAACAAAAACATGAAAACTAGACAGAATTCCAAATATGGGTCTAAGAGTTACCCTTTGGGCGTTAAAAAGCATTCCAATTACAGAGCTGGGAAAAACAAATATTGAACCCCTTGAATTAAGGAGAAAATATAAATCCCTTAATGTTTGAAAAACTAAAGACGCTACCTGATAATCATCTGCACCAGAAGTTCCAAGAGAGAATAAAAAACAGACAACTAAGGAAAAGCCCCAACCACCCACAGAAAACACGCAGACATCCTTGACGCTGAAACCAAAAGGTGCGAAGCACTTATTCCAGAACCCTGGACACAGAGCCAGGACTGGTCCAAAATAATCTTGGAGGTTCCAGAGCTAACGAGGAAAAATGAGCAGTTGGCAACAGAGCAAAATGTCCACGTTCTACAGGAGCTCAGAGAAAAGCTGCTGCAACCCGCCACTAATCCCTCTTTTCAGGGCACACAAAAGTAACCTAACTCCTTTTGGGCATTCCACAGGAACAACAACAATCATACCATAGCATATCAATCTCTATTCTTTTTTCTTTTTTTTTTTTCTTTTTTTTTTTGGGGGGGGGGGGGGGGGGTCGGGGGGGGGGGGGAATTCTTTATTGTATGTCAATGATAATAATTTTCTAATTTGTTCATAATGTTGTTTGCGAATGCCCACAATGAGTAGGTTACTCTTTTGTTTGCCCTGAAAAGGACGTTAAGTAGATGGTTGCAGTTGCATTCCTCACATCCTGAGCATGCTGTTGAAGGTTAACAAGGGTCCTCGAGGTGGTTGTGCTATGCTTGGCTTCACCCACTACTAAGGGATCACATCGATCCCTCACCTCTTTAGCCAGGCTGCCATGAAAACAGCCCGTTTCCATGGATGGCTACTAGGAAGCCGGGGTGAGGGTCTTGGCCAGTATGTTTTGCCTGACCCTGACCAACATGTCTGATCAGTATATTTTGTCTTCTTCCCCTTGTACATAATAATTATAACAAATCTGGCAAAGTCCAGGCTTTCACTCGGGTTTTTCTATCTTGAATGTTACAACGTGCATCCACATCATTCTTGACCACACAAAAAAGTAACATATCAAACAGCAGGTGGCAGATTTATTTGTATTTTATTCAAGCAAAATTGTTGAAGTGAGTGCAATGAGGTTACAAACAACACAAGAAATACATCTTAACTAAGTAATCCTACATTATATATTATTATTATTATTATTAATAATTGTGAAGGTTGTAAAAGTAAGCTTTTGAATATCACCCCCAACTAAATTCAACGCAGTTCTTGGCAATACACTCTCTTTCCTTTATCTCCACCCTCAACACACTCTCACAAACTCGTATTCCCTATCGCATTCTGTGCATTCACTCATTCAGATCCTCTCAGGCGGGTGATCGTTACATTATACAATCAGATACCTTCAATCTGTTCAATGTATACTCACATGTGATCACACACTCAATCGATCTGCGTATGCACACACTCTGGAACACACATCGTTCCCTAGGTGTCCCGCACACACACATCCAAATCTCTTCTAGTCACAGGGTGTCCAACAC
This sequence comes from Ariolimax columbianus, assembly GCA_036924085.1. Lineage (NCBI taxonomy): Eukaryota > Metazoa > Mollusca > Gastropoda > Stylommatophora > Arionidae > Ariolimax > Ariolimax columbianus. The sequence goes on along the minus strand of JAVGWX010000007.1, from coordinate 33,934,300 downwards.
ACTGCCAAGACTCAAAGGCGTATGCTGGTTCAGTCACCCTGCAATTTATTCAATCTTCATAACATTCGTAAAACAGCCAGCTCAACTAGTAGCAGGCTAACAATCGCTCTTCTATAAAGTCGGTGAACTAAACAGACCACTAGTTAAATTCTCAATCTCTCTCTCTCTCTCTCTCTCTCTCTCTCTCTCTCTCTCTCTCTCTCTCTCTCTCTCTCTCTCTCCATGGCCAGTCTGCTTGAGTTAAACTTTGCCTAGTATTATATAGTCTCAAGCAGTATCAGAGCTGTCCAATGGACCTCTGTGGGTGGTCTGACACAGCATCACTCTAGTTAGATCTACCTCCACTTAGTTGTTATTGGATCGAATCACCCTGAATTTCTTAAATTCTAAAATGTCGCAGCAAGCCCTGCTGGCCTCTGTCTGTCACTAACCCTCACTACCCATATTGAAACGCCAGAGTGGGGAGCTTGTAACCCCTTCCTGAACCAGACACATTCTTTCCCTCAACCCCCTGCTTTCCTTTAACGACTTAGTGTTGAGACGGTGAGTGACCTTGGTATAGTGTTGAGACGTTGGGTTACCTTGGTACACATTTAGGTATCTTTGTTCTCAGAGTCGCCAACCTCATCACCTGTGCCGTTAACGCCAATGCTTTGGCTGGAACTGTTACACAAACTTCAAACAAAACTTATGTGAAGTGGAGATGGATTGAAAATTTTCAATGGGATGAAACATGAGATATTGGGTGTTAGCTACAAAAGGTGAGGTGAATGGGGATATAAATTTGGCTTTCTGTGGTACATTTCTCTTCTTCTTTGTGTTCAGGGTCTTTGGTCATGCTATGTCTGCAGGCCAGTCTCCATAATGAAGTCTGTAGTCTTCACTAGATCAAAGCAGTTGTCCAACAACTTTTATCTCAGCTCCGCACCCTCTGGCCAGGTCTGGCATCTCATTTTCCTATAAAGTGGGAATTCTTGTAGAATGTGCTCTTGATTTTGGCCTGCCCGTTCCATGTGGGCATTCATCTGTGTGTGAGATCTTTAGTTGATATAGATGTTCTAGTAGTCTGCAGTGACCAGTTCTCAAGCGAAATAAGGTGGTTTGTTGGTTTCTTTTGAGTTGGTGAAATGGGTATGGTGTACTGCTTATGTTTCTGTATTTTCTCCATTGGCATATATACTGGTTTCTGATGATGTTCTTGATTTCTCTATACGGTACTCGATGATTAAATTGTGCCTCTTTACTGCCATCTTTTGCTAGAGGGTCAGCTCTCTCATTTCCTGTGATTCCGCAGTGGGAGAGTAATACAAAGTCAAGAGTTGACCCCGCAAATGATGGATAACAGAAATAGATTCTGGCCTACTGTGGGATCCCCAGAAACGAGAAAGCAGATGAGCACGCAAAAGCCAGAAATGGTGGCACACAGATTCCCCATCCACAGAGCTATAAAGAAGCAAAGATACTCATCAAACGATCAATGAGGACAGAATGGAGAGAGCAGTACAAATACCACAAGCCAGAAAATGACAGCATAGACAAACTTGGCATAGATGGGCAGACACAAATCTTCAGACTCAGAATGGGACATTCTAGACTCAAGGCCCACCTACACAGAATGGGTCTCAGAGACACTGCCACGTACAATTGTGACGCATCTAAGCAAACACCAGAACATATTCTGCAGGACTGCTCTACCTATGCAGACCAAAGAGAGGCAGTCTGGCCTTGGGGAGCGACCATGCTCGATAAGCTGTGGGCGACCGGTGAAGACCTGAAACGCAGTCTCCTTCGTAAACCTGATAGGACAAAAAGCATAGTATCTGTTGATCGATGAAAAAGAAGACTGCCATCTTTTGCTAGAGTGTCGCTCTTTCATTTCCTGTGATTACGCAATGGGAGGATAGCAATTGGAGCACTATTGTTGGGGATCTCTGGAGTGGGACATTCCTAAGTTTGATGTTACAGAAGCATTTGAAAGATTGAATTCCTTTGTGACGTACGAAGAGTCAAAACGGCTTATTAAAGCCAGGTACATGACCAAATGGGAAACCGAACATACTGGTTACACCAAAAACGATGCCTATTACCAGTTGAACCGAAGAGAGCAGGTCGTTGTCTTCAGACTTCGCACTGGCCACAATAGACTGAGGTACCACCTATTCAACAAATTGAAGATAGGAGGTACCGACGAATGCCCGTGCGGTACTGGCAAAATGACCGCTGAACATCTGCTGCAGAACTGCCCGACATACGAGGATCAGAGAGAGCAGATGTGGCCATCACCAGTGGAACTGCAAGACAAGCTCTATGGCAGTGGCGACAGCCTCAGGATGACCGCCGCTTTTTTCGAAAAAATAATGATTACTGTCTGACTGCGTACGCAGAAGAAGAAGAAGAAGAATTCCTTTGACTCTGGACCAGTGATCTTCCATTGAGTTTATTACAAACACCTTAAACCATATGTTGAAAGGACCATTCAGGGAGTGGAGCTTGGGAGTATTGGTACTTTTTTATATTTTACGTTTTCTTTTCTGTTGAAAATTGAGATAAATGTTAGCCCTCACAACAATTTAAGATGTTCTGCTTTCCTCAGCCAAATCCTCACGTCAAGGTAATTCCTTCAGGCCTAGAAGATAGTGATCTGGTTGTTACAAAAGGCTACTTTTATCCTGAAGGGAAAAGGTGAATTCATATTTTTCTTTATGATTGTATCACTTTCCTTCATTTATTGCTTCAGTAGTATTAACCTATCACCAAAGTTCACTTCCTTAAAGGAAGTCTGTGTCAAAGAAGTTATGAAAGTTACCAAAAAAATGTCTCACTGTTAGAGACAAATCTGTTATATTTGAAGTTAAATCTGAGCAGTCAAGAACAAGAGGGCACAGTTACAAATTAATTAAAGAAAAGTCCAGATTGGATATTAGGCAATAATTTTTTAGTCAGAGTGTGGTGAATGCTTGGAATGCATTGCCACAGAAAATAATTCAGGCAGGGTCAAGTAATGCATTCAAGAATATTAGATGCACAGTTTTCAGATCAAGGAAAAAGAGTTGTTTACAGACTCGGCAGTCTTCTAAACCAATATAAAGACATTTTTAATAAACAAAAAGTCAATAAATGAAGTCAAAATCAGGAAACATTAAAAAAATAACTCGATCAAACTGTTGGAGTTTAACTGTCTACATCACTATTTATGATTTAAAAGATTGAAGCACAAGACTTCTATGTCTAATAGCTTTAGACTTTTGTTGCTGTTCTTATGTAAGATGGCGACCAAGCAACAGCTGCTCTCATGGTCTGCGCTATTCGTGTGGTTTGTTCGTTCCACTTCATGTGTTGAGCGCGGTGTTGTGTGACGATCATTTCTAGCACGTCCTACACTATTCACAGGAAGCCTATGTGTGTAAATGTCATCGGATTTCGGAGATACACGATCTGTTCTTCATGTGTAATGTTGTTGGATAGGACGTCACTACGGATTGCGCACCGTCCTTGGTTGGTGTGCACGACCTGCTTGGACATTGCTTGCCATGACCGGAAGATGTAAGGTGTGCTCAAGCTTGGCGCCAAGGTCGACTAGCTCTTCCCTGGAAGAGTGAAATGTGAAATTAGTAGCCTGCCGATTAAAGTGAGCTCACAAGCCAACCTCACCTCCTCGGGGTGCACACTGGGCAACTAGAACCGTGAGGCTCTAGGCTAACGAGGCAATGGCTCGCTTGGGGGTACGGGCTCCTTCAGGTTACTTGCAGATGTTGGCCCACCGCAGCTTGAAGAGGAGATGGGCGCAGCCAGGTGATTTCAAGCATAAGAATCACACATGAGGACAAAAACGAAATCTATTATCGTGGGATTTCCATGTCTTCATGTGTGCCCCAACGACCTGGTGGGTTACGGGATGAACTGAACTGAACTGAACTTATGCAAAACTGTAGATTAATCTACATTATTTTTCTTACAACTTGTATTTAGAATGACTACATACCTTTAAAAAAAATACAGAGTATTTATCTGAGATGTCTTCAACTTTAACCTGTGTGTTTATATGTGATTCATTACAGGTTTGAAATCAACTTGATTAATGGAACTTCCCTTAGTGATGATATTGCTCTGGTCGTCAACCCTCGCCGTGATCAAAACGTTGTTGTTCTCAACAGTAGAAAAAATGGGATTTGGCAGAAAGAAGAAAGACACTCATTACCATCTCTTTTTTCGGACAAGATACCCTTTGAGGTGGAGATTGTAGCCAAGTGTAACAAGTTCAAGGTCAGATTATAAGTTTCACATATAAACAGTTACAAATATTTTTTAAAGATATTAAGGATTGGAATTGGACAAATGTCAATTTGCAGAACAGAAAGTATTGTTTAACAATAATATTTAAATCCTTCAGCAGCAAAGAAACTTCTAATTCAGGATCATTATAGAGTATATCCATTTTCACAGAAGTTAGGAAAGTTTTATGTGTGTCTTGATATAAATAAACAGTTTGTATGCATTAAGAAATAGGTTGTCCGAATGAGAAAAAAAATCTTAATTTACAAATATTATACATTTTCAGTTTAAGTATTTACATTTCATATTTTTAAAATACTAACTTACTTAGTCGCTCCTCTTCTACCGTGAGGTGTATAGGATTTCCAGAGAGAACGCCACACTGCTCTATCCGATGTCTTTTTTCCTTGCCTCTTTCCAATCCAGCCCTCGATCACTTAGGGGCTTTTGTATGTTGTCTTCCCAACGTACTTTGGGACGTCCGGGGGGTCTGCGTCCTTTACTTTTTATCTCCCATGACCGCTTTGGTATCCGATCTTCTTCCATTCTACAGACATGGCCAAACCACTGTAACTGAGATTGCTCCACTCATGTCTGCAGGGCTTGAACTTCCAGATGTCTACATATTGTCTGGTTACGGATCTTGTCCCTTTTCGTCACCTGAACCGCCTTTCTTAGATACCTCATTTCTGAAGTTTGTAGTTGCCTTTCTTGGGCTGTAGTCATTGCCCATGACTCACATCCATATGTCAGGACAGGCACATAAGTCGAGAGGTATACATCCATCTTTGTTTTCCTGCTTATTTCTCTTTTACTGAGGAATCCTCTGTTTATTGCACAGAAAAGTCTACCTGCTGCTGCCCTTCGTGCAGTTAACTGTTCTTTGATTCCTTCCGTGCTGTCTATTACCACTCCTAGATATTTAAAGTTGCTGACCTGCTCCAGTGCTCGTGTTCCCAGGGTTATCTGATGTCTCATCTCTGGTGATCACCATGGTTTTTGTCTTGTAGTTGCTGATGTGCATTCCTCTCTTCTTCAACTCTTCTTCCCAGACCTGCAAGTTGATCTGGAGATATGCTTTGGATTTCGTGATCAGGGCCACGATCAGGGCCACATCATCTGCTAATGCTAGTTCCTAAATGTGACTTGGTCTCATCTTCCAGTACCCTACTTCATACTTTTTTGTCCGTTCCTTGCAGGTTTTGATGACTTCATCCATGAGGAGTATGAAAAGGTATGGTGATAGAATGTCACCCTGTCTTACTCCTCTTGTGGTCTTGAACTCTCCTGACTTTTGATTTGATGTCCACACATAATTTCTGCATGTTTTATAGAAACTGTGTATGGCAGAGATCAGGGGTCCTGGGATGTTCTTCCTTGTCAGGCACTCCCAGAGTTTGTCCCAAGGAACTTTATCAAGGCACTCCCAGAGTTTGTCCCAAGGAACTTTATCAAATACTTTCCCCAAATCCAAAAAGCAGAGTTGCATCTCTTTATCATATTCAAGAGCCTTTTCACTTAGCTGTCTGCGTGTAAAGATACGGTCTTTATTTCTGTTTGCCCTAAACCCACATTGAGTTTCATCCATATTTGGTTCTGCTAGACCTCTTAATCTAGAATCCTAGAGTAGACTTTCCCGGGGACACTGAGAAGGGAAATACCTCTGTGATTTTCACATTGTCGATTGTCGCCCTTTTTAAATATTGGTATTATTATTGCAACCTTCCAGTCTCTTGGTATCTTCTTGTGGCACCAAATTGCCTTGAGAATCTTCATGAATAGTATATCTCCTGCCGTTCCCGTGTATTTAACCATTTCTGTTGTTATACCAATCTTAATTTTCTCCAATGCTGCTTTTAGTTCTTCCATTGTGATATTATCGTTTCCCTCCATGGCTCCCTCTTCTTGAATTGGGATTGTTCCTTCCATAGCTTGATTTCCCTCCACTCCAAGAAGATCTGAGAAATATTCTTTCCATCTGTACATTACCTCTTCTGGGGCGGTCAACAGCGCACCTTGTTTATCTTTAACAAATTTCAGGGGGCATTCTTTTTCCTTCCTCATGTTCTTTAAGGTCCTGTAGAACAGTTTCTGGTTTTCTCCTGCATTATTTTTAAGTTTTTCTCCAAATTCTTCCCAGGATTTCTGTTTGGCCTTGAGCACAGTCTTCTTTGCTTCTGTTCTAATATTTACATATTCTTTATATTTCTTTGTTTGTTCTTCTATGTTCCTAGGCCCTAGGTATTGCTTCTATGCCTTTTTCTTTTCTCGTATTATTATTTTCACTTATTCTGTCCACCATGGTGTACTCTTTCTCTTCCACCCTTCTCTATATGACCGCAGACTCTTCGAGGATGTCTTTGAATTTTACCCAGAGCATTTCCATTTCTTCTTCAGATTCATCTATCCTTCCTATTGCCCAGCCCTTGTGGGTGTAAGGAAAGAGCTTCTTCCTCCGAGGTCAGACAAGTGGAACACTTGTACGGAACTAAACAACAAACACTTGCAGATACCACTATATGGCATTAGGCCAAAGGGCAGGAGCCCATAGGTCGCTGGATCAATAACCAACTAACCATAACCACTCTATAATATGGACTCACTAATGATATCACTTCCTTGCTCTTATGTGAAATGTTTCTTTTTATCATACCTAACATGGCGTTAGCCTTTCTCACTGCCACCTGGACTTGCTCCCGTACCTTTTCTGTATGATCTATTAGAAATGAGTTCATGCATTTGAATCCACCATTGTGTTCATTGTGGTGGTAGTTATTTCGTATGTTAGATTCCATCCTGTCTAATGCTCACACTGTGCACTTAATCTGATATTTGGTGTCTACATCACTGAATGCTGAAGGCCACTGTGACCTAGTCAACTATCATCTTGCATTCAATATTACTTGCATTTAGTGGCCCAACATTTGATAAGTGTTTTCTTCTGTCCTTGAACATGAAATTCCAATGTTGTAAGCCATGAGGAGATTGTTTATAGATATGATGTTTTTGACATGCTTGCTAACAATGATGAAACCGACATTTTCACTATGTCATTGACCCTCTCCTGCTCTGATACAAATTTTGTCAACCCTTGCATAACTCTCGTTCGGGTACAGCAGTCATAATCTTTCATTGCTCGTAGGATCCACACAAGCTTTCATTTTTCCCTCCATGGACTCACCACTACAGTTGACATCTATGCAAGAAGCCTACATCAAAGCATGTATGTGCTTGTACAGTTTCTGTAGCCTTTTGTTTTACAGGATAAGGTTACTTGCCTCATAATAATAATAATGTTTGACTAGGCATCTTCTTTTTCTTCTTCTTCTTCCTCGTTCGTTCTCAATCTCCCACTACCAAACCCTGAAAGGGCTTAAGTAGAAGAATGTATTCCAGAGAACGGAATGCGTTGTGTTGTAGTTTACAGCTTGACTGCGATATTTGCACCTTTTGGTCCAACACATCCGACTTCAGCAAGCATTTTATGAGTACCGGGTTAGCATTCCTTCTTCGATCCCTTCTCCTTAGCCAGTCTGCCCTGTTGCAGCCTGTTATCCAGGATTACCGCGTGGAGGTGTAGAAGGGTCTTAGCAGCCATGGTTCGCTGGCCCTGACGCTAGCAGTCAGCTATGGGTCGCTGACCACTGCAGCTCATGCGCTGCTCAGCATCTTGATCCCGACTAGGCATCTGAGGCCCGTTCGTCAGTCTAACGCCACCATGACAGTCAAAACGACACTCTGCCAGCTCTCATCTACAATCCCCAGTGGCGGGGACCGTTGGGGAACGTGAGGAGGGAGTGTTTGAGGAGTTCTTCTTCTCCTAAGTGTCGAACCGGTGTCAGAGTCTGTTGTCTCCCGTTCTTGGACTCCACCTCTACACCATCTGAATGTTTTCCTCCTGCGAGGCAATGAAATTCTTCCTCCGTTTAGAATACGGAGAAATGAGAGGGTGCATAGGGTCTCCTGTGGGGGGGCAAGCGAAAATTGAAATTAAGCTGTGAAGAAGAGCCCTTGTATATTGTATTTTTTCTTGGATGTATGCTGGCTAATGATTCACAGAAAGGGGTCTAGGGATTTGTGCATTAGATGTCATGGCTAAAACCATGTTTGTTACTTTCTGGTGCATTGTTTTAGTTGTATTATTATTGGCTTATATCACTGTACTGTAATTCTGGTATTAGTTCTTTGGTTATATGGCCCGCCTCCCCAGGGAAGTCCCGGCCCATTACATGCTCCGTCTGGCTGTGGAGGCGAGAGACGAAAAGAGTCCATACTCATCCTGGAGAAGTCCTTGGAACCACCCTCACGACACCTGGCTGAAAGAGATCGCTACCTCCCCAACAGAACTGCAGGTTACCTAGAACGCAGCCTGGTCATGGGCATGGTGATTCGTTGTGATGGGCCATGGTTGTCTAATCGTGTCTGTTTCCAGGGAGAGCTACGAATAGCCAAGGTGGTGGTCTTGGACAGTATATGTTGTCTGACCCTGACTAACATGTCTGATCAGTGTGTTGTGCCTGACCTGACCAGACGTTAGTCTTCCTCCCCAAAGTGCACTATTGTTCTTATTGAATTCAGACACAGTATGTGTCCTACGTCAGGAAAACCAAATGTTGTTTAAACTCATCTGTCGTTTGATGTGGAATAACATGCCGAACCAAGGCCCTGTCTCAGGCCATGTTTCCATCTCATTGGTGGACATCAGGGTCAGGGATTAAAGGTGTTGGGCCACCATGACATCACTTTACGTATCAATCTATTGTTATGCATGCGTACCATGTGGCCAGCCCACCTGTACTTTCTTATCAATGCTGTATCTACAACGTCACTGAAGCAAGTTTGACTCCTGCTGCTGGTGTTGCTGATGTGGTCCCATAGTAAGTTTAACAATGTTCTATGCTTCAACATTTGTTGAGAAGCCCAGAGCCACCTAGAGCAAATTTTTCATAGGTTTCATACCTTGCAGCCAAATACCATGGCTGGAATGACCAAGCTGTTGAAGGTGTGAGCTGTTGCTACTGTTTTTCATCTTTTGGACATTGAGCCTGATGCGATTGAAGCTGAATCATCCTCCTGCTATCCTTCATGAAATCTCTCAAGGCATTTCATGGGAGTTCAAAATTTCATGGTCCAAGTAGATGTATGAAGTCACATTTTTGACAGGATCAATTCGAAGCCGTATTTCCTCATAGATGCAGAAAGTGTTCAACAGGTATTGCGTCTTTTGTCTATTTATTTTTAAACCAACTGTCACTCTTGCTTTGTTGTGCTCACTGAGGCATTGCTCAGCTTCCTTGATGCTCTAACTGATTTTGATTGTTATCCTCAAGCCAGAGTTGGTTGAGCATTTCTACATTTATGTTGATATCACTGCATTGTTTCTTATATAGTTTATTATGTTACCATATGTAAGACTGGTTGTAAAATGTTGATTGCATTTACAGATCTACATAAATGGGCTCAAGCTTGCCGACTTCATGACTAGAGGTAAAGTTGATGGCATCAAGAGTGTCGGTGTTATTGGAGAGGCCTACATCTATGAGATCAAATTGCTGAGGAGAGTGGTTCGTAAATTTATTTCTTTTGATAGGCTGTATCTGAAATATACATGGGCAAGTTAGTAACTATGTCACAATTGGCTATTTAAAAAAAGGAACTAAGTGAGATACGAACTTGAAAACAATTTATTATAGCTGTTATATTGTTTATTATTTCTCAACATTGATACATTTATCCCATCACTTATTAGTCTACAAAAACTGGGGCATAGAAGTCTTTGGTCTACTGTCTCAGCCACATTTACACTTCACTTCATCATTCACTTCACCATTCACTTCTTCATCGTTCACGTCTTTGTCATTCACTTCTTTGTCATTCACTTCTTCATCATTCACTTCTTCATCCTTCGCAAAACGTTTCCTGTCAAGGTGGATTTTAAGTGCACCAAACAGGTAGAAATCGATCTACACCAGGCTGTAAGGTGGATGTTCAAGAAGTTTCTACCATAACTGGTCAATTTTCTCTTGGGTTAATTGAGTCATTATGTATTTTGAATACACGCTTGCACGACCATATCACAGATACTGAAGTGATGTCCAGAGCCAACATGCAAAGTATTCATGCACTTCTGAAAAAATCCCAATTGATATGGACTGGCCGCCTTGCCTGAATGTCCGACAAAAGGTTTCCAAAGAGGCTGCTGTATAGCGAACTGAGTGAAAGAGAACGATCACACGGATTTCCAAAAAAAAGCGTTTCAAGGACAGTCTGAAAGAGTCCCTTAAGTGCTGTCAAATAGACATTAACACCTGGGAGAACCTGCCTCACAATCGCTCAACATGGAAGAGCATGGTCACAGACGGCATTGAACTCAGCGAGGGTCTATGTATCCAGGCAGCCCAAGATAGACGTGCATCAGGAAGTCAAGAGCAGAGAAAATTTCAAAGACAACTGCTGATTACATTTGCCAGTCGTACCATAGACTTTTCCAGACTTGAATTGGCTTGATCAGTCACGAGCGCACACACAAACTCAAGGTTGCATTAGGACATGTGCTGATGTTGGTGGTCCTCATCAACGACGATGGACGAATTATTATTATGTGGTCTGGCATTATTATGATGGAGCCAATACTCATCTATCCAGCAGACTTGTCCGTTTTCTTCTTATTGCCTCCCGAAGCATCAACAGAACTTTATAGGAAGCATTTCCTGATGAATATTCTTTGTAGAATGTTCTTTTGCAAAAAATAACAGCACGCTGTTCTTTGATTGTACAGTCTATGAGCACGGATGCCAATTTTATCTGAGCTGCACATGTGCATGCAGCACCTAGTGTATTCTTCCTGCCGTATTCACAAAGCGGATATTGCTGCCACCTGGTGGTGCCTTAATGAGTATACCATGGCAGTACAGGTCAAAATACAGTTGGGAAGGACACCTCACCTTTGTGTACAGATCAAACACAATTTGAAAGGTGAAAATGCATTTTGGAACGTGGAACGTTAGGACTATATGTCCTGGAATTGACATCCACAAAGTGACTAGGACACATACTGTTGTCCCTGCCAAACGAGAATCTGCAAAATAAGCCACAAAAGACGTCTCTCCAGGGCATATGCAGCCACCGCCATCTCTGCAACACATCAGCTTATTGACTGTCTGTAAAGAGGCAAAAGGCCATAGAGTGATACCTTCAGAAATTACCAACTACATTTTTCTGCTATTCGATATCAGTGTGTGACCTACTTACTGACTTACTCTTGTATTATTAGCATTAATAGCATCTGATTAGTCTAATATTAAAGCACTTATTTTTCATGGCCAAGTTATGGTGTTCAACTCCAGAAACTGGAACACTCCGATAAACCCAGCTGTAAATTGGTAACTGACATACAGTTAGGGAGGGCAAAGGTACTGAGGAAGGGTACTGACAACTCTCCTCTTTCAAGCTGGGGGTTAGTATACTGAAGTCTCTAACACTTCATTCCTGGTCAGTGGTCAAGCTGGGGGTTAGTATACTGAAGTCTCTAACACTTCACTCCTAGTCAGTGGTTAAGTCTGCTGAAGGGAGCTGGCCTCCCCCACCACACAAGCTGGGGGTTAGTATACTGAAGTCTCTAACACTTCATTCCTGGTCAGCGGTCAAGCTTGCGGAAGGACTTCCTTTACCTTTTTTTTTTTCATCTAAAATTATCCAGTGAGCAAGCTGGTAGGTAGGTAGTCCGCTTAGGCAAGAAGGGTCCGTTGGTCATGAGTAATATGAGTGGCTGAATCCCAGGCTGCAAACATTGAGGGTGATGTCTTTCTAAAAGTATTTAACCAGGACATTCTTGAACAGTAAAAACTCCAGTATGTGTTTTTATATTCCTCTATATATTGTTCATAACTGTTTAACTTATATAAGAGTTAATACTGCCATATGATGTCTCTTTTATTACTGGTATACAAAAATAAAGTTTGACAATGACAAGAATAGCATCACTGCCTCACAGAGAGCTGTCGTAAGAGGCAACTAACTGTGACATGGCATAACACCAGCCATGGTTAGGTGGTTTTTTTAAGATCAACATGACGATGATGATAATATAATCCCTTTAGCTGTGAGCTGGCAGCTTTTGACAGTCCAATGCCTCCCAGACAAAAGCACACGTCTTCAATTGTTGAAGTGATGTGTATAGTGTGTTGTCATTTCGGCCAATCACCCCGTCCCATGAAACAGTCAGCACCCACTCAAGCATTTAAGTCACCCAAAATGGTCGATTAGTGTATCCAATTCATGGTAGAACTTTTCCTTGGTGTCTTCCGAGTTACTCATAGTTGGGGTATATGCACTGATGATGGAGGCTTGCTTGTTATACACAGCATGATATGTGCAGCACAACTGAGATGGGCTGGCCATGTGGTACACATGTCGGATCAACGTGTACCAAAACAGCTCCTCTATGGTGAACTCCAAAATGAGGGGACGGCGTGGCCTAGTGGTTATGTGACACGGCTCACAACCATAAGGTGCTGGGTTCGATCCCCATCTCAGCACCGGCCGTTACCCCGGGGAAGCAAACCCTTAGAAAATGCAGGAGGAAGCAGACCCTTACATAAAATGCATGCTGAAGTCGGATGCACTGGGCCGACAGGCGCAAAATAAAAACGCAGTGCAATGCACACCGCCTTGGGGATTTGAGAAATAAGGCGAACGCAAAAAAAAACAAAAAAAAAACAACTCCAAAATGGCAATAGAGCAAGCGGTGGGCAGTGGAAAAGGTACAAGGACACACTAAAGATTTCACAGATCCAGTGCAGTATTTACCATGATGACTGGCAAAGAATCGCCACCAATCGCACAGACTGGCGCAGAACTATGAGCGTGTTCAGAGACATGAGGCATCAAGAATAGATGAGGCCATCCATAGACGATCGCTCCACAAGTCAACGCACGTCAACTCTTCTTCAACCCCGAGGGAAGGGGGTGTCTTATTTCCCTGTACAAAGTGCAGCAAACAATTCAAGGCTCAGATTGGCTTATTTAGCCATCTTTGAACTCATGAGAATAATTTACAGTGAATGCTGACAAAGTGGTTCTCATTGATTACTAAGGATGAACAACATCTGTTGTGTATGGTGGGGTGTGGTGGGAGCAGCAGGTTTCATAGATCAGCCAGTCCTCGGCACAAAGTCAGGAGTTGCTCGACTGACTCCTCGTGGTCATGACAGAATCTGCAGTTTGGTTCTTGTAGTGGGTCTAATCTATTCAGATGTTTGTAGAGAGGGGCATGGTCCTTTCAATCTATTCAGATGTTTGTAGAGAGGGGCATGGTCTGTTCTCAGCTTGAAGATAAAACTCTGGTCTTTTTGTTTGTTTCTTGGCTGGGTCCTGGGGATCTGGTTTTACTTGGTGTTTGAAATATATTTGACCTATCTTAACTTAACTTAACGTCTTTATACTGGTTTAGAAGACCCTGCAGAGTCTGTATACAACCAGTTACATTTACATCACCTTGCTCTAAAAGCTTTGCGCATCCAGTTTATTCTTAAATGCATTAACTGTCCCTGCCTCCACTACCTCCCCTGGCAATGCATTCCAAGCAGACACCACTCTCTGACTAAAAAAATATTTCCTAATATCTAACCTGGACCTCTCTTTAGTCAGCTTGTAGCTATGCCCTCGTGTTATTGTAGGTGGCTGTATTTAAAAAAACTTGTTATAGTCTAATTTATCGATTCCTCTGATCATCTTATAAACCTGTATTAAGTCACCACGAATTCTTCTCTCTTTGAGACACTGTAGGCCGGTTTTTCTGAGTCGTTCCTCATAACTGTAATTCTGGAATCCCACTATCATCTTTGTCGCTCTTTTCTGTATTCTTTCTAGCATGTTTATGTCCCCTCTATGATAAGGACTCCACACCTGTACACAGTACTCCAATCTAGGTCTAACTAAAGCTTTATACAGTTTGACGATCACTTCCTTGCTCCTATGTTTAATATTTCTTTTTATCATACCTAACATTGCATTTGCCTTTTTCACTGCTACCTTAACTTGCTCACTCACCTTTCCTGTATGATCTATTATGACCCCTAGGTCCCTTTCCTTATCTATCTTTCTAATATTGTTTTCTCCCATTCTGTAATTATGTTCCATATTGGATCTACCCATGTGGATGACTGTACATTTATCTACATTAAACTCCATTTGCCAGCTTACAGACCATTCTCGAATTTTATCTAAATCCGACATCAATATATCCACTTCCGCTTTAGATGAGACACTACTGCATAGTTTTGTGTCATCAGCAAATTTTGCAATCATGGATCTCATATCAATGTCCAAATCATTTATATATATCAAGAATAAAATTGGTCCCAAAACCGAGCCCTGTGGCACACCACTTTTCACTTCACTCCACTCAGAGTACTCCTTATTTATGCCCACCCTCTGCCTTCTTCCCGTTAACCAATTTTCAATCCATTTGGCAACTTCCCCACCTATTCCATGTGATTTTAACTTTCGAAATAATCTTTGATGAGGTACTCTATCAAAGGCCTTTGCAAAGTCTAGATAAATAACATCCACTGGCTCCCCTTTATCTATGATTTTAGTAACCTCCTCCATGAATTCTAATAGATTTGTTAAGCATGATCTCCCTCTAGTAAACCCATGCTGACTATTTCTAATTAGATTAAATTTGTCTAAATGCATTACAATGTTTTCTTTGATTATTGACTCTAACAATTTACAGACTATGCTCGTTAAACTCACCGGTCTATAATTTGCCGGATATGATTTTTTGCCTTTTTTGAATAAGGGGATCACTCCTGCATCTTTCCAATCCCGTGGAACAATCCCTTTTGTAAGTGATTGAGAACATAATATAGCCAATGGTTTTGCTAGTTGGTCTCTAATTTCATACAGCAATTTTGGGTGAATACCATCTTGACCTGGACATTTATTCACTTTCAACCCCTCCAATTTTTTAAAAACCATTTCCTCTGTAATACAGATTGATCTTAATCCCGCTGTATCCATGTCTCTTTGAAAAATATCTATAGGCTCTGGGATCTCGGAGCAGTCCTCCTTTGTGAAGACTGTGCCAAAGTACTGATTGAATCTGAATACTGATCTGGAATGTGGCTCACCAATCTAGCACTCCTGTCTATAATTATTTTTCAATACTTGCTTGCAAATAAGATCAACATAGATGGTGCCTAACAGACTGCAGATCTATTTTTCTCTAGTGTTTGAGTCCATTAAGATGGACTTGCACATCGTTTAACCATCTTCCAGGAAACTGGTTGTATACAGGCTCAGCAGAGTCTTCTAAACCAGTATGAAGACGTTAAATTTAGTTAAGCTTTGAATGGAGACTTCGTTTCCATTGACCAGTGCTCCATACACAATTGGCTAGCCATATAACAGTCTTGCAGGATGTGTTCAGATGGCTGTGCTGTTTGTCTGCACATACATATATGTGACGAAGCCAATTTTAGCCTGTGTAGGCGGTCTTATGCAGAACAGGATAACGTGTTCTGCTCGATGAAAGACATAGCTGTCTATCATTTGTCAACTTACCGTATGGCTTAGATTAGAGTTTTCTTTTCTTGGAAGGTGATTGTTTGTTCTTTTTTGTTCTTGTGTTGCTTTCTCCTTTGGTAACATGTCAGCTGAAGACCTAGCATAATAATGTCTCTAATAATTTATCTGCTACAACCATATCTTCTATTGAATTACCTTTTAATTTACAGGATACACCTTTTGTGGACAGACTGCCAGGAAGTCTTAAACCTGGATCATGGATCACAGTAATTGGAACACCAAAGAAAAATGCCAACTGCTTTGCCATCAATCTTCAGTGTTCGGATAAGCCTAGTTATGGCCAAGATGTTGCCTTTCATTTCAATCCTCGTTTAAATATTCAGGATTCAGTACGCAACACCATGATAAATGGTTCTTGGGGTCCAGAAGAAAGAGAGGAACCATGCTTCCCCTTCAAGCCAGAAGATCAATTTGAGGTTACCATTCTCAGACTGCCTTATTTGTTTAGGGTAAGTCAAGTGATTACTTAACGCAAACCTTTACCACACCACACACAAAAATGACGTAAATTCCACTGTAGCTGCATTATTTGTCGTCACGTCACGTCCTGATTGCTGACTCTAACCTGTTTTTTTGTTTTTTAAAAATACATATGATTTGGTCATGTGTAGAGACATATATTAATAAAGAACTTGTTGGTGTTATTGTTTTTATTGTGTGTGTTAGTTTCTTAGATACAAGAAGATGAAGTTGAAAGTGTCCACAAATATATCACAAACACTTAGACTCGAAGATTGGAGTCCAGAAATATTTTCTATTTGTCACAGAGTGCTGCTACTGTTCTTCTATAAGACACATCTGTTAGTTTCCACTTCAAACGTATTTATTGCTTCTAAATAAGCAAACTAAACAGATTTACCTAAAAAAAGAAATCCTTTGCAACACCTTAAATTCATCACCTTCAATAATGAAATTACTTTCAAATCTAATTGAAAAGCATTAATCCTTTCAAAATTCTCAATCAAATCAATAATAAGCTATTGTTCAACAAGAAACAAGTGGACGGAAATTGCTTAGATTTCAGTTTTCAAATACCTGTATGTTCAGCTATTTCTATGGCACTAACCCAGACATTTATACATGATAAACCGTCGACCCTAGAGTAAGTTAGGAAATGAGAAGGCTGATGAGCTGGCCAGATAGCCACTACCTAGTATCACACTACAGACCCGTGGGTAAAACCAGAGAAACAACTAAAGACAGGAGTGGCTAGACAAGTGGGC
The DNA here is from genome assembly GCA_036924085.1 of Ariolimax columbianus. Lineage (NCBI taxonomy): Eukaryota > Metazoa > Mollusca > Gastropoda > Stylommatophora > Arionidae > Ariolimax > Ariolimax columbianus. The sequence goes on along the minus strand of JAVGWX010000007.1, from coordinate 33,917,213 downwards.
CATATCCCAGACAGGTCGAATGTATTTCAAACATCAAGCAAAACCAGATCCCCAGGACCCAGCCTAGAAACTGAAATGAAGAGACCAGAGTTTGATCTTCAAACTAAGAAATGGCCATGTCCCTCTCATTAGACTATAATAAGTTTTTTAAAACATATCCAACCACAAGAACAAGAGGGCAGCATAGCTACAAATTAACTAAAGAAAGATCCAGATTAGATGTTAGGAAATTTTTAAAAAAAGTCAGTTTGTGGTGAATGCTTGGAATGCATTGCTACAGAAAGTAGTGGAGGCAAGGACAATAAATGTAGAATAGATTTGATGTGCATAGCTTTTAGAGCAAGTAAATGAAACTGGTTGTATACAGACTCTGTAGAGTCTTCTAAACTAGTATAAAAACGTTGAGTTAAGTTTGAGTATCTGAATAGAAAAGACCCACTACGTGAACGAAATAGCAGATTCTACCATGAACATAAGGAATCAGTAGAGCACCTCCTGACATTGTTCCCAGGGCTGGCCGATCTACAAAACTGGCTGCTCCCACCACACCCCACTATACACAACACACTCTACACATCACCAATTGAGGGGGGGGCATGTGCTTTTTGTCCAGGATGCATTAGGTTGTCAAGAGCTACCAGCTCACAGCTAAAGGGATCAAGATGCTGAGCAGGGCATGAGCTGCAGTGGTCAGCGACCCATAGCTGACTGCTAGCGTCAGGGCCAGCGAACCAAAGCTGCCAAGACTCTTCTTCACCTCCACGCGGTGATCCTGGATAACAGGCTGCAGCAGGGCAGACTGGCTAAGGAGAAGGGATCAAAGAAGGAATGCTAACCCGATGCTCAAAAAATGCTTGCTGAAGTTGGATGTGTTGGACCGAAAGGTGCAAATATTGCAGTCAAGCTGTAAACTACAACACAACGCATTCCGTTCTCTGGACTACATTCTACTACTTAAGCCCTTTCAGGGTTTGGTAGCAGGAGATTGAGAACGAACGAAGCCAAGCCAAATCTCAGAAATAGCAATTATAAATTTAAGAAACTGGGGTCAGGGAATGTGAAGTGACAATGTCCGCAATCAAACAATATGTTACGATCTCGTAACCCAAGAGCCAAAGAAGAGACAATGTAATACAGTCATAAAACTGTCAATTGCAATGAATTTACTATGTTTGCAGAATTTTAAAAAAAAGACTGGCTACTTCGATCGACAATCATGGGATACCAGGAGTCAGGGATCCAGACCACCAGGCTGTCCCCTAATTTGAAAAGGGGGGGGTTGTTTAACGATATAAAATAGTCCTTAATGAGGAGGTCCAAAAAAATTAAGTCAGAACACTTACAAAGATGAATTACCAGGCACCACTAAGGAGGTAAATCCTGTACCTCTTCCAACCCCATGGGAAATTTACCAAAATCTCAGCATTGAAACATTTTAATTGAAGAACAACATACCCTCCAAAGGGAAACAGCAGCATGTGATATGATCAAAGAACTATACCCCAGAGAACATAGGAGCAAGGAAGTGATAGTCAAACTGCATTAGTTGACCTAGATTGGAGTACTGTGTACTGGTGTGTAGTCCTTATTGTAGAGGGGATATAAACATGCTGGAAAGGATGAAAAGAAGAGTGACGAAAATGATAGTGGGATTCCAGAATTAGTTATTATGAATGACTCAGGAAAACCGGCTTAGTGTATAAAAAAAGAATAATTTGAGGTGACAATACAGGTTTATAAGATAATCAAAGGAAAGGATAAATTAGACTTTAAGAAGTTTCTCCAAGCACAACCACCTACAAGAGCAAGAGGGCATAGCTACAAATTAACTAAAGAAAGGTCTAGATTAGATATTAAGAAATATTTTTTTAGTCAGAGAGTGGTGAAGGCTTGGAATACATTGCTACAGGAAATAGTGGAGGCAGGGTCAATTAATGATTCAAGAATAGATAGAATGTGCATAGATTTTAGATCAAGGAAATATAAAAAAACGTGTTGTATACAGACTTTGCAGAGTCTTCTAAACCAGTATAAAGACGTTAAGTTAAGAAGCATGTATCAAAGTTAAGAAGCATGGATCCAGATACATATTAATGGACAGCAATGAGAGCTGTGAAGAATAGAAGTACAACATTCTATGTTGTCTATCCAGATAAAGAAAACTAAACCACTAGTTCCGCCATTGGAAAATTCTATTCAAACTACTAGATCGAAGTACAGACACTGACTATTGCTGCAGAAATAATATACAATGCAGCAAACCAATGCCAGTAGGCTGTTTTCCATACAGAAATAATGTCAGTTCTGCAAAACCTAAAAAGTGATAAACTACCAGACCTTTGGTCAACTAAAACCATCATCATGTGGCATGTTCTTTGCAAAACTTCACTCCCATCACAGCCCATGTGAACAAAACTCAAACTCTTGCCAAATATCCAACCCACTCCAGAGTCTTGGCCAAGCATTCCTTGAAATCTATGTATCTTTTACCTGTTCCAGATGTTACCTTTCACTTCCTTGATCCGTATGTTTTACCTGACCCTGATGTGTCTCTTGACTTCCACCTTGATGAGTATGTTTGACCTGACCCTGATGTTACTCTTCACTCCCACCTTGATGAGTATGTTTGACCTGGCCCTGATGTTACTCTTCACTTCCACCTTGATCAGTATGTTTTACCTGACCCTGGTGTTGTTCACGGTTCTAAAAAATGTAATGCACAAATGAATTTGTTTTTGTTTTTGCATTCGCCTTATTTCTCTAATCCGCAAGGCGGTGTGCGTTGCACTGTGGTTTTTATTTTGCGTCTGTTGGCCCAGTGCATCCGACTTCAGCATGTATTTTATGTAAGGGTCTGCTTCCTCCTGCATTTTCTAAAGGTTTGCTTCCCCGGGGTAACGGCCGGTGCTGCGATGGGGATTGAACCTAGCACCTTCTGGTTGTGAGCTATGTCACTTAACCACTAGCCCACGCCATTCCACCCTTCTTTGAATGTATTGGTTTTGTGTTTCTTTTTTTTCATCTTCTTATTCTTCATTAACCATCAGACTTTAGCTTCAATAACTCTAAAATAGGCAGCAGCCGACTTGATGCTCTGTACTCTTCCATCCATTTTCCATGGATTAATATTTGTTGTTGCCACACACTGCTCTTTTCACTAGTGTATGATGGAATTTTTATGTTGGAATGTACTGTTTTTGTTTGAATTTTGTGTTTGAATTTACTGTTTTTTGTTTGGATTTGATGTTAGCATTTACTGGTTTTGTTTGAATTTCAGGTGTTTGTCAACCGTAAGTTCTACATTGACTACACTCACAGAATTGATCCTGGCCAAGTGTCCCATGTCATGCTGATGGGTGATTGCAACTTCTTTGAGCCAGAGTTCTACTAACAGTTTAGCAGAACTATGTTTACATAGTATCCACTATTTAATGTGTTGAGACTATGCAATACCTTTTTTTAAATTCTAATTAACATATTCATATTAATATTCCTAACCTATATAATATATATATATATATATATATATATATATATATATATATATATATATATATATATACATATATATATATATATACATATATATTTCCTCGCATGCGACATCTACCAAACTGACGCAGAGGATAATGTGAATGTGTGATATACTATTTGGTCAATCTCTGTTAATTGTCAGGGTAGTGGTTTCAAAATCTGATTTATTTACTAATAATCTCTGTTAATTGTCAGGTTAGTGGTTTCAAAATCTGATTTATTAACTAAGAATCTCTATTAATTGTCAGGCTAGTGATTTCAAAATTTGATTTATTTAACTGTCAATCTCGGTTATTAGGGGGTTTTAACTAAGAATCTTTGTTAATCATCAAGGTAGTATTTTCAAAATCAGATTTATTAACTAAGAATCTCTGTAAACGTCAGGGTAGTGATTTTGAAATCTGATTTACTAACTGCCAGACTTTGTTAATTGTTATGGTTGTGATTTTGAAATCAGGCAAAAAAAGAGAACTTTGGGAGATTGAAAAATGATTAAGAAAAAAACTGCTTATGAAGAATACAGATAGTTAGCCACAGAAAAACCAAAAGATACTGTCAGCATGCATTGTGTTGTTCGATGTGCAACTGGAGGCAGACATTGCACAAGTGTTAGTTGTGTGTCAAATTTGCAACATTGTCTTCTATGAAAAGAACCCACATGGAAAGAGATTTTCTATAAATTTTATTTTAATGACAAGTTGAATTAAGCTGAAATAATAGTTTAAGAATGTAGATAGTGAAAAGTGCTTAAAATGTCATGTTTTTTTTTGTTTGTTTCATGTGGAGCTCAGAATATGTGATTGAAAAAAGGGGTTAAAACAGCTTGCCTCAATGATCAGCTTCATGTACTTTACTCAACTGTAGATATGGGTACCCCACTCATCTTTTTATCTGACTCCATTTTTTAAACCGACTCATCTTTTTATCTGTATTCTCTTAATTGCCGGACTCATCTTTTTATCAGATTCATCCTTTTTATCGGACTAATCTTTTTTTTTTATCTGACTTATCATTTCACCTGACTCATCTTTTAACCCAATTCATCTTAATTGCCTGACTCATGTTTTTTTTATCTGACTCATCTTTTTACCTGACTCATTTTTTTACCTGACACATCTTTTTACCTGACTCATCTTTTTACCTAACTCATCTTTTGTACCTGACTCATCTTTTGTACCTGACTCATATTTGAGTTAGAGAAGGCAAAAGAAGCAATCAACACACTTTAAAAAACAATTGACGAAGTGATCAGTATCTGCTGTGTAACTGGCCTTGCTTTATGGTGTTGTTGTTATTGGCGTTATAAACTGAGCTGCATTATGGCTCTTGCTCTTCAGTCTAATGCTATGTTTTTGCATTTGCAAGTGCTTATTAAATGTGAAGATTTAAATGCACACACTTAAATCAGTCAGATTAGAATTGCCTACATCAATTGTTCCCAAATTTTCCAAATTGTGGACCAACTATATTCGAGTGCTTGTTTCTTATACCGAGTTTGGTCCACATTAGTGACATGTTCCAATACATCCAGCTGTAAATGGGTATCTGGTTTACTGTTAGGGAAGGGAAGACAACGAGGAAGTGAACTGGATAGCCAACCTCATAAAAAGTGGAGACCAAGTATACTAAAGTTCTTGATACTTCATCCCCGACAGCTATGTCTGCTATGGGTCAACCTTGACCTTTTAGCCCCTGAAACATGTAGTGAAGTTATGAACATACACAAACATATTTCTAGCATGCTGTGTAACCTTCTTCTGCTTTTGTTCTCAATCTCTCACTACCAAGTACTGAATAGGGCTTTGCAAGTAGCAGGATGTAGTTAGAACAAAATGAATCATGTCACTAGTTTACAGCTTGATTGCGATATTTGCACCTTTGGGTTCGACATATTCTTCTGATAGCAGGCATTTTTGAGTACAGGGTGAGCTTTCCCTCTTTGATCCCTTCTCATTAGTCAGCCTACTCTGTTGCAGCCTGTTATCTAGGATCACCGCATGGAGGTGTAGAAATGTCTTGGCAGCTTGATTTTGCTAACCCTGACACTAGCAGTCAGCTTTGGGCTGCTGATCACTACAGAGTTTAACCCATTTGATATTAACCTTTACAAGACCACACCAAAAATGGGCACAATTTCCCCTGCAGCTGCACTGTTTTTCAGCATGTCACATTTGACTATAGTTGTTGACTTTGAGAGCCTGATACCTTTTTGTTAGTTGATCTATAGATGTGATTATGTTGTGTGTAGAGACATATATTAATAAAGAACTTGTTGGTGTTTTGGTTGTATGTGTGTTAGTTTCTGAAATACAAGAAGATAGTGAACATTTATAAAAGAAAACAAACATTTAGACTCACCAATTAGAGAACGTCGGTCTTCAATAAAAATCCTTTGAAATCTCCACAAAGCAATGATACTTTTCTTTTCTAAGAGCGGCATATCTGTTAGTTTCCAATTGTATTTATTTCATTTACATAAACAAGCTAAATACATCAACCTCACAAAGATCTTTTGAAACAACTTAACTTCACCATTCTCATTCTTGGTTTTGCTCAAATTCGCGTGAAGAAGGTAAAGTGTTTCAAATTCATTTTTAAATCTGTGACGAAGGAAATGTTTTTAAATCTGTGACGAAGGAAATGTTTTTAAATCTGTGACGAAGGAAATGTTTTTAAATCTGTGACGAAGGAAATGTTTTTAAATCTGTGACGAAGGAAATGTTTTTAAATCTGTGACGAAGGAAATGTTTTTAAATCTGTGACGAAGGAAATGTTTTGGGCAAACAAATGCCTAAATTTCAGTTGATTTCTGCTGTAGCTCAATTGGCTATATATGGTTAAAACGGTGTTAATTCGGCTGTTGCTTTGACGTGACTTTGGCCGTTACACCGAAAACTTTGTCAGTCTGATAAAAGCAACAAAGGCACGGTAAAAAGTTTAATTTAATTAAAAAAATAATAAGCTTCAAAATAATGGAAAAAGTTCAGAATCTTTAAACAAATTGCAAATATTTGTTAAACATGTGTTAAACAATTTAAATACCTGGGAGCACTGGTGGATGGGGAAGGTTTCAAAATTGAGATTCAGGCAAGAACAGCAATGACCATGGCTGCTCTGACCAAACTGATGCCTCCATGGAGGGACAAAAGCATCAACCAAGTTGAGTTTAATGTATTCACTTGTCACTTCCATGTACCGTTACACGTGCAAAACTTGGACTCTGACAGTGGTTCTAGAGTAAAGAATTTGTGTAATGGAGATGAGATGTCTGTGTCAAATTCTCGGCATTTCATATCTAGACCAGGTCACGAATAAGGCAGTTGACTATGGTAAAAGCTTGCAAATCTTACGTGGTATGGGCATGTATCAAGATCGTCTGGGTTGACCAAATGACCCTGCAAAGTACTGTGCCTAGGAAGCGTAAGAAGGGGGGGGGGGGTAGAAAAAGAGATGGGAAGGTCCATAGCTTGAACAAATAGCATGGCACAAAAACCGAGTGCAGTGGGGAATTATTTGAAATGTCATTGTAGAGGCGTTCTGACAAACAATTTCAATTTTGCTATCAAGGCTTCCATCTTTTATAAAAACAATTCCCAGGTAAATGAACTCTTGGACTTATTTCAGTATGGTGCTATTTACATATGTTAAGTCAATAAGTGGCCTTGGTTTTATGCTAGTAATATATATTATATATACAATAAATGCTTTCTTTAATTCAGCCAACATTTTTGCCAATGTGTAATGGCTTTCAAAATATAATCTGCAAATAAAAGTGTACTTAAAATGTTTTGATATCTTCAGTTGTTTCTTATTTTATACACCTCCCCCATAAATGTTTTGTTGTACGAGGACGATTTGAAAAGTTTGACCTCCAATGACATAATCATGACAACAGGGCTCAGAAACACGTGATACCTATGTGAAAATAATCTCTAAGGAAGTGATTATAAGGGCATGTGCATGAAACTGGACGCATGCTCACAGCAGACATTAAAATGGCGGCCTACTTGGAAATAACAATGTGCTGTGATTGAATTCATGACAGCAGGAGGTTGTGTGCCCATCGACATGCATCGAAGAATGACTGCAATATATGGTGATGCCTGTGTGGATGTCAGTACTGTCAGGAGGAGGGCACGGACTGTAAAAGGTGATAATCCAGCCATGATGAACCTGCATGACAAGGCTTGAAGCAGAAGCCCAATCACAGCTGTGGATACAGTGTGGGTGAACTAATTCATGCCAATCGCTGTTTCAATCAAAAAGATATTGCAGCAATGCTTATGATTTTGGTTGAGCAATTCCATTACATTATCCATGTATTGTTTGGGTATAGGAAAGTGTGTGCGAGATGATCCCTTGGATATAGGAAAGTGTGTGCAATATGGATCCCTTGGGTATAGGAAAGTGTGTCCGAGATGGGTCCCTCACATTTTCAAATAACTAATCTGGACCTTTCTTTAATTCATTTGTAGCTGTGCCCTCTTGTTCTTATAGCCAGCTATACTTTGGAAAACGTGTTATACTCTAATTTATCCTTTTCTTTGATTAACTTATTGACCTGTACTAACTCTTTCTGTGCACAATTTCCGTTCTGTAAACAGTCAATTTAAGGAAGGCAAAAAAAACTAAAGGTTATATTTTGAAAATAAAAATTACATGTCAATAAATAAACATATCTGTATTCATCATCATGTAGCATGCACTTTGTAGAATGTCGCTCCCATCACAGTCTGTCTGAAAGAAACTCGTTCTCTTGCCAAAACTCCAGCCTCCGCCACTCATACTCAGGCATTCCTGGATATCTTGGTGCCATCGTCTTCTTGGTCTACCCCTTCCTCTTTTGTCTGGCACCATACCTTCCATCACCGTTCTCTCAAGACCATTGTGTCTCTTGATGTGACCAAAGTATTTGCATTTTCTAGCCAAAATGGAATTGATAAATCAGTTCTCCTCTATGCTCAACTCTTGCCGAATGTCTACATTTGTTTTTTTCTCTGTCTAAGGTATTCTGAGGATCTTTCTGTAACATTTTGACTCAAAGGATTCGATTCTTTGTCTAGAAGTTTTGGTAATCGTCCATGGTTCACAGCCATAAGCTGCCACAGGAAAAACACAGGCTCTCAAGACTTTTACTTTTATCATTTTGTTTGTGCTCTGCCATAATTTCTTCAGGCATTTCAGTCTCTTCATTGCCATGGTTAGTCTTCTTCTTATTTCTTTCAAGCAGTCGCCATTTTTGTCAATTCTGGAGCCCAGATATTCAAAATGTGTGACCTGATCTATTTTCTCATCACCCACTGTAAATTTATGCTGACATTGTTTTGTTGGTGGTCATTATCTTTGTTTTATTTATGTTTATGAACAGGTTTTGATCTTTACTATGTTCATTAACGGCTGAAAGTAGCTGCTCTAGCCCTTCTTGATAGTATCACTGTGTCATCTGCATATCTTAACTCTGGAACTTCGTACCCCCCAATCATAAATGGGTCGAAACATTCAATGTTCTCGTCTTCTCAAAAATTTCTCATTATATATTCCGCATATATGTTTTACAGATAAGGTGAGAGGATACATCCTTGTCGGACGACTCCCTTTTGTACTGCAAACCAATCCGATGTTTGCCCAGATACTCGGACAGTGGCTTGTTGATCTTCGTATAATGTGTCAATGAGATGGACTATGTGCAAAAGAAACACCATTTCCTTCATGATTCTCCACAGATTTTGATGTTTTACTGTGTCGAAGGCCTTGGTGTAATCAATGAAGGATGTGTACAGGTTTATATTAAACTCTCTACATTTTTCGTACATATTCCTGAAATTGAATATGTTGTCCCTGGTCCCTCTGTCTTTCCTAAAACCTACCTGGACTACGTGAATTTCAGATTCAAACCTTTATCTCTTTCCTTCCTAAAAGGATTCACAAGAGTATCTTGCTAGAGTGGCTGATCAGCGCGATAGTTCGGTATTTCGTGCACAGCTTCAGGTTGCCTTTTTTGGGGATTGATTTCTTCCATGCTTCTGGCCACTCTGCACTGTGCCATATCTGTTTATACAGCTTGTGATAGATTCGAGCACATGCCTCTCCTCCTGCTTTAATCTGTATTATTTATCTTATTATGCACCAATTTGACGAAGAATAGATAATTTATAAGAAAAAGAAGGCTACATAGCAATACATAGAGTACTATAGAAGAAACAAGAGCAAATATTACAGTCGAGGAACAAACAATTTCAATATTCGCTTTATTGACAATTTCAGCATCTTTGCTTCTAAGTATTAGTTCATAATTGAATTGTGGAAGTCCAGAATAAATTTGAAAATATATGTACCCAATAGAAGAAAGAAAGTCCAAAAGCTTTCATCCACATAAATGGAGAAATTCTGGAACAAGTGTCAAGCTATGTATATTTTGGACAACTCATTTCAGCTGATGACAAATGCGAAAGGGAGATCATTAAAAGAATGCAATGGCCAAAAATACATTTAACAGTATTCTTCTTCTTCTGCGTACGCAGTCAGACAGTAACCATTATTTTTTCGAAAAAAGCGGCTGTCATCCTGAGGCTGTCGCCACTGCCATAGAGCTTGTCTTGCAGTTCCACTGGTGATGGCCACATCTGCTCTCTCTGATCCTCGTATGTCGGGCAGTTCTGCAGCAGATGTTCAGCGGTCATTTTACCAGTACCGCACGGGCATTCGTCGGTACACCCTATCTTCAATTTGTTGAATAGGTGGTACCTCAGTCTATTGTGGCCAGTGCGAAGTCTGAAGACGACGACCTGCTCTCTTCGGTTCAACTGGTAATAGGCATCGTTTTTGGTGTAACCAGTATGTTCGGTTTCCCATTTGGTCATGTATCTGGCTTTGATAAGCCGTTTTGACTCTTCGTACGTCATACTAGTATCTGTTTGTGGTAGTCTTGCACCTTCTTTTGCCAGTCTGTCTGCCTCCTCGTTGCCTTGGATGTTGCAGTGTGATGGGACCCACTGTACCACTATCCTTTTTGGTGCGGACTGCTGGCACAGTTTGCAGAGTGCTGCTCTTAAGTCATTAAGCTCAGTATTTTTCTGGCTTTTTAGCGCTGTGACTACGGCGAGAGCATCTGTAAGCAGGACTATATGGCTTTCATTTTCACTGTGTGTCACCATTTCTTCCACTGCCGCCCTCAGTGCCTCTGCCTTCGCTCTGAAATTACCAGTAGCGAATGACAGTGTTATTTTTCTGCCATTTGGTAGGTTTAGTTTCCCATTTCCCAAATTGTTTAGTCTCTGGTGCATTGGATGGTCGGTCAGTCTTCGGAGTTTCTCTGACTGCAGCTGGGCTCTGCAGTCTCTTCTATCGGTCATGGATTGCAGTTTTGTAATCTTTTCAAGTTCTACAATTGGCGTTGACTTCATGCCACCTGTTATAATTCTCATGGCTTGGTTTTGAAGTTTGCTAACTTTATCGAAGTTCGCCTTCGCTGCTGTTGTCCATGCCGCAATGCCATACTCGAGAACTGGTCTCACTCTTCCAGTGTACAGTTTCTTTAGTATGCCTTCGTCTGCTCCCCAGCTTGTGCCAGCAAGTTTCCTCATGATTGCCATTCTTTCTCTGGCTTTCATTCGGTTTCTCTCAATCTGACTTTTCCATGTCATGCACCGATCAAATGTGACTCCCAGATAGGTTGGGTTGTCGTTTGGCTGCAGGAATTTGCCATTTAGACTTAATTTGGTATTTTGGGGTTTTAATGAAAGCGAGAATATTGTGCATGTGGTTTTCTCCTCGTTTATTTTGACCAGCCATGAGTTCGCCCACTCTTCCAGCGATGCATTTAACAGTATGAGAGATACACTTCTGTCAAAGCAGAAATCTCAGATCTTTAAAATGAGAATCATAAAATGCTATGTGCATTCAGTTTTATTGTATGGAGTAGAAACCTGAACCCTGACAAAGACAATGGAGAAGCGTATTGAGGCCTTTGAAATGTTGGTAATCAGAAGACTTAGACGAGTTTCTTGGAAAGATAGGAAAACCAATAATGAGGTTCTGGAACAACTCCAGGTGGAACAGACACTTATAAAGGAAATAAAAATTAAAGAAATAAAATTTTTGGTCATGTCAAGCGCCATGACAGTCAGCTAAAGGTTATTTTGGAGGGCAGAGTAGAGGGCAAGAGAGCCAAACGGTGACAGAGGTACAAATGGACAGACATCAGGATGTGGTCGTGACACAGTTTGAATGCGTGTACCAGCCTGGCGCGAGACAAACAGATGGAGATCCATTACCGTCAACCTCCGTGTATGATGATGACGATGATATCATCCAATAGAGGTGAAGATATGATACATTTAGTAAAGACTGTTTACGCTCAACACATTTGCAACCACAAATACAGGAGAAACAAGTCAAATCGATGTTTCAAAGAATACGCACTATCAAATCCACAATTTAGACTGGCTATTATTAGAGTAAACTGGAAGGATAAGACTGGATACTAAAGGATGTAATAGTAAAACTATACTGACGGATTTAAGAAACAATTCGTATGGTGCGAAGTATAGTGAATTGGCTCCAACTGAATGTGCTGTGATGCACCGTTTCGATAAATGGCATGGAATGAGTTAACTTGCCTCAAATTCTTCTCTTTTGTAGACACAGTAGGCAGGTATTTCTGATTCTTTCCTCATAACTATAAATCTTCAGACAAATGTATATAAATCCTTAAGAAATACAGTATAAGATGTGTGTGTTTAATCAATTTCTGTGTCAAAACTATTGATATTATTTATTTTAGAAATGCATGTTTTCAGATACACTTTCACTAAAGAAACTGTACACTGGAAGAGTGAGACCAGTTCTCGAGTATGGCATTGCGGCATGGACAACAGCAGCAAAGGCGAACTTCGATAAAGTTAGCAAACTTCAAAACCAAGCCATGAGAGTTATAACAGGAGGCATGAAGTCAACGCCAATTGTAGAACTTGAAAAGATTACAAAACTGCAATCCATGACCGATAGAAGAGACTGCAGAGCCCAGCTGCAGTCAGAGAAACTCTGAAGACTGACTGACCATCCAATGCATCAGAGACTAAACAATTTGGGAAATCGGAAACTAAAGCGGAGGAACTTTGCAGAAATAGCCAAAGCAAAGATGCACGAAGACCCCATAAACGCACTAACAACACCAAAGCCCATCACTACTGTACATTTACTGTACACAACACTGTCATTCACTACTGGTAAGTACACAAGCAATTTTAGAGCTGAGGCAGAGGCACCGAGGGCGGCAGTGGAAGAAATGGTGACACATAAAGAAAATGAAAGCCATATAGTCCTGCTTACAGATGCTCTCGCCGTAGTCATAGCGCTAAAAAGCCAGAACAACACTGAGCTTAATGACTTAAGAACAGCACTCTGTCAACTATGCCAGCAGTCCGCATCAAAAAGGGTAGTGGTACAGTGGGTCCCATCACACTGCAACATCCAAGGCAACGAGGAGGCAGACAGACTGGCAAAAGAAGGCGCAAGACTACCACAAACAGATACTAGTATGACGTACGAAGAGTCAAAACGGCTTATTAAAGCCAGATACATGACCAAATGGGAAACCGAACATACTGGTTACACCAAAAACGATGCATATTACCAGCTGAACAGAAGAGAGCAGGTCGTTGTCTTCAGACTTCGCACTGGCCACAATAGACTGAGGTACCACCTATTCAATAAATTGAAGATAGGTGGAACCGACGAATGCCCGTGTGGTACCGGTAAAATGGCCGCTGAACATCTGCTGCAGAACTGCCCGACATACGAGGATCAGAGAGAGCAGATGTGGCCATCACCAGTGGAACCACAAGACAAGCTCTATGGCAGTGTCGACAGCCTCAGGATGACCGCCGCTTTTTTCGAAAAAATAATGGTTACTGTCTGACTGCGTACGATAATGAAGAAGAAGAAGATACACTTTCTTTTTGCGTCTTCTTTAGTGTTCATCCGGAAAAGGACACTCTGACATAGTTTACAGCGAGGCTGTGTGATAGCTGCGCCTATCCGCCTGACACATCTAATTTAAGCTGGGTTTTTTTTTTTAGTACTGGGTTGATTTCAATTGCAATCAGCTAGTGCAGCCTGTTTCCATGGCCAGCACGTGGAGACGGAATAGTGTCTTGGTCAGCTGTGGTTCCCCGACGCTGATGCAAGCAGCCAGCTATAAATCGAGAAAAGAGAATTAAGTCAAAATCAAGGTTAGACAGTTGTTATTTTGTCTATATATCATAGCATACCTACTTGTTGAAGACCATACTAGAGAGTAGGGTGGATGGCACTTGTTCAAGAGGCAGACAACGTTATAAGTGGATGGAGAACATCAGGAAATGGACTGGAAAAAGCCTGTCAAGTTGCACCATTGTGGCAAGAGATAAGAGTATACTGGAGATCCATTGCAGGTGACCTTCGATGCGGTGATGGTACTTGAACTGAACTGTCAGCGCATTTACTGCTACATTTTGGCCCTTTCTTTTTATGTAAAGAAAACCTATTACAGACTTTAGAACAAAGCAATTGTCTTGTATAGGACAAGTTATAAGAAGAAGAGGGTCGAAGCATGCTGTTATTGCATGCAAAATAGTTGGAAAAGGGGATAGAGGCCAATAAAACCAAAATGTTAGATGTTTAACCGGGCCAAAGATGGAGCAGTGAATGAGCTGACAGCAGTCAACGACTTATAGCTGGCTGCTTGTTTCAGGGTCAACGACTCATAACTGGCTGCTTGTATCAGGGTCAGCGAACCACAGATGAGGAAGACCCTATTTTGCCTCCAAACTGGCAGCTTTGGAAACAGGCTACACTAATCACTAGTGTAGTCTGGCTAAAGGATACTGATTGCAGAGGGAAGGCAAATCCAGTACCCAAAAAAAGTCAGCTGAAATCGGATGTGTCAGTCTGAAATGGAGAGAAATGCTCAGGCAACCAAGCAATCAGTCATAGGACTGATCAACCAGGGATAGGGGTCAAATAGAGAGAAACATGCTCGCTCAGGCAACCTTACAACCAGATAATAGGGTCAAATGGAAAGACATGCTCAGGCAACCTTACAACCAGTCTTAGTACTGATCAACCAGATGATAGGGTCAAATGGAGAGATGCTCTGACAACCTTACAACCAGTCTTAGTACTGATCAACCAGATGATAGGGTCAAATGGAGAGATGCTCTGACAACCTTACAACCAGTCTTAGTACTGATCAACCAGATGATAGGGTCAAATGGAGAGACATGCTCTGACAACCTTACAACCAGTCTTAGTACTGATCAACCAGATGATAGGGTCAAATGGAGAGACATGCTCTGACAACCTTACAACCAGTCTTAGCACTGATCAACCAGATGATAGGGTCAAATGGAGAGACATGCTCTGACAACCTTACAACCAGTCTTAGCACTGATCAACCAGATGATAGGGTCAAATGGAGAGACATGCTCTGACAATCTTACAACCAGTCTTAGCACTGATCAACCAGATGATAGGGTCAAATGGAGAGACATGCTCTGACAACCTTACAACCAGTCTTAGAACTGATCAACTAGATCATGATGATGACTCCATCAGCCTGATAAAAACACTTATAGTAAGTTAGTTCTCTTTCCACTTACGCTGTTAAGCGGTGTGGGGAGCTTGTCATCTGTCCTGCGCCAAGTGCGTTGCGTCGGTCAATGCGAGCACGTGTCGCTACACAACCGCTCTAATGTCCTCTATCCATCTGCCTCGTGGCCGCCTCCTTGCCCTGTTGCCAAATCTACCAGCATTGTAAGCCATTAGTAAAAGTTTTCTCACGAGAAAACATTTATAGCCCTTGGTTTAATTGGAGCTGGACTACAACAAAACAGCTGGTTAGTTTGTAATACATAATTTTAATACATTATTTTGCAGTGGATAAATGAATATCCATGTTTATAAATAAATGGAGAAAACAAAAAATGTGAAAGGTATCTATTACTCAAACTAGAACGTTATATGTGTAAATAAAATATACACAAATTCAATAACACAAATACATGTCTGGGACACAAGGTACAGAGCATAATCTTCCAACTTGGAGCAGAAAACATCTGATACAATAAACAGTTTTTGCTTTATCTGTTCTCACAGAGAGGTAAACAAAAATTTTAATTTAAAACGAGTGAATTAAAAAAAAAAGGTTTTTCGATAAAAGCTCTTAAGACATGTTTTTGGGACTCACCACGAACTTTGGTTCAAAACTTTCTGAAACTACAGCTTGACAAAGGATTATGAGTGTGTCAAATTTAACATGTATGTATTAGTTGACCTATACTTCTACAGAGGTGGATGCCCATGTGCAGGTCCTAGCTCTGGCGTGAGATGGATGTAGCCGGGACAAGGATTTCCTGCTTAGCATGCTAGGCTCGAGTAGCTTATTACTCTGCTGTGTTGGAACAAGTGCCATATAGGGTGGTTAACCGATGTGCGAGTCCATATTAATAGACTCAAACACTAGAGTAAAGTAGACATGCATACTGTTGGGTGCCATCTATGCTGCTCTTAACCAACCACCTAACCATGGCCGGTGTTATTCCATGTCACACAACCGCCTCTTACGACATGCTCTCTGTGGGGCAGTGGTGCTATTCTTGTCTGTGTCATACACAAAGATCCCGGCAGACCACTCGGAATACATTTGTATATTTAATAGTAAATATAAAAAACTTTTTTGGTAAAAACTTTTGAATGGTCTGTCCAGGATCCCTCAAAATATGATAAACAGGTTACACTAGTAGAAGCTGTGTACACAATTTCATCTCTCTAGGTTATGGGGAAGATGGTTAAAATTGGAGAAATAGGAGTCCTCACAAATCTATGACAAGAAAACCATTGCCTCTAAGACGCTATAAAAGAAAAACTCATTTAACTTAACGTCTTTATACCGGTTTAGAAGGCTCTGTTGAGTCTGTACACAACCAGTTTCTTGTAATATTGTAATTTGTATATATTGTAAAAATGTTAGGCCTAACAAAAGCACTCACTGTCATTAGTAGTCAAGGACTTTCACAGTATCATTGGGGATACACATTATTGCATACTTTTCAGGATTTGCTCGATCATTAATGCTGATATTCATGAAACTTAGTTCACCGTTTTCATGTGTTGTTTTCACATGCCCAGTCCCTGGTGAAGATTGGCTTAGGTTGAAATGACGGTTCATGTCATTTACTGTTCTCGTGTAGAAACTGCATCAAAAACTGCAATAAACATTTGTTGACTTGGTGTGTATTTTTTTTTAAGAACATTACTCCAGTGGGGTCTTGACAATACAGACATGTCAAGGTTCCATGCATCGCCGTAAACAGCACAGCTGACATACGACTGCCGAAGAGATTCCTGTATGGTGAACTCTGACGAGAAGGCTGGCGATATAGAGGTAGACAAAAAGGACAGTCTGAAGGAAACTGTGAGATGCTACCACAGAGATGAAGACAACTGGAATTGCATCATGAAAAACGGATCAGGTTGTGGAAATGCAGTAAAGGTGGGCGTTGATAACGTGGAGAGTCGCCGTATGCAGACAGTGCAAACCAGTTGCCTGATCTGGAATTAAAGAGCAGCGAGAACACCCTTACCTACTGCAGGAGGTCTAGTATGCAAACAATGTTATAGGACATTCAGTGCTCGCATTAGACTGATAAGCCATATGAGGTCCAGCAAACATCGGGCCGAAACATGACAGCTAATGCCAAAACAAAACACATACAACGAGGAAGATGTCGGTGGTCGTCATCGACAACGATGGACAGTTATTATGTTCCACGGGAAGCTAAAAAGATTTATACTTGGAATCCTGGCATTCAAACAGGCATGTTAAAGTCTGTTGCCAGGTAGTGGAAGGCTTTAGCTATACGTAGCAGGTATTTTACAACTTTCTGCGGCTTACTAGGCCTGGGGGGAGGTACAAATAATTTGGATATATTTTTAACTAGAACTTTAAAATTGTGTCCAGGCAGCGGCCATTAAGCCTACTCTTTTCAATATCTGCCAAGGGATTTTTAATGGGAGTCCGACCTCACTACCCAGGGCAATTTTTACCAGAAGATTCACGTGAAAAAATCCAGTCTTCGCGGTGATTCAAACCCGCGACCTCTGGCACCCAAGGCGGAAACCTTACCTCGAAACCACTGAACCCCCAAAGATGTAAAGTAATTTCAGCTGTCATCTCATTTAAAGGTAAAGGTCAGTCCCATGGAGATCAAGCTAAAAACTCTTCATGTAATAAACCGCAGCCTATGTGAGGTGGCCAGTTCCCTTCTTTGCTGTTTATACCTTCCCCAACTCATGCGTCAGGTACCAATTTGGTTGACTGAAGGAGTGGTCGTAGCAGGAACAAACCACGCCCTGATTTTTTTTGTCCGTTCATGATTTTGAACCCTGCTGCGCTGTTATCCCAGTTTTAGCAAGTTAGTTCACTGTCGACAAGGCTACTTGCTCCACTACTTACAGACTAAGATTAGCCAAATCACCCATGTCTACGAGCGAACAAGCAGCACTGACAGCCGAACATTTCCTACAAGACTACTGTGTTCAGAGTAAACCCCGGAGAACTCGCCACCATAGCAAACCTTTATCCAGAGAACTTCACTTCACGTGTCAACAGAACAGACATGGTGAACAAGAACCATAATTTATATTCTGGAAACATTTCAAGTGAATCTATCTATCTTCAGTCCACTTGTTATCAACCGTTTGGTTGGTAGCCCCTGGGATATACAATCGCCTATTTTTGGGACTGGTGGTGGTTGAAGTGTAAATTAGAGCAAAGTAGACCCGGAGCCTGTCAGGCACCATCCATGTCGATCCGCTAACCACGTAACCATAAACTGATGTTATAGCCACACAGTCCCCCTTTTGCGATATATCCTCTGTGGGTTTTATTTTGCATTCACCTTATTTCTCTAATCCCCAAGGCGGTATGCGTTGCACTGTGGTTTTTATTTTGCACCTGTCGGCCCAGTGCATCCGACTTCAGCATGCATTTTATGTAAGGGCCTGCTACCTCTTGCATTTTCTAAGGGTTTGCTTCCCCGGGGTAACGGCTGGTGCTGTGATGGGGATTGAACCCAGCACCTCCTGGTTGTGAGCCGTGTCACTTAACCACTAGCCCACGCCGTCCCGCTCTGTGGGATGAGAATCCCTAGAATAATTTGAGTAGAATTTGAATTTTGCAGAGCGGCGGCTGTTAGAGCCTACTCTTTTGGATTTCCAACTGCAAAGGGATTTTTAACGTGCGCCTACTGCACACAGGTGTCTGATCTCACTACTCAAGAGATCATGGAAAATTTTTTCTGCATGATCTACGTGAAAAAATCACGGTCTCCACTGTGATTTGAACCCGAAACCTCCAGCACCTGTGGCGAACACCTTACCTTGAGACTATTGAGTCTCCCCTTTGGATGCTCATCTCTAAATCCCTTATCCCACATTGCGATGACATTAACAATGTGGGTCGCAGGGTATGGCTTTGACCAAGCTTTGTATGTTTGGCCTTCATTTTCTAAACCATTATGCGTTTATAACCTTACAATAAACAACTACATATTATATATATATATATGATAAACCAATGCCACAGTCATGTATCAAATATATAAACAACAATGAGAGCAGGTATGAACATGCAATTCACACAAATATTTACATATAAATGTAGTGCCAGTTTTCACACTCTCTACTCTAATGGTGTGCAGCAGTCACCTTTATAAAGTGTGCCTCAAAACATTAGACAATTTTACTTGTTCATTTAGGTTTTAAATTACTTGTGCCAAAAGTATGCTTCTTTCAATTATAGAGTTCAATTGGTTACATCGGAGCATGTACGTGTTGCCAGGGTCAGAAAGAGGAGCAAAGAATAGTAACATCAACGTGCCAAGCAATTTGTAAAAGGCAAATGAAAAAAAAAGGTTGGGCATGGGGCTGGCTAACTTATCCTGTCGTAAGCCACAAAAACTTTGACAAATATGGACAAGTCAACTAAATGAAATAAAACTCATAAGAATGTCTTCTGTCAAAAAGGCTAATGGATGGCTCCAGGACTTGGTGTGTATTTGTTGAAGACCTGCGCTTAAAGGTTTTTGATTGAGAGTATTGGGCTATGCAGCAGTGAATGAGCTAACAGCAGCTAGCGACTCATATCAGGGCCAGCAACCCATAGCTGACTAATACCATATTCTGCCTCCAAGAGGCAGCCCTGGAAACAGACTGCAACATGGCTAAGAGAATAGGGATTTTTCTTCTTCGTTGTTCTCAAACTTCCCACTACCAAGCACTGAAAAGGACTTTGTAAGTAGGAGGATGTTATCCAGAGAATGGATTGCGCTTTGTCGTAGTTACATAATCGCTTGACTGCGATATTTTCACCTTTGGCCCGACACATCTGACTTCAGCAGGAAAATAGGTATTGAAGAGGAAAGGCAAACCTGACCCCAAAAATGCACAGATATCGCAGCCTCACTGTAAACTATGACACAATGTCCTTTTCAGGATGAACACTAAAGATGAAGAAAGAGTCATACAAAAATAGTGGTCAATCAGGTCTAAGATGTTCAGCAAGTTTTTAGAATTTTGCACAAACAGCCAAGCTTGTAGATTTTCAACCACCAATGGTTCTTGAGCTAGCTGAAACTGTACGAGTCGCAGATATCACAGCAAACTACGACACATCATTATCAGAATGAAAGCAGAAGAAGACATGCTTTTCCCGCCTAAGAATGCTAAAAGGAAACATATAAGATGGATACTGTTCATTGTTTCAGTTTTTGCAACTGAACAGATTTAGTCCTACAGTGGATTCTGGCCCACTGTGGGATCCTTGGAAACAATAAGGCAGATGAGTTCGCAAAAGCTGGCACACAGACTCACCATCCACAGAGCTATAAAGAACCAAAGACATTCATAAAATGATCCATGAGGACACTATGCAGAGACCAGCACAAAGAATACAAGCCAGAAAATGACAGCATAAGACAGAGGTCTTCAAACTCAGAATGGGGCATTGCAGACTCAAGGTCTACCTCCACAGAGACACCATCTCATGCGTTTGTGGAGCACCCAAGAAAACACCAGGCTGCCCCACTTATGCAGACCAAAGAGAGGCAGTCTGGCCAAGGAAGCGACCATGCTTAAAAGCTATCCGGGGGATACTGTGAATCTCTTTGGGCTAGAAGCATAGCATCAGTTGATTGAAGAAGTAGCTTTTTTTTCTTCAAACAACATATGTCGAGATAATCCTTCATATGTCGTATTGTTCTCTTCATTCATACTTTAACAATATTTTTTCGCATTATATTTATTTATACGAGAAAGCTTCACAAAGTTCCAGGAATTTGTGTATTCTAAGGAAACAATACAATTATTTATACTACATTTCCTTCAAAATAAACAATAATGCTTTTGTCAGTCCGTACAGTTATTTGAAATATTCCTGGAACTTATTCTTTGACACCTTTCTCAGCTGCTTTATCGCATTTGGCGATAACATCCTTGAATCGCTGTCCTTTCAGTGCCGATTTTAGACAAGGGAACAACAAAAATGTCAGGTTGGGAGGATGTCCCAGAGCAGTCATTGCGAAGTACAGATTTACCCGGCCGTACGGATCCATGTGCTGGCACATTGTCATGCAGGAGAATCCAACTGTTCGTTCTCCATTTATCTGGGCATTTCCTTCTGATTGCTCTCTTAGACGATGGAGGATATCAACGTACATTTATTTGTTAACTTTCTCTGAATGTATTTTTTTTTCTCAAGCAAAACACAAAATTTGACTTTCGTACATTAATCAATAAAGGATATTTTTAAACTCTGATGATCCTACATGCGCAACACACAAACACCTGTTCGAAAGTACATACTTATAAAACTATAATATATGTGACACAATCACTCATTCAAGCATGCGTTGACTTTCCAGGGACTTTTTCAAGCTATGTTGTACATACACTTTTTGCAGATAAAATTATCACCCCAAACAAAAAATACCCTTTGTTACTGCTTAATAATAATATTCGTCTAGGCATCTAAGGTCTGTTGCGTCGATTGAGCACTACCATGTCCAACTGCTGAGGCTTGTAACGAAACCTCGTCCGGTGCTAAAGGAGAGACTGCTACCTGTCAGAGCCACGCAGAACGGGGACGGCCCCTTCCATGCCTACAGCTGGCCGGTGGGAGACCATTGTTACGCATAACTGACTGGAACATGATCTGGTGAGCAGGGACTTCCTGGTCCAATTGAACCACATGACCAAACACAGACGGCCGGAGGCGGACCAGAGTGTCTCAGATGGAAAGAAGACTCATTATTGCAGAAACCTTGACACTCCGGACAAGATCAAACCATCAGATACCAACCGGTAGTTGCGCATGTGAAAGGCAAAGAGTGTTATTGAGATAAATTAGTTGTATTTATCAAGACCGACAGTTTGGTACCAGCAAATATAGACCCAATAATATGATTTTCATGGAAGCTGTAAGAACTTAATTTAAAAAATTTAAAAAAAAACTTACACCCTCTACCGCTATTAAATAAATAGGTCGTCTTATGATCTCTCCCCAAGCAACATATGTAACTAGATCAGTTACTGCTGCTCTCGTAGACGATGGCATAATTTATTTTGCTAGCGCTATTTTTAGTATGGATTAACTGCATTACTTTTTATCCTCACTCTCTCGTCTCGAGCCGCCCGACCCCAGTAACAAGTCAAGGACAAAATTGGGGTGGGGGGAGAGACTCCGCATCAAGTACCCGTGAAAAAGATGACGGAGTTCGGAGTCTCCTGTGTACAATAGGCACTCGGATATGTCGGCAATGTGGAATATAATTACAGAATAGGAGTGAGCAATATTAGAAAGATAGGAAGGGGAACTAGAGGTTATTATAAATCATACAGGTAAGGTGAGTGAGCAAGTCCAGGTAGCAGTGAAAAAGGCAAATGCAATATAATATATGATAAAAAGAAATATTAAACAAAGGAGCAAGGAAGTGATTGTCAAACTGTAAAAAGCATTAGTTAGAACAAAATTGGAGTACTGTGTACAGGTATGTATAAACATGCTGGAAAGGATACAAAGAAGAGTGACAAAACTGATAGTGGGATTTCAGAATAGCTATTATGTGGAAAGAGAAAAACCGATCTAGTGTCTAGAAAAGAGAAGAAAACCTTTGCTTCACGTTGGAGCGAGAAGGTGAACGATTACACATGCTTGGTTATTGATCCAGCAGCCTGTGGGCTCCTGCCCTTTGTCCCTATGCCATATAATGGTATCTGCAAGTGTTTATGGGTTGTGTTTTAGTACCATACAGTGTGTTCATTGATCTATTTTGGAGGAAGAAGCTCTTTCCTAACAGTGTCAAGTGCTGGATGTTCAAAAAGATGGTGTTCAACACGTGTGCACAGCCAGCACTCTGGAGTATGTTGTGGTTGGATTCTGTTTTAGTAACAACTCTTTACAGTCCAAATTGTACATTGCAGTCAACAAAAGTAGCACTGCTTACAGTCCAATTTATCTGAAGTCGCATATCAACCATTTATTGTTATTTAGCTAAATTTGATTTATAAACAAAAGCTGTATATTTAAATTTAAAAATCATAATTTCAATTTGAATTGATTTTTTGTCTGTTAGCCATGAAACACACAAAATGAATATTCTTGTCTTGACATTAAGACTAACATCTTGTAAATTAGGTTGGACTGTGAAGGGCTGAGTGTGAAGTCAGTAAATGGTGCTTTGATCTCTCCTTTCAGGAAGTTGTCTTTGGTATGGTCATATGTTTGTAGATCTCTCTCCAAGTATTCCCCATTGCCTATCTATTCAGCCAGGCCTTTTTGTTTGCTTGTTTGTAAGGTTGTTGGTGTGTTTGTTGCTCTTGACTTGATCCCTTTGTTACTAGTCTGCCTGCCTTGTCAGGGATCCACTGAATAACTATTCATCCTTCATGGGATGTGAAAAGATGACTGGTATCTAGGGAGCAAATGCTTGGAAACAGTTTCTTTTAAAAGAGGCCAGCTGCAGTGGTGGCTGATGCTGTTTAACATTGGAGCAAAAAGGTGAATATTTGAATACTACTTTCAACCACACATATGCTCTTTTTGGTTACGCTAGGCCATGTCTGTCAGCTTCATTGTATGACCTCAATGTCTAGATTTAACTTAACCCTTTACAGTCAAGCCTAATTAATTAGATTTGTTTTTTACACACATCTCATGAATTAGGTATGACTGTAAAGGGTTAAAACACAAATCTAATCGGTTTAGACTGGACTGTAAAGGGTTCTAATCAGTTTGGCAGGACTGTTAAGGGTTAAAACACAAATCTAATCAGTTTGGCAGGACTTAAATGGTTAAAACACAAGTTTAATCAGTTTGGCAGGAAAGGGTTAAAATACAAATCTAATCAGTTTGGCAGGACTGTAAAGGGTTTAAACACAAATTTCATTAGTTTAGAGAGCCTGTAAAGAGTTAAAACACAAATTTAATCAGTTTGGTAGGACTGTAAAGGGTTAGAACACAGATCTAATCAGTTTGACAGGACTGTAAAGTGTTAAAACACAAATCGAATCAGTATGGCGGGACTGTAAAATGTTAAAACAAATCTATTCATTTTAGACTGGACTGTATTAACTGGACTGGTTAACTACTCATATACTCCACATGATCTAAAAATAGTTATGTGCATCCAATCTATTCTTCATTGCAGTAACTGACCTCGTCCCTGATAAGAACTGATTGAATGGCTGAGTAACATAGTGGTGAAGGGTACTGGGTTCAACCACAGCCTACTGTAAATACAGGCCTTCTGACTCACAGGCAAATGCCTTTGAAACGTCACATTCCTAGGATGACTAAATAACAGAACTTGCTTGTGTCAACTATAATAGCGTGTTCGGGAAACAAAGATAGATGTGCAGTTGGTTTCAGGGAAGGATTCTGTGAAAGGGTCACTCTCAACAGTGATTTGTTGTGTTTTGTACGTGAATTTGGTTTTATTTCTCTGTGTGGAGCATGGATTGATTATAAACCTAGGCACAATATGAGTTCTGTTATTTAGTCCTCCTATGAATGTGATGTTTCAAAAGAATTTTCCTATGAGCCAGATGGCCTATCTAAAGAAAGCCATGCCTAACATGCTACAATCAACCCAGCTGAAAATGGGTAACTGGAATACTGTCCATCCCACCTCAAATAAAAGTTGAAGTCACTAACACTTCATCCCTGATAGCAGTGCATGAAAGAAGGATGGCTGATTCTGTAGAATTAAAAGGTGCCTCTTGGTTTGGGCTCAGCAGAGTCTAGATTAAATCTATTATATATATCAATCTTTTTCTTCCTCAGATCAAGGTTCTGGTTTCTCAAATAAAAAAAACAGCTTTGTTTCTAAGTTAGTTGCCCATCGTAAGCAATGATAGTGACACCATCAGTCTTGTCTTGATGATGTAACTTTCGCTGTATAAGGATTACAGTGAGGAAGAAACTGAGCTGGTCATCAACCTCACTCTCTGGTCCAGAGTTACCTTGGACCAGTGGCAAGATAATCAGTTGAAACATTACTGGAAGTAACTCAGGATGTAGGCCTTTCGGTCTTATCTCCCTTGAGACCAGCAGGCTCCTGAAACTCGCAGGATTAAATTGCATACATCATCACAGGACGTCTGGTTCAAAGCACTTGCAGTGGTGGTCTCTGTAGCAGTTTGTTTTACATGATGAGGTTGCTAGCACCATGCACAGTCCTCTATGTTAGCAAAGCATAATACCATGACTATAGATGGCCCCATACAGGAAGCCCGAACAAAATACTTTTGTGGGATCTTGTTTCAGTAGAAATTTATTTTACATGATGAGGTTGCTAGCCATATGCACAAACACTCTATAGTCATTTATCACAACACACATGGATGTGTATTGGTTATATTCTGTCCTGCCTAGTAAGGGACCCTTGGAGCTACACATGATGAAATCATGTTTTTATATTTAAACTTGTCCGACGCTTGCCAGTGTTAGGAAAGAGTTTCTTCCTACAGGGCCAGACAAATGGAACACTTTGACCGAAACTAAACAACAGCTTACAAACACTAGCAGATACCCCTATATAACATTGGGCCAAAGGACAGGAGCCCATAGGCTGCTGGATCAATAACCAACCAAACAACCATTTTTTAATGATAGTTAAAAACTTGACAGACGACCATAGCAAATTATTCAGTGGGTCAGAAATGGGTACCTGGATTAGAGTTTGCCCCCCTATCTGTAATAAATTTACTTGTGAGGATTAAGGATGATTTTGGAGTTGTATTTGCCACATCCTTAGACAGGACCCTGATACTGTCCACAAAGCCATCATGCCAACTTCAGAAGGACAATGAGAGACTGATCTAAAACAATATGGCACAGAATGATGGAAGCCAAAATTAACATTATGAACTATAGCTGGGGCAAAGTCCCATGAATGATAGCCGAATGGATTAGTAGGAGTTTGTTACCCTGAAAGACGCCACAAGTGCCCGATTCATCCATTAATGGCCAAGGATTTCAGTCTCAAAGATAAGAAAAAGAGTCCCATAGCAGAAACTCTTAGAGAATTCATTACACTAAGCCACAGCTTGTGTGAGGTGGGGTGGCCAGTTCCCTTCCTTGTTGCCTTTCCTTCCCTAACCATAGGTCAGGTACCCATTTAGAAATGAACTCCCTATACAGCTGGGTCAACTGAAAGATGCCAGCTAGCAAGAGTTGAACCCCGTACCTTTGCCTTGAAAAGTGAATGCTCTATCCAATTGAGTGCTCAACACAATGTTACATAATGTAAAGCACATTTCAAATGGATTGAAATACAAAAGTAACGAAATACAAGGCGTGTTCAAATGAAACCCGCCCGTACTACACCACGTGGACATACGGTCAAGGAGCATGATGATATCACATCTGACTGAATAAGCACATACCAATGTACAAGTGTGCATCTGTTCTTTATCCTAGCATTCATAGGCTATGCCGCAGACCGTTGAGAAAATGGTGGGTGTGATACGGAATTCATCCAGGGTTGATCAACGAGTGGTGATATTCAGTTCCTAAAAGCTGAGGGATGTCAATATTCATCGCAGAATGCAAGCAGTGTATGGTGACAAAAGTTGTGTCAAAGACAACAGTGATGGACAGGGCACGGATATTTCAGGAAGAACGTGAGTCAACGAAAGATCTTCTGCGGCCAGGTCAGCCGCATATTGTGGCGACAGAAGCCATCGCCGCGATATTGATGCTGTAAAACGGGTGGACCGTCGCCGGAGCTTACGTTTGCTAGCAGAGGAATTTGCGGTGTCACTTGGGACATTTCAAATGGTGGTTAGGAAGAAACCGAAGTATCGGAAGGTGTGTTCACACTGGGTCGCACAGATGCTGACCGACCACCACAAGGAAGAACGCATGGGGTGGAGTTTGAACCACTTGCTGTGTGTTTTTTTCTCGGAAGGCATCCGACGCCTACCTAAGCAGTGGAATGTGTATCTGAATGTTTATACAGACCATTTCTAACGAGCCCCGGTGCATGCTTACTTCATAACAATTGCTTTGTTTAACTTTGTCCCATGTGCTCATGTTCCTTTCATATTTCTTCTCCTCAGTTCATTCTCAATCTCCCGCTACCAAACCCTGAACAGGGCTTTGCAAGTAGCAGGATGTAGTCCGAAGAACAGAATGAGCTGTGTTGCTAGTTTACAGCTTGACTGCAATATTTGCACCTCTCGGTCCGTCACATCCATCTTCGACAGCGTTCCTTTCATATGTTTGTAATAAATCCACTGGGGTGGGTTTCATTCGAACATGCCTCGTATATGAGTAATATAATAACAATAACAATCAGGCTACACATGCCTTTATTAATGTACTAAACCTATTATCTAACTCAAAATAATAATAATAACAACAACAATAATAAGTCAAATAGCATGTCCTTTGCAGAATGCCGTTCTCATCACAGCCTGTCTGAAAGAAACTCAAATCTAGAGTCATGCCAAAGCCTTCTTTGACATACTGGTATCATCGCATCTTGGTCTGCCTCTATTTCTCTTGCCTGGCACCATACCTTTCTCTGAAGACCATTGTAACTTTTGATGTGGCCAAAGTAATTTTTGTTGTCAATGATGGAGTTTATGAAACCAGTTCAACTCTTATTGAATTTATGCATTCTTCTTTTTATCGGTACATGGTATTCAGCGGACCTTTCTATAACATTTTGACTTGAAGGACTCGACATTCTCTTCCTTGATGTTTGGGTAACTGTTCTATTGCCACACCCCGAATATAAAACTATGTTGACTTGCTGTTTTGTCGGTGGTCATTACCTTTGTTGTGTTAATGTTTACGAAGAAGTTTTGATCATCTTCGCTGTATTTGTTTACGGCTGCAATTAGCTACTCTAATCCCTCTACGCCGACTGTAAAGGGATAGATAATTGTGATATTCTCATCCTCTCTAATATTCCTCATCATGCACTTCCTTTCGTAATTCGAAGAAATCTGATGTTTCACCAGATTATCTGATCCAGACGAAAAATTTTTTTTTTAAATTTGAAAGACAATGAAAACAATGCATGATGTGGTAAAGACAAACATAATAGAATTCTAAACAAAAACTCAATAAATTCTTGCAGACATTAAAAATTCTTCATTTCTTTTAACTGTCAGATGACATGGATTATGCAGATGACCTGGTACTGCTGTCACGCAGCCATAGCCAGATGCAAGAAAAACTAAATAAGGTGAGGGAGCATTCAGGCAAACTGGGACTAAATATTAATATGAAAAAATCCATATGTATAAGGGGACGGCATAGGCTAGTGGTTAAGTGACATGGCTTGCAACCAGAAGGTGCTGGGTTCATTCCCCAATAACAGTACCGGCCGTTACCCTGCAAAAGCAAACCCTAACATAAAATGCATGCCGAAGTGGGATCCACTGGACTGAATGGCGCAAAATAAAAAAAAAACAGTGCAACGCACGCCACCTTACGCAAATAAAAGAAAAATGTATAAAATCAACACAGGGGAAGAGGAAGAGAGGTAAAATAAGAAACACCCAAAGATGAGACTCTGAAAATGAACTCCCATCCACAGACCTCAACAGGAGAGAGGCAGAAAGGACATCTCAAGATTGAACTTGCTGGAGGAGGGTTGTCAATGGCCTATGCCCTGAAAGGAGTGGCTGGCACTAATTTCTTCTAATTATCAGAAAAAATGTGGGGAAAAAAACAACATTTGTTGGATACCCATGTGAAGTGTAGGGATGTAGCAACAATTACAAATACAATAGTTTAACCCTTAAGATCCTATAGGCTTTTTTCATTATGGTCTATATAATCCTGAATTAAATCAAAATAAATGAGAAATGGGTGTTTGTCTTATTTTATCTGTAACTTTTTACAATTTGTTATATTAGAATACATTTTTAGTAAATTTTGTATGAATGGAAGAGTGTTTAAAATACAATGCTAGTGTGCAAAAAGTAGAAATTGCTGTATGTGTGCACCTGCTACAATAAAAGCTCCACCCATCGTGAGCAGTGTATCCCCTGCGTTGTTCATCTAGGCTAACGATCGTCAACTAATCTGACCATTAACGATACCATTGCTATGTTATAGATCTAGCTCATCGTTATCACTCTCTATCTCAATATCTGATTGATTATCATCGTAATCAAAGTCTAGCTTGTCAAATGAATCAAAGAGATTTCGTCTTGACGGCCCTGCTAGCTCACTATCAGATATATCGCTCATTTGTTTTGGTAAAAATGCACACATTTTAACTTCCAA
Organism: Ariolimax columbianus; assembly: GCA_036924085.1. Classification (NCBI taxonomy): domain Eukaryota; kingdom Metazoa; phylum Mollusca; class Gastropoda; order Stylommatophora; family Arionidae; genus Ariolimax; species Ariolimax columbianus. Next base: position 33,887,836 of record JAVGWX010000007.1, on the reverse strand, counting down.
GCTGTTTTCAATATTTTATCGATACTATCTCCTTGCATGCGAATTCAAATTAGAACGCAACGACAGGTGTAGTAAATGAGAAATAAACGCAATGACAAGTGGTTTTCAGCAGTATAGGATTTGAGGGCATCAGCGGTATAGGATCTTAAGGGTTAATCAAATATAAATATAAAAAACACCCCTCAGTTAATGCCCACATAATGAACAATTAAGTTTTTCCATGGTAGTTTCTATTGCTGTTGGCAGGAAGTGTGTGTCTAGGGGAAGGTGAGCTTCGGATCTCCCAATACTTGCAATCCTGGTATTCAAACAGGCAGGTTATGCCTGCTGCCAGGTAGCTGAAGGCTATCCGTAGTATCCTCTTTATCTTGCAATGTTCACTTCCTGCAGCTTACTAGGCCTGAAGGAAAGTAGATTGAATACTGGGCCAGAATTTCATTTATTTTTAGAATGTTTCCTGGGCATTGACTCCTCCTATTATGATTTTCAACTGACGAGGGTTCTTTTACTTGAACAGAGTATAAACATGATCTCTGTGTTTTTAGTCAATTTCCAATATGACTAGACACTGCTCACCTCCCTTGAGACCAGGGTGCACTTTAAACTTGTGGGATCTGAAACCCCACAATTTTGCGTTATTATATATTGAGATGCAAGCATCTTTACATCTCTTTACCCCAATTAACTATAACTGATCTCACTGTGCGATGTAGATAACCAGGTTCAAATCACAGTGCACTCAAGTTGACAGACCAGGAAAAGAACTGACAAGGTTTTTTTTCATGGTATGACTGCTACTCCCAGTCAACCAAGCTGTAAATAGGTGACTGACAAAGCCCAGGGAAAATTTTTTAACTGCAACAGGAGTTTGTGTTCTGTTGTCCGCCCTTTCAGCAAATGATGAGATTAATCACATTTGTGTGTGCCCATGTTCAATGAAGTCACTTCTATGAACCATTTAAATTTGCTGTAAGTATGCATATGTGCCATTTTATCTATAAATAATATTAACCCTTTGAACCTGTGACACCCATATGCCAGTGTGTGTGTGTGTAAATACCCCATTCCCCGAGCCACATGTGTGACAGTGGACCATTATTTTAAGGCATATTTTGGACTGTACTGCTTGGATTCGTGGAGATAACAAATATGCTGTTACTCACAAATTTTGCATTTTAAATGTCCTTGCCAATTTTCGTGATGAAAAATAGTTATGACAATTTGGGAAATGGCCGTTCTAAAAGGCTAACAACAGAACAAGCCGTTGAAAGTATTCTCAAGGATTTGGAGACCGATAAATTGGATTTAGATGGTTGCTATTTTGAAAAGGGCAAGTGATTATTTGAATGATGACCAGCATATTGTAACAAGTAAAACTTGATAAAGATTTGACAGTCTTCAATAAATATATTACACAGTTTACTGGCATAACAAGTAGGAGCATTGGAGATCATCAGTCAATTTGAGAAAAATAATTCAATTACAGAACACAGTGGGGAGCTGAGATGATAGTCAGACACACATACTGACCAGGACGTCGCATCAGGGTCAGGCACAATATACTGACCAAGACCACTATTTCTCTTCCATGTAGCGTTCTCTGGAAACAGGCCGTTTTCAAGGCAGTCTGGCTGACGATATATGGATTGATGTGATCCCCATAGTAATGAGCGTCATGCAGATTAAGCCAAACTTAGCACAATTGCCTGGAGTACTGCGGTCCACCTTCATCAGCATGCGTGGGATGTGAGGAAAGCTACTTCAACGTGCCACTTAAAGCCCTTTTCAGGGAGCATAAAAGAGTAAACTTACCCATAGCGGGCATTAAACAACAACAACAGCACATAGTTTTTCTCATAGCAAATAGCTGTACTCAAATGTCTACCTTGTGCGTATTTTCTAAGGTGCACAGTGAAATGGGACATTACAGGGCTGGTGGTCAGGGTTCAGAGGGCGAAATGATGGTGAAAAGAACCAAATTTGTCAGTAGTTCAGTAGCATTAAACAGTGCCAAAACATTTATCACATATTTCTAATACTATGGCACTTTTCAGTGAACTGCTTACTTGGTGGTTTTCAACTGTGTCCAAGTTCATTACATTTCCCACAATTCCTGTGGTTTTTAGAATGATGTACGCATCGACTGAGTCATAGAAGTCAAGACGGTCTGAGCTTTAGAAGCTGATATCAGCTTAGCCCTAGAAGCAAACATGGGCTTTGCCCTAGAAGCAGAGAAGGACTGAGCTCTAGAACCCGATATGGGTAGAACCCTAGAAGCTGACATGGGCTTAGCCCTAGAAGCAGACATAGTCAAATTGAACCCTAGAATCCAAGAAGGGCAGAGCCCTAGAACCAAAGAAGGGGTGAGCCACAGAAGAGAGAAAAACTGAACCCTATAAACAGAAAGAGGAGGGCTGAGCCCTACAAACCGAGCCCTATAAACCAAAAAGGGAGTACTGAGCCCTAGAAATTGAGAAGGGTGCCATTTCAAGGTCAGTGACTCAGTTTGTTTACATTTGTTTGAAGAGTGAAATGATAAAAATATGTTATCTTCATCGACCATCCAACAATAAATAAATATGATGTATTTTAACAATTAGACCGCCTGAAAATTGAGGGAAAAAAATGTCTTTATTCCCACTGCTGGGGTAGTCAAGCGCTACAGGCTGCTTTGCCACTGTTGTTATCACATCATGTGCTGGCTATGTTTGTTTCTTTCACCCCCAACAGAAAAACAACATATGTCTTACCGGGAAATTAGATCTGCGGCCCTCCTTGTCTGCAGGCCACGAGAACCTATACGCTAGGATAAATATTGCTTTACAGGAAGCAATGCGTGTTGGTATATTCATTATAACCTTATCCAATCAAAACCTTTTCAGCTGTTTGTGCAGGACAGGTTTTCAATACATACTTACCGAGCCCCTCTGCCCTGACCCCACTCGCTTAAACTGTCTACATTTTCCCTGCGTCATTTATGTCTCGAGTTCCCTTCTCTGCGTGCGTTCTGGTCTTCTACTTCTATTGCCCTGGAGACTCCGGAACAGTGACAGCCTTGCAATGATTTCTAGCCAGATTTCTCAATGTGCACCTATCCAACACCTGCGTCCTCTCCTCATCTCCCATTCTACTGCCATCCATCTGGCTCATTCCTACAGTTCCACACCCCTGATCTCATTGTGGTGTCTTGGGTAGTTGCTGCGGCCACACCCTGGGCAATGGTCACGACAAGTGAAGGTGGCCGATGTGTCTAATTAACGCACAGTGATATAGGGCCTGTCTACTTAAGAATGTGAAGACTCAATTCTGCAGGAATGTGCGGAAAAACCACTGGCTGGTCAACGGGCAGCAAGGCGACTACTAGCAACGCACTCTGAAGCATTTGGAGCAAGGCTAGACACAGAACATCCCATTGGTCGTCCACTACATCTGGATTACTACATCCGGATGACTGCTCCAGTCATCTTGATCATATCTTGCCACTGGATCAAATGGAATCAGGACGAGAGAGAGTCAGGTTGACGGTGCGCAACTCTCCCTCACTTAAATCTTGCCACTGGATCAAATGAAATCAGAACGAGATAGTGAGGCTGACGGTGCACAACTCTCCCTCACTTAAATCTTGCCACTGGATCAAATGAAATCAGAACGAGATAGTGAGGCTGACGGTGCACAACTCTCCCTCACTTAAATCTTGCCACTGGATCAAATGAAATCAGAACGAGATAGTGAGGCTGACGGTGCACAACTCTCCCTCACTTAAATCCAATTCACTTGCAAGTGATATTGTCATCTCATGACAATGTGGTCCTCTTCGGAAACGATGGACAAACAACTGATCTCATCATACCATTTCAATGTCTCTATCCTGGGGTCGAAGATGCAGCAGTGAATGAGTTGACAGCGGCCAGCGACTCCTAGCTGGCTGCTTACACTATGATCAGCCGGCTGCCTGCATCAGGGTCAGTGACCCATAACTGACCAAGACCCTATTCCACCTCCAAGTGGCAGCCCAGGAAGCAGACTGCAACCATGGAGTCTGGCTAAGTGATCAGAGAAGGCAAAACCCGCTTGCAAAAATGCAGTGATGAAATCTGATGTGTCAGGCCGAAAGGCACAGATATCACAGCCTCGCTGTAAACTATGACACAATGTCCTTTTCAGGACGAACGCAGAAAAAGAAGAATCTCTCTACCCCACCTATGTAAGTCTGTATGCTCTTGGCTACTGTCTCCGCTACTTTGCGCTCAATATTTGATGATCTAATCATGTTATTAGATTTGTATATGTATCCAGAAGCGCAAAAAAAGTAATGTTCTGCTTTCAACTACGAGTTGTAACACCTATCTCAACGTTAAGACTGCGCTACTAAATATGTTTCTTGTACGTCTGCCATTTACTTTACACTATTATCTCTGATGTTTAATGACATATTTTTTTACATGGCTAATGTTTTTAAATGATTTTCTTTGATGTATAACTGTATGCTCTTTTTATAACTTTGTCGCGTATACATGATCTATTTCTGAACATGCCACAAACACATTTACAAGGTTGATACAAGGCACTAAATTACAATACATCTAGTTCTTAATATTCTTGGGCTTGTTTGGCTGTGCTGGCCCTTTGGGTGGTGTTATTGGGCGGCCAGAGTTCAGTCCTCCGTACTGGTACTTTGCCTTCTTTTCTGATGGTTTCAGAATCTAAATGGGAGGTGTACAAATTATGTGTTATATTAATATTTGTAAACAATATGCAAATTTGTAAAAAATATGCAAATATTAAAACCCATCCACACTACAGCTCACTTTGAGAAAAATGTTATACAATTTCTTGCCAGTCTTCATTCTTCAAGTTTGGATTAAAGGTTAAAGGCGAGGGCTCGACATTCATCGTCGCTGGTCTCCCCATATTGCCCAGTCTCTCTCCTCGGAACAGTATGCCACCTGCCGAGAGAATCGCACAAAGCACAACCTCCGTAGCTCCAGCGATCTCCGGAAAAAATTGCCACCATAAACCGACCGCTGCAGCTCGAATTTGGAACTCGACCGTCTGAACACAAGGCAAGTGACTTGACCACTTTGCCACGGGGACCATAATTACTACTCTACAGTATCTGAATATCGTAGTGGCAGAGCACTTACTTTTCATGGCAAATGTATGGGGTTCAACTACTATTATCTGCATGCTCCAGTCAAACCAGCTGTATATGATTAGAGGGAAAGGCTATGAGGAAGAGAACTGGCCATCTCACCTCATAAACAAGCTGTGGCCTCATACAATGAAGTCTCCAACACTTCATCCCCAACAGCAGTGTCTGCTGTTGAACTAAAGGAGATCCATATTTCCCGTCAATGTAGCATATTGTGAATATGGTGTTAGGAACATATATTTCTTGACCAATGGCACACTATGGGTGATGTGGTAACCAGCATGCCGGTCGTCTTTACGTCAATGTAGCGTATTGTGAATGTGGTGTTAAACCCATATGTTTCTTGACCAATGGCACACTATGGGTAATGTGTTAACCAGCACGCCGATCGTCATTACTTCCCTGATTATTCTGGTACCCAAATTTTTAGACTGGGTCGACCCGAAGAGCCGTTTTGTGATCAGAAAAACTCTCTTTTACTCTAAAACAGATATGTGAACAAACTATTGAATACAATCAAGAATAGAACATCGTCTTTGAGAGTTTTTGACCGAGTGGACAGATCTGGAAAACTATGGAGTGCAAGAAGAATTGTTGAATAATAGAATAGCAATGTATAAGAACAGCCAAAGTACTGTGAGAACATCAAGCGGACTCACTAATTAGTTTGCAGTTAAGACAGGGATGTGTACTATCACCACTTTTGTTCATTGTATACATGGATCAAATAACAACTGAAGCAAAACCAGAAAGCACCACAATGAACAAGTTACTTTTTGCAAATGATCAGTCTCTTTCATTGAGATGAGCAAAACCTCCAAGAACATTTTAATGCCCTTGACAATGCCTGCGATTAATATAATGAGGATTAGTACAGCAAAGACTGAGGCAATGAAAATCAGCAGAATAGAGAAAACGCTAAATATACAGGTAAAAAAGTACAGAGCTTAAACAAGTCAGTGAATTCAAATACTCTAGATAGAGAGGTGGAAACAAGAACACAGAAACCTCTCACCATTACTAAGACACAAACACATTCCAATGAAGACAGAGAGACAACTGACAAATAGTATTGTTTTACAATCTCTCTGTTCTGGGGTCAAACATGGACTCTCACCAGGGTACAAGAAAGAAAAATCATGGTATGTGAAATGGGATATTTGAGAAAGGCTGTCGGGGTCACAAAGCTGGACAGAGTACGAAATTCAGTTTTCAGACAGAAGGTGAGTGCAACACTGCGCATGGAATACATGAAAAGGCAGAGAATATAATGTTTTGAACACCTGACATGAATGCAACCAAAGTTACCAGCTGCTCGTATCTACAATACCAGACATCAGCATTGCAGAGCAAGAGGCAGGCCACGAAAAAGATGAAAAGATGGCATCAGTGAGACACCAACTGGGGACTGAACCCCAACCGCTCAGTTGGGAAGCCAGTGTACTAAGCACTGCTACTGTCCTTACCTTTAATCTACAACCACTAGTAAGAGGAGTGTGTGGTCAAGGAATGGCGAGCTTGGTTTACAAACCCAAAGTACAAGGTCCAAACCATGTTTCACATGCTTTAACAGACAGTGCATGTCATGAGCTTTTCAATGGTATGTCCACTTCTCCCAGTCGAGCCAGCAGGGACAAATTTTAGAGCCACCAAGGAAGCTAAGAAGTTAGTGCTGTATTGCTAGGGTGGGGCAGGCCAACCCATGTCCAATGAAGTCAGTTCTATGAGCTGTTTTCCATTTTTCAACTACCCTCACTAATGCCACTACTACAACCACCACTGGGGAAGAAAGACTAACGTCTGGTCTGGCACAACATTTTGTAAGTCAGGGTCAGGCAAAATTTACTGGCCAAGACCCCCCATGTAGTTATCCCTGGAAATGGGCTGTTTTCATGGCTGTCGTGTTGGTGGTGGTGTCGACGTGATCCTCGCAGTATTGAGCGACACGCAGATAAAGTCAAGCATAGCACAACCGTGTGAAGGACTCTGGTCCACCTTCATCAGCACGCTCGGGATGTGAGGAAAGCTACAGCAACCTGCCAGGAAACATACTTTTTAGGGCACACAAAAAAAGTAATCCTACTCATTATGGGCATTCAACAACAACCACCACCACTACACTTCCACAACTACTACTATTACTATCATTACTACTATCGCTGAGGTTAATGTGCAGCAGTGAATGGGCTGACAGCAGTCAGTGACCCATAGCTGGCTGCTTGCATCAGGGTTAGTGACCCATAACTGACCAAGACCATATTCCACCTCCAAGTGGCAACCCTGGGAACAGACTGCAAACTGCAGCCTGGCTAAGAGATTAGCGATCAAATAGGGATGACAAACCCGGACCCAAAAATTACGTGCTGAAATCGGATGTGTCCGGCCGAAAGGCGCAGATATTGCAGTTCGGCTGCAAACTATGATACGACACCACAAACGTTATTTTCAAGAATGAACGCAAAAAAAGAAGACCACCCTGGCTGCTACATCCACTGTTCTTCACTAGGTGATCACTATTCGCATATTCCCCTACTAGTTCCGATCCAGTACATGTAAGGTTAAATTGAGACTTTTCTTAGAGTATGTTACATCCATCTTAACTTTCTCTCCTCAATCTCTGGCTGCATTGGTTGTTGTCTTGTTTTCTTCCGAAAGGTCTGTGATTGTTATGCTTTTTGACCAGCTAATTGGAAGTATATGACAGGGACACCTTGTTGGTGAAGGTCTGCAGTTTGGTTGTGATACTTTTTATTACAAGGCATATTTCTGAGTTATAGAGAACAATTGATTACACAATGACCAAACAAAGACCTATTGCTCTCGAGTATGGAAGTCAAAGACTCCAACTGCATAGTAGTTGGAGACTTCAACAGCCACTCGGAGAGATGGGGATACTCGGACACAAACAGTAGAGGTGACGAAGTGGAAGATTGGGAGATAGACACAAATCTCTATCTAATCAATAGGCCTGAGGATAGCCCTAGCTTCTATTCTAGAACATGGCATACCACCTCGACTCCAGATTTGGCCTTTTCCACGGTGGACATTCACCATAAAATAGGCCGCCAGGTGCTAAACCAATTGGCAGGTAGCAACCACAGGCCAATTAGGCTAGAAGTTGATATGGAAGTAGGCCCACAGGAAACAAAACCGCTCCCACGTTGGAATTACAAACCAACCGACTGGGGCAGATTTGCAAGCCTGACAGATGGGCTGTGTGAAACCATCACCACACGGAACAACAAAATGAAGCCCATTGTGGAAAGCCTAAGCAAAGCAATAATGCAAGCTGCCATTGAAACCATCCCAAGAGGGGCAAGGAAAAATTATAAGCCCTATTGGAATGATGACTTGCAGAAAGCAGAAGACTCAGTCACAATTGCTAGGAACATGGCAGAGCGAGAACAATCTATGAAGGCAAATATCGCCCTCAAAGCCACCACGGCGAAATACAAATACACTCTAAACCAAATAACAAGAGAAAGGTGGAAAAACAAAACAGAAAGCCTCAATTTAGACAAAGAAGGAAACAAACTATGGAAGTTAGTCAGAGCCATGAATGACGAAACTCCATCAAAAAAATTACCATCAAGCAGGGTGACAACATGCTCACTGGAAAAAAAGCAGCAAACGCCTTTGTTGAACATTATGCCAGAGCAAACCCCATTGATGTCCCTGCAGATAGGCATACAGACATAGGGAAGAGCAAAAGGGGCACGACAACATCAATATGGCACCAGAAGAGCATATGATGGCAAAATTAACAATGAATGAAATGGAAGAGGCCATGAGAACATTAAAGAAAAGGAAATCTCCCGGAAAAGACGGGATAACAAACGAAATGCTGATGGGGCTGGGCCAAACAGCAAAGAGGAAACTACTATCAGTCCTGAACCAAAGCTGGAAAAGGGTATTGTACCCCAGGCATGGAAAGACGCAGTACTTGTACAAGTACCAAAGAAAGGAAAAGACAAAACAGATCCAAATGGATACAGGCCTATCAGCCTACTGAGCTGCGTAGGCAAACTGATGGAACGTATGATAAATACCAGACTGATGTGGCATCTGGAAGAAAAGCACATACTAATTCCACAGCAAGCAGGCTTTAGACAGCACAAATCCACTGAGGATCAGGTCATCCTCATAGCCCAGGAAATAGAAGATGCCTACCAGGAGCAAAAACACACAGTAGCGGTTTGGGTGGACCTAGAAAAGGCATTTGACAAAGTCTGGTAAGAGGGACTTAGAGTCAAGCTAAGAAGAAGTGAAGTTTGTGGGAAAATGTACAAATGGATCAGTCACTACCTCAAAAACAGAACGGCCAGAGTTCAAGTACAAAGGCAGATGAGCGAAATGGTGACACTTGAGCAGGGAGTACCCCAAGGGGGAGTACTGTCACCCACACTCTTCCTGGTGTATATAAATAACATAACAGAGAATATACCAAGAAGAGTCCATAGCTCAATGTTTGCAGACGATCTGGCTATGTGGACCTTTGAAAAGAATCTCACTATAGCAAGAAATCGGATGCAGCAGGCCCTAACATCGCTGGAAGAGTGGGCGAACTCATGGATGGTCAAAATAAACGAGGAAAAAACTACATGTACAATATTCTCGCTATCAAACAAACTCCAAAACACCAAATTAAGTCTTAACGGCAAATACCTGCAGCCAAATGACAACCGAAACTACATGGGAGTCACATTTGATCGGCGCATGACATGGAAAAGTCAGATTGAGAGAAACCGAATGAGAGCCAGAGAAAGAATGGCAATCATGAGGAAACTTGCTGGCACAAGCTGGGGAGCAGACGAAAGTATACTAAAGAAACTGTACACTGGAAGAGTGAGACCAGTTCTCGAGTATGGCATTGCGGCATGGACAACAGCAGCAAAGGTGAACTTCGATAAAATTAGCAAACTACAAAACCAAGCCATGAGAGTTATAACAGGAGGCATGAAGTCAACGCCAATTGTAGAACTTGAAAGGATTACAAAATTGCAATCCATGACCGACAGAAGAGACTGCAGAGCCCAGCAGCAATCAGAGAAACTCAGAAGACTGACTGACCATCCAATGCACCAGAGACTAAACAATTTCGGAAATGGGAAACTAAAGTGGAGAAACTTTGCAGAAATAGCCAAAGCAAAGATGCACGAAGACCCCATGAACGCACTAACAACACCAAAGCCCATCCCTACTGTACGAAAACCTACCTGGAGGCATCAGTATACATTTCCAGAGGTGGTAGAAAATATACCAGGTATTGGAAACAAAAACTGCCAGACTGAAAAAGAAAGAAGAGATACTACCCTGAGCTACATAACGAAAAACTACCCAAGCATGGACTGGACCCATGCATACACCGACGGTTCTGTAACAAACACAACACAGAACGGAGGGGCAGGAGCATTCCTGAACCTACCAAATGGCAGAAAAATAACACTGTCATTCGCTACTGGAAAATACACAAGCAATTTCAGAGTGGAGGCAGAAGCACTGAGGGTGGCAGTGGAAGAAATGGTGACAGGTTAATGGAAGGAAAGCCATATAGTCCTGCTTACAGATGCCTTGGCCGTAGTCACAGCACTAAAAAGCCAGAAAAATACTGAACTTAATGATTTAAGAGCAGTACTCTGTCAACTATGCCAGCAGTCCGCACCAAAAAGGGTAGTGGTACAGTGGGTTCCATCCCACTGCAACATCCAAGGCAATGAGGAGGCAGACAGACTGGCAAAAAAAGGTGCAAGACTACCACAACCAGATACTAGTATGACATACGAAGAGTCAAAACGGCTTATTAGAGCTAGATACATGACCAAATGGGAAACAGAACATACTGGCTACACAAAAAACGATGCCTATTACCAGTTGAACAGAAGAGAGCAGGTCGTGGTCTTCAGACTTCGCACTGGCCACAATAGACTGAGGTACCACCTATTCAACAAATTGAAGATAGGTGGCACTGACGAATGCACGTGTGGTACCGGGAAAATGACCGCTGAACATTTGCTGCAAAACTGCCCGACATTCGAGGATCAGAGAGAGCAGATGTGGCCATCACCAGTGGCAACACTAGACAAGCTCTATGGCAGTGTCGACAGCCTCTGCTTTTTTTTCGAAAAAATAAAGGTTGATGTCTGACTGCGTACGATGAAGAAGAAGAAGAAGATTACACAATGGTTTTCGAGTGATAGAGAAGGACTGATTTTACATTGGTTTCTAAGTCATAGAATAGGGCTGATTTTATATTGGTTTCTGAGTCATAAAGGAAGACTGATTTTACATTAGTTTCTGAGTCATACAGCAGGACTGATTTTACATTGGTTTCTGAGTCATACAGCAGGACTGATTTTACATTGGTTTCTGAGTCATACAGCAGGACTGATTTTACATTAGTTTCTGAGTCATACAGCAAGACTGATTTTACATTGGTTTCCAAGCCACAGAGTAGGGCTGACTTTACATTAGTGTTAATCTAATCTAATTTGTCCACCTATATCATGGTATGATATGGGGAGGAAATCACCTTGCACCCATTTAGAGCTGGGTAAGTGGGAGTCTGCCATATTGTACACAATTGTGCCCATTTAGGGTTGAAACCATAATTTTGAAATATCTGTTGCATTCCTATCCCCCATTACCTTGATTATAAATAATAAAGTGTTTCTTCACTATCATCATGTGCCATAGCGAATGGGGTAGGTGATCTTTGCCCTAAATGTTTAAAGAAGGAAAAATCAGTTGAGTTATCAACTGTCTGTGTGAGAGAAAAAAAGAGAGAGACACTCATGCACACACATATATACAGGACTTGAAAGAAAAGCGCTTGCCTGGTCACCAGTGACACACAAACAAACGGCTATGCTTGGCTTCATCTGCGTGATGCTCACTACTATGGGGATCACTTCGATCCACATCTTGTCAGCCAGGCTGCCTTGAAAACAGCCTGTTTCTAGGGAACACTACATGAAAGAGAGATTGTGGTCTTGGTCAGTGTATTGGCCCTGACGCGACATTCTGGTCAGTATTTTGTGCCTTACTAGACTAGTGTCTTAGTTCCCCTATATTACGGTTTGAATTGATTGTACATAAGCTAGCTTATGATGGTGAATCTAAATGGACCTCTGCTACCACAATTTAAACCTACTAAATTCATCAATAAATGGTACTTTAGTGCTAAAGCTATCAAGCATGTTCAAGGACACAAACGCCTTGCCTATGACAGCAATGCATTTTTTCTTAACATTTAGCGTGCCCTCGTCCAACCAATTTGGACACATTCGGCCTACAAATTGTAAATTTGAAGAAAAAAAAAAGTTATGGACGGAGACCCTACCAACAGCAATTTTTTTAATGCTGAATACGTCATGTCCATCTACATAGGTTTTTCGGTCGGTAAAAGTATTGTATGTTAGATTACAAATGGATTTAAAACTATTTATCTTTTTTTGGATTGGAGCCGGCAGACATTTTTTAGAAAGACGAAGTAGGTTGTTGGGAAAGATCTTTATCGGGTAGATCTGTTTATTTTGTTTCTTTAAATGTAATAACTACATTTGAATTGGAAACTAACAGTTGTGCCGATATTATAAACACAGTATTGATACGTTGTTGTGGTTTCCATGGTTTTCTATCGGAGTGACTAGGCCTAGCGGTCGAATCAACATTTTTTTTTTCCAATCAATTCTCACCTTCAACTTCTTGTATCTCAGAAACTAACAAAGACACAACAAAAACTATAACACCAACAAGTTCTTTATTCATTTATATCCCTACACACAAGAAAATCATATTTATTGACCAACAAACAGAAAAGTTAAAAACTTGGAAATTCAACCACCATAGTGAAAAATTAGGTTGAGAAAATTTTCACAAAATTTGTGTAGTGTCGTAAAGGTTAAGAAGATATAAGGCTAATACTGTGTAAGTAATACAATATATTTTGGTTTGGTACACATTGTTATGTAAAAATAAAAGTGAATGAATGCCTATTTTATATCTGCTAACATAAATTGCATGGCTTTTGTCTGACCATGCTGACTGGTGAAATGTTTGACTGACTGGTGAACTGGTGAGGCAGCTTACAAATTTTCAAGCTCTGCATATATATATAAATATATATTCCTCAGTTTGGCATTAAATACAAAAGTGGCAATAAATACAAAAGGAGCAAACAGTTTGGTGGCCACAGTTCTTAGTCGACCTGTACTTCTACAGAGGCAGATGCCCCTGTGCAGGTCCCAGCTCTGGTATTAGCTGGATGTAGCCGGGAGAAGAGTTTCCTGCCTAGCCGGCTAGGCTCGAGCAGCTTAATACTCTGCTGCGTTGGGACAAGCGCTTACGGAGGGTGGTTAAACAAGGTGTGAATCCATCTTAATAGACTCAAAACACTAAAGCAAAGTAGACCCACGGCCTGTTAGGCGCCATCTATGCTGCTCTAAACAAACCACCTAACAACGGCCAGTGTTATGCCATGTCACAGTTAGTCGCCTCTTACGACATACTCTCTGTGAGGCAGTGGTGCTATTCTTGTCCTTGTCATAACACAAAGACCTCGGCAGACCACTAGTGGCCACAGTAAAATTAAAAAAACAAAGAACAAACCTGAAATGAGCACATAAGAGATTCATCTACAGACATCATCCCTCCAGCATTGTCAAACTCTCCACAGTAGTTGGGTGCCGAGAACAGGGTCACTAACTGACGTTTGGCAAAGAACTCATAGCCATCTTCAACAACCTAAAAATAAATAACAAATGATGAGTGATATGTCAACACAGACAATCAACTACCTAAATAAACTACGTAAATATAACATTCTCAGAAACAAAACATATGTAACAATCACAGGATCAAACAAAACAAAGAGGTACCAGAGGCGGAAAAATAAATCACAGAGAAACCAGACAACTGTGTGTGCCGTCAGTCTGGGACAAGAACGATACCTCACACACGTCGGACTGAAGTCTAGGATATTGTATTGTATTATTTGAGTAATATGTGTAACAATATGGACAAATAGGTTAAGATATTGATCTTCTAGTCATGTGTGGAACAATACAGGAGTGAGTGTTTTAAATATGTTACTTTTGATTTACCTGCCTCTAGATATTTTTTCCATGCTTTATTTTTTAGTTGTTCGACATTTAACTACAAATCACTAGTTATCCACTTTTTATGCTTGGGGTTTACCTCCTTACATGGAACACATTTCAAATTCCACATGCTAAATGGATTGAAAATTGGTTTGACGGGAAGAAGGCAGAGAATGGGCATAAATAAGAAGTACTCTAGTGGTGTGAAGCAAAAAGTGGAGTGCCACAGGGCTCGGTTTTGGGACCAATTTTGTTCTTGATATATAAAAATGATTTGGACATTGATGGGATCCATGGTTGTAAAATTTGCTTATGACACAAAACTATACAGAAGTGTCTCATCTAAAGCAGAGGTGGATATATTGAGGTTGGATTTAGATAAATGCTGGGAATGGTCTGTGAACTGGCAAATGGAGTTTAATGTAGATGAATGTAGTCATGCACATGGGTAGATCCAATATGGAACATAATTATAGAATGGGAGAGAGCAATATTAGAAAGACAGAAAATAAAAAAGGACCAAGCAGTTATAATAGATCACACAGGTAAAGTGAGTGAGTAAGCCAATGAGTGGACATAGTGGGTTAGGATATTGATCTTCGAGTGATGTGTGGAACAATATGAGAGTGAATGGACAAAGTGGGTTAGGATATTGATCTTCCAGTGATGTGTGGAACAATACGAGAGTGAGTGGACAAAGTGAGTTACGATATTGATCTTCGAGTGATGTGTGGAACAATACGAGAGTGAGTGGACAAAGTGGGTTAGGATATTGATCTTCCAGTGATGTGTGGAAGAATACGAGAGTGAGTGGACAAAGTGGGTTAGGATATTGATCTTCGAGTGATGTGTGGAACAATATGAGAGTGAATGGACAAAGTGGGTTAGGATATTGATCTTCCAGTGATGTGTGGAACAATACGAGAGTGAGTGGACAAAGTGGGTTAGGATATTGATCTTCCAGTGATGTGTGGAACAATACGAGAGTGAGTGGACAAAGTGGGTTAGGATATTGATCTTCCAGTGATGTGTTGAACAATACGAGAGTGAGTGGACAAAGTGGGTTAGGATATTGATCTTCGAGTGGTGTGTGGAACAATACGAGAGTGAGTGGACAAAGTAGGTTAGGATATTGATCTTCCAGTGATGTGTTGAACAATATGAGAGTGAGTGGACAAAGTGGGTTAGGATATTGATCTTCCAGTGATGTGTGGAACAATACGAGAGTGAGTGGACAAAGTGGGTTAGGATATTGATCTTCCAGTGATGTGTGGAACAATACGAGAGTGAGTGGACAAAGTAGGTTAGGATATTGATCTTCCAGTGATGTGTGGAACAATATGAGAGTGAATGGACAAAGTGGGTTAGGATATTGATCTTCCAGTGATGTGTGGAACAATACGAGTGAGTGGACAAAGTAGGTTAGGATATTGATCTTCCAGTGATGTTTGGAACAATACAGGGCCGAGTGGACAAATGGGTTAGGATATTGATCTGGTCCGAAGGACACTGGTTAGAAATGGGGGAAAACACTGCAACTGTAAGTGTTTACTTTTTATTTGTCTGTCTATAATTATCATCATCATCATCATCACACCATTCAGTCCTGGCACTGGTTTGGGGTCCATAACCCCACCAAAAGTCATTCAGTCCTTGGACTGGTTTGGGGTCCATAACCCCATCATCATCAAGTCATTCAGTCCTGGGACTGGTTTGGGGTCCATAACCCCATCAAGTCATTCAGTCCTGAGACTGGTTTGGGGCCCATAACCCCATCATCATCAAGTCATTCAGTCCTGGGACTGGTTTGGGGCCCATAACCCCATCATCAAGTCATTCAGTCCTGGGACTGGTTTGGGGTCCATAACCCCATCATCATCAAGTCATTCAGTCCTGAGACTGGTTTGGGGCCCATAACCCCATCACCAAGTCATTCAGTCCTGGGACTGGTTTGCATGCTCTGGATTTGTCTTTCCATTTCTGCCTGTCATCTGTCACCGTCTTGAGCTCAGTGTTAGTCTTCATGGGTTAAGATAAAAACCTAGCTAATTAAACCAGACAATAAAGTATTAACAAAACTAATTAAAACCTTACCTGATGAGCTCTGCAAATGAGATCAAGGTCATGTCTATTAAGGAACTTGCTAACCACATCAGCTCCGAAGGTAAAAGACACACCCCTGTCATTTTCACCCCAGCCTTGAACATCCTTATCTGGGTCTGACCACAGCAGGTCACACAACAAACCTGGAAGTGTACCTCCAATTATTAATCTGACTCCGTGCAAACCAGAAAACTAATATTTCTGAACAAAATTGATATCCTTTCATCATCATCATCAGTCCCGTAACCTAGAAGGTCGTTGAGGTACCGTTATTGCAGTTTGTTGAACCAGTTCCCGCCATACAACTAGATTTTTCGCCAGGGTATTAGTTTCGGCTCTAGACCTTTCCGTCCACTCTTTTATATTGTCCTACCATCTCTTTTTTGGTATCCCTCTCCTACGTTTCCCAGGCACAGTGCCTTGCAGGACGGTCTTGGTCAGCCCCATCGATAGTGATATATGTCCATACCATGTCAATTTTCGTGTTTTTACTATAGTCAGTAGGTTTTTATACTGGCCTAACTTCTTCCTAACAATTTCAAGAACACTCTCGTTTGTACCATGATCCAGATATGAAATGCAAAGAATTCTTCGCAAGCATCTCATTTCCATTGTGCAAATTTTACGTTCTAGTGCAGCCGTCAGAGTCCAAGTCTCACACGCATAGAGGTATACCGAGGCAACTATTGTATACATTAAAGTCAGCTTCGATGACTATATCCTTTAGTGTAATCTGTAATCCTATGAACCCTGGTCAGTAAAATCTCATTCCCCTGTGAGAATATGCACAATGTAGACATTTGAGGAAAGCTAAATCCCATTTACGCGGACGACATTGTCCTGTTCGGCACAGACAGCTCTGCGCTACAGCGCTCTCTGGAAACCCTAGACAGTGAAACGCCCTCCCTAGGCATGTCTATATCCTGGGCCAAAACCAAAGTTCAGAACCTCATTTGCGACACAGCACCCCAAGGTATTGAAACTCAAGGTAACATTGCGGTGGGCACCAACGAATTTATCTATCTCGGCAGCATGGTATCAACCGATGGGTGCAGCGGTCCCGATATGTCAAGGCGGATCGGACTAGCTGCACCTACTATGCACGACCTCCGACGTGTGTGGAGTAATGGCAAGATCTCCATTGAAACAAAAATCCACAACTACCAGTCCTGCTATACGGTTCTGAAACCTGGGCATTACTTAAACATGACATGTCAAGACTGAATGCCTTTCACGTGCAGAATCAGCTGCGTATCCTGGGCATCTGATGGCATGACTACATTTGCAACGTGAAGATCTCGGCTAAGACAGGCCTCCCAATTTCAGAAACACTTGACCACCTCTGAGTTAATTTGTTTGGTCATGTTGTACGGCAGAACCAGGAAACCCTGACCCACAAGATACTACACAAGTCGTTCTTCATCGTCAAAAGTCTTTCTCCGGCCGGCTGGACGTGCAGAAGAGGCTGTCCCCACACAGTATGGCTCTAGCAGATATCAACCTCGACCTCCAACCTGGATGAGGTCTGGAACCATGCCGCAGCAGTGGGTCATGGATGTGGCCGACTGACGTGAGCCTCAGATACCCAATCTAACCTTATTAAATCCCATTCCCCTATGCTTTTGTTGAAATATGCACAAGGCAGACATTTGAAGAAAGCTATACACTATGACAAAACTATGTGCTCTAATTTCATTATTCTATCTCAAATTGACTGACCTAATCATCTGCAATATTTCTTATTATTATTATGCCAGTAAATTGTGGAATATATTTATTGCAGACCATCCTGAATAAAATTCACTTGATACATTACGTGGGATTCCTCCTGGACCATAGTCTGATCTTCTTAGGGACAGGAACAGTTCTCGCTTGTTCCTATTCTGAATCACATGTGTCATCATTCAAAAGAATGCCTTGTCTTTTCCAAAATAATTACCACCTAAATCAAAATTTATCGGCCTCTAATTCTTTGCGAATACTTTTAACGGCTTGTTCTGTCATTAGCATTTTTTTATGACCATTTCCCGAATTTTCAATACTTCATTACATCACAAAGCAGATAAACTTTACAAAGTAAAGCCTATGTTGGATGTGTGGCTACCAAAATTTTTGCACAATTATTCACCTTCACAGCACGTGAGCTTAGATGAAGGTATGATCACCTCGAAGAGCAGACTTGCCTTCAAACAGTATATCAAGTCAAAGCCCATAAAGTGGGGAATAAAAGCTTACATGGCTTGTGAAGCAAGCTCTAGATATATTCTGAATCTGGAAATCTACACTGGAAAAGCAGACAATATTATTCCAGGTCTTGGTGTTGTTGGTAGCGTCATTATCAGAATTTTAACTTCTGGGAATTTGATCAACAAAAACCATATTGTTGTTATGGACAAATTCTACAACAATGTAACTCTCTTTGACAAGTTGTACACTGATTATGGTACACTTGCTGTAGATACAGAAATGACAAATAGTAAATGTTATCCTAAAGTACTGGCAGGAAAGAAGAAAATGGACAGGGGTCATTCAGAATTTATTTGCCATAACAACATTGTATGCCTTGTCTGGATGGACCAAAGACCTGTGCATTTTATATCCAACTACCACAACCCAACAGAATTTGGAACTGTTAGAAGGAGAAGAAAGGATGGAACAGCTGTAGATGTTCCAACTCCTCAACTTTTTATTGACTATAATGCTTTCATGGAGGCTTTCAGATGTCAACAACCAAATTTGTCATCTCAACAAGACACGACGGCACTATCGCTGGCCTAGGTGGCTAATTGTGAAATTCTTTATATGGGCATGTAATAATGCCTACATACTTATGGATCATTATAGTCCCCACAATACAACAGGAAGACGCTACAGGGCATTTGGGATGTTCATGAACGAAGTTTGTTTATCTCTCATTGGGGATTATAGAACAGCTACTGCAAAACTTCACAACCGTGCCGAGGCACAACAGAGACTGCAAAATGTTGGTTCCCATCATCCACAAATGTCTCCAAAAGCTACAGGAAAAAATGTTTGTGTAGTATGCTCATTTAAATTTAACAAGCATGTCAAGGACTTCTCAAACATGGCCTGCAAAGACAGACCATTCAAACAAGTCAAGACAAAATTTTGGTGTAAACATTGTGAAACTTATCTGTGCCTAAAGGATGGGTCTACATGCTGGGAAGACTGGCATAATAAGCAGGAATATTGGAGATGATCAAGTCAGTCTATTTGAGATAAAATAATTGAAACAGATCACTCTGTTTTGTTCAGGTGTCCATTTTTGGCTTTTTTTCTTCAGAAGTCCAGGAGAGTGCGGTTTTACAGGCCAGGTGACCAGGGTTCAAAGGGTTAATGTTTGCTTTGTTATTACTATCCACTATACAGCCCACCCCTGCCCTGGCTCTTTCAGTCATGGGAACTCCCCTGTAGTATAACATGTTGCCATCATGATACAGAACTCCCTGTCCCTTTTTCTTTGTTTCTGTAAGTGCCAGGACTGTTAATTTTGCTCTCTTCATCTCCTCTATTTTATTTTCCGTTTATACTTCTTACATTCCATGTTCTGTAAATTGTGGTCTTTATTTCTTATCTGTTCGTCGCAGTAGAGGTCAGTCCAGTTTTCTAAGTTTTGACTTGTAATGGTATGTTAACCTTACGCACGCTATGTCCGATCCCTTCTAACCAACTTGGCCTACAAAAACGGTGTACGGGAAAATTTATTTTTTTTTTTAACGGAGTCACTCCCGACAGCCATTTTTTACTGCTGAATACACCCTCCATATATACACGATATTTTGCCAGTTAAAGTATCGTATGTTCGATTACAAATGGCTTTTGAACAGTTTTAATTTTGTATACGCCGTTTGGAGCAAGCCGACTTTTTGCAAAAGGGGAAGTAGGTTGTTGGGAAAGATCTTTATCGAGTAGATCTGTTTATTTTGTTTGTTTAAATGAAAGAACTACGTTTGAATTGGAAACTAACAGTTGTGTCGATATTGTGAACACAGTATCGATACGTTGTTGTGGTTTCCATGGTTTTCCATCGAAGCGACTAAAACTAGTGATCAAGTCCAAATTTTTTCCGAGATTTTCAAAAATTTTCAACTTCATCTTTTTGAATCTCAAAAACTAACAAACACACAACAACAACAATAACACCAACATGTTCGTTATGCTATTGTGTGTCTACACGCCAGAAAATCATATTTATTGACAAACAAACATAAAAATTAAAAATTTTCTAAGACGACTACCAAAGCGAGAAATTAAGAAAATTAATTAGGTCAAATTTAAAAAAAAAACTGCTGGCGTGCTAAAGGTTAAGACAAACAAGTGATTAGCCTGTTGTGTCTTTGCATGGTGGAGGGGCTGCCTTCTTTCAGCCTCCATGCCTGACGACCCGTTTTTGTCCATAGCTATTTTATTTATTTACAGCTAACCTCCAAATTAGGAGGCCTTACAGCAATCTGCAACCCTGCTAATGCGCCTGGTAAGAGGTAGGTCCTCCCCCAAAGTCACTGCTTCAAAGTGTTAATTAACAAGAGCAATGAAAGACTTTTGAAAATAGCTGAAAAGGTATCATTCTAGCTATGAATAATCAAAACAGTCAATGGAATGGGGCAGTAAGTTTATATACACCTAATGTACTAGTTTTATCCTTACCTCAAGCAAGTCAAATGGATTAAACAATAGTCTGCAGTTCATAGGCTCTTTCTTAATTTTTAATAGCCATAACAGCATGTAAACGGGCTCTTTCCTTATTTAAAAAATGTATTAGTGACTTGTTATGACACCTGTTCTGTACGTCACGTACAAAGAACGAGTTACAAATGAGGAAATATGAGATGTAGTTACAAAAGCTATAGGGCCTTTTGAAGACCTCTTGGCAACTGTCAAAAGAAGCTAACTCGCTTGGTACGATCACATATCAAGATCAAATGGTCTTGCAAATACGATCCTCCATGGAAAGGTGCAAGGCAGACGACGAACAGGTGGGAGAACAACATAAAAGAATAGACCAATCTCCGACCAGAAGAGGCATAGGCAGCGGCCACAGACAGAGAAGGGTGGTGTGGGGTTGTGAGGATGTTTTCATGTGTGCCCCAACGACCTCACTGGTTATGGGATGACCTGACCTGACATGCCTTCACTGCAGAGCCCTTGCATTAAACATACCTGTATCTGGCACGTCTGTGGGTCTCATGATGCGCCTGATCTGCTCCATTGACTGCAAATCTGGAGACAGGCCTGCCCATAAAACAAGATTAGTCAACCAGCAACAGAAATTCAGGTAAGTCAGGTTATCTGTATACTGTCCTAATGACATTTACAAAACCATTTACTCTTGGCCCTAACAACAAGAATGAGCTTACAAAACCATTTACTCTTGGCCCTAACAACAAGGAGCTTACAAAACCATTTACTCTTGGCCCTAATGACAAACACAGGAATGAACTAACAAAATATCTACTCTTGGCCCTAATGACAAACACAGGAATGAACTAACAAAACCATCTACTCTTGGTCCTAATGACAAACACAGGAATGAACTAACAAAACCATCTACTCTTGGCCCTAATGACAAACACAGGAATGAACTAACAAAACCATCTACTCTTGGCCCTAATGACAAACACAGGAATGAACTAACAAAACCATCTACTCTTGGCCCTAATGACAAACACAGGAATGAACTAACAAAACCATTTAACTTAACGTCTTTATACTGGTTTAGAAGACTGCAGAATCTGTATACAATACAGTTTCATTTACATTATCTTGTTTTAAAAGCTATGCACATCTAATCTATTCTTAAATTTAATAACTGTCCCTGCCTCCACTATTTCCTGTGGCAATGCATTCCACACATTCACCATTTACTCTTGATCGTAATGACATATACACAAATGAATTTACAAAATCAGTTACTCTTTCTTAATGTGTCTCAAGCCTAATAGGTAAAACACTCCCCATCCTACAACTTTTCCTGGGTTTCCTCTGCTTTCTTCTCTGTCGATCCCCTGAAAATCTTCCCAATCCACCTTTCTTGGTTTTCATTGTATATCTCCACATATCCATTTTAACTGTACTTTCCCTTTCTTTGTTCTAAATTACATGTTATAGTTCCTATTGGAGTTCTGATCCCATTGTTAATTCACATTGGATCCGCTTGTGTTCATGTCAGTAATTTTATCAATTCCCAATCATCTTCAACAGTTAGGTGTTTTAGTGTCTGTATACTTAGTTCTTGACAATGTCGATCATTATAACTGATCTTTCTGATTTTTGTCACACCCATTTGGAGAATCCCATGTTAGTTTGTGGATATACCCATGTGGAAAATCCTTATGTTGGAAGTGCCCAACAATTATGGGCACTTCTATTGATGATGAAGCAAACTCGAGAATTGCAAAAGCATGTGCAGCATTTGGAAAACTGAGATCTCCAGTTTGGAACTGTAGAGGAATTAAGCTTATAACCAAATTGAAGGTTTATGCGGCAGTCATCCTACATTTTGTCCAACTACAGACCTGTGGGCCAAATATTGCCCATGCAGTAAATTGTTGTGACATGCAATACTATACAATATATTACAATATAATAGATATACAACAATATTTAATTAATTGTAGGTATAATTAATAAGTTTTTACCAAAACTCCTGGAGAAAAGTAGTGGTCATCAGAAACTGTTTAGAATGAGGTAGAGTCATTAGTGTCACACAGTAGCGAAAGAGCCATTAGTGTCACACAGTAATGAAAGAGTCATTAGTGTCACACAGTAACGAAAGAGCCATTAGTGTCACACAGTAACGAAAGAGCCATTAGTGTCACACAGTAACGATAGAGCCATTAGTGTCACACAGTAACGAAAGAGCCATTACTGTCACACAGTAACGAAAGAGCCATTAGTGTCACACAGTAACGAAAAAGCCATTAGTGTCACACAGTAACGAAAAAGCCATCAGTGTCACACAGTAACGAAAGAGCCATTAGTGTCACACAGTAACGAAAGAGTCATTAGTGTCACACAGTAATGAAAGAGTCATTAGTGTCACACAATAACAAAAGAGCCATTAGTGTCACACAGTAACAAAAGAGCCATTAGTGTCCCACGTAACAAAAGAGCCATTAGTGTCACACAGTAACGAAAGAGCCATTAGTGTCACACAGTAACGAAAGAGCCATTAGTGTCACACAGTAACAAAAGAGCCATTAGTGTCACACAGTAACGAAATGTCTTGAATCTTACATGTAACTTTATCATGAATATTAGGGGAACATGTGGTCAAGTCTTACATGTAACTTTATCATGAATATTAGGGGAACAGGTGGTCAAGTCTTACATGTAACTTTATCATGGATATTAGGTGAACATGTGGCCAAGTCTTACATGTAACTTTATCATGGATATTAGGTGAACATGTGGCCAAGTCTTACATGTAACTTTATCATGGATATTAGGTGAACATGTGGCCAAGTCTTACATGTAACTTTATCATGGATATTAGGTGAACATGTGGCCAAGTCTTACATGTAACTTTATTATAGATGTTAGGGGAACATGTGGTCAAGTCTTACATGTAACTTTATTATAGATGTTAGGGGAACATGTGGTCAAGTCTTACATGTAACTTTATTATAGATGGTAGGGAAACATATAGTCAAGTCTTACATGTAACTTTATCACGAATATTAGGGGAACATGTAGCCAAGTCTTACATGTAACTTTATTATAGATGGTAGGGGAACATGTGGTCAAGTCTTACATGTAACTTTATTATAGATGTTAGGGGAACATGTGATCAAGTCTTACATGTAACTTTATTATAGATGTTAGGGGAACATGTGGTCAAGTCTTACATGTAACTTTATTATAGATGTTAGGGGAACATGTGGTCAAGTCTTACATGTAACTTTATTATAGATGTTAGAGGAACATGTGATCAAGTCTTACATGTAACTTTATTATAGATGTTAGGGGAACATGTGATCAAGTCTTACATGTAACTTTATTATAGATGTTAGGGGAACATGTGGTCAAGTCTTACATGCAACTTTATTATAGATGTTAGGGGAACATGTGGTCAAGTCTTACATGTAACTTTATTATAGATGTTAGGGGAACATGTGGTCAAGTCTTACATGTAACTTTATTATAGATGTTAGGGGAACATGTGGTGAAGTCTTACATATAACTTTATCATTGATAGCATTGAAACATGTGGCTGAATCTTACATGTAACTTTGTCATGGATGGCACGGGAACATGTTGTTTTTATGGTTGAAGAAAGTGGTACAACTTGTTCAGATAAATAAATAAAACAACTTATAATTTCTTACCTCCGTGACAACAGAAGATCTTCTCATCAATAATTGCTGCTATTGGTAAACAGTTGAAGCAGTCTGTGAATGTCTTCCATAATCTCACATTGTATCGTCGTTTGCCTGCAGATTTTTGGTTATGAAAAAGGTAATCAGAGAATGTTGACAATACTTCGTCTTCATCGTTGTCATTATTACATTGGGGTAGTTATGGGTTTTAACCTTTACCAAACATTCGTGTACAGAACTCTCAAATGATCAGAAGAATTCTAAGCTGTTGAGGACTATATGGAACTCTAAAATGATGAGCTGCAGTGGTTAGCGACCCATAGCTGACTGCTAGCGTCAGGGCCAGCGAAACAGAGCTGCCAAGACCCTTCTACACCTCCACGTAGTGATCCTGGATAACAGACTGCAGCAGGGCAGACTGGCTAAGGAGAAGGGATCAAAGAGGGAATGCTAAACCGGTACTCAAAAAATGCTTGCTGAAGTCGGATGTGTTGGACAGAAAGGTGCAAATATCGCAGTCAAGCTGTAAGCTACAACACAACACATTCCGTTCTCTGGACTACATTCTGCTACTTAAACCCTTTCAGGGTTTGGTAGCGGGAGATTGAGAATGAACACAGAAGAAGAAGAACTCTAAAATGATCCGAATGCATTTCAAGCTAAGGTTCTTCAAATCAAAGGTGAAGCCGGTCCATTTACATGGCTGATGACCAAACTCAATATTGAAAGATTGCATAAATAATCCATGTGAAAGATTTTGGTCCTGTAATTGTTCAACAGGGTTCTAAATGAAAATTTATAGACGAGAACACAAAAAAGTGGTCTTTGTGTATGACAAAGACAAGAATAGCATCACTGCCTCAAAGAGAACATGCCGTAAGATGTGACTAACTGTGTAACATGGCATAACACCGGCCATGGTTAGGTGGTTTGTTAAGAGCAGCATAGATGGCCCATAACAGACTGCGGGTCTACTTTGCTCTAGTGTTTGAGTCTATTAAGATGAACTCACATATCAGTTAACCACTCTCCGCGGACTTGTACCAACGCAGTGGAGTAATAAGCTGCTCAAGATTAGCCCGCTAAGCAGGAAATCCTCCTCCCGGCTACATCCAGCTCACACCAGACAAAGACAGGCAGAACAGGAAATTCTTATGAAGAAGACGGTGCTGGATAGGCCACACATTGCGAAAGCCCCAAGCCAGTATCACCAGACAATTTGTCATGGAACCCAAAGGGAAAAAGAAGCAATGGAAGGCCAAAGAACATACAGACAAGAGACCTAGAGACATAACATTGTTAATACTCGCTGTGTGATTCAAACCAGACAGAATGTTATTGCTCACTGAAGTATGGTACCTAAATGGCGTGTGCCTGTATGTGGGAGTGTGGTTGTATGTGGGAGTGATCCAGTGTGGTTATATGTGGGAGTGTGCCTGTATGTGGGAGTGATCCAGTGTGGTTATATGTGGCAGTGTGTTTGTATATGGGAGTGTGCCTGTATGTGGGAGTGTGCCTGTATGTGGGAGTGATCCAGTGTGGCTGTATGTGGGAGTGTGCCTGTATGTGGGAGTGATCCAGTGTGCCTGTATGTGGGAGTGTGCCTGTATGTGGGAAGGCGCCTGTATGTGGGGGTGATCCAGTGTGCCTGTATGTGGGGGTGATCCAGTGTGGCTGTATGTGGGAGTGTGCCTGTATGTGGGAGCGATCCAGTGTGGCTGTATGTGGTAGTGTGCCTGTATGTGGATGTGATCCAGTGTGGCTGTATGTGGGAGTGTGCCTGTATGTGGGAGTATGTCTGTATGTGGGAGTGTGTCTGTATGTGGGAGTGTGTCTGTATGTGGGAGTGATCCAGTGTGCCTGTATGTGGGAGTGTGCCTGTATGTGGATGTGATCCAGTGTGGCTGTATGTGGGAGTGTGCCTGTATGTGGGGGTGTGCCTGTATGTGGGAGTGTGCCTGTATGTGGGAGTATGTCTGTATGTGGGAGTGTGTTTGTATGTGGGAGTGTGTCTGTATGTGGGAGTGATCCAGTGTGCCTGTATGTGGGAGTGTGCCTGTATGTGGATGTGATCCAGTGTGGCTGTATGTGGGAGTGTGCCTGTATGTGGGGGTGTGCCTGTATGTGGGAGTGTGCCTGTATGTGGGAGTGATTCCGTGTGCCTGTATGTCATTATGTTGTTGTCTTAAGTTTTACTCACATTCATCATAGAAGCCATAAATTCTGTTGATGCTTGCACATTCGTGGTTGCCTCGCAAAAGAAAAAAATTTTCAGGATATTTGATTTTGTAAGCCAGCAGAAGGCAAATAGTCTCCAAGGATTGCTTGCCCCTGTCCACATAGTCTCCAAGAAACAGATAGTTGGACTCTGGCGGAAATCCACCATATTCAAATAGCCGTAACAGGTCTGTGTACTGTCCGTGAATATCACCTGTGAGAACAAGAAAAGCCAATACAAGTATCAATCAGAGGGTCTGCAGGCGGAATTTCAAATCAAAAGTTTATTTTAAAATGAAGGGAAGATCTTTCGTTCTCAACCTACCACTACCAAGCCAGTAGTAGGATGTCCAGAGAACGGGAACGCATTATGTCATGGTTTACAGCTTGACTGCGATATTTTAACCTTTCGGTCCGACACATCCCGACTTCAGTATGCATTTTTGAGTACCAGATTGCCTTCCCTCTTCTACTTAGGCAGTCTGCTCAATTACATCCTGTTATACAGGATCACCACCTGAAGGTGTAGAAAGGTCTTGGCAGCACTGGTTCGCTGGCCCTGATGTTAGCAGTCAGCTATGCATGGTCTCTAAAGAAGAGATGAGACTAATGGCTGGTCAGGCAGAACATCCTGATCAGACTATATAAGTCAAGGTCAATACCCCCACCTCACTTCTCCACGTAGTTCTCCCTGGAAATAGGCTTTTTTCAAGGCAGTGGCTGATGAGATGTAAATCAACATGATCCTCGCAGAAGTGAGTGTCACGAAGATAAAGTTCAGCATATCACAACAGCCTAGAGGACCCACGTCCACCTTCATCAGCACATTTGGGATGTGAGGAAAGCTCCTGCAACACACCACCCATTTCAGAGCACACTAATGAGTACACTTACTCATCGTGGGCATTCAACAACACCAATATTAAAATAAACACATATAAGTCACTTTGGCACAGGAGACCAGCAATCAAACCGCTAGTTTGTCCCCTTAACTAACTAATCTAAATGGCATGAGGGGGACTAAGTGGTCTTGAGGTAAGGTGTCCGCATCAGATGCCGGAGGCAGCGGGTTCGAATCACAGTAAAAACTTTTTTTACGTGGATCTTCTGAAAAAAATTGCCCTGATCTCTGGGTAATGAGATCATACTCCCGTGTTGAGCGTTGAGCATGTTAAAAATTCCTTGGCAGTTGGAAATAGAAAAGTGTAGGCTTAACGGTCGCTGCCAGGACCAAATTCAGAATAAAAATCTACCCAAGTTATTTGTACCTTTCCCCAAGTGGTTTGTTAAGAGCAGCTGATGCCTAACTGGCTGCTGGTCTACTTAGCTCTAGCGTTTGAGTCTATTAAGATGGACTCGCACATCGGTTAAACCACCTCCAAGAAACTGGTTGTATACAGACTCTGTAGAGTCTTCTAGACCAGTATAAATATTATTAAATTAAAAATATTACATAATACTTATATGATCAAAAGGGACCAAAATATGAAGCTAAGTGTACTGACCTCAGGGAATGGACATAAAAAGATATAGTAAAATATATAAGTAAACAGGAGAGCCTAGGAAATGTTATGAAATATGTTCAACCCATGTGGCTTGAGAGGAAGGTTAAATAGCTATCGAGCTCAAACATGTGTTTATCATCAGAGGAGCAGGAGATGATGCCGGTAACTCAAATGTCGGCCCTACAGCCCAACATAGCCAGAGCGAGGTCTATGTAAAGGAATAAGAGCGTCCTTGCAGATCCTAGAAGGGTTCTTCTAAGGGTGCATACAGAAGAAGTCAATAATTTCCTGGCTTGTAGAACAAATGCACTTGCTGACTAGGCTGAATCAAGTTTATTATTGATTAGAGGGGGTTGCTGTGGTTGAGGAGAGGTAAGCCACTTGCCTCTCAAAGCAATGATCGAGTCCCGCAGGTTTCAAGCAACCCCTAGTATCAAGGTAGGTGGGACCAGAGTGCCTGCATTCTAAGTTACCTCCAGTCATCTCAACTTATGTCTTGCCACTGGTCCAAGGTAGATCGGAACCAAAGAGTGAGGTTGATGACCAGTGCAGTTTATTTCTGGCTATAATACAAATACAGCGCAAGTTACATCATCAAGACAAAACCGTCCGATGTCGCCATCATCGCTCGTTTGCGGCGGGCAACTAAATGTTTAGACATGGAACAAACAACCATTTAATCTCTTCATGTAACCTGATATCTTTTCAATTTCAATTTTACATATTACAACTTCCTTTTCATGTGCTTTCAGTTATGGTCATTCCGTGGCGAAGTGGTTAAGCCGACAGCCTCGTGATCAGGTGGTGTAGGTTTGACTCCTGACGCTGCCGTCTTTTTCACGGGTGCTTGATGTGGAATCCCCTGCATATCATAGTCGCCCCCTAGTCGTCTTGTCCTTGACTTGCCACTGGGGTCAGGCGGCTCAAGACGAGAGAGTGAGAATAAAAAGTACCGCAGTTAATCCTTATTAAAAATAGCGCTAGAAAAATAAATTATGCCATCGTCTACGATGGACGGCGGCCTTTGCCTTTTTTTTGTTTTCAGTTATATAAAGGTAGCTGCGGTCAGTCTAAGATTATGAGTATCAGCATCAAGCTTACCCAGTAAGAATACTGGTGACAATATGTATGATGACTTTGCTTGTTCAGAAGAGTTGTGGTACTTCCTTATTATTTATTTGCCCCTTTTTGCAAGTGTAAATTATGTGTGGCAACAAGTTTCTTTCTTGCTGCCATTTCTTTCACTGAGTCAGGTACGCATATAGAACTAGGTAGACATGGGTGCACATTCAACCCCGTGCCTTTGTTGTGAGTACTCTAACCACTCAGCACTCAACTGAATTGTAACCTTTGAGAAAAAAAATAACCGCTATTTCAAAACTGTAGGGTGCCACTCCCAGAAGGAACACAAAAGAAGTGTTGGGTGATGCCCACAATATTAACTTTACCACAAATTTTGAGAGGTGCCTCCAGTTCCAGAAGAATGGGCTGACTTAAGAAGATTTCTCTTGATTTGAGACAAAGTCCTCGAACCTCTGATTCTGTCATTTGTACTGTCTTCCCTGGACGACATCCTCGGACTAGAGAAAAAAGGAAACGAGAATCACGTTTATTACTAAAAAAAAAGTACAGCATGGTCTTGATGAATGAAACAGAAATTATGTGACAAATGTCCAGACTGCAAAAACAGTTTTACAGTAAATGAGGCATTAAGGTCATGTTGCCCCTGTACTACAAAATCGGTCAAAGGAGAAAGAAAAGATCAAACCATCCAACATGGCCTTCAGGCAGTAGCCTGGAGATTCTGGAAAATTTTAAAAAAACCAACACTTTTTTTAGTACAAGTTTATACTTCATGCAAAAACCTTAAAAGTTGGATAAAAATTAGAAAAACCATGCCTTTATATTGTAACTTGTTAATATGGTTGCTAAGGATGTCAAGAATGTCCTGCACGTGCCATCACGGTGCAGATGAACCACATGATGTCATAATTGCAATTAAAAGATGGCCATCCCACTATTAATATGTATCAAAGAGGAGCAACGTCCTGTTCTGTTTTTTGAGCAGCGGGGGTGAAACCTATAGAAATTCAAAAGTGAATGAAGGTCTAGTATGGTGATGCATGCCTTTTACTTACAGTCAACGGCTGCAATTTACTTTGGAGTCATTACTCAGTATGCCTGAGAGGTCGTGAAAAATATGTCACATTACTATTGGCATTTTGGAACTTCCTACTCCCCTCATACACTTGCTGGAGTAAAAGGCATGCATCACCGTACTGGAACTTCATTTGCCAATGAATTTCTATAGATTTCACACCTTCGCTGCTAAAAAACTAGATATAATGTCAATAGTGGGGCAGCCATCTTTTAATTGCAATTATGACGCCATGCTGTTTTTCTACATCATGATGGCACCTGCAGGACATTCTTGACATTCTTAGCAACCATATTAACAAGTTACAATAAAAAGGCATGTTTTTCTAATTTCTATCCCACTTTTAAGGTTTACATTTGAAGCTCCCTCGTATAAATCTCATTTATAATTTACCCGAGTAGTACCTGAGGTGACAAGAATAGAATCACTGCAACCTTCCAAGTATGCTGCAAAAGGTGATTGAAGAAGGTTGGGAAAAAGGAAAGCAGCCTCATCATGTAAAGCTATTGCTATAAAACTTACACTGCAAAGGATGTGAGGAAAGCTACTACAGCCCGCCACTTAACATCCTTTTCAGGGCACACAAAAGAGTAAACTTACTCATTGTGGGTGATAAACAACTGGACATTCTCAAATTCAGGCTTCCTGTATGTTGTTGTTGCTGTTATCCCGTAGCTGCTGAGCAAGCCTGCCCTTAGCAGTTCAATGCCATTCTTATATAGATACAGGTCTTCTTCAGTTGTTTCACTGCTCTGTACAGTGTGTTGGCAATTGTCAGCAATGCTTGTAAGAATCTTTTTCTCACGTCCGCAAGCGCTTTGCACTCAATGAGCAGATGTCGAACTGTTTCATCAGGATGAGAGCAATGTCTGCACAAGGGTAGGTGCTGGGGATTGATGAGGGTTCAAGTGGCTATTGACTCTGGTTATGTCCTGTTCGGAACTGAAAGATGAGACTTTGATCTCTTCTACGTGGTTTATTTATGTCATCATTGCTTTTTGGCTGTTACATTTTTCTAAATACACTGGGACCTGTTGTTCCCGTCACCCACCTGTTCATCCAGATTTTACAGGCTTCCTGTAAAAAAGTCAGCTGTTGTTATGACCCTATGCTTTCGATTGGTGAGAAAAAGCATAAACTCATCATCTCATATAATTAAACAATTTGTCTAATGCTTTTGTATAAATAAAAAAGGTATATAAAACCTCATTTGAAAAAAATGTATTATAAATATGTACAAGCTAGGTCCTTCTCCCACTTAAATATATTCTAAAATAGATTTGTTTTACTGTTACTCATGTTAGACCTCAATTATCAAGAATGTATGCAATTTGCATAAGGACAAGTCAGTAAATATGCCATAAATGGCTATTTAACCAAAAATAAATTTAATAAATAACCATTTATTATTGCACGTACATCGTCCCTTATTTCTCAATATAATTTTCACCAACATTGATACGCCTATCTCATTGCTTTATCAGTGCAAGGACAGGCTCATTCGGTTCTTTTTGCGTTAGTCAGTCAATAGTTTGGGTATTAACCATGAGCCCACTTTCCGGAGATTCAATCGATCATGCATTATGCTGTAGGCTAAACCATGGAAACACCCTATTGCAGTTGATGCACTGTCTATCGCTACTCGCCTATCAGCTCTAAGTATCTCCCTCACCTGCTGCACAGACACTTCTTTTGCAATATAAATAAGGCAAAACAGAATTTTCACCACAAGCTACAGTGAAAGAAGAACAATCAATGACATCAAAGAAATAATTAAAACAAGTTGACAGAACAATGCACCAGGAATCGATGACATAACAGTAGAAACTGATACAAACAAATATAGGTAATGGCTCAGTGACTGCACCAGGATAAAAGAGAAAATGACACCTACATTAGTCACATGACCTTCATTCTGAACAAAAAAACTAATGAAAACAACAAAGGTTGTAGGCGAGGGCTCGACTTCATCGCAGCGGGTCTACCCCATATGGTTCAGGTTCTCCCCGCAGAACGGTATGCTGCCTGTCGAGAGCATCTCACAAAGCACGACCTCCACAGCTCCAATGATGAACCAAGGTATCTCCTGAAAAAATTACCATCATGAACTGACCACTGAGTCAAAATACTTGGTAACTTCGCCACAGAGACCCCCTAACAACTAACAACAAGAGGTGCTGTAACATGAATACAGACATATTTGGTTAATGGAGGCCTTCCACATGCGCAACCAGCGACGTATCCTGGGCATCCGATGGCATGACTAAATCCGCAACGTGGAGGTCTCTGCTAAAACAGGCCTCCTCCCAATTTCAGAAACCCCCAGCCCACAAGATACTACACAAGTTGTTTCTCATAGCTAAAAGTCTTCCCCCGACTGACTGGGGGCACAGAAGAGGCCGCCTCCGCACAGTATGGTTCCAGAATATAGCAACCTCCACCTCAGACCTAGAACCAGTGCAGCAGCGGTTTATGCATGTGGCCGACCAATGCAACGGGCCTCAGAAGCCTAAGCGAACATTATGTGGCCAACTTAAACTACTCATGTTTTCATTCATTCTTTTTTATTCCTGATGAAGACCTTGTGGCTGTAACATAGGCATTGTTTTGTTTTTGTGCTGGTGAGATCACTGAGTCATTACCTATATGTGTTTTTATCGACTTTTAACTTTCAGTACCGCTGTAGCTTTGATCTATTTACTTCTCCACAATAGTAGAAGCTGTGCAAGCATGTGGTAATACAGAAGTAAAGCCACTGACAAAAATATTCAATGTGGTTTGGGCAGAAAGGAAAGTTCCTGGATCCTGGTTTAAATAAAGGATAGTTATTCCTGTGTGTAAATAAAAGGAAAGAGACAGCACAAAACCTACTAGGGCAACTTTCTTTTGATTCATATTTGACAAATGTTTGCATAGATCCTATAAAATACATACATAACTGAATTCCTACATGGTGCAGAGTATGGATTTAGAATGGGTAAGTAAGTAAGTAAGTATGAATGGATGTATTGTTTGCGTTACAACAGATTTACAACAAACTATTGAATACAATGACGAACAGAACAGTGCAGTCATCGTGTCAGACTTCCAATCCTTACATTGGAAGGTACAGAAGGGCTGACTAAGGTGTTAGTGGATGGCAGCTATAGAGGCATCAAACCTGCAGGGGTTGGTGTGGATCTACTGGCCTGGTCATGCTAGGGTCCAGGGAAATGAAAGAGCTGACATCTTGGCTTCACAGATACCAATTACAGGTACACTGGATATGGATGGGAGTGACATTTTGAAGTCTATCAATGACTGCATGTTAGAAGATGACACCGCAACAGATGAATCAACAATTCACAGACTGCAGATTTTTTTATAGGATTGTGCGGGATGGGACACAAGAGAGGAAGGAACAGAAGTGCGTACAACCAACGAGCTGCACAACCCTTGAGTATCTATACACTTCACCATTTACTGTGAGAGACGGGAATGCCAAGAGTGTGATGAAGTCAATTCTTAGGAACAGAACAGTCTTTGTTCACTTTTGATTGAATCAATAGACACAAATTATGGAGAATTATTGAAAGCTATTGAATACAAGAACTTCTCCAGAACAACATAAAAGCAATTTATAAGAGTAGACAAATCACTGTAGGATTACCTTATGGACTTACAAACTGGTTTGAAGTTACAACCAGTATAATAATAATATAATAATCTGCTTAGGCAAGCAAGGTCTGCCACATCGATCGTCTGTAACCATGATTGATGCCGAGGTCCATGAGGTGTAGTTCAAATGAGGAGCCGGTGATCTGTCACAGCCAGGTGTTGTCCGGGCTGCCTCTGTGTGGGACAAGGTCTTTTTCCACTCTTGATTTTCACAGTCTGGAGCAGGATCTGGTGGACTGGAACAATCCTAATGGAGGTGGGCCACATGAATGAAGACGGTCCATCATAGAAACAATATTCTCGAGAGACATGTATTTTTCGGACGATTTCAATGTCGGTGACCATACTAGTGAATTCCAAGGATTCCCCTCTGCCTACACGTACAGAAGGCTTCAAGACTATTCTTATCTCTTTGCAAGACTGTCCAAGGTTAGGAGTAATACAGAAGGATTGAAATGATGCATGACTTGTTTCCAGGGAGAGCTCTGGTGGGACAAAACTCTGTGCAAGTAAAAATGTGTACTATCCTCTTCTGTTTTTTAAAATTTAAATGGACAGGGTAACATCTTAGGCATAGATCATTAGAAGCAACAGAGATGTGGTTTTACAGAAGAATGCTGTGGATCCCACGGACTGTAAGGAAAACTAATGATCAATACTTGAAGAGGTACAAAAAGAAAGGCAATTCATTCCAAAGATCAGAGCAAGGCATTCATCCCTTTCGGGCATGTTATGAGAAGAGCTGTCTTGGAGCACATTGTGACGACAGGAAAAAGAGACGGAGGAAGGCAGAGAGAAGAGATTTTGGCAACAATCAACAACAGAGTATGGTAAATGACACACGTGATAGATGTGGTTGTAGGTTCATGATTGCCAATGCCAAATCAGCAGGGCACATGATGATGAACATCTTAGACAAACCCAGAAGCCACTCAATGAAATTCCTTTATTTTTTGCTGATGCTCAGTCTCATGCATTCAGAGTAAAAAACGTCCATTAAAAGCATATGAATGCTTTAATTGATGCATGTGTTGTAGGTACTCCATGAAATTAAACACAGCAAAAACAGACACAATGAAAGTCAGCTGAACAAAAATGTAATTCCATATTCAGGTTAGATACATCAAGCTTATCAAGTTAGAGAATTCAGATATCTGGAGAGCTTATTCACAGATGACGGTAGAATGGAAAGTGGATTAGAAGCAAAAACTCAAAATCCAAATGCAGTAACATACCAGCAATTGCCATTACTAAGACATTCAAACATTCCAATGGAGACTCAAAAACAATCAACAGTTACTCATGCCAATCTGTTGTAATAATAATCAGTCTTGGACACGAACCAAGTCACAAGAACGAAAGATTTACAACGTAAAATAAGATCCTCGCAAAAAGGAGCCAGGATTATTAGAAAAGATATCATCATCATGTAGCATGTCGTTTGTAGAATGTTGCTCTTATAACAGCCGACCTGTAAGACTTTTGATCTTTGACAAGCTCTCCCACCTGCCCCCGCCATCTTCAGAACATCTTTAATGTCTTGTGTCCATGTTTTTGTCGATCTGCCTCGCCTCTCTATCTCGCTTGCCAGGTACCATACCCTTGATTAATGTTTTTTCTAGACCATTGTGGCATTTCATGTGGTCAAAGTATTTTAGTTTCTATAATGTAATATTGTTTGCTAGTCAATTTTGTTCTACATATAACTCCTTTAGAATGTCTGTGTTTTTCTTTCTTGCTATCCATGGTATTTTGAGCACTTTCCAGCAGCTTTTTACCTGGAGGGATTCAATCTTCTTCCTTAGTGTTTGTGTGGTTGCACAGGGCTTGCATCCGTATGTTGATACTAGGAAGATGCAAGTTCTCAGGATTTTTATTTGTCAATTTGTTAGTTTTCTGTCATAAGTTTAAAAAAATGTTAATTGACCTATGCAATAACTTGGCCATTTTTCTTCTCACTTCTTTTTAGCAATCTCCACTGTTGCCTATAATCAAGCTGAGATATTTAAAACTTATGACGTTTTTATCTTCTTGTCTGTTTTTTTTTGTCATATCAGTGCTCATCATCTTGGCCAAGCTGATGTTTAGGCCCCAGATTGTTTTCCTCACTGTACTGTTTAACCAACAGGATTATCTGTTTGATTCTTGTAGGGCTCATTGAAAGGGCAACTGTATCATCTGTATATCTTAGTTCTGGTACTTCTTTCCTATCGATTGTGAATAGATCAAACTTTTCGTACTCTTTGTCATTTTTGAAGCCTCTCATTCTTTTTTCAGCATAAATGTTAAAAAGATAAGGGGAGAGTTTACATTCTTGTTTTACTCCCTTTTGCATCTCAAACCAGTCCGATGTTCGTCCAGCTACTCTTACTTTTGATTCTTATCCTTGATACAGTGGTTCGATTAGTTGAATCAGGAGCAGAGAGAATCCAATATCTTGCTAGATTACCCATAGCATTTCGTATCGTACACAGTCAAAAACTTTGGTGTAATCTATGAAAGAAGTATGTAAGTCGACAATGTACTCTATACACTTTTCACCAATATTTCACATGGTAAAGATGTGATTCCTTGTGCCTCTATCTTGCCTAAATACTGTCTGTGCTTCATGTACTTCCTCGTTCAGTTTGTTTTCTAATCTCTTCATGATGATCTGTAGGAGGATTTTGCTAGGATGACATTAAAGTGATGGTTGAGGACGAAGACTAACGTCTAGTCAGGCACAACATACTGATCAGACATGTTAGCCAGGGTCAGGCAAAATATACTGGCCAAGACCCTCACCTCAGCTTCCTCACAACGCTCCCTGGAAATGGGCTGTTTTATGGCAGCCTGACTAACAAGGTGAGTGATCGACGTGATCCCCGTAGCAGTGAGTGACACACAGATGAAGCCAAGCATAGCCCAACCCCCTGGAGGACCACATCCACCTTAATCAGCATGCTCAGGATGTGAAGAAGCTACTGCAACCTACTACTTATCATCCTTTTCAGAGCGCACAAAAAGGAATACCTACTCATTGTGGGCATTTGCCAACAACAACAATAAAGTGATGGTGCGGTAGTTAGTGTACTGCTTCAGATCACCATTCTTTGGGAGTGGAACATACACAGATCTTTTCCATGCTCTTGGACATAATGTGCTGAGCCAGATGTTCTTCTATAGTGCATAGTAAATGTTGACGCTGACCTCCAGATTACAATTTTTTTCATGAAATTAGAGTCAACAATGGCGCATTTGGACATATCAAGTGCAACTTGCAGAAGTTTTCTCTCTTTTTATGAGTGAGGGGTCTTGGAACAAATTTTGCTATGACATGATGCATCTGAGGATTGCCAGTCAAAATTGATTGCACTGAACCATACAAAATTGCCACTTTACTCTCAATCGCTCTAATTCTTACTCGACGATCTTCCATTACTAATCGCCACACTTTCTCAAATGTTTCTGGATTTCTGCTTGTTGAGGGTCTTCCTGATAATTTGTCATTCACAATTGGCCTGCGGCTGTCTTTGAAACAATACCTTTATTTAAAGTGTGTAGAACTCATAGATTCATTACCAAAAGGCTTAATTATCTTCTTTACACCCTCCAATTGTATGTCACTGAGATTTTACAAAATTTAATGCAAATTCTTTGCTCAACACTGTCATTTTGGCTCGAAACACAAATGTCACGAGCGCAGATCATCAGTGCCGCTATCACACAGACCGGCAACAACTGTGAAGATGTAATCTGGCCAAAAAAATCACAATGTCAAAGTCAAATGTCCCTCTAGCATTCCCAAGACAGCTATTAGTATGTTCAAAAGTTAATAAGGCTGGTTACTTTGATAAGACCGCATATATTTCATGAGTTACCTAGTTACATACCTATATCAAGATAAAGATAGTCCCATATCAGACACCGACCATCAAGGATGAAGTGTTAGAGCCTTAATTGTACTAGGCCAAAGCTTTGTGAGGTGGGGTGGCCAATTGACTTCCTCATTGCCTTTTTCTTCCCTAGCTGTCAGTCTGGGTTGACTGGAGCTGCCAGTAGCAAGAGTTGAACCCTGTACCTTTGCCATGAAAATCACATCTTCATACTGGTTTAGAAGACTCCGCAGTGTATGTATACAACCAGTTTCTTGGAGGATGGTTAACTGATGTCCGAGTCCATCTTAATAGACTTAAACTAAAGCGAGTGCTCTACTGACTACCACTAGTGCACTACTGAGCTAATCTCAGCCAGCTCAGATTTGCAGTTCATAATTCATGCATGGTATTACCGACCCAATCATGTGATGAAATGTCAATGTATTTTGTATACTCGAAGTGACAAAAATCACAAGGCTGGCAAGACAAGTATTTTTCGGCACTCGGAAAACATATACAACGAACAACTGAAAAACAAATAAAGTGCTAGGCAGCGCGGAATGAAGCAACAAACATTACGACGGGCATCCAGGTAACCAAGTCCAAAGGCAAAGCAAAACACCCCAGTGACCAGTATTGTGATTGGGTTGTTTGTTGTATATTTTTCGAGTGCAGAAAAATACTTGTATTCTATCAGACGTTATAATAACTGCAACTATAAGCATGTTTTTTTTAAATTCGCTGCCTCGAAGTTCGCCTATTTCCCTACTTACCATGGTTGTACCCGCCGACTCTGGGAGTCCTTTTTTTTATTTATTTTATTTTTGTATTATTTGAGATCTATCCTCGGATAGCAACGTTTAAACTTATGCTGTCCGCTTAATTTTCACATATCAAGGTACATCTATGTAAAAAAAAACTTGTTTATTTAGTTTTAAAGCTTTCAAATGGTGTTGTAAGTATCAAGGAAAGTATATACCGAACCTTCAAGTAACCGTGATATCAGGCTGTCCACATTCAATTCTGGTTCCGCCATCTTCTGTGTGATTGTTATGACGTCAGCATTCCATGTGCACCTGAGACCAATTGGGAATGCAATTACGGCTTTATACAAACCCCAGAAAGTTCTCTCTAGGAAGTTGGAGCCCTGTGTGTTTTCTTGTATGTAATCAAAGCATAGATGCGATATAATATGTAAGACGTTTTGGTAGTTCATATAGGTCTATACATGTAAACCTTTATTGAGGTGCTATGGTTTGGTCAGCAGTAGACAGTGTCCGTTTTGGTTGGGGGGGGGGGGGGGGGTAGAGAGAGAGAGAGAGAAAGAGAGAGAGAAGGGTTTTATGGCTGAACGAGGGGGGAGGGGGGTGTTGAAGAATTATTTGCAGTTTTTAGTATTGCTGTCGGGGAGATAGTGTTAAATTTCATTGTACTTTGCCACAGCTTGTTTGAGGTAGGGAGTGACCAAATACAATGAAGTCTCTAACCGTATACCAGTACCAGTTTACAAATGAACGCCTTTACTGCTGGCTTGACTGGAACGTGCTGATAACAGTTGAACCCTATACCGTTGTCGAAAGGGGAGTGCTCTTCCACGTTACACTGATCAGACGCCCTATTTATAAATAGCTTTTGGCTTGGCCTCGTTCGTCCTCAATCCTCCCGCTACAAACCCGGAAAGGGCTTAAGTAGCAGAACGTAGTCCAGAGAACGGAATGCGGTGTGTCGTAGTTTACAGCTTGACTGCGATATTTGCACCTTCCGGTCCAACAGATCCGACTTCAGCAAGCATTTTTTAGTACCGG
Organism: Ariolimax columbianus; assembly: GCA_036924085.1. NCBI lineage: Eukaryota > Metazoa > Mollusca > Gastropoda > Stylommatophora > Arionidae > Ariolimax > Ariolimax columbianus. The sequence continues at coordinate 33,847,945 of JAVGWX010000007.1, read as the reverse complement.
GTTAGCATTCCCTCTTCGATCCCTTCTCCTTAGTCAGTCTACTCTGCTGCAGCCTGTTATCCAGGATAAACACGTGGAGGTGTAGAAGGGTCTTGGCAGCTCTGGTTCGCTGGCCCTGACGCTAGCAGTCATTTATGTGTCGCTGACCACTGCAGCTCGTGCGCTGCTCAGCATATTGATCCCATAAATAGCTTTTAAAAAATGATATGTTTTATTCTCATTATACCGATACTCCAGCAGATGACGGACGTCAAGGCTATGGCTCACATCTTAAATAGTATGATTATCCCAGCAATGATATATGGGTGTGAAGTTTGGAATCTACGCAAATCGGACGCAGGTAAGGTCAATATGACCAAAAGAGCAATGAAGCGAAGAGCTTCAAACTAGAGTGATGGCTGGGTCAGACATTTCACAGAGGCCCATTGGACAGCTCTGATACTGCTTCAGACTACATAATACTGGACAAAGTTTAACTCAATCAGGGCTGGCTGATAATTTAGCTAAGGGTCTATTTAGCTCACCGCATTTCTAGAAGAGCGATGGTTAGCCTGCTACTAGTTGAGCAGGCTGTTTTACGAATGCGTAAGAGATGGAATGAATTTCAGAGTGACTGAACCAGCATACGCCTTTGAGTCTTTGCCAGTCGCTCTATAAGATGTGTGTTGGGCACCCTGTGTCTAGATGAGATCTGAATGTGTGTTGTACGTGCAGGATACCTTGTGAACGAAGTACGTTCTGAATTGTTACATGAGTGTACAGATCGCCTGAATACGTGATCTCATTATATGTGAGAATACAGATTCGCCTGAGTACGTTATCTGATCGTGAGAACGAGTTTGTGATTGTGTGTTGTGTGCAGATAAGGGAGTACACAGGTAAGAATACTGGATTACCATAGATACAGAAATAACATCAACAGCAATTGCTTGTATTTTCTGTTATAGTTATAAATATATTGAATTCCCAAAGGCTGAAAGCTAAGACCAAAATAAACAGGGTGCTGATGATAGAACTGCTCTATGCGGATGATGCCACAATTACCCCTCACTCAGAGGAGGAACTGCAAAGCTTACTATCTGCATTTTCGGATGCCTGCTGTGAGTTCGGGTTAACAATCTGCAAAACGAAAACACACGTTATGGTCCAGGGTGCAAACAACCCACCAGTAATCTCAATTGGTGATGAAGCTCTTGAAGTAGTAGATCACTTTACATACTTGGGATCCTCAGTCAATAAAAAATTATCCCTGGACCAAGAGATCAATATCAGGATAGGAAAGGCAGCAACGCCAAGGAGCAGATTAACAAAAAGGGTCTGGGAGAACAAGAAGCTCACTGTTGAAACAAAAACACTTGTTTACCAGACCTGTGTCTTCGGCACTCTTCTTTATGACAGTGAGACATGGTCTACCTACATGCACCAGGAGAGGCGGCTAAACAGCTATCACATGAGGTGCATGGGCAGAATCCCGGGCGTTGGGTGGCAAGACAAGATCACCAACGCAGAGGTGTTGGAGAGAACAGGCAATGTAACAATTTTTCCATGCTTAGTCATCGAAGGCTCCGCTGGCTGGGACACATTCGGAGGATGGATGATGGCAGAATACCAAAATATCTACTCTATGGGGAGTTACAGTAGGGGAAAAGGTCTCGGGGCCAGCAATTACTTCGGTACAAGGATGTATGCAAGCGGGATATGAATGACGTAGTCATCAATTTGGAATCATGGGAAAAGGACGCCATGGATCGTGTTACATGAAGGGGCAGGATTAAGCATGGAATGCAGTCAAAGGAGATACTGATTTCTGATAGACTAAAGACTCAGAGTTTAAGAAAACACACCACACCATGCGATGCCGCAAACGGTCCTAATTTTCCTTGCACACACTGCGGAAGATGCTTCTCTGTCCGGATTGGTCTTACGAGTCACATTCGTTACCGACATGGACTGTAGTTGCCTACCTTTTCAAAGCACAATTACTATCGTCTGACAAGACGGAAAGAGCTAATGATATATATATATATATATATATATATATATATATATATATATATTTATATATATAACGATTATTTAATTAAGATGTATTTTCAAAAGTTGTTTGCAAATGAATTGGTTGTTTGAATAAGTTATTATTAAATATAAAGATGTTGCTGGAGAATGTTGTTATATTCATTTTTTGTGTGTGGTCGAGAATGATGTGGATGCATGTGGTAACATTCTAGATAGCTAAACCACTGTGGAAACCCCTTATGCTGCCACACGGTCCTGGAGGGACATGTTGGTAGGGTCAGAATAGGTGACATACGATTACAAATCTACCATTTGCAGATGATATAAATGGTCTGTCAGGAACGGAAACAGAACTCTAGGAGCTGATTAGTAGATTGGACAGCGGTGCAATCCTGTTTGTAGCTGATGACTAATAACACGGAAGGGTTTACATCTGGGATAAAAGCAAATCGTCAGGCACTCAAAGTTGTACACCGGTTCTTCTTCTTCGTACGCGTACACCGGTTCTTCTTCTTCGTACGCGTACACCGGTTCAAGTATCTGGGATCACTGATCAGTGACGAGGGCTCGCAGACTGAGATAATTGCCAGACTAGCACAGACAATAGCAGCGCTTACGCGTGTTTGAAACCCAAAAGGCAGGATAAGCGGCTCGCCCTCAGCATAAACGTTTGACAAATGCGTTTCATTTGACTCTGTCCTACAGTCACACTCTTGCACAACTTTCATACGCGCCCTCGTGGTGAGGCCCTTCCATTGCACTTTGGTTGGGCTAGCTTCTGAGGGCGCACAAACCTAGCATAGGTACATACAGACGCACACATGCATCAAAGCACTGGTTTATGCGTCCTGATATCGCCCAATGGACTACGGTCTGGGGTGGAAAATGGCGCGCCTCCGCCAGTACAAACTAGTGAGGCAAACATCTAAGCAAAAAAAAAAAAAAAACAAACATTGGTGCTCTCAATTATTGTGTATGCCTGTTAGACTTGGACCATTACTGCTGGTATCCAGTGCAGAATACATGCAATGGAAATGAGGTGCTTTAGAAGACTCTTAAATGTTACATATAAGGATCGTGTCACGAACGTAGAGATACGACGACGAGTGGAAAACGCAATTGGGCCTTTTGATGATCTATTCACATCTATAAAAAGGCGAAAGATGTCTTGGTATGGTCACGTCACGAGGTCCATCGGAATTAGAAATTCGATACTGCATCGTTCCGTACCAGAAAAGAGAAGACGGGGACGTCCAAGGAAGAGACGGGCAGACAAAATCACTGAGTGGTCAAATCTTCGTCCCGGCAACGCACGACTGGCGGCAGCGGAAAGAGAGAGATGGTGTGGGATTGTGGGAGTGTCTTCAAGTGTGCCGCAACGACCTGATGGGTTACGAGATGAACTGAACTGAAGGGAGATTTACGCGAGTCAGTCTCACCATCTCGTCTGGGCTCGTCATTGTCTAACAGCAAGACAGTATTGAGATGGCTAGTGAAGGGTCCGTATACAGAAGGTGACTATCCCTTCTTGTCTCGGAATATGCAGGAGAGTATTGACCGGTTCTCTGTTGCTTGTGATAACGTTGGAACAAAGACAACTGAGGCCACGTATAAACAACCAGCGGTTACAGTGAGCGGACATAAATTATTTCAGGGTCGTGCGCCAACATGGCTGCTAGTTCGATTCGCTCCTGAATCATGTGTCTTTCTGGGATCTTTAGGCATCCTTCTTCTTCTTGTTCGCCATGTTATTTTTTGTTACGTCTACACGTGAAGTTCAGTTCTCTGGATCTTTTGACTGGTGTAGAAAAGGGGTCGGACGGGTTGCATGTTTCCATGATTGCCAGTGCGCCTCCTGGCACATTTGTCTTCAGCACCTGTTCTGTGGTAGAGTGTGTTCCACCTCCCCCATCTGGTTGAGGGCTCTGACTTCTTCTTAACCTCGTTTGTTATCCCATCTTACCTCCCGCCGGGGTTAACACCCAACCGTTGGCAAGATTACTGGGTATAACAGGATCCACCAACTTGTAGGTGAGGTAGACTTGGGAAGAAGAGGCTTTGAGACATATGAGTCTTGTATTCGGCGATGACTGCCTCATTTGGATCCCATCTTTAAGTCTACAATTGCAGTGTTACAGATTCCTTAACTTCATTATACTGGTTTAGAAGACTCTACATAGTCTGTATATAACCATTTTATTCCACTTTAAAAATGACTGTGATCATCCAATCTATTGAATGCATTAACTGACCCTGTCTCCACCACATCCTGTAACAATGCTTTCCAAGCATTCTTAACTTAACTTTATTATGCTGGTTTATAAGGCTCTGCAGAGTCTGTATAAAACCAATTTATTTCACTCCACGGAAACCAATAATACTGTGAGCATCCAATCTATTTTTGAATGCATTAACTGACTCTGCTTCCACTACATCCTGCGGCAATGCATTCCAAGAATTCACCACTCTCTGACTAACAAAATACTTCCTAATATCTAATCTTGACCTGTCTTTAAACAATTTGTAGATGTGCGACCTTGTTCTTGCAGACGATCGCAGCTGGACAAACTTGGTAAAGTCTTATCTATCCTTTCCATTTATTAATTTATACACTTGTATTTAGTCACCTCGAATTCTTCTTTGTTCGAGACATTGAAGACCAGTCTTTTTTAGTCTTTCCTCATAACTATAATTCTGAAACCCTGCGATCCTGTTTGTAGCTCTTCTTTGTATCCTTTCCAGCATGTTTATATCCACTATATTAAATGGACTCCACACCTGAACACAGTACTCTAATTTAGGTATCACTAGTGATTTATATAACCTGACTATTACTTCCTTGCTCTTATGTGAAATGTTTCTTTTTATCATGCCCAACGTGGCATTAGTCTGTTTCACTGCCACCTGGACTTGCTCCTGCACCTTTCCTGTATGATCTTTTATAACTCCTAGGTGTCTTTCCAGTTGTATTGGCCTAATATTGTTCTCTCTCATCTTGTAACTATATTCATTATTGGATCCTCCCATGTGGATGACTGCACATTTTTCTACATTAAACTCCATTTGCCAGTTCTCAGACCATTTTTGAATCGTGTCTAAATCCAATCTCAATAGATCCACCTCTTCCGGAGAAGAGAACCTGCCGCACAATTGTGTGTCATTCGCGAACTTTGCAATCTTGGATCTGATATCAATGTCCAAAATCATTGATGTATATTAATTAAGAACAAAACTGGCCTCAATACTGATCCCTGGGGCACACCACTTATTACATAAACCCTACGCCTTTCCTTTCTGTCAGAGGCCACTGAATTTGTGGCCTCTCGTTGGAGATTGGTCCATTCTTTTATGTTGTCCCCCCGACTCTTTTTGGAACGGTCTCTTCGACGTCTGCCTTGCACCTTTTCGTACAGGATCGTATTTGCAAGACCATTTCTTCTTCTTCTTCTTCTTCTTCTTCTTCTTTTTCTTCTTCTTCTTCTTCTTCTTCTTCCTCTTCTTCTTCTTCTTCTTCTTCTTCTTCTTCTTCTTCTTCTTCTTCTTCTTCGTACGCTGTCAGACGTCAACTTGTATTTTTTCGAAAAAAGCAGCGGTCATCCTGAGGCTGTCGACACTGCCATTGAGCTAGTCTAGTGTTGGCACTGGTGATTGCCACATCTGCTTTCTCTGATCCTCGTATGTCGGGCAGTTTTGCAGCAAATGTTCAGCGGTCATTTTCCCGGTACCACACGAGCATTCGTCAGTGCCACCTATCTTCAATTTGTTGAATAGGTGGTACCTCAGTCTATTGTGGCCCAGTGCGAAGTCTGAAGACCACGACCTGCTCTCTTCTGTTTAACTGGTAATAGGCATCGTTTTTTGTGTAGCCAGTATGTTCTGTTTCCCATTTGGTCATGTATCTAGCTCTAATGAGCCTTTTTGACTCTTCGAATGTCATACTAGTATCTGGTTGTGGTAGTCTTGCACCTTCTTTTGCCAGTTTGTCTGCCTCCTCATTGCCTTGGATGTTACAGTGGGATGGAACCCACTGTACCACTACTCTTTTTGGTGCGGACTGATGTCATAGTTGACAGAGTACTGCTCTTAAATCATTAAGTTCAGTATTTTTCTAGGTTTTAGTGCTGTGACTACGGCCAGGGCATCTGTAAGCAGGAATATATGGCTTTCATTCCTTTTACCTGTCACCATTTCTTCTACTGCAGCTCTTAGTGTCTCTGCCTCTGCTCTGAAATTACTTGTATAATTTCCAGTTGCCACTGATAGTGTTTTTTTTCCTGTCATTTGGTAGGCTCCTGCCCCTGCACCTCCGTTCTGTGCTGTGTTTGTTACAGAACCGTCGGTGTATGCATGGGTCCAGTCCATGCTTGGGTAGTTTTTCGTTATGTACCTCAGGGTTGTATCTCTTCTTTCTTTTTCAGTCTGGCTGTTTTTGTTTCCAATACCTGGTATATTTTCTATCACCTCTGGAAATATGCTGCCTCCAGGTAGGTTTTCGTACAGTAGGGATGGGCTTTGGTGTTGTTAGTGCGTTCATAGGGTCTTCGTGCATCTTTGCTTTGGCTATTTCTGCAAAGTTTCTCCACTTTAGTTTCCCATTTCCGAAATTGTTTAGTCTCTGGTGCATTGGATGGTCAGTCAGTCTTCTGAGTTTCTCTGATTGCTGCTGGGCTCTGCAGTCTCTTCTGTCGGTCATGGATTGCAGTTTTGTAATCTTTTCAAGTTCTACAATTGGCGTTGACTTCATGCCTCCTGTTATAACTCTCATGGCTTGGTTTTGAAGTTTGCTAATTTAATGGAAGTTCGCCTTCGCTGCTGTTGTCCATGCCGCAATGCCATACTCGAGAACTGGTCTCACTCTTCCAGTGTACAGTTTCTTTAGTATACTTTCGTCTGCTCCCCAGCTTGTGCCAGCAAGCTTCCTCATGATTGCCATTCTTTCTCTGGCTCTCATTTGGTTTCTCTCGATCTGACTTTTCCATGTCATTCGCCGATCAAATGTGACTCCCAGGTAGTTTGGGTTGTCGTTTGGCCGCAGGTATTTGCCATTAAGACTTATTTTGGTGTTTTGGGGTTTGTTTGAAAGAGAGAATAACGTACATGTTGTTTTTTCCTCGTTTATTTTGGCCAACCATAAGTTCGCCCACTCTTCCAGCGATGTTAGGGCCTGCTGCATCCAATTACTTGCTATGGTGAGATTCTTTTCAGAGGTCCACATAGCCAGATCGTCTGCAAACATTCAGCTGTTGACTCTTCTTGGTATATTCTCCGTTATGTTATTTATATACACCAGGAAGAGTGTGGGTGACAGTACTCCTCCTTGGGGTACTCCCTGCTCAAGTGTCACCTTTTTGCTCATCTGCCCTTGTACTTGAACTCTGGCTGTTCTGTTTTTGAGGTAGTGACTGATCAATTTGTACATTTTCCCACAGACTTCACTTCTTCGTAGCTTGACTCTTTCCAGACTTTGTCAAATGCCTTTTCTAGATCCACCCAAACGGCTACTGTGTGTTTTTGCTCCTGGTAAGCATCCTATATTTCCTGGGCTATGAGGGTGATCTGATCCTCAGTGGATCTGTGCTGTCTAAAGCCTGCTTGCTGTGAAATTAGTATGTATTTTTCTTCCAGATGCCACATCAGTCTGGTGTTTATCGTACGTTCTATCAGTTTGCCTACACAGCTCAGTAGACTGATAGGCCTGTATCCATTTGGATCTGTTTTGTCTTTTCCTTTCTTTGGTACTGGTACAACTACTGCATCTTTCCATGCTTGAGGTACAATACCCCTTTTCCAGCTTTGGTTCAGGACTGATAGTAACTTCCTTTTTGCGGTTTGGCCCAGCCCCATCAGCATTTCGTTTGTTACCCCATCTTTTCCGGGTGATTTCCTTTTCTTTAAAGTTCTCATGGCCTCTTCCATTTCATTCATTGTTAGTTTTGCCATCATATGCTCTTCTGGTGCCATATTGAAGTTGTCGTGCTGCTTTTGTTCTTCCCTAATGTCTGTATGCCTATCTGTAGGGACATCAATATGGTTTGCTCTGGCATAATGTTCAATAAAGGCGTTTTTTGCTTTTTTTTCCAGTGAGCATATGCTCGCCCTGCTTGATGGTAATTTGTTTGTTTGATGGAGTTTCGTCATTCATGGCTCTGACTAACTTCCATAGTTTGTTCCCATCTTTATCTAAATTGAGGCTTTCTGTTTTGTTTTTCCAGCTTTCTCTTGTTATTTGGTTTAGAGTGTATTTGTATTTCGCCGTGGGCGCTTTGATGGCGATATTTGCCTCCATAGATTGTTCTCTCTCTGCCATGTTCCTAGCATTTGAGACTTTGTCTTCCGCTTTCTGCAATTCATCATTCCAATAGGGCTTGTAGTTTTTCCTTGCCCCTCTTGGGATTTTTTCAGTGGCAGCTGGCATTATTGCTTTGCTTAGGCTTTCCACCGTGGGCTTCATATTGTTATTCCGTGTGTTGATGGTTTCACACAGTCCATCTGTCAGGATTGCAAATCTGTCCCAGTCGGCTCGTTTGTAATTCCAAAGGGAGCGGTTTTATTTCCTGTGGGCCTACTTCCATATCAACTTCTAGCCTAATTGGCCTGTGGTCGCTACCTGCCAATTGGTTTAGCACCTGGTGGTCTATTTTGTGGTGAATATCCACCGGGGAAAAGGCCAAGTCTGGAGTAGAGGTGGTATGCTGTGTTCTAGAATAGAAGCTTGGACTATCCTCAAAACTATTGATAAGATAGAGATTTGTGTCTATCTCCAAATCTTCCACTTCGTCACCTCTACTGTCTGTGTCCGAGTATCCCCATTTCTCCGAGTGGCTGTTGAAGTCTCCAACTACTATACAGTTGGAGTTTTTGACTTCCATACTCGAGAGCGACAGGTCTTTGTTTGGTGGGCCGTACAGGTTGAAGATGCGGATCTTCGTCTCTTGAGCCATTATGTCAACTCCTACAATTTCTGCTTGTCCGGTGTGATTGACAGCTACCACGCTACTCTGTATGCAGTTACGGGTCAGTATCAGAACCCCTCCTTTGTGACCTTCTCTATCAAGACGGAAGGTCTGGTATCCTCTGATTGAGAGTTTATGGTTGTTGTTGAGGTGCGTTTCTTGGATACATGCCACGTCAATCTTACCTTCATGCAAGTGATGTGTTTGGGAGAGCATTTTGTTAATGACTCCCTCCGCGTTCCACTGTAGTATTCTGAAAGTCTTGTGTTTTTGGTCAATAGTTTTTGCCCCATCACCTTGTGCCTTGACTCCACAGCACATGGGTGGGTGACCACCAGTAGCATTGGGTGGGCTTCTTCGAGACGTGAGGCCCGGCACTCTCGCTGCCTGGAGGGATTCTACAGGATGAGCGGCACGCTTTTTTCTATTAGGTTGTACAGTCATCATACAGCGATATACGTTGCACTGTGTTTCTTGTTAAGCCTGTGGCCGAGTGCATCCGATTTCAACAGGCGTTTCTGTAGGGATGCCCTCATTAGCCTTTTGCTGTCCCCAGCCTATCTGCAAGGCAGCAGTTGTTTGTGATCAGAGCTGTCTCTCTAATGGAAGTTGTCTTACATGACTATCGAGTCTTCACCACTCGTGTCTATAGGGTGTGGTGGTGATATATGAGATATGATATATGATTTGGACTATGTACTGCCAGAAAAGTAGCATGTGCATGCGAGTGGGGTATCTCTTTGCTCCATTTATTTTCTCGGCTTCTCAGCATTCCCCGTCACCTGGGAGCTTGTCACAATAGGGCAGAGGTGCAATGTCCGCTGGCCTGCATCTCTTCTGTGTCCATTGGGATGACTGATAGCAGACAGAGGTAGAGAGCGAGGCAGGAGTGCATTTAACCAGGGGTCAAGCCTGGCAATGACACGGAGATGTTGTTCTCCTGGTGTGCGGACATATCTCATGATCAAGGGTTGCGTCTCAACAGTTCACAGTGAGGGGGCTGCTCTACTGCTTACGTCACCCCGACCGAGAACTAAGTCTTCTATTAGTGGTTTCGCACCTCATCACCGTATAGGGTGAATATCGAGCAGCTTCCCGCCCGCTTTGATCGACGGACGGCAGAGACCTCTTTCTGGGTGGGGCTGACGCGCGAGCCCCAGGTCCCGACCATATCGTAGCCTCCCATCGTAGTGGTACTGAGATAGTGGGCGGGATTCCGGCTAAGAGGCGCTCGACCGTAATCCCTCAGATGGTAGCCTCGTTCCGTTGGCTTATCAGCCACGCACCTTTGCCAAATGTCTGAGACCTGCGATTCCTTTCGAATTAAGAACGGATTTCCGTAGCAACGCCTTGTCATTTGTAGGGTAAAACTGACCTGTCTTCCGAGGGTCTAATACCAACAACCAATCCCTATTAGACCCCACGAATCAAGAGAGGGCTTTTTACTCATTCAATGACCAAGTGTCTGAGACCTGCGATTTCTCTAGGGTTGAGCAGGATTACCGTAGCAACGCTCTTTCATTTAGAGGGTGAAACTGACCTGTCTTTCGTGGGTCTAATTCCAGCACACGTTCCCTATTAGACCCAACGAAATTGCTCTCGGTCTGTCAATCATTTTACAGTGTTGGCGTGTTGAGTCAAATTACGCCGCAGGCTCCAGTCATGATGGTGCCCTTCCGTTAATTCCTTTATCAAACACTGAATGCGAGCCAATCGAGCCACAGAAAGCTTAGCCCCAGATTTCCGAGGGTCTAATTCCAGCACCCATTCCCTATTAGACCCAACGAAAGTGCTCTCTGCCTTTCAATCATTTCAGTGTTGGCGTGTTGAGTCAAGTTAAGCCACAGGCTCTACTCCTGGTGGTGCCCTTCCGTCAATTCCTTTAAGTTTCAGCTTTGCAACCATACTTCCCCCAGAACCCAAACACTTTGGTTTCCCGGAAGCTGCCCGCAGAGTCATCGAAGCAACTCCTGCGGATCGCTAGTCGGCATCGTTTATTGTCAGAACTAAGACGGTATCTGATCGTCTTCGCGCCTCTGACTGTCGTTCTTGATTAAAGAAAACATTCTTGACAAATGCTTTCTCAGTAGCTCGTCTTGCGGCGATCCAAGAATTTCACCTCTAACGCCGCAATACGAATGCCCCAGTTTGTCCCTGTTAATTAATACCTCCAGTTCCGAAAACCAACAAAATACAACCGAGGTCCTATTCCATTATTCCATGCACCATTATTCAGGCAGCCGAGGCCTACTTTGAACACTCTAATTTGTTCAAAGTAAACGCGCCGGCCACCCGGGACGCTCAGCGAAGAGCACCCGCGGAAGAGAGCCGGCAGACGGCAGGGCAGAAGACAACGGGCAGTGAACCGGCGCGAGCCGGACCGCCCGCCTGCGCCTGAGATCCAACTACGAGCTTTTTAACTGCAACAACTTTAATATACGCTATTGGAGCTGGAATTACTGCGGCTGCTGGCACCAGACTTGCCCTCCAATAGATCTTCGTTAAAGGGTTTAAAGTGTACTCATTCCAATTACGGGGCCTCGAAAGACTCCCGTATTGTTATTTTTCCTCACTATCTCCCCGTGCCGGGAGTGGGTAAGTTGCGCGCCTGCTGCCTTCCTTGGATGTGGTAGCGGTTTCTCATGCTCCTTCTCCGGAATCGAACCCTGATTCCCCGTTACCAACTACAAACATGGTAGGCATATCACGTACCATCGACATTTGATAGGACAGACATTTGAAAGATGCGTCGCCGGCACATGAGGCCATGCGATCAGCACAACGTTATCCAGAGTATCCAGTGGGGACGCCGCAACCCCACGAGGGGAAACGACGATTGGTTTTGAACTAATAAAAGCGCTCTTTTCGCGAGGGTCGGAGTTTGGTAAGCATGTATTAGCTCTACAATTGCCACAGTTATCCAAGTAGGATCGTATCATCTAAGGAACCTCGACTGATTTAATGAGCCATTCACGGTTTCACCGTGAGACAGTGTGAACTTAGACATGCATGGCTTAATCTTTGAGACAAGCATATGACTACTGGCAGGATCAACCAGATATCTGTCGGAGACTGACGAACCACACACACCGGTCGGCGAAGGATGGGTGTGTAAAAAGCTTCTTCAGGACGGCCGTAACGACCGACTGACGGACGGACGGTTGTTCCGTCCCTCACTCCGTCGACATAGGACCGCCTGGCAGGAGCCCGTACACACGCCAACCGACTGACCGGGATCGCTCGGGGAGGGATGGCAGCGCTCTGTGCAGAACGGATCCCAACGGCCCCGGCGATGATTTTCACTCGGACTGGAGACGATTTTTGCCTGCCGGCCTGTCCTCCGACCGGTTGGTCGAGTGAGGACAGGGCCTTTAGGCACGATTTCTGCTTTCCATTTGCCGGTCACAAGCTCTTTGCGAGAGAATGACCACCAGCGAGACGAACTGTCGAGATTGGCTATACGCCTTTCGACGAAACACACACGGACTGACAAAGTTTCTCGATACGGACAACAGTAACGCACCGTTTCCAGCGGTACGACTCCATCAAAATGGTCCCGCTACAGTGCCGGGGAAAGACACATGTCTCACAAGAATAGAGGAATTTTGACAGGACCAATGTACGAATTGATCTGATTTTAATGCATATTGCTAACCGTTTATCTTGCAAAAATTTGTGAAGCCGTGCAAGCGCTGCTATTGTCTGTGCTATTCTGGCCAACACCTCACATTTCGATCCTCATCACTGACAATCGAACCCATATATTTAAAACGGTCAACCACTTCGAGTTCCTGGCCATTAACTTTTTTCCTACTGTTGAAGATCTTGGCGTTGTTGGTGATTAATTTTGTCTTTCCATCATTAATCTCCATACCATAGTCAAGAGCTGTTTCATCGAGCCTTCTGACCCATTCATGGAGTTCTGCTTCTGTGCCCGCCAACCCGTCGATGTCATTTACAAAACGAAGTTTCGAAATTGTTCTGCCCCCTATCTTGAAAATACCAACATGGTCTCCAAGAGACTCACTCATAATTTCCTCCCAGAGTAGGTGAATAGTATTTTCTGGAGTCCACAAACCTTAGGTAGGCCTTCAGCGACGTCAGTGGATCCACGATCTGTAAATGGTTAAGAAGCAATGCCAAAATTACTAGAGTGGAGTACAGGTGTGGAGTCCTGTGTAAATGTGTGGAGTCCTGTGTACAGGTGTGGAGTCCTTATCATAGAGGGAATATAAACATGCTGGAAAGAATACAAAAAAGATCGACAAAGCTAATAGTGGGATTCCAGAATTACAGTTATGAGGAAAGACTCAGAAAAACCAACCTACGGTGTCTAGAATAGAGAAGAATTCGTGGTGACTTAATACAGGTTTATAAGATGATCATGATCAGAGGAATGGATAAATTATACTATAACACGTTTTTTTATAAATACAATCACCTACAAGAACAAGAGAGCATTGCTGCAAGATGACTAAAAGGTCCAGATTAGATATTAGGAAATATTTGTTTAGTCAGAGAGTGGTGTCTGTTTGGAATGCATTGCCATTGGAAGGTAGTGGAGGCAAGGACAGTTGAGGCATTTAAGAATAAATTGGATGCGCAAAGCTTTTAGAACAATGTGATGTGAATGAAACTGGTTGTATACAGAATCTGCAGAGTCTTCTTAATCAGTATAAGGACGTTAAGTTAAGTTAAAACCAACACTGCCACGGGGACGGTGTTTTAGACTTCACAGAATCGTGCGCCAGAGTTTGTGAAGTATGGGTGCGATGAGTTCGGTTTCTATTTCAAGTATTTGCCTTACCTTCACTTAGTCCAACAGGAACCCTTCTCAGCTGGATAGACTCGAGAGGCACACGACTAGGGCGCCTAACCAGTTAATAGTTTCACGAGAGGTTCTGTCATCTGGTTCTTAGCGGTAATCTTGCTAAACATTAGTCTTCTTCTGCTGTGACCATTGCTCATTTAGACGGGCTTTGGGTTCTAAATTCTGCAGTCTTTTCCAGGGTCTCAATCCCCCATACAGCTTCTCATCGAGGAGAGCATACGAGGGACAAGCCTTTCTTCTCGTATCTGAGTGCTAAGGGGAAGTCCTGAAGTACACGTGCTACTGTCATGTTTGTCAGGCCACATTAACATAAGTTGGTGGTACATTTTTCAATTTTTGTTCACAGGTAGAGTGTCATTCTGTTTGAACAGTTCGGAGACAGTAAGATAACTTGGTCTTTTCTGGACAGATGGTAGTGTCCGTTATCTGCGTAGTGTTTTGGATGTTCTTCCTGATACTTTGTACTGCCCTTTTATTATAGTTTTTGCTTCTTCATAGTTGACCAATTATTCTTCCTGTTTTAGTTTCTCTCCCTCTTTGACTGTCGGTCTCCTTGTTTCCGTTGATGTTACAGTGCGGTGGTATCCACTGTATTCCTGCTTTTGGAACCAGTGAGACATTTTCGTCAACAGTATACCAAATAAATTAAGAGTTTGTATTTAGACATAAACGTAAAGAAAACATGTATGCAGATAAAAATAAAAGATCAACTACTGGAACAGGTACAGAGTTTCTCCTATCTAGGTCATATAATAACGGAAGAAAGCAGCTGTGAAACAGAAATCAGAAAGAGAATCGGTATGGCTAAGATGGTATTCAGCGACACGCACTAATATCCAAACAGATAAATCAGAATTGGAAAATCAGAATTGTCAGGTGTTATGTATAGGCCTACTCGTCAATACTTTGTGGCGTAGAAACATGAACAATGAATAACAAGTTGTAAAAAATTATTACAGCCTTAGAAATGTGGGTATATATTCGACTAAGTAGCATTTCTTAAAAAGAGAAGAAAACAAATATGGACTTATTGAAAACATTGGGGGTAACAAGAGAATTAATTATCTTCTTCTTCGTTCGTTCGTTCTCAATCTCCCACTACTAAACACTGAAAGGGTAAGTAGCAGAATGTAGTCCAGAGAACGGGATGCGTTGTATTGTAGTTTACAGGTTGGCTGCAATATTTACACCTTTCGGTCCAATACATCCGACTCCAGCAAGCATTTTTTGAGTACCGGGTTAGCTTTCCCTCTTCGATCACTTTTCCTTAGCCAGTCTGCCCTGCTGCAGCCTGTTATCCAGGATCACCACGTGGAGGTGTAGAAGGGTCTTGGCAGCTATGGTTCGCTGGCCCTGACGATAGCAGTCAGCTATGGGTCGCTGACCATTGCAGCTCATGCGCTGCTCAGCATCTTGACCCCGAATTACTGATGGAAATCAAAGTTAGACATTCACCATATTTTGGTCATCTGTTGTTGTTGAATGCCCACCATGAGTAGGGCTACTCTTTTGTGCGCATTGAAAAGGACATTAAGTGGCCGGTTGTCGTAACTTTCCACACATCCCGAGCGTACTGATGAAGGCGGACCGGGGTCCTCCAGGCGGTTGTGCTATGCTTGGCTTAATCTGCGTGCCGCTCCCTACTATATGGACCTCACCTCGTTAGCCAAGCTGCCATGAAAACAGTCCGTTTCCAGAAACAGAAAGGGCTTCAGGGAAGCCGAGGTGATGGTCTTGGCCAGTATAATAAACCTGCCCCTGACTAACATGTCTGATCAGTACGTTTTGCCTGACCAGGCGTTAGTCATCCTTCCCATTTTGGCTAAATAATAAGACAATACCTCGTTGTTGACGACCACACTAGAGGGTACGGTGAAAGTCAGTCCAGTCATCCAAGAAGCCGATAACGTTAATGTGCGGATAAGAAAAGAAGATGGACTAGAAAAACCCTGCCAAATTGCACCGTTACGAAAGGAGATAGAGTACACTGGAGATTCATTGCAGCCGACATTCGAAGCTGAGAATGAGATGACACTTGAACTGAAATGAAGTTTCCTAAAAAAAAATGCCGGTTGCCAATTTTGAAAAGAAGCCAAAACATTTGAAAATTAGTTGAATTTCTGTATTTTAGCATGCCAATATGGCAATTTTTACTGTAACTAGAAACAAGCTTGGTGTTATGACATGTTCAGATAAACGGAAGGAATGGTATGACTTTTTGATAGATTGTTGATACGCAAAACTTGTTGGAGAGAATGGTATATTAGAAGCAGCATATGAACAGGTTAAAATAGATCAGTTCTCTATTTTTATATAAATTTAAGTCCCCATCCTATATTTATTTGTATACTAACAATACTATTATTATTATTATTTAGGAAGTAGGAAGTGTAGACGAAAATTAGTTACAAATAAAGTAATAAACATTAAATATAAGAAACAGAACACAACAAACAAAATAAGAAACTGACTGTACTTGATGGAATACTATCCAACGACCAGTGTATAGTGTTTGTATGGCAATATATTAAATATATATATAAACTTAATAAACATATATTGATATAAATAACCAGAGGTTAAATGATAGCAGCAGGAAGTATATTAAATATAACATTATAATAAAAGTAATACTAATATTAATAGTATTACTAATACTTAAAGTTTAAGTATATTAAATATAACATTATAATAAAAGTAATACTAATATTAATAGTATTACTAATACTTAAAGTTTAAGTATATTAAATATAACATTATAATAAAAGTAATACTAATATTAATAGTATTACTAATACTTAAAGTTTAAGTATATTAAATATAACATTATAATAAAAGTAATACTAATATTAATAGTATTACTAATACTTAAAGTTTAAGTATATTAAATATAACATTATAATAAAAGTAATACTAATATTAATAGTATTACTAATACTTAAAGTTTAAGTATATTAAATATAACATTTTAATAAAAGTAATACTAATATTAATAGTATTACTAATACTTAAAGTTTAAGTATATTAAATATAACATTATAATAAAAGTAATACTAATATTAATAGTATTACTAATACTTAAAGTTTAAGTATATTAGCTATTTGTATTTATCAGGGACAGTAGTTAGTAATCTCCATTGATGAGGATCTCGAGATAGTAGATCATTTTATGTACTTGGGATCCTCAGCAGATTACAAAGGGTCTGGGAGAACAAGATGCTCACTGTTAAAACAAAAACACTTGTTTACCAGGCCTGTGTGTGTGTCCTCAGCACACTTATTTATGACAGTGAGACATGGTCTACCTACATGCACCAGGAGAGTCGGCTAAACAGCTATCACATGAGGTGCCTGCACAGAATCATGGGGGTTGGGTGGCAAGCCAAGTTCACCAACGCAGAGGTGTTGGAGAGAACAGGCACTGTCACAATCTTTTCCATGCTTAGTCTTCAAAGGCTCCGATGGTACACACTCGGTGGATGGATGATGGCAGAATACCAAAATATCTACTCTAATAGGGAATTACAGTTGGAGAAAAGGTCACTACTTTGGTACAAGGATGTATGCAAGTGGGATATGAATGATGCAGGCATCAATTTGGAATCATGGGAACATGACGCCATGGATCGTGTTACATGGAGAGGCAGGATTAAGCATGAAATAGAAACAAAGGAGATACTGATTGCTGATAGGTTAAGGTCTCAGCGTTTGAGAAGACACACCACACCATGCAATGGACAAACGGTCCTGACTTTCCTTGCACATACTGTGGCAGCACGCTTCTGTGCTCGGATTGGTCTTACGAGTCACATTCGTTATCGTTATGGACTGTAGTTGCATACATTTTTTTCAAAGCGCAATTGCTATTGTCTGACAAGACGGAAAGAGTCAATGATGATTAGTAGTTAGACTGATAAGTTAGAAATACATCGCAAGACACGTCACACCATCGAGAGGCAAAAGTAATAAACGACTACAAAGTTAAAATAATTAGAGTTATTGATCAATTTACTTTTATAGCAGCCTGCGAGTAGTGTTGTTATTATATTTGATACAATTTTGCTTGTTTTTTTATGCCAACAATTTTGGATATATTTTGTTTATTGTTTTGTGTGTAAGTATGTTTATTAAATATTTCCGTACACAGCCAACAATATCAAATGGGGATTTCTTAAAAAACACAACAGTATTACAATTTATAAGGTCATGACCATCTAAAATATTGGGCACATACTTGGAAATAAGGCTCTTGAAACTTTGTGACAACAGGAAAGGTTGAGGACAAACGAAACAGAAAATAATGTCACAGGATGACAGGGAAATCAGACAGAAAAGGTTAGCTGCTGTGACAGGGTTGTTGGTCCTGGAGAGACAAGGTTGTCAACAGCACTAGTCATAACTGATCTTAATGAGAATGATTATATATTTGATTAGTTTCAATAATTGTTTCTGCTGTAGAATAATCAATATTCACTCACCTGATTTACATATTTTCCAAGTCTCTCCAACAGTCTTCCTGTTGGGAAGAAACTACAGTGCTGACTGATGCTTTCAGAGACGAGGACATAGGAATCGACATAAGATATCGTATAGATGGTCAGCTGTTCTACCTAAGTCGGCTTCAAGCAAAAACTAAGGTCAAGACACACACCATCAGAGATCTTCTGTTTGCTGACGATTGCGCACTGCATGCTGCCACAGAGGTGGATCTGCAGAAAATCGTGGATAATTTCTCCTTAGCGTGTTTCAACTTTGTACACAGAGAAAACTTAAATAATGTACCAACCAGCTCCTGGTAAAATGTATACTGAGCCAATCATCAAGATCAATGAGGAAAAACTGAAAGTTGTAAATAGATTCACATACCTCGGTAGTACACTGTCTCAGAATGTAGTCATGGATGATGAGATGAATGTCAGTCACCAAAGCCAGCGCCACATTTGATAGACTACACTCAAACGTCTGGCGTCGAAATTGCATCAGTCTCCAGACAAAGCTGAAGGTGTACAGAGCAGTGATGGTCCCTGTGTTATTATATGCAACTGAAACATGGACTGTATACAGGCGTCATGCAAAGAAGCTGAATCACTTTCACACACTTTGTCCCAGGAAGGTGATGAATGGCAAGACATGGTCCCGGACACTGCTGTTCTTGATAGAGCTGGTATCCCTAGCATTGATACCATCATGATGCAATCACAGATTCGCTGGGCGGGTCATGTGGTTTGCACGCCAGACTATCGGTTGCCAAAAATAATCTTCTGTGGCGAGATGCAGAAGGGCGAACATTCCCAAGGAGGCCAAAACAGCGCTTTAAAGACACACTAAAAAACGCCTTTAAAAGCCTTCAGCATAAACCTCGAAACATGGGAAGATGCTGCAAAAGACCGTAGAACCTGGTGCATAACTCTCCGCAGAGGAGCAGTGTCATGCGAGGCTTCTAAAAAGACTTCAGCAGAACAACGGAGAAAGGCCAGAAAATATCAGTCTCGTAAAGCAAACTTGCCATGCCATCACTTCCTGCGAGTGTGCAGCTCCCAAATCAGACTTGTCAGTCATCTCCACACTCATCCACAACCCGGAGTTACAGAATACTCGAGAATATATATATATATATATATATATTCTCTCGAGTATCCCCTTTCAGTCATGCCTGACTATAGAATGATAAAATCTTGGAGTGGTAATTTCGTTCTTGATATATATAAACGATTTAGACAATGATGTTAGATCCATGATTAAAAATTCACGGATGATATAAAAATATGCAGGAGTGTCTCATCTAAACCTGAATTGGATATATTGAGGTCAGATTTAAATAAAATTCTGGAATGGTCTGAGAGCTGGCAAATGGAGTTTAATGTAGATAAATGTACAGTCATCCATATGGGTAAAGCCAATATAGAACATAATTACAGAATAGGCGAGAACAATATTAGAATGATAGAAAAGTAAAGCGACTTAGGGGTTTATAATAGATCATACAGGTCAAGTGAGTAAGCAAGTCCAGGTAGCAGTGAAAAAGACAGATGCAATGTTAGATATGATAAAAAGAAATATTAAATATAGGAGTAAGGAAGGGATTGTCAAATTGTATAAAGTATTAGTTAGACCTAGATTAGAGTACTGTGTACAGGTGTGGAGTCCTTATCGTAGAGGAGATATAAACATGCTGGAAAGGATACAAAGTAAGTGACAAAACTGATAGTTAGATTCTAGAATTACAGTTATGAGCAAAGACTCAGGTTTGTAAGATAATCATAGGAAAGGATAAATTAGACTATAACAAGTTTTTCAAAATACAACCAGCAACGAGAACAAGAGGACACAGATACAAATTAACTAAAGAAAGATCCAGATTCGAAATTAGGAAATATTGTTTTAGTCAGAGAGTAGTGAATGGTTGGAATGCATTTCCCCAGGAGGTAGAGGAGGCAAGGACAGTTAATGCATTTAAGAATAGATTGGATACGCATAGCTTTTAGAGCAGGGTAATGCAAATGTAATTGGTTGTATACAGACTCTGATGAGTTTTCTAAACCAGTATAAAAACTTTAAGTTATTTCAATTCATCTAAGTATAGCGTGAAAATGAAAGGTGACATTGAACGTAGAAGTAGTATTTGCGGTTTAAATAAAAAACAGGTTAGAGTGTAATGGGTTAAGAGAAGAAGAAGATATATGTCTGGAGTGTGTCTCATAGTTATTAATTCTGTTTCTCTCATTTTAATTAGGTTGCTGCTACAAGTTTAATCTGTAAGCTACTTTTTCCACTCACTATGTTCTAGGGTAACACCAACAATCAGGTTATTCATGCACCATTTAAAAGAATTCTTCATTCTCAAATTTGATAAGAGGTGCAATGAACTGAAAAAAGGACATAGAAGAAGGCATACAAATAATGACTGATTTGATGATTGATTGAAACACAGCTGGCCAGTGTGTAAGGAAGCATGTATCCAAACATTTTGCAGCGCTATTTTCAGTAGCAATGGTTTTGTATGATGAAGCTGCTGGTCCCATGCACAACCCTCTTCAGTAACCTTTTAAGACATGTCTGGAAGGTTATACTGGTCCTGTTCATCGCAACCTGTGTGCCACTTGGCAGGTGAAAATAACTTAATGAACATTTTCCAGAAGAAAAGTCAAGAAAAGAGCCACTACAGGATCCTTATTATTAACATAACTTAAACTTAACTTCTTTATACTAGTTTAGAAGGTTCTGCAGTCTGTATACAACTAGTATCTTATACTCAGACTGATATAAAAAATAACTATGTGCATCCAATCTATTTTTAAATGGATTAACTGGCCCTGCCCCCACTATTTCTTGTGGCAATGCATTCCATTCATTAACTTCTCTCTGATTAGAAAAATATTTCATTATATGTAATCTGGACCTTTCTTTAATTAATTTGTAGCTGTGCTCTCTTGTTCTGTAAAGGGCTGTTCTTTGAGAAACTTGTTATAATCTATCCTTTCCATTGATTATCTTATTAACATGTATTCAATCACATTAAATTCTTCTAAGCTATAAACATTGTAGGCTTTCCTCATAATTATAATTCTCTAATCGAACTGTCAGTTTTGTTGCACTTTTAACGTTTTTGTACTGGCTTAGAAAACTCTGCAGAGTCTGTAAACAACCAGTTTCTTTTACATTTCCTTTCTCTAAAAGCTATGTGCATCTTTGCATCCAAACTTTTCTTAAATGTATTAATTGTCCTTGCCTCCACTACTTCCTGTGGCAATGCATTCCAAGCATTCATCACTCTGAGTAAAAACATATTTCTTATATCTAATCTGGATATTTCTTTAGTTAATTTGTAGCTATGCCCTCTTGTTCTTGTAGGTGGTATTATTTTTAAAAACTTGTTATAGTCTAATTTATCCGTTCCTTTGGTTATCTTATAAACTTGTATTAAGTCACCTCGAATTCGTCTTTTTTCTGGACAATGTAGCTCTTTTTTCTGAGTCTTTCCTCATAACCGTAATTCTGGGATCCCACTAACAGCTTTGTCGCTCTATTTTGTATCCTTTCCTGCATGTTTAAATCCCCTATACGATAAGGACTCCACACCTGTACACAGTACTCCAATCTAGATATAACTAATGCATTATACAGTTTGACTATCACTTCCTTGCTCCTATGTTTAATATTTCTTTTTATCATACCTAACTTTGCATTTGCTTTTTTCACTACTACCTGGACTTGCTCACTCCCTTTACCTGTATGATCTATTATAACCCCTAGGTCTCTTTCCTTTCCTATCATTCTAATATTGTTATCGCCCATTCTGTAATTATGTTCTATATTTGATCTACCCATGTGGATGACTGTACATTTATCTACATTAAACTCCATTTGCCAACTCGCAGTCCATTCTCAAATTTGATCTAAATCCGACCTCAATATATCCACTTCTGCTTTAGATGAGATACTACTGCATAGTTTAGTGTCATCAGTGAGTTTTGCAACCATGGATCCGATATCAATGTCCAAATCGTTTATATATATCAAAAACAAAATTGGTCCCAAAACCGAGCCCTGTGACACTCTACTCTTTACTTCACACCACTCAGAGTACTCCTTATTTATGCCCGCTCTGCTTTCTTCCGTTTAACCAATTTTCAATCCATTTGGCAACTTCCCCACCTATTCCTTTTGATTTTAACTTTCTAAATGATCTTTGATGAGGTACTCTATCAAATGCCTTAGCAAAATCAAGATAAATAACATCCAGTGCTCCCCTTTATCTATCATTTTAGTAACCTCCATGAATTCTAATAGATTTGTTAAGCACGATCTCCCTCTAGTCTTTGTATCCTTTCCAGCATGTTTATATCGCCTCTATAATAATGATTCCACACCTGTACACAGTACTCCAATCTAGGTCTAACTAATGCTTTATACAGCGTACTATTACTTCCTTGCTCCTATGTTTAATATTTTAAAAATGCATTTTGCCGTTTTTTTTACTGCTACCTGGATTTGCTCACTCACCTTACTTGCATGATCTATTATAACTCCCAGGTCCTTTTCCTTTTCTATAATAGTTTAATCTTATTTTCCCGATAGAATTATGTGGGTTCTTCAGTGTTCTATATGATACCTGTTTATGGGAAAGGCTTCGGGAGTAAACCCTGAGGGAAAAATCTGCATCCTGTGCTATCTCCAGTCATCTCGATAAATATCTTGCCACTGGCCAATGGTAGCTCAGGACCAGAGAGTGAGGTTGACAAAAGGTGCAGTTTCTTCTTCACTTTAATCCAAATCACTGCGCAAGTCACCCATTTCATCGGACACAGCAAGAGATACGATTGTCCACACGGCTAAACAAAGAGAGTGGTCTTCACCACTTGTGATGGATGGACATCATATGATATATTACTGTTTACTTTCAGCGCCAAAAACAGTGACTATTGCAGCGTGAACATGAATAAAGTTCCACTCATTCTGTGTTTTGTTTCCTGCCTTGCTGTTAGGTGAGTCATAAACATAATGTTAGTTCTTTTTTTCTTAGTTAAAGGGACACGTGATTGTTTTGTTTTTATATAATAAAAGTGTTGAGATGTATATGGGAATGCTGCGTCAAAGCGAAGGGGACCGAATTGAGACAAGTTAACACGTTTTAGTACCTGGGCACATATATAAAATCAGATGGTAGATGCAATTATGAAATAAAATGCAGAATAGCCAAAGCAAAATCCGTCTTCCAAACCATGAAGGGAATATTGTGCAACAAAACCTTTTTGCTGGAACTGAGAAAGAGAGTCTGGATGCTACATGGAACCAGTACTGACATGGTAGTGAATCATGGACAATTAGCAAACAAACACTTACATTTTTAGATGCAATGGAAATGTGGTTTTGCAGAAGAATGCTGCAGATCCCATGGATTGCAAATAAAACTAATGATACAGTACTCCAGGAGGCACAAAGACAACTTATTACAAGGATCAGAACAAGACAATCATCCTTTTTTGGGCATGTTATTAGTAGAGGCGGCATGGAGCACGGCGTGACAACAGGAAAGATAACAGCAAAGAGAGACAGAGGAAGGCAGAGAGAGAGGATGCTGGGCAGCCTGAGAGAATGGCATGTGTGGCAATCAACATCAGAGTTGGTAAACGACACACGTGATAGAAATGGATGGAAGGTCCATGATCGCCAACCGGCAGGGCACCTGATGATGCTGATGTATATGGTAAACCCAATAGTCACAGCTATTTTTAGGGTGTGTAAATTCTAGTGTAAATTCTATTAGTAGCTTACACAACATCACATAATAATAATATAGTGTAATAATTATGAATAGGATAAAATTTATGCTATTGTTAACAAAATTTACGAGGAACTGGTCAATTCAGCTACAACATACTGACCAGGACATCACGCCAGGGTTAGACACAGTACACTGACCAAGACCACAATATCTCTTCTATGTAGTGGTAACTGGAACCAGGCTGTAAATGGCTGACGAGATATGGATCAATGTTATCCCTGTAGTAGTGAACGCCATGCAGATAATGCCAAGCATAACACAATTGCCTGGAGGACCGCTGTCCCCCTTCATCAGCATGCTCGAGATGTGAGGAAAGCTACTATAACTTGCCACTTTACATCCTTTTCAGAGGGTTCACAAAAGAGTAAACTTACTCATTGTTGGCATTAAACAACAACAACAAAATTCACTGTAATATACTAATCTTAAATATACTAATCTTAAATATACTAATCTTAAAGTATTAATAAAATACTTCACACTAATCCAATACTATTAATGTGTGGCATAGATGCCTAGAAGTGAAATATCTTTTCACAATTCCAATGCACCGGTGCGAATCCCGTCATGTCCTGTTTGACATACGGAAAGTAATGGCAAGTAATGGCGCTGAAAATAGACTGTAACCATGCAGCCTGGCTAAGAGATAAGGCATCGAAATGAGAAGTCAAACCCAATCCCAAAAATGTAATGCTGAAAGTGAATGTGTTGGGCTGAAAGGTGCAGGTCTCGCAGCCTTGCAGCAAACTACTACACAATGTCACAAACGTCCTTTTCAGGATGAATGCAGAAGAAGAGGAAGAAGGATTCACATAAGAGTGTCCTCTTGGTTTTGTTACTTAACTGAAATGAGATAACAGGATGTGCTGTAAACTTCGCTGCATACTGGTTCAGAAGAATTGGGTCATCTCCGGCAATAAAGCAAGCGACAGATAGAAATGTCGAACAATTTTAACTTATAAAGAGGTCAAGTGGTTTGTTAGTACATTTACAAGAAAAGTGGGAAGTAGAACATCCAGGTCAATCATGCAAAGTGGTATATTACCGTTTCAATTGAGGCGGGAGAAGAGACTAACGTCTGGTCAGGTAAAACATACTGATCACCATTTTCCGACTGAGAACCCGACACATCCCACTAAACAAGGACCCGAACAGAATCCAACCACAACATACTCCTGAGTGCCAGCTGTGTACACACCCATATGAAACCGTAGATTATCATCTCCTTGAGTGCTCAGCGCTCAACGATTTTAGGAAAATGCTTCTTCCTCCACGGCCAGATAAATGAAACTTTTTGTATGACACTAGATAATAACTGATAAACATGTGCAGATACCATTGCATCACATTGGGTAAAAGGGCGAGAGCCCGGATGCTGCTGGATCTGTAACAGCAACAACATCTTGAGTAATAAAGAAACAGACAGAATTGACGAACAATTTTAACTTATGAAGAGGTCAAGAGGTTTGCTAGTACATATAGAGAAACAAGTGGGAAGCAGAGCATCTAGGTCAACCACTCAATGTAGCATATTGACGGCTCAATCGAGGGAGAAGAGACTGGTCAGGTAAAACATACTGTTCAGACAATGTTAATCAGGGTCAGACAAAATATACTGACCAAGACCCCCACCTCACTTCCTTGCAGTTCTTCTTGGAAATAGGCTGTTTCATGGCAGTCTGGCTAATGAGGTAAGGGATCGATGTGATCTCCGTAGTAGTGAGCATCACACAGATGAAGCCTTGCATGGCACAATAGCCTAGAGTACCCTGGTTCACCTTCATCAGTTTGCTCTGGATGTGAAGAAAGCTACTGCAACCCGTCACTTAACGTCCTTTTCAGGACGCATAAAAGAGTAAATTACTTATTGTGAGCATTCAACAGCAACAACTAGCTCAATAGAAGTTAACAAAGGGAATCTTCAGACTGTACACAGATAAAAAAAACAATGAGAGAACATCTATTCAACAGACCAAAATAGAAGAAACCAGATAGAATAATGATTGATACAATGGCTACTGAACATTTGCTACAAAATTATCCAGCACGGTAAAAAGCAGAGAAGGCACTATGGAGATATGCATTACCTCAGACTGACTACTGGTGTCTTAAAAAGGAAAGGCTTGACCCATAGTGGTTACGCTACTGTTGGGGAATGAAGTTGTTAGAGACGTCAGTATACTTCTTCTTCGTTCTCAAACTTTGGCTACCAAGCCATGAAAAGGACTTTGCAAGTAGCATGATATAGTCCGTAGAATGGAATGTGCTGTGTCGTAGTATATAGCTTGACAGCAATATTTGCACTTTTCAGACTGACAATCTGATTTCAGTGTGGCATTTTTGGGTACAGGGTTAGCCTTCCCTTTTCAATCTTTTCCACTTAGCCAGTCTGTCCTATTGTAGGCTGTTATCAAGGGTCACCACATGGAGGTGGAGAAGGGTCTTGGTAGCTCTGGCCCTGATGCTAGCAGTCAGCTTTCGGTCACTGACCACTACAGCTCATGCACCGCTAAGCATCTTGATCGCCAGTAAACCATCAGGTGCGGTGGCAAGTGCTTTTCCTCACTGCTTTTTACTTCCCTAGTCATATACGTGTCACCCACTACCAAGGGATCACTTCGATCCCTCACCATGTTAGCCAGACTGCCATGAAAACAGCCCGTTTCCAGGGATGACTACGAGGAAGCCGAGGTGAGGTTCTTGGCCAGTATATTTTGCCTGGCCCTGACTAACATGTCTGATCAGTTAAAAAAAAAAAAAGAATATTTTGCCTGTTAGTCTTCCTCCTTGAATGAGTATGAAGAAGCAAAAGAATATTCCATAACACTTGTTATTATTTGTTATTGAAAAATGAAGATGAACTAATTCTTGAATCTAAACATTGTTGACAGTTCTGTTGATGGACAACCACAACAAAAACCCACGCGAGATGTGCCTTGGAATTTCCTTTTACTAGCACAGTTTTGGCCCGGAACTTCATGCTTATATTTTGGGAAATATGTATGTATGTTTGTCTAGCTCTATTAGAAATCTATGTTTGTTATCAGTAACCACTTTGATTGTGTTAGTTGGAGAACAAAAGTGGGACTATCAGATAGAGATTATATTTCTTCTTTACACACACTAACGCACATCATCAGGGTGAGGCCCTTCCATTGCACTTTGGTTGAGGTTGACCACTGACATCACTCTAATTATCATAGGCACGTACAGACGCACACACACATCCAAGCACTGGTTAATATGTCCTGATATCGCCTAAAAGACTATGGTCTGGGGTGGAAAGGAGCATGCCTCCGCCAGTAGAATACGGAGAGGCAAACTTTTAATGGGATAAAACAAAATTCTTCTTGTCTCTTTTTCGCTTCTCACAAAGAATATGGCTACCACTGCAACTGGCCCCTTACAGGAAGCATGCGCCAGAGCACTTTGTGTGTATTTTGTTGTTGTTGAATGACCACAATGATTATGATTACTCTTTAATGTACCTTGAAAAGGGTGTTAACTTAACTTTAATTCATTATACTGGTTTAGAGGGCTCTACAGAGTCTGTATACAACCACATTATCCCACTCCGTCGATCCCTTTTTTTCTTATCGTTTGCCTTATTTCTCTATTCCCCAAAGCAGTGTGCGTTGCACTGCGGTTTTTATTTTGTGCCTGTCGACCCAGTGCATCCGACTTCGGCATGCATTTTAAGTAAGGGTCTTCTTCCTCCTGCATTTTCTAAGGGTTTGCTTTCCCGGAGTAACGGTCGGTGCTGTGATGGGGATCGTACCCAATACCTTCGGATTGTGAGCCGTGTCACTTAACCACTAACCCACGCCGTCCACATCCCCCGATACTAAAAATGACTGTGATCATTCAATTTATTTTTGAATGCATTAACATGACATGGCATAACACAGATCATTGTTAGGTGGTTTGTTAAGAGTAGTATAGATGATGCCAAACAGGCTGCGAGTCTACTTTGCTCTAGTGTTTGAGTCTATTAAGATACACTTTCACATCGGTTAACGACCCTCAGCTGCATTTATTCCAATGCAGAGTAGTAATAAGCTGCTTGAGCCTAGCCTGCTAAGCAGGAAATCCGCCTGGCTACATCCAGCTCACGCCAGAGCTGGGACCTGCACGGAGGCATCTGCCTCTGTAGAAGTATAGGTCAACTAAGACTAAGATTAACTGACCCTGCTTCCACCAGATCCCGTGGCAATGCATTCCAATCATTCACCACCCTCTGACTAATAATTTAAAATTATTTGAAGCTGTGCCCTCTAGTTATTGCAGCCGGTTGAACTTTGAAAAACTTGTTATAGTCTAATTTATCCTTTCCGTTGAATATTTTATACACCTGGATTAAATTCCACTATCAGTTTTGACGCTCTTCTTAGTATCCTTGCCAACATGTTTATATCCCCTTTATGATAGGGACTCCACACCTGTACATAGTACTCCAATTTAGGTCTAACTAATGCTTTATACAGTTTGACTTACTTCCATGCTCCTAAGTTTAATATTTCTTTTTATCATATCCAACATTGCAATTCCTTCTTTTACTGCTACCTGGACTTTCTCCCACACCTTACTGTGTGATCTATTGCACGTCCCTTACGTGTATATTAAGGTCCCTTACCTTTTCTGTCTAATATTGCTCTCTCCCATCATGTAATTATAATCTTTATTGAATCTTCCCATGTGGATAACTACATTTTTCGATGTTAAACTCCATTTATCAGCTTACAGACCATTTATGAATCGCAGCTAAATCCAATCTCAATAGATCCACCTCTGCCAAAGAAAAGACCCTGCCACATAATGTTGTGTCATTCGCTAATTTTGCAATCATGTATGTTAGGTGGTGGGTTGCAGTAGCTTTCCTCACATCCTGATGAAGGTAAGCTTGGGTCCTCCAAGCGGTTGGGCTATGTTTGGTTTCCTCTATGTGTCACTCACTACTATGAGAACCATGTCAGTACCCCACCTCATTAACCAGACTGCCATGAAACTGTTTCCAGGAAGAGCTGCATGGAAGGGAGGGGGGGGGGGAGTCTTTGCCAGTATTTTGCCCAACCCTGACTAACTTTGTCTGATCAGTATGTTTTGCCTGACCAGACGTTAGTCTTCTCTCCACTCGTGTGCACTTAAGGTAGGGATTTCTGTAGCAATTTGGTTACTATCATCATGTTCAATCCACTGTAGTTGTTTTTTACAAGATGCTTGGTAGGCTGGAGTAGCCTTGTTCTTTTCTGTCTCGGTTTTACAGGAGTAACGATCATAATTATTTGAGATTATCTAGCATTGTGTAATGATACTCTAAATCACTAGATTTAACTTTATCTATTTGGTTTATTTGAGTCCTGGTATTTAACCCTTTCCATTCCAACCAGCAGTTTAACCCTTTCCAGTTCATCCAGCTGTTTAACCCTTTCCAGCCCAGACAACAGTTTAACCCTTTTCATTCCAACCAGGAGTTTAACCCTTTCCAGCCCAGACAACAGTTTAACCCTTTCCATTCCAACCAGGAGTTTAAACCCTTTCCAGCCCAGACAGCAGTTTCACCCTTTCCAGTTCATCCAGCTGTTTAACCCTTTCCATTCCAGCTAGCAGCTTAACCCTTTCCAGTCCAGACAGCAGTTCGAACTGCTAGCCGAACTGGAAAGATTTAATAAGAGATCAGTGCTTGATGCCAGGTGGTCAAAAGCTATCTTTTGTTCTGCAAATCCGTCTGGTCTTCCCTTAGAAGGTGCTGTCTCACGTCTTCCTTGGTTTAATCATTTGGACTTTCATTTGGCTATAAGTAGTAAATTTGTTGGTTAACTCCTTCTTGCGGCTTACTGGGTGAAGGGGCAGCTCTGGAGTGACCAACCTTCAGGTTTTTACCTGTTGATATTTAGCCTACCCAGCAGTATATGGTCTGCACTTTGTCTTCGGAATCCGTTAAGTTGTCATTATATGACAAAACTCCAAGATATGAAAGACACCACAGCAAGAGCACACATTTTTAATTCAATGGTCATTCCAGCAATTATTTGCGGATGTAAAGTGGGGAACTTAGCTCAGAGATATTCAGAGAAATCCAGAGAGCAATGGAAAGACACATGCTACAAATTTTTATATGGGATAAGATCCGAAATGAAGAAATTTGACATCAAACTTCGTTTCAGGAAGTTGTGTATGCAGAGATATCACGCAAACATTGCTTAGCTGGACATGTATTATGCATGTCTGACAACATATGGGCACATAAAACAACGTTTTAGTGGCCATATGCCTGTACACATCCACTGTGCCGTCCACTTATGCGATGCCTAGATGGACTGACTAAAGACTTAGGGACAAAGAACACAAGAAACCACCTAACAAATCACAAAATGAAGAAAGGCAATGATCTTGACTAACAGTACAATACTGCAGCTATTAACCAGAGAGTGGCCAAGAATGTTTGAATCATGGTATGCAACGTAGAACAGAGTAGGCCAAACAAGAAATGATAATACATGTATCAATGAGTATATGCACTGGCACATACCCTTACACAATATAACACATTTACTTGGGTTTGTGTAATGATAATGGCCATTGTTTTTAGGGATGTTTGGTTCCTCCAGGCGAAACAGGCTGGACAATTCATGGACTTTGGTAAGTGAATATCTTCTACTTCCTTGTATGTTTTCATGCAACAATTTGAGATCATTTGTTTCTCCATATATATATATTTGCAGATGTGTATGGATGTTCAACATGTTAGTCTTGCTAAGAATTTCAGTTAGGCACTTTGTCCTGTCGCCCGATCCTGAGCAACCTACGTGGACATCTCAAATGTTACCATCTAGCATCTAGTTTCAATTTCTCTATCACACTTTCCATCTGTCATAAAAATACTTACCAGATATTTGAGCTCTAAGCCCTGTTTAAGTTAGAATTTTTTACACATATGTTTAGAGCAGCTAGTCATCAACCAAATAGTATTACTCTTCATTAATTTATGTCTGCATTATTTTTGGCTGTTGCAATCATTGACAATGTCTATGACGTGAGCTATTTGTATCTGAATTTTTATCTGTCATTTGGACTGTAGTTTTTAGGTTGTCTGCTTGTGCTCCGAAATTACTTGAGAGTTTTTTTGTTGCTGCTGACAGCTTTATTTGTATGCTATTTTTATAGTGAACAAAGCCATGAGGTTGAGAGTCTTCAGCACTACAAGTGTTTAGTTATTATATGTAAGATTAATAGATTTCTGTATGTCATTTGTTGTATTTTAACTTTTGAAGGAAGGGGAGAATAAACTAACGTCTGGTCAGATGAAACATACTGATCTAACTATGTTAGTCAGGGACAAGTGAAACATACTGTTCAGACTATTTTAGTCATGGTCAAGTGAAACTATTTTAGGGCCAGGTGAGACATGCTGATCAAGGTTCCACCTCACTTCCCAGTAATTCCCTTAGAAACAGTCTATTTCATGGCAGTCTGGCTAGCAAGGTGGGGATTTACACTGCAATTCCCATAGTGATAAGCCTACTGAGAAACCTCACATTGCACTACAGCTAGAAAGACTCCCAGTCTACCTTCTCAAATATGCCTCAAAATGTGAGGAGAGTCACTGTAACTCGCCACTAAAAACAGTTGTCAAGAGTACTTAACTTAAGTATGAGTGACATTAGCAACAATAACAACTATCTATTGAAGGTGTATAATTTATATGTAATTTTATATTTCTAAATTTTGGTAATGAACTTTTCTGAGTTCAGTTAACTTGTCCTTATATTGATATCACACACTTCAACTGTTCATGTGAATCTACAGGCCCTCTGCGGATGCCAAAAAACAACCTGAGCAATGCAACAAATCCATGGAGTTCAACTTTAATGAGATAAAGGTGGTTCATTTAGCCTTTATTAGTTCTAGAATGTGACTTATACGAGGCATGTTCAAATGAAGCCAGACCAAACTGCAACAAGTGAACATATGTACATTGCGCATGATGATGTCACTTCTGGTGTAAGCAGCACATACCAACCATCAAGTTTGCAAAATTTAATTATCCTCTGACTCATAGTTTCCTTAGCAGACCGTTGAAAACATGGCGGTTGTGATACGAAATCGAGAGTTGATCAGCGAGCGGTGATTCAGTTTCTAACAGCTGAAGTATGTCGATCAGTTGACATTCATTGCAGAATGCAGGCAGTGTATATTGACAAAAGTTTGTCAAAGACAACAGTGAAGAACTGGACAACGATGTTTAAAGAAGGGCATGAGTTAACACAACAATATGCGCCTGACCTGGTCTCGGAAGATCTTTCGTTAACTCACGTCCTTCTCTAAACATTGTTGTCCAGTTCTTCACTGTTGTCTTTGATACACTTTTGTCATCATACACTGCCTGCATTCTGTGATGAATGTCAACTGGTCGACGTCCTTCAGCTGTTAGAAACTGAATCATCGCTCGCTGATCAACTCTGGACGGATTCCATATCACACCAGTGATGTTTTCAACAACCTGCTGAGGAAACTATGAGTCGGAGGATAATGAAATTTTTCAAACTTGTTGGTTGGTATGTGCTGTTTACATCAGAAGTGATGTCATGATGCACATCATACGTATGTTCACTTGACGAAGTGAGGTCCGGTTTCATTTGAACATGCCTCATATTATTGCACAGATTGCAAGATTTTGAAATCATGTGCAGGTCTAGCAGATAGGAAGGAACATTAGTTGTCGCTGTGGTCGAGAGGTAAGATACTCACCTCTCAAAATGATGAACGAAAACGGGGGGGTTACATCCCGCAGCTTTCAAGCTACCCCTGGTCTCATATGAGCAGACCAGAGTGTGTCTGCATTCTGAATTACCTCCAGTTATCTCGACCTATCATCTTGCTACTGGCCCAAGGCAGTTCAGGATGTGAGAGTGAGGTTGAAGACCAGCGCAGTTTCTTCCTCGCTATAATCCAAATACAGCGTAAGTTACTTCATAAAGACAAAACCGTCTGATGGTGTCGCCATCATCGCTTGTGATGGACAACTTTAAGATTAAGTGTGTACAACTTAGCGAAGTACGGAAGCCACCAGTACCTACACCCTTTGCTTTTTACTGAGAAGAATTGAGTACCTATGGGTCTGCCCAGAGTGCAATGATGTTTATTCTTAATAGAATAGCATAGAATTATAGTTATTACTAGCAATATCCTTGGAGAGGATCTGTCCGTCAAACGAACTGTTCAATATGAAAAAAAAACAGCGGATCAACAATTTAAAGCTCTTTCCCTTTTGGCATCCTCAGCACAGTACATTGTAGAGTTGGACACCCTCAGCACAGTACAATGTAGAGTTGGGTGCACTAATCACAGTGCAATGCAGAGTTGGATGCACTAATCACAGTGCAATGTAGAGTTTGGTGCACTAATCACAGTGCAATGTAGAGTTTGGTGCACTAATCACAGTGCAATGCAGAGTTGGGTGCCCTCATCACAGTGCAATGTAGAGTTGGGGGCACTAATCACAGTGCAATGTAGAGTTTGGTGTACTAATCACAGTGCAATGCAGAGCTGGGTGCCCTCATCACAGTGCAATGTAGAGTTGGGGGCACTAATCACAGTGCAGTGCAGAGTTTGGTGCACTAATCACAGTGCAATGCAGAGTTGGGCACCCTCAGAACAGCGCAATATAGAGTTGGATGCCCTCAGCGCAGTGCTACCTTGGGTTGGTACAAAATCTCAAGATATTTACCATCTTCGTCAGCCCATCGGGCTCCGAGAGAATGCCTCACCCGTAAGCCCCACAATGTTTCAATTTTGCAGTAAAGCCCGAGACTAAGACATGCATGGCTTAACCTTTGAGACAAGCATATGACTACTGGCAGGATGAACCACGTAGTTGCCAGGAACACGTGGATCAGTAGAGATGGACTGAGCAGTCAACCTCAATGCCTCCTCGTACACTCACACAGGGAGGGATTGCAGGACTCAGTGTAGAATGGATGTCTTCAACAGGAAACGAAAATTGCTGCTGGCCTCCTGCCGACAAGTCTTTCACTGCGCTGACAGAACAAGCTTTTAGAAACGATTCCAACCTTCGATTTGCCAGTCCCAAACTATAAATGGATACCTGATGTATGGGTTGGGGAAAGTAAAAACAGCAAGGAAGGGAACTGGCCACCCCACCTCACATATAATAGTTGTCCATCACAAGCGATGAAGACCACTCTCTTTGTTCAGCCGTGTGGACAGTCGCATCTCTTGCTGTGTCCGCTGAAATGGGTGACTTGCGCGGTGATTTAGATTAAAGTTAGGAAGAAACTGTGCTTTTTGTCAACCTCACTCACAGAGCCTAAGCTGCCTTTTGCCAGTTGCAAAACATTCATCGATACGACTGGAGATAGCATAGGATGCAGATTTTGCCTCAGGGTTAAAACCGAAGCCTTTCCGTAAACATGTAACCCGCAGGGTAGAAAGGTGGGATG
Source organism: Ariolimax columbianus (assembly GCA_036924085.1). Taxonomy (NCBI): domain Eukaryota; kingdom Metazoa; phylum Mollusca; class Gastropoda; order Stylommatophora; family Arionidae; genus Ariolimax; species Ariolimax columbianus. Next base: position 33,813,400 of record JAVGWX010000007.1, on the reverse strand, counting down.
GCATCTAACGCAGTTTGTCGTGCCTTTTCGATAACCACAAGAGGTCGTATGGACAACACTCAACGTGTGAGTGGGTCTGGCATCTCTCCCCAGCTGTATTCAGTTCATCATAGTAGCATCTAAAATTCCCACACGCCAAATTCGTGAAGGTGAACCGGCAGAACTAACCCGTGAAATACGACACAAGTATAGTATAAGCGTAGTGCCATTCAGCCGGCGTCCAGACCAGGATAAACGGATGGAAGAAATCACAAAAAAAAGAACGAAATAACAAGTCCAGACGGAAAACAACACCACGTTTCCGTGAACACAAGTGTAAGTCGTCGACTAGTGTGAATTCGAGGCAAATTCGAGGTCTGGCGGCATCCATAATGATCCAAAACAGTAGAGAAATGTAGACTCGCAGCCAGTTATGGCACCATCTTTGCCAGATATATCACCTCACATATGCTGCGGCTTAGTACATGAAGAGTTATCTTCATCCCCTACGGCAGTTGTTGCCATAGGACTGACCGTTACATCATCTATTCATATGTTTTTATGTTTGATTTTCTAAAGTTTGTTGATGAATACACTCTGGCATCATTTTGTAAGAAGTCATTTGGTCTATTCCTTTTCAGCCCTTGCAAGGAGCTCTTGATCAACAGTGGCCATACTTTAACAAGTCTGGAGACCCTCATTTTTTGTGGTATGAGTTTTAGTATTTCCAAGTAGTTTATTTGTGTTGTGTTTGGAGTTTATTTTCGTCCGATGCATGTAGTGCGCCTGACATGTTAAGGTGAAACGGGATTGCTGCCTCTGCTATGAGCGACCTTCGCCGTATGTAGAATAACGGTAGAATCTCTCTCAGATCCAAAATACGAATTTCCCAAATGTGTATGATTCCGGTCCTCCCGTACTGAGACTTGGACTCAACGGGACATATCAAGACTTGATGCCTTTCACATGCGCACAATCAGCTACACATTCTTCGCATCCGGTGGCCTGATCTTTTCCGCAATGCCAAGGTCTCTGCTATGACGAGTCTTCCTTCCATCTCGGACACTCTGTGTTCAGTCATGGGGTTTGACTGGACCAGGAAGTTCCGACTCATGCATAAATCAGTTATGTATAACAACGGTCTCCCACCGGCTGGCTGGAGGCATGGGAGAGGCCACCCCCGTTCTACATGGCTCCAACAAATAGCAATCTCTCCTTCAGCACTGGATGAGGTTTGGCTACAAGTCTCAGCAGCTGGACATGGTAGTGGTTGATCGACACAACGGGCCTTAGTTGCCTAGGCAAAAATTATTATTCCCCACCAAATATCTGGAGCTTCAGTGGTCATGGGGTTGTGAGTGTGATTTACGATCCCATTGTGCCAGGTTTGAATCACATCATGCTCAGTTTGACAGACCTGGCATGTCATGGATTTTTTTCATAGTATGACCGCTTCTTCCAGTTGACTCAGCTGTAAATGGGTACCTGACAATGTCAGAAGAAATTTTCAAAGCTACAGAGTTTGTGTTCTGTCATTAGCACTTTCACCAATGGAAGGAACTGAGTCCAGGTGCGATGAAATTGGTTCTATGCGTCATTTTCCTTTTTCACATATCTAACCTGGCCAAACTGCAAGAATTTATTTTAAAATATACATGTATTTATTATGTCAGGGTAAAAAGAAGAGAATCACTGCAACATTCTAAGCATATTATGTTGTTGAATGCCCACAATGAGTATATTTACTCTTTCGTGCGCCCTGGAAAGGACGTTAAGTGGCGGTTTGTTGTAGTTTTTTTCACATCCTGAGCGTGCTGATAAAGGTGGACCGGATCCTCCAGTTGGTTGTGCTATGCTTGGCATCTGCGTGTTGCTCACTACTACGGGGATCACCTTCTTAGTCAGGCTGCCATGAAAACAGCTGTTTCCAGGGAGGAGTACGGGAAAAGTCAAGGCGAGGGTCTTGGCCTATGTATTGTGCATGACCCTAACCAACATTTCTGATCAGTATGTTTTGCATGAGTAGATGTTAGTCTTCCTTCCTATCATGTTATAAAAAGTGACAAAAGAAGGTTGTACATGGAGCATTTGTATTGAAATTGCTGGATAGAAGCTTCCTATTATGGGGCTAGCTGTAGTGGTGGCCGAATGCTTCATTTGAAGCAAAAAGGCAAATTATTGATATTTTATCTATGCCAAAATAAAATTAAGTCTGTACCACTTCTCAGGGCAAAGGCCATTAACCACATCTCACTAGTATGCACAGTCCTATACTACTATTTCTGTCTCTCTCCAGGTGTAACCATTTAATCATAGTTCCCTCTCACATTATCTTTGTGTATTTTTAGAAATCCACTTTCTCTTTCCTGCAGATTCCATGTTAACATCTGCCAAGCTATGTTGGACGGTGCCTTCCTCATCATATGTCCTATTCAGCCCCATTTTCTTCTCATCTTAATTTGCTGAGCAGTGAATGAGCTGTAGCGGTCAGGGCCAGTGAACCAGATCTGCCAAGACCTTTCTCCACCTTCACTCGGTGATCCTGGATCACAGACTGGAACAGAGCAGACTGGAACAGAGCAGACTGGAACAGAGCAGACTGGCTAAGAAGAGACAGAAGAGAGAAGGCTAACCTGGTACTCAAAAATGCCTGGTGAAGATGGATGTGTTGGTCTGAAACATGCAAATACTGCAGTTAAGCTGTAAACTACAACACAACGCATTCCGTTCTATGGAAAACATCCTGCTGCTTGCAAAGCCCTTTTCAGGGCTTGGTAGCGAAGATTGAGAATGAATGAAGAAGAAGAAGAAGAATATTTTTCACACCTTACTGTTTTTACACATTATCTTTCAAAGGCATCTGTTAATAGTGGACTGGAGTCTTTGTTATATTGCCTTGATATTCCTCCATGTTTCCGCTCCATACGGCAGCACTGACTTGAGATTGGTGATGGATATTCTAACTTTGGTGTGAATCTTGATTTCTCTGGCTTTCCATGCGTTGTTTAATATCAGGAATGCCACTTTTGCCTTTCCAATTCTGGTCCTTACATCCCCATCTGTACCTCCTGGTGTGTCAATTGTGTGGCCCAAATAAGTAAAGACATCAACCTCTTCCAATGGATCTCACTCCAGCATGATTGGTTCTTTATTGATCATGTTAATTGTAAGAAGCTTAGTTTTCTTCATGTTGATAATCAGTCTCAATTTGGCTGACTGTGCTTCCACTCTATCAAGTTTCTCTTGCATTTGGCCATGACTGTGTGACATAAGTACCAGATCATCTCCGTAATGGATGATCTCCAACCTTCAAGGTCAGACTACTGCCGTCATGTTACTCAGCAGTTAACACATGACACAAATAAGGAATAACAGAATAACATTCTGCCGAATGTGTCGCACCGAAAGGTGCAAATATTGCAGTCAAGCTGTGAACTAGCGACACAACGCATTCTGTTCTCGGGACTACATCCTGCTACTTGCAAAGCCCTGTTCAGGGCTTGGTAAGCCCTGTTCAGGGCTTGGTAGTGAGAGATTGAGAACGAACACAGAAAAAAAAGAAGTAGTAATTAGTACTCTGAAAATTAAAAAAAATGTTTACATTTAGAATTCATATTATCAAAAACAATTCATCCATGCCCTCCTGTATGTTGCACAACCCAATGAGTAACCTTTCATCCAGTGCTACGCATGGCTTCTACATTTGTCACCCGGCTCCTAGATACTAAACAAATCTGATGCAACAGATTCTAGATTTTTTATCGAGTACAGATGGCCTTGACAGGAACATGTGTTATAATAGATCATACAGGTAAAGTGTGGGAGCGAGTCCAGGTGGCTGTGAAAAGGCTAATGCAATGCTGGGTATGATTAAAAGAAACATTGCACATCGGAGTAAGGAAGTGATAGTCAAACTATATAATTCATTGGTGAGACCTAAATTGGAGTACTGTGTTCAGGTGTGGAGTCCTTATCATAGAATGGATATAGACATGCTAGAAAGGATACAAAGAAAAGCTACAAAAAATTATTTCAGAATTAAGAGATTTCAGAATTATAGTTTTGAAGAAAGACTCAGAAAAGCTGGTCTACAGTGTCTACAACAGAAACGAATTCGAGGTGACGTGGTCTATAAATTAATAAACGGAAAGGATAAATTAGACTATACCAAGTTTTCAACCACCTACAAGAACAAGAAGGCACAACTTCAAACTGTTTAAAGAAAAGTTTAGATTAGATATTAGGAAATATTTTTTTGTCAGAGAGTGGTGAATACTTGGAGTGCATTGCCACAGGATGTGGTAGAGGCAGGGTCAGTTTAAGTATTCAAAAATATATTGGATAACCACAGTTAATTTTAGTATAGGCGGAGTGGAATAAGCTGGTTGTATGCAGACTCTGTAGAGCCTTCTTAACTAGTAAAATGAAGTTAAGTTAACACTACTTGAGAAGCCATTGACATTCCTTGTCTGCCGCAACCAAAATGGCAGGTTTAGGCTAAAATGAGAGCCACCCAGCCCAAGCGATGGTGTCTATACATAGGACGAAAATAGCCTAACTTCTTCCTTGTTATCTTATTTATCAGCTAGTTTTCTTCTATACCTAGTTGTCAAATTTCTCTATGTGATTTCTTCTCTATCCAAACCATTTAAATATTCTTGTAAAACACTTCATTTCAAAAGATATCTTTTTTGCAATGGTTTTATTTAATGTCCATGACTTGGACCCATATGTTGCCACAGGAAAAACACATGGCCTCATTAGTTGAATCTTTATCTTCTTTCTGGTGTCCTGCCACACAGTTGGCATCTGCGTTAGTTTGCATGTGACAATTGCAGACCTTCAGTTGATTTCTACCGAATAGTTCCCAGAGTTTTTGATTGTGTATCTTAAATACTCTTTCATTCTTTCACATCTTATTTCTACATTATCAATAGAATTTTTTGATTTGCTCACTACTATTTGTCATAATTTTATTATTTATGATATTAAATAGATTCTGGTCCTCGCTTTTACTATATTTAAAGATACATTGTAGCCTGTAATTGATTATATGTTTGTTTACCTGTGTCAGGGCACATGAGTGGGTGACACATGGAACCTGTGCTTATGATCTACCTATCCTTCAAGGCGAGCTGAAATACTTTAATGCAACTTTACAACTTCAGAGTAATCTAGACATCTTTGGGTAAATATATTTTAATGAACTTTTTCTGAGTTGATTAGGGAGCCAAAAGTAATCAGAGTCAGGTGAAATATACCGATCAAGACCCCATCTAACATCCTCGTTCGTTCTTCCTGGAAACCAGCTGTGTAATAGCAGTTTGGCCAGCAAGGTAGTCATTGATAATATAATCCCAAAAATGGTGAACTTTGCATTCTACTATAGCCAGCCAGGGGGATCACTATCCATCTTTTAAAGTATATCTCCAAATTTATGAAGAGCCACTGTAACCTGCTACCAAAGAAACATCATCAATATTTAATACAACTCAGCACAAATAGCTTTCGACAACAAGAATATGAATTTGTTACATGTATTTTCTGGTTTCATTAAACTCGACAAAGTCCTCCCCATCGGTCTCGCTATGCATAATAATTTCCTCAACATTTTCTGAAGCTTCCATGCCTGCACAACGATATAATTCAATTTAATATTCTTGAAAAATTCACAGGTAGCCCTCACGAGCAAAATAACTGACAGAATGGATGTGACGTCCACTCTTCTAACTTCAAATGCTCGTATGTTCAGCCGTTTCTTTAGTTTTAACCCTGAAGTTTATTCACTTATTAGCGGTGACTTTGTTCGGCAAATTTTCACTAACGTGAAACTTTTTTTGTGGTGTAAAAACTAGCCATGCAAGTGGTATAGGTTAAGTGAACCAGCAAATGAAAATGAACAAGAAGCAGAAAGGCTCCATAAACATTCTTCTGCATGCCCTTTTGCCTGTGGTGTTGAAGCATAGGTCCAACACTGTATTTGGCTTACTTGAACCAGCTTTTTGGGAACCCTGATTCCAGTCATTTAGGAAGAACACTGGAATAGGTGACCAGGGCTGCTGGACTCTCATAGTTGGAAGATAATAATGTTTCCTTAGGCATCTGAGGCCAGTTGCCACATCCATGACCTATTGGTACGACGTGGTTCCAGGTTTCGTTTAGAGAAGAGGTGGGGGTTGCTATCTGTTTGAGCCATACTGTGCGGGGACGGCCTCTTCTGTGCGTCCAGCTGGTCGGGTGAAGACTTTTGACGCCGAAGGATGACTTGTGTAGTATATTGTGTACCGGGGTTTCCTGGTCCAACTGTACAACATGACCAAACAAAGACACTCAGCATCGGTCAAGTGTTTCTGAGATTTGGTGGAGGCCTGTTTTAGCAGAGACCTCCACGTTGCGGATGTAGTCATGCCATCACATGCACAGGATACGCCGCTGGTTGTGCATGTGGAAGGCCTCCAGTCTCGACACGTCATGTTTCAGTAATGTTCAGGTTTCAAAGCCGTAAAGCAGGACTGCAACTACGCAGGACTGGTGGATGTAGATTTTTGTTTCAAGGGAACTCAAAAAGATAATCCAAAATATGAGTAGATCATGAGCATCCATTTCAGCTGTATGTTCCAGTGGATGAAATCTTTAAGATGAGGCTTGCTTTATTTGCTTCTAGTTAAACCAATAAAATAAAATGGGCAATTTAATAGCTAATTAAATATAATCATCAATATGGAGAATAAACTAGAACCTGAATTGACAAGACGTCGCCGCACTGGTTGAGCAGCCTTCTATTAACACAGTCCTGGATGGTTGTCACGACCAAGACTTACGAGCCTCCCTTTTAAATTCCACTGTACTCCCTACGATGTGCTATGGTGCAGAGACATGGACACTAAAAAAATCACTAGAGGACAAATTGAGAGTGACCCGGGCCGGAATCACTCTCCGGAACCAACGCTTGCAAGGTCTCCACAATTCTGACATAAAACGATTGTCCCTAGTGAAGGATGCGGTAATCCATGCAGACAAAACACAGATCGGCAGGTCACATGTTACAACGAAACGATGGTTGATGGAGCACAGCGACAGCAGTCTGGTACCCCCGAGGTAATAAAAGACAGCGAGGAAGACCTCCAATGCATTGGTCAGACTCCTCTGCTGTACGCTGCAACATCCGAGATGCCTCTAGAGGAGCACTTACCACGCACTGGACTTCCGTGGTCCAAGACAGTGTCAGCTGGAAACGAAGCTGGGACCCGCAGCTATGCCGAGGAACGGGTCATCATAATCATCAATACCCATCCTGTTCTTACTCCATTAGGGTCATTGGACCACCCCCTTGATGAAATAAAAACCTAACCTGCACACTGTGAGATGACTGTTGGGGCAGTCTATCAATATTTCTTAGCCTAGTAGGAGGTGTCAATCGAGTACAAGCTTGGTCTGCAATCCCAATTAACTGTGTACAAAATTATTTTGTGTTCAGTTTGACTGGACATGTCAGGGATTTCCTTGATAGGACCACTACTGCTGAAAGTATAGAAAGGATTGGCAAAACTGCCATAGTAAAACACATTACAAACAGATGCATCACACATACACACATCCACTGGCCAATCTGTTCACACTGCAAACAGATACACACATATATCCATACACTGGCCAATATGTCCTGATATAACATAAAGAACTATGGTCTAGGATTAAAAGAGCAAGCATTTGCCAGTATAATCCAGAAAGGCACACCTTTAACAAAACCAAAAGAAGCTCACAGAAAACTCCAGCAATGAGGAAAAACACTATAATGATATATTTTGTTGTACGTACATGACGTTGTCAGTTTTCTGCCGATGAAAGCAGGTATCACACTTCAAATAGTTTGTCACTTATTTTATTCTTTCAGAATTCTCAAGCAAGCAGACATCAGTCCTTCAAATGACACGCCGTTTAATGTAAGTTTTACACCATAGTGTAAAAATCAGAGGTACCTCATTAATCAAATATAAATATTGGCTTTGATAGAAATAAGTAAGGGACAGTTTTACACAAAAACATACATTATAACCTGAGGCTCTTCATCAGGGGATTAGGGACAAAGCAAATGAGAATAAATTACTAAAATGTAATTGTTTTTAATAATTAAATTCCATAATTCTAGCCATTTGTATGTATGTATGTCGGTCACAGTATAATTTCACTGATTCATCACTCCTGTGGTATCAAGTCTAAAAATAATTGTGCAAGCGAAGATCGACCTTTGCAACAATACAAATGGGGTTTCTGAATGAACAGCCTTCAGTTTCATAAAAATGAGTTGTTGTTGTTGAATGTCCATGATGAGTAACTTTACTCGTTTGTGCACCCTGAAAAGGGTGTGATGTGGTGGGTTGCTGCAGCTTTCCTCACATTCTGAGTGTGCTGGTGAAGGTGGATTGGAGTCTTCCATTCAGTTGTGCCATGCTTGACTTCATCTGCATATCACTCGCCATTACAGAGATCACAACCTTGTTTGCTAGGCTGCCATGAAAACAGCCCGTTTCAAGGGAGAACTTCGATAAGGTTAAGGTCTTGGCCAGTATATTTTGCCTGACCCTGACTAACATGTCAGATCAGTATGTTTTACCAGACCCTGACTAGCATAGCCTGATCCTGAGTAACATGTCTGATCAGTATGTTTTGCCTGACCAGACATTAGTCTCCTTTCCCCATTGTTGTTGTTGCAAGCCCACGATGAGTAACTTTACTCTTTTATGTGCCCTGAAAAGGGTGTGACGGGGTGGGCTGCTGTAGCTTTCCTCATATCCTGAGCGTGAAAGTGGATCTGGGTCCATTATGGTGGTTGTGCTTTGTTTGGCTTCATCTTCATGTCACTCACTATTTCGGGGATCACGTCGTTCCCCACCTCATTAGCCAGCCTGCCTTAAAACAGCCTATTTTATTTATTCAGAAAATACATTTATGAAACAACAGAAAAGACGGTGAATTAATACACTTTTTAATTGAACCAAGTCTGTTCAGGTTCAAATAGACCTTTCTGTCCGAAAGAGAAGACATGGGGATTTAGGCAACTGTTGTTTGTGAATTTTATGTTCCATGTGCTTGAAAGAATAATTGGTGTTGCAATCATTGATATTGCATTGGTTTTACTTGACAGAACTAGGATTGCTTGGAAGTTTTCATTGGTTTTACTTGACAGAACTAGGATTGCTTGGAAGTTTTCATTGGTTTTACTTGACAGAACTAGGATTGCTTGGAAGTTTTCATTGGTTTTACTTGACAGAACTAGGATTGCTTGGAAGTTTTCATTGGTTTTACTTGACAGAACTAGGATTGCTTGGAAGTTTTCATTGGTTTTACTTGACAGAACTAGGATTGCTTGGAAGTTTTCATTGGTTTTACTTGACAGAACTAGGATTGCTTGGAAGTTTTCATTGGTTTTACTTGACAGAACTAGGATTGCTTGGAAGTTTTCATTGGTTTTACTTGACAGAACTAGGATTGCTTGGAAGTTTTCATTGGTTTTACTTGACAGAACTAGGATTGCTTGGAAGTTTTCCTAAAAATATGTTGATTTATTCATGTTTTTTAAAAATAATCTAAATTTTCTGGGGAACATTTCCAGTCAAGAACTGCTTACCCATAGCAGCCACGTATATATGTATACCATCAAACCCACTTGGTGTTTAAATGGGATTAGTCTTAGAACAGACCAAGCTACCACAATAATTTATAGTAAAAATATGAGGCATGTTCAAATGAAACTGGATCAAACTGCATGATGACGTCAATTCTGGTGTAAACAGCACATACTAACTATCAAGTTTGCAAAATTTCATTATCCTCAAACTCATAGTTTTCTCGACAGACCGTTAAATACATCGTGGGTGTGATACGGAATGTATCCAGAGTTAATCAGCGAGCAGTGATTCGGTTTCTAACAGCTGAAGGACGTTGACCAGTTGAGCGAGCAGATGGACACGAGTTAATGAAAGATCTTCCTAGACCAGGTCAGGCGCATATTGTTGCATTAACTCATTCACTCCCAAATATTTTGGACCTCTGAACAGAATTATTTTCTTATGTAAAACTAAAACACAGCATCACTTAGTTGCGATCTATTTGTCTTCAATAGACGTTCACTAAAATAACACATATTATATACCAAACTGTTCACAATTGAGGCTAGAATAGAATGGAATACACATATTTTACAAATGGAGGTGTAAATTTGTGTTTGATGGATTAAAGTTGCATAATCGTTTGTTATTTTTAAAAATTATGAACAAAAATTTTCCCCTCATCAATACATTTTTCAGTTCTAAAACCAATATACAAATAACGTAATGAATTTCTATTGACGGAAATCCTCAAAGGATGATGTTCTGAAATTGCACCTAATTTGGTGCAGTTGTTTTCACAGTATTTACATTTTACTGAAGGCACGTGAAGTTGAAAAAGTGCTAAAAAATAAAAGCTCTGATCAACATCAGCGTGAGTGTTTACAATTTACGCGCACACGGAAAGAATGTTCCTGCTGTATTCAAATTATATATACATACATTTATATTATACACACTAGAATGATTATGCAGGATCTTGAACCTTAACTGAATTTGTGTACTGTTATTACCATTGCTTTAGACAAAAGAGGGCACCGCACCTTCGTCAGTAGATTTAGTTTTACTATCATCGCTCGACTTAGAACTAAGACTAGATAAATAAATTGAAACAGCGCTATCATAACGATCAATATCTTCATCATCACTACCATTAGCAATAATATAATCTATCTATTCCCTAGCTTGTACTGAAAAAACTCTATTTGGTGTGGCTGAAGGTGCATGGGATAGCTTCAAAGCTGCTCTCTGAAAAAAAATTATATTTTCCAAGTTACGAAACTAAACATTTTTTCAACGAAACTCAAACTAACAGTTCAAAATCTGGTTTCCGCCAATAACCAAAATAAAACATTTAGGAGAACTAGGAATGAGAAAATATGCGATTTTGTGAACACAGTAGCAAAAGCCGATATGTTGACTTCTGGGTTTTCTAGAAAAAACCGGAAGCCGTTGTATCGGCTCGTGGGAGTAAATGAGTTAACTCACGTCCTTCTTTAAACATTGTTGTCCAGTTCTTCAACACACTTTTGTCACCATACACTGCCTGCATTCTGCGATGAATGTCAACTGGTTGACATCCTTCAGCTGTTAGAAATCGAATCACCGCTCGCTGATCAACTCTGAATGGATTCTGTATTACACCTGCCATTTTTTCTGTGGTCTGCTGAGGAAACTGAGTCGGAGGATAAAGAAATTTTGCAAACTTGGCAGTTGGTACTTGCTGTTTACACCAGAAGTGTTCACTTGTTGCAGTTTGGTTTCATTTGAACACGCCTCGTAGTCACCCACCACAAGCAAAAATGGCGATGGCGTCAGATGTGAGATGTGATCTCATATGACTATAAAGACTAATCCTGACATGCAGACTCTGCCACGTCTGGGACTCAGCTATAGAGTCATCGTGCATTTTTTTCTCCTCGGTCGGCTCACTTTCTTAGAGCTTGAGCGATAATGTTTCCTACTGTGATCTGAACACCTTGTGTGATGCTAGCACAACAAGTGAAATGGCTCTGTGCAATCATCTCGCAGGATGTGACATCAACTTTGAAGCTCGGCAGAGACATATCTTCTGTTCCTCCTGATGAGAGTTGATCTGGTTTGAGCCATATAGGCTTGAGTATAGTGCTTGCGGAACCACTCATTGGGCTATTCATCTTATCAGGGCACCATGATTGGAGTCGAAGATGCAACAGTGAATGAGCTGATAGCAACCAGTGACTATTCTTCTTCTACATTCGTTCTCAATCTCCTGCTACCAAGCCGGAGCAGGGCTGTGCAAGTAGCAGGATATAGTCCAGAGAACGACATGCATTGTGTCGTTAGTTTACAGCTTGACTACAATATTTGCACCTTTTGGTCCGACACGTCTGTCTTCGGCAGAACCAGTGACTCATAACTCGATGCTTACATCGGGGTCAGCAAACTGCAGCTAACCAAGACCGTTTTCTGCTTTCTGGTTGTGTCGCAGAAAAGAGAAAATGGTTCACAGAAGGAAGGCATATACATTCCCAAAAAATGGTAGTACTGAAACCAAATGTGTAAGGCCAAAAAAAAAAAAAAAAAAAGATATTGCAAACCTTGGTGTAAACTACAACACAATGTCTTAGTCTTAACCGACCTGTTCTTCAACATGGGCAGATCTCCCTGTGCAGGTCCAGGATCTGGCGTGAACTTGATGTAGCCGGGAGGAGAATCTCCTGCTTAGCGGGCTAGGCTTGAGCAGCTTATTACTCCTGTGCATTGGAACAAGTGCTACAGAGGGTGGTTATCTGATGTGTAAGTCCATCTTAATAGAGACTAGAGCAAAGTAGACCTGCAGCCTATTAGGCACCATCAGTACTGCCATTAACAAACCATCTAACCATGGCTGGTGTAATGCCATGTCACACAGTTAGTTGCCTCATATGACATGCTCTCTGTGGGGCAGTGGTGCTATTCTTGTCCTTGTCATGCACAAAAACCCTAGTGGACTTCTCTGTATTGACACAATGTCATAACATCCCTTTCAGAACAAACGCAGAAGAAGAAGAAGAAGAAGAATCTCCATTATATGGATAGTGTAAGAAAGACAAAGGAAGGAGTGACCTGAAATAACTTCATGAAGAACTTTAGAAGCTGAAATTAAAATGATGAACCAGTGCTGGGGCAAGGTATGAAGAATGGTTGTAGACCAAATGAAGTGGAGGGAGTTTGTTGCTACAATTTGGGACCTGATGGCCTTGTCCTATCCAAAAAGATTCATATTCTTATTCATTTATTTAATTTGATTTATTCTTTCTTACAGCTTACAGATATTTTCTCTGCAGTACGCAGCAAATTTGGCACAAACCCAATAATTAAGTGTTTCCACCAAGTAAGTGACTTTCCCTATTCATTCATTGTCAGTTTATTGTGTGTCAAATAGGGTTTCTTGTGTGTCCAATGGGTTTTTTTTGTGTGCCAAATGAAGTTTCTTGTATGTCCAATAGAGTTTCTTGTAGGGCTATTTAACTAAACTTCTTTATATTGGTTTAGAAGACTCTGGAAATCTATATACAACCAGTTTCTTTTACATTCACTTGATTTAAAAATAATTATTCGCACCCAATCTATTCTTGAATTAATTGACCCTGCCTCTACTATTTCCTGTGGCGATGCATTCCAAGCATTCATCACTCTCTGAATAAAAAATTTGTTTCTGGTATCTAATCTGGGCCTTTCTTTATTCAATTTGTGGTTGTACGTTTTTGCTCTTGTAAGTGGCTACATTTTGAAAAAGCTTGTTATAGTCAAAATGCATCCTTTCTATTTATTATCTTATAAACTTGTATTGTCATCTCTAATTCTTCTCTTTTCTAGACAGTGTGAGCCGGTTTTTCTTAGTCTTTCCTCATAACTGTAATTATGGGATCACACTATCAGTTTTGTTGCTCTTTTTTTGTATCCCTTCCAGCATGTTTATTTCCCATCTACGATAAGGACTCCACACCTGAACACAGACCAAATGATGGCACTTGCCACACAGAGCTTGTTGTAAGAGATGCCTAGCAATACAGTATAACTTCACAATAGTAGAGCAATCTCCAACTCATGGCAGTACACGCCCCTATTAAGACAGGTGAGGGGGAATTGCCCGATCAGTTGAATACCTCTATTCCCCAGGAATCAGCAGAAGAAGAAGATGAAAAAGGAGAAGAATACAAGGAAGAAGAAAATGAGGAAAAAAAGAAGGAGGTTGAAGAAGAGGAGGAGTAAAATAATGAAGAATATGTGGAGAAAGTATTAGAAGAAGGAGAGGTGGAGGAAGAAATGAAGAAGATGAGGAGGAAGAAAAATAGGTGTTAAAAGAAGGAAAGAAAGAAACAGAAGATTAAGATGAAGAGGAGCAGAAAGATATAGAAGAAGAAGTGAGGAAGAGATAAAAACAGGGAAAAAATAGAAAAGAAGAGGAGAAAAAAGAACTAGAGGAGGAAGAAATAGAAGGACAGGATAAGTAAAACAAAAGAGGCAGAGGAAGAAATAGAAGAAGTTGCTTACTTGTCATCTATTAAATAAAAGAAGCTCCATATCAGATACTGCCATCGATGATAAAGTGTTAGAGATTTCATGATATATAGTCTCAGCTTTATTAAGATGGACTGATCCGTTCTATTCCTCGCTGTCTAACATTAATAGAGTCAGATATCCATTACAGGACCTCTTGATGTAGTCATTCCTCTTCTATAGTCGCATACAGTTGGGGAGTCACTGTGATCGCCTCTAAAAGCGATGAACGGAAATAATGGGTGATCAAATCCCGCAAGTTTCAATCAACCCCTGGTCTCACGGATTGGTGGGACAAGAGTGCCAGCATCCTGAGTTACTTCCAGTCGTCTTGACTTATGTCTTGCCACTGGTCAAAGGTAGCTCGGGACCAAAGAGTGAGGTTGATGACCAGCGCAGCTTCTTCCTCACTATAATCCAAATACAGCGCAAGTTACATCACAGAGACAAAGTCATCTGATGATGTCACCACAATCGCTTGCGATGGGCAAATAATAGTTGGATATAAATATCTTCAATTCTCTTTTTTTGCGGTTTGTTTCCACAAGATGGGAAAGCCAATGCCATTCACAAACCTCTTTAGTCATCTCTAATGGCATGTCTAGCAGGTTACAGTGCTACTATTCTTTGCTCCTTGTTTGGGCCCCATCAACACTTCTGAGTCATAATTTTATACTATACATTTGGGAGGAAGATTAACGTCCGGTTCAGGTAAAATATACTGATCAGACATGTTAGGGTCAGACAAAATATACTGATCAGACATGTTAGTCAGGGTCAGGCAAAACATACTGGCCAAGACCCTCACCTCGGCTTCCTAGTAGCCCTCCCTGGAAACAGGCTGTTTTCATGGCAGCCTGTCTAACAGGGTGAGGAATTGATGTGATCCCCGTAGTAGTGAGTGACACACAGATGAAGCCAAGCATAGCACAACCGCCTGGAGAACTCCAGTCCACCTTCAACGGGATGTGAGGAAGGTACTGCAACCCGCCACTTAATGTCCTTTTCAGGGTGCACAAAAGAGTAACCTACTCATTGTGGGCATTCGCAAACAACAATAACACTATACATTTCTTTTTATTCTTCTCTGTTCCTGTCCCCAGCAATGTTGCCTTTAGTTCCTTCTCCCCAGCAATGCTGTCCTCTGTTCCTTTTCCCAGCAATTCTATTCCTCTGCCAAACGATGTTGTTATCTATTCCTCTCCCCAGCAATCCTGTCCTCTGTTCCTCTCCCCAGCAATCCTGTCCTCTATTCCTCTCCCCAGCAATCCTGTCCTCTATTCCTCTCCCCAGCAATCCTGTCCTCTGTTCCTCTCTCCAGCAATCCTGTCCTCTATTCCTCTCCCCAGCAAATATGTCCTCTATTCCTCTCCCCAGCAATTCTGTCTTCTGTTCCTCTCCCCAGCAATGCTGTCCTCTGTTTCTTTTCCCAGCAATTCTGTTCCTCTCCCCAGCAATGCTGCTATCTATTCCTCTCCCCAGCAATGCTATCCTCTGTTCCTCTCCCCAGCAATGCTGTCATCTGCTTCTTTTCCCAGAAATGCTGTCCTCTGTTACTTTTCCCAGCAATGATGTCCTCTGTTCCTCTCCTCAGCAATGACGTCCTCTGTTTTTCTCCCTAGCAATGTATCCTCTGTTCTTTTTCCCAGCAATGCTGTCCTGTGTTCCTTTTCCTAACAATGCTGTCCTATGTTTATTTTCCCAGCAATGCTGTTCTCTGTTCCTCTCCCCAGCAATGCTGTTCTTTGTTCCTCTCCCAAGCAATGCTGTCCTCTGTTCCTCTCCCCAGCAATGCTGTCTTCTGTTCCTCTCCCCAGCAATGCTGTTCTTTGTTCCTCTCCCAAGCAATGCTGTCCTCTGTTCCTCTCCCCAGCAAGGCTGTTCTCTGTTCCTCTCCTCAGCAATGCTGTCCTCTGTTCCTCTCCCAAGCAATGCTGTCCTCTGTTCCTCTCCCCAGCAATGCTGTCCTCTGTTCCTCTCCCCAGCAATGCTGTCCTCTGTTCCTCTCTCCAGCAATGTTGTCCTCTGTTCCTCTCCCCAGCAATGCTGTCCTCTTCTTCTCTACCCAGCAATGCTGTCCTCTGTTCCTCTCCCCAGCAATGCTGTCCTCTGTTCCTCTCTCCAGCAATGTTGTCCTCTGTTCCTCTCCCCAGCAATGCTGTCCTCTTCTTCTCTACCCAGCAATGCTGTCCTCTGTTCCTCTCCCCAGCAATGCTGTCCTCTGTTCCTCTCCCCAGCAATGCTGTCCTCTTCTTCTCTCCCCAGCAATACTGTCCACTGTACCTCTCCCTAGCAATGCTGGCATCTGTTGGTTTTCCCAGCAATTTTGTCTCAGTATTCTCTAACCTTCCTCTGCTCATAACATACACAAATGACTTAGTCACTCCTTTCCTACATCTGTTGCGAGGAAGAGGTATTTTTTATACTTACAATCATGTGTGCAGACAAACAGTTGGGTTGACCTATTCTGTCTTTGCATGAGGGAGTGCCTTTTCTTCTTTGGTCATTGTGCTGGCCACCATTGCGTAGGAACAGTCTGCTCTTTTCTATTTTCAACTGCCAAAGGTTCTTTCTTAGCCTTAGTCGATCTGTACTTCTACAAGGGCAGATGCTCTGGTGCAGGTCCCGGATCTGGCGTGAGCTGGATGTAGCCTAGGAGAGGATTTCCTGCTTAGCTGGCTAGGCTCGAGCAGCTTATTACGCCGCTGCATTGGGATACATGCTACTGAGGGTGATTAACCGATGTGCGAGTCCATATTAATAGACTCAAACACTTGAGCAAAGTAGACCTGCAGTCTGTTAGGCGCCATCTATACTGCTCTTAACGAACCACCTAACCATGGCTGATTTTATGCCATATCACACAGTTAGTCGTCTCTTACCACATGCTCTCTGTGGGGCAGTGGTGCTATTCTTGTTCTTGTCATACAGAAAGACCCCGACAAACCACTTGGGACCCAAAGGTTCTTTAACATGCACAATGTGTACACAGGTCCTTCGAGTTTTTCCATCAGAATCCAATAGGTCTAGGCACTGACCCTTTCTTGTCTTTGTGTTGTCAAGATTATTTTAAAATAAATAAAAAAATTGTGCCTTTTTTCAGAAGCACAAGTATTACTTAGAGCAGGTCTACTTGTGCTATGACAAGACGCTGACTCCGAGGGACTGTCCTGAAGCACACCAATATGTGGATTCTAGTAGCAAGGCAGAGCTCTCTAAGAAACCAGGACCTTCTCTCTACTTTGAGCATGAGAAACTTAAACTTGGAAACTCACAGACAAAAAGTTACTTCGTTGATTGCAGCGAAGAGTCGGAAGTGTATTACATTCCAATCCCTGACCCTCAAACAGAGGTGAAGACGAAAGGAGAGTAATACAAGAACTTTGTAGGGCATAATTTGCAGCCATAAATAATAATGATGAATTTATTTGTTGCTTTTAGAATTTTTTTAGTCCGATATTTCTTCTATTCATTCAATTTAAGATTTTCCCTCAATTTTTCATACTTTTCCAGATGTTAGTTGTGTAGGTGTCATAGTTCTTAGTTGACCTGTACTTCTACAGGGGCGGATGCCGCGGTGCAGGCCCCAGCTCTGGAATGAGTTAGATTTAGCCGGGAGGAGAATTTCCTGCTGTTGGCTAGACTTGAGTACATAGCTACAAGTTGACTAAAGAGAGGTCTAGATCAGATATTAGGAAATATTGTTTTAGTCAGAGAGTGGTGAATGCTTGGAATGCATTGCCATGGGGAGATAGTGGAGGCAGGGACAATTAATGCATTTAAGAATAAATTGGATGTGCATAGTTCTTAGAGCAAGGTGATGTAAAGGAAACTGGTTGTACACAGACTCTGCAGGGTCTTCTAAACTGGTATAAAGACGTTAAGTTAAGTTAAGAGTAGCTTATTACTCTGCTACGTTGGGATAAGTGCCGCGGATTGTGATTAACCGATGTGCAAGTCTAAACCTTTACCACACCAGCACAATTTTCATAACTTCATATTTCACTGTGGTTGTTGGCTTTGAGAGCCTCTAATCTTTCTGTTTGTTGGTCAATAAATATGATTTTGTTGTGTGTAGAGACATAAATGAATAAAGAACTTGTTGGTGTTATTGTTTTTGTTGTGTGTGTTAGTTTCTGAGATACAAGAAGATGAAGATGAAAATTTGTGAAACAAAGCACAAATATTTAAATTCACTGAGCAGTGGACATCACTTCTCTATAATTCCATTTAAATCACAACAAAGTATTGACACTGTGTTTATAATATCCGCACCACTGTTAGTTTCCACTTCAAATGTATTTATTACATCTAAATAAATGAAATAAACAGATCTACCCCATAAAGATCTTTTACAACAACTTACTTCACCTTTCTTAAAAAATGGGCTGGTTCCAATTCATGTAATAAGAAGATAAATTGTTTAAAAGCCATTTATAATCTAATATTTAATACTTTAACCAGCTAGAAACCTGTGTAGATGATCATGATGTAGTCAGCATAAAAAAATTGTCTATTTCTACAGTTTTCGTGCTTGATCATTCATGAATAAAAAATGAAAGCTGAGTACAACTAGAATTGGTTCGCAGAGAATGCGATAAAGGTTAATAGACTCATACACTAAGAGCAAAGTAGACCTGCAGCCTGTTAGGCGCAATCTACGCTGTACTTAACAAACAGTCATGGGTCACCCATAATTGTTTTAAAAAAAAAATTGTCTTCAGTGCATAGCCATATGTCTATTCTTTTTCGCCATAAGCCTTTTACCCTCTGGCAGGTGGTGTTTATCAATAATGTCTTGTACATTTTTTAGTAAAGATATCTTTTCTATTCTATGCTTTTAGTGCAAAAGCTCTACCATTTTCCTATCTTTCATGCTTTTCCATAACAGAGCGTTCTCTTCTTAGGTTTAGTGGTTCGATGTTAGAGTTAATTTCACATACATCTGTTGGCCATGTTTTCATGGCACCACATATAAACCGCAGAGCGTGATTTTGTACTCTATTCAGCTTGTGTAAGAGGCTTTTACTTGGAATGAAGGGAATAGTTGATCACTGAGCGGACATATCCAATGTATGACTGGCGTAGTGAATCTTGATCTGCTCCCTATCTACAAGTAGAGAGGAGCTTGATGAGTCTGAGCCTTGTGGATGGTTTTTCAATCAACTTGTCCAAATGGGATTTCATAGTGAGTCTATGGTCAAGCTCAACTACAAGGTATCTCTATTGAAGACCATCCTGTATCAAATCTCAGGGTTTTGTTGTATGTTAATTTCACTCCAGTCATTTTGATCTCAATATTTTCCTCTTTAATCCTTTTATTTAAGCTGAACACAGTTTTCTCTGCATTTATTTCAAGATTCCAAAAACTGGCTATATGCAGAGATTGTTGTCAGATTCATGTTTTTGGTGGAAGGTTTGAGATGTTGATGCTGATGTGATGATATTTATCATACAAAATATAGAAGAATTCCCTAAGTATTTTAATGTGTCTATTTCTGTGTATGTCTACATTAACCTTGACAGGTAAACACATTGTTATCTATGGCTTTCTTTTATTTGATGTTTGAAGTTCTGATGTGCTTTATGTTTTAAAAAATATGTTGTTATAAACATTTTCCATGTAAAATTTTGTGGTTTTAATTCAAAATTATACAGTAATTTTCATTGACAAAATTTGTATGCAATTAAATGATTCAATATTTTTCTCAAATATGACTATGAAAACATTCAAAATATTTTTTTTTTCTTCATTTATTTATACAAATATATTTCTCACTCCTGAATTCTTGAGCACTGATTGATGAAGAAGTCAGTGGCTACAATGCTTGATATCATCTTCAAAGGTAGCAATAAACTCTCTCCGCTTTGCTCAGTCTGTGATCATCTTGGTTTAAGATTGTCTTTTCAGTTCTAGTGTCACATTTACAATCAGGGCATCATTTTATATGCCAATACTTTTCTTTAATGAACATTAATACTATTATTAATAATAGTAAACTAATTCAAATGCAAAATAAAATAAGTATGCTGGATGAATGGTCACAAAAATTGGGTCTGAGGGAGGATGTAAAGAGAAAAAGAAGATAAAAACAAATATTGAACCTAGGAGCAAGGACGTGATTGTCAAACTGTATAAATCGTTAGTTAGACCTAGATTGGAGTACTGTGTACATGTGTGAAGTCCTTATCGTAGAGGAGATATAAGCATGCTGTAAAGGATACAAAAAAGAGTGACAAAACTGAAAGTGGGATTCCAGAATTATAGTTATGAGAAAAGACTCAGAAACAACTGACATGCTGTGTCTAAAAAAGAGAAGAATTTGAGGTGACTAAATACAGGTTTATAAGATAATCAACAGAGCGGATAAATTCAACTATTTCAAGTTTTTTCAAAATACAATCGCCTACAAGAACAACAGAGCTACAAATTAACTAAAGAATGGTCCAGATTAGATACTAGGAAATATGTTTTTTAGTCAGAGTGGTGAATGCGTGTAATGCATTGCCACAGAAAGTAGTTGAGGCAAGGACTGTTAATGCATTTCAGAATAGATTGGATCCACATAGCTTTTAGAGCAATGAAATGTAAATGATACTGGTTGTATACAGACTCTGCAGTTTTCTAAACCATTATAAACACATCAAGTTCAAGATAGACAAAAGATTATGAGAATAAAAGCATCCAATGACAATCAGATTTTGTTGGTTAATGCAATACTACAAGAAGTTGAATCCTTCAATAAGCAATATAGGCAAAGTAGAAACTACAGACTGAGATATCAAATGATAAATATCAGCAGTCTAAACCCAGAGGAGTAGTACAGTGGGTCCCATCCCACTGTAACATTCAAGACAGCTAGTAGGTAGACAGACTGGCAAAAGAAAGTGGAGGTTACCACAACCGGATTCTGTGTGACTTACGAAAAGGTTTATTATTGCCAGATACATTGAAAAATTGGAAACAGTGCATACTGGCTACACAATAATTGATGCTTATTGCCATTTGAACAGAAGAGAGCAGGTGGTTGTCTTCAGACTCCGCACAGAATGACGTTCCATCTATTCAATAAACTGAAAATAGGTGCTACTGACAAATGCACCTGTGGTACTGGGATTATTACCCCTGAACATCTGCTGCAAAATTGTCCGACAATGGCCAATGCCAACACTAGACAAGCTCTATGGCAGTATTGATAGTCTCCGGATGACCCCTGTTTTCTTTGAACAAATTCAAGTCAAAGCCTGACAGCGTACGAAGAAGAAAAAGAAGAAATTAAGAATACAAATGGCTAGAGTGGCCTTAGTGAGCTTATGGAAATCAAATGAAATCAAGTCCACAAAATTTTTGAAAATGGCTGGAGTCTGTGACAAGCAACGAAGGGTACCAATCACTGTTAATTTTGGCAAGAAACTATTTCGCTACAATACACCCAGGATTCCTGAATATTCAAGAGCCCATCCAATTATACCCAAGCTCTATGTGCCTGAATGGAAGACGAACATGCCAAATAGGACCAACATAATACAGAATGCAAATCTTGGAACTATTCCAACCTTTGAGCACGATGAAAATCTCTTCCTAGAAAAGAGAGAGCAGATGCATTATAATATAGAAAACTGGACCGGAGTTAGCGAGAAACTGTACATCCCATCTCGAGCTGAGCTGTTGCGACCTGATTTTCATCATGAGACATCAAGATTTCAGATGAATTTATGATGAGGAGTGACGAGAACGCAGTGTAAATGTGCACGTAAGTTGTGATTAGCATTTCATGTATATCATGTATGTACCTAGACATGTCTAAAATTTAAATAAATACTGAGATGACATTTTATTAGCTCATGTTAACAGTTGTAACAGAAAGTCTAGCCTTGGACTACAAAGATGATGTTAATATAATGAATAGGACATCTGTTTATTAAGATAGTGGTAATTCAAAAGTTTACAAAAATGATGTTAATATAATTTTTAAGAAACTCTTTTTCTCCAAGAGTTTACAAAACATAAGTTAAAACGCTGGATAAGTTATTTGTACCTTTACCCAGGAGGTTTGTTAAGAGCAGCTATAGATGCCGCCTAACTGGATGTGGGTCTACTTAGCTCTAGTGTTTGAGTCTATTAAGATGGATTTGCACTTCGGTTAAATCACCCTCCAAGAAACTGGTTGTATACAGACTCTGTAGAGTCTTCTAAACCAGTATAAAGATGTTAAGTTAAGTTACAACAAAATTACAGATCTTCAACTTAATAAAAAATCTGTCCTATTGTATGGCTCTGTTGGAACAACATAAATTTCAATGAAAGAGATTGAAAGTTTTATCAATGGATGCCTGCTTTGAAAAGAGGGATTAAAATGGTATGATAACATCACTAACATGGAACTGCGGAAAACCAAAACCACGTCCACAATCTTCTTCCTATCTCCCAAGCCCCAAAAAGTGAAACTAAAAGTAAATGGCCAGACTCTCCCCCTTGACCTAAATCCAACTTATCTGGAAATAACAATGGACCCAATGCTGACATGGAAAAACCAGGTTAAAAAAGCCACCAACAAAGTTAAGAATAGAATGGCGATAATGAGAAAGATCAGGACAACATGGGGACCCTAAAGAAACTGCACACAGGTTATGTGAGACCAGTGCTAGAATACGGGATAGTAGCATGGTCCACAGCAACAAAGAATAATTTCCAAAAAATAAATACGACCCAAAACCAAGGTATACGTATCATCACTTGAGCTATGAGGACAACGCCAATAAATGCAATGGAGAATATCACACGGATCGAAAGTATGAAGACGAGCAGAGATTAAAAAAACACTCCAGCAGGGGGCGAAGTTTAAACGAATACCTGATCACCAAATATATAACATGATAAATCGCATGGGAGGAGCGAGATTAAAGAGAAACCACTTCATATAAAAAACAAAAGAACTTGCAAGAGCAGACCAAGACATAAACCAGGACGTGGTTAGAGATCTAAAATAAAACTAGATTATTAACAATGGGAACATACTCCAATAACTTCCGTGCAGAAGAAGAGGCACTGAAGGCCACGGCCGAGCTTGTAATCCAAGATAAAGATATCCACCAAGAAAACATAGTATTCCTGACTGATGCCGCGTCAGTATTAGCAGTACTAAAACAACACAAAGATGAAGATCTTGAGCAATGTATGTTCTCCCTGACACAGCTCTCAGCAGAACACCCAAGGTTTGTCATACAGTGGATCCCATCCCACTGCAATATTGAAGGCAATGAAGCTGCAGACAAGCTAGCAAAGTGTGGAGGAGCATCTCTACAAACAGACCTGAGCATCATATATAATGAGGTTAAGACCATAATTAAAGACAACTTCAGGGGGAAATGGGCTGATCAACACCCCGACTTCCAAAAAGACGACATCTACTTAACTTAACTAGAGAACAGCAAGGCGTCATCTTCAGACTGAGAACTGGGCATAACAGACTCAAGGGTCATCTTTACAACAAAATGAGGATTGGGACAGGTGACAAATGTCCATGTGGGGAACATACCATGACCGTGGAACACATTCTAGAAAGCTGCATGCTCACGCAGGAAGAGAGAGAACAATACTGGCCTCGTGAGACAGATATGAGACAAAAGCTGCATGGAGATAAAACAGACTTACAAACAATGGTGTCCTTTGTAAGAGAAACTGGGACCTTGATCTGAGGATGGACGAAGAAGAAAGAACCGTGGAAAAGATTTGCAGTTGTCAGTGGAACTTTTTATAAGGAGACGGCACTGACATTGGATAGAACATACATTAATTATAAGCTGATAACATTACAAGAAAGTCTCTGTTCTGGAATCACCAAGACAAAAGAATTAGAGGTAGAACTGGAAAGGATAGCACAAGACACAAAGACTTGACATGTATTTGTTGAAGTCTTTATGTTCCTCAGGTATCTGAAAGGCTTTAATGCTAATATTATATTAATTATACAAAATATAGAAGAATAGTCTGAGAATTTTTATATGTCTGAGTTATTTCTCTACATGTCTGAGTTATTTATGTTTGTGTATTTCTTATTTCTGTGTGTGTCCAGTTACTTTTGTATGTGTCTGGGTTATTTCTGTGTGTATTTATTATTTCTGTGTGTGTCTGGATTATTTTTCTGTGTGTATTTCTTATTTCTGAATGTGTATTTAAGTGTATGTATTTCTCATTTCTGTGTGAATTTCTTATTTTGTGTGTGTATTTCTCATTTTTGAGTATTTCTGTGTGTATTTCTTATTTCTGTGTGTGTTTTTCTGTGTGTGTATTTTTTATTTCTGTGTGCGCTCGCTGTGAATATTTCTTATTTCTGTGTGTGTATTTCTTATTTTTCGGTGTATTTCTGCGTGTATTTCGTATTTCTGTGTGTGCATTTCTTATTTATGTGGGTGTATTTATTATTTTTGAGTGTATTTCTGTATGTGTATTTTTTATTTTTGGGTGTATTTCTTTCTGTGTATTTCTTATTTCTGTGTGTGTATTTCTTATTTGTGTGTGTATTTCTTATTTTTGAGTGTATTTCTGTGTGTGTGTATTTCTAATTTCTGTGTGTATATTTCTTATTTCTGTGTGTGTATTTCTTATTTCTGTGTGTATTTCTTATTTTTGAGTGTATTTCTGTGTATATTTCTTATTTCTGTGTGTGTATTTCTTATTTGTGTGTGTATTTCTTTTTTTAGTGTATTTCTGCATGTGTATTTCTTATTTCTGTGTGTGTATTTCTTATTTCTGTGTGTATATTTCTTATTTCTGTGTGTGTATTTCTTATTTCTGTGTCTGTATTTCTAATTTTTGAGTGTATTTCTGTGTGTGTATTTCTAATTTATGTGTGTGTATTTCTTATTTTTATGTGTGTCTGAGTTATTTTTCTGGGTTATTTCAGTGCGTTTCTGGGTTATTTCTGTGCCATTATGAATTATTTCTTATTTCTGTGTGTGTCTGGTTATTTCTGTGTGCAGATGTGCTAGTACACAGCTTTTACGGAAGTGCAGTGCGTCGTAAGTGCTCCTCTAGAGGCATCTGGGATGTTGCAGCGTATATCAAGGGAGTCTGACCAACGCATTTGGAGGTCTTTCCCACAGTCGTTGTGCTCCATAGACCATCGTTTCTTCGCAACATGTGACCTCGCCATCTATGTTTTGCTTTGCCTGCATTGATTACGTCATCCTTCACCTGGGGCAATCGTCTTATGTCAGAATTGTGGTGACATTGCAAACGTTGGTTCCGGAGAGTGATTCCGACCAAGCGTTTCTCAAGAGAGGTCTGGGTAACTCTAAATTTGGCCTCGTGATTTTTTTGGTGTCCACGTCTCAGCACCGTAGCACATCGCAGGGAGTAAAGTGGAACTGGCCATGACAGCCGTCCAGGAGCGTATTAATAGACGGGAAGGCTGCCAAACCCGCGCGCCTGTAAATCTACGTAAATTATATTGCATTGTCGTAATAGCCTCGCTGTAAGCTACGACGCCATCCTTTTCAGGACAATTGCTGAAGAAGACGAAAGTATAACCTGAACAAGGGATGTCTGTAATCATGCAACGATTATATTGTATAGCCCTAATAAGGATTGTCTGTAGCAATGCGAAGATTGTATCTGATTTTCCTAACAAGGATTGTCTGTAGCCATGCGGAGAGACTGTATCATATGGCCCTAAAATGATTGCCTGTAGCTAATGGATGATTGTATGGTACCGTTGTGCGAACATTTCATACCCTCACTGCTTACGATTTCGTGGCAAAATGGTTAAGACGTCGATCTCGTGATTAGGTGGTGTGGGTTCGACTCCGGACTCCGCTGTATTTTTCACTGGTGCTTGATGCGGAGTCCCCTGCATATCGTAGTCGTCCCCTAGTCGTCTTGTCCTTGACTTGCCACTGGGGTCGGGCGGCTCGGGACGAGAGAGTGAGGATAAAAAGTAGCACAGTTAATACTTGCTTAAAATAGCGCTAGTAAAATTAATTATGCCATCATCGTCAACGATGGACGGTGGCCTCTGCCGTTGCCATACCCTCACTGCTTATGATTATGAAGATTCCATATTAGACTCGTCCGTCATCTTCGCACCCATCAACAACCCCGACTCACAGAACATTAAACTGGAATGACTGGATGAATGAAAAGAGAAACGAATTTCATCACCCGTGATGAACGAACAACTTAAATATCGTATTGTCTACTAAGGACTTCCCCTTCCATGTTTGAAGCCACTCATGCAGTGTTAACTCTTCACGTTTCTGTGGTTGCATTTTACAGTGACCCAATCCGTACTTTAAGAAGGTGGGTCAGGATATTCTTGACTGTAGTGTAACGAAACGCTCTTTAGTAATTTCATTTCTATGGGGATTGCAATGTTGATCCTCACCTTGTTGGCTAGGCTGCTGTGATACAGCTTGTTTCCAGGAGCACCGACGAGGACGGGAAGTGCAGGTTGGAAAGGAGGGAGGGGGGTGTCTGGTTGGTTAATTATTCAATCTTGTTTAATTCTTTAAGAAACAATGAATGGCTACTGACTATCAATGCTCTACTACAAACCTTTCTAACTTTAATAAAACATTTCTAAAATCCTTTTCCTAATAAATCTACACAGCTAAGATCTGTTACACTACAGTCCGTCGACAGAACGAAGTTGTCTTTTCTAGGTCTAGATGGCAGCTCCATAACTTCTGCCTCAGTTCTGCTCTCTCTTGGACTCTTGCCCTTTGACCCAATGCTATATAGTGGTATCTGCAAGTGTTTGTGAGCTGTTGTTTAGTTCTGTGCAACTTGTTCCATTTGTGTGGCCTCGGAGGAAGAAGCTCTTTCCTAACACTGGCAAGCGTCGGACATTCAAAAAGATAATGTTCAACAGCTACATACGGTTGTGTGCAGAGCCGGACTCTGGAGTTTGTTCTGGTTGGATTCTGTTCAAGTTGTATGTGTTCAGTGCAAAGTCAGAAAATGGTGCTTTGATCTCTCCTTTTCAGGAGGTTGAGGTTGTCTTTAGTATTTGACATGGCCATATGTTTGTAGATTTCTTTAATAGTATTCCCCATTGTCTATATATAATGTCAGCCGTCTTTGTTCACAGTCTCCAGTAGTTGTTTGACTGTCTATAGAGTTGTTCGTGTGTATTGTTCTCTTGATCTGTATATTTCGCCTAACCCTGATTACTGACCATGACTGCACGTAGCCCCCAAAATATTCTATGAAAGGAACTGTCCGTAGTCGTGAAAAGAGCTACACTGAATCGAGATTTCTTTGTTATTCACCTGCCTTCGAGTATTTGGTCATACTACTGTAGATCTACTATAGCAGCTCTAGCTGGCTGACATACCGTAGCAGATGGCGAAAGGTGTCTGCACTAACTATTTTCACAATCAAATTAAACACTATTTAAATGAAAACATAAAAGAATTTATTCTTTATTTCAACTAACTTTAAATTTGTTACAAATAAAATTCTCCCACACGCTTGCTAAAATACTACTACAACTTGATTGGCGAACTAAAACTTGATTGGCGAACTAAAACTTGATTGATGAACTCAAACTTGATAGACCAACTAAAACTTGATTGACAAACTACACTTGATTGACGAACCATATGGGGATTGCCACAGAATGGAAGATTCGTGTTTGTTCTAAAACCCAGATGATTCGTCTGTGGTCCTGTTCTCCTCGTCGATGGTGGCTTGCAGTGATAGCTGACAAGCTGGATCGCATTGCTAGTCAAATGTCTCTTTAGATAGACGCTGGATTCTTGAAATACTACTGTTAGGCGCTGATTCTTGAGACAATTCTACTTAGACACTGATTCTTGAGACAATTCTACTAAGACACTGATTCTTGAGACAGTTCTGCTAAGACGCTGATTCTTGAGACAATTCTCCCAAGACGACTGTGTACAATTCAGGTATTACGTCGAAGACAAAGTGTTCCTTATTTTTATCATCCACCGCGTTTGAGACTTCAAAGTGTAAGTGTCGCTAGTGGATGTACTTCAACACTTTAGGATCTGTTTAACTTTCAGAAGAGATCCCCGGCACTTGGTAAATTGGTTAACGACTGGTTACTAAATGAATATATGTAGTTACTGCTTGAAGAAACTGCTATGAGATCTGTATATGCTGAGAGAAAGTTGTTGGAATTCGACACTGTTAATCTCAGCAGCGATGCGAATAATAGTATCAAAGGTGTCTACCTCGCGTGTATCCCTCGTGGTGCACTACTTTATCTGTTTGTAACATTTGCTATGCGAAACATCAATTTCATTACTATTTACGTCACTTTGCTGTGCTGCTGAACATCTAGACTCTCGTGGTAAAATATTGTCTGTTAAAACCTAGCTCTCTCTCACGACTTGTGTCTAGACTCTGGGATGTGGGTTTCGGGATCTCCTCCTCCCCACCCCCCCCCCCCCCCCACCCCCCGCTATCTCAAGACAAAATTGTTCTCTCCGTTGCTCGCTCCTGAAAATAGTCTCGTTTGGGCTCTCCTAGCTATCTATATCTGCGGCTTTTCCCAGATCACGTGGTGCGTTAACGACGCGGGTTTTATGATCTCGCACCTAGGTTTTTCTCCCCGAGATTTCAGAAAAACCAATTAGTAGCATGTCCGGTTTCAACCGTCACTGCTGATCACGCTGTAACAGGAGTCTATGCGTTACGCAAAAACACGTCCATGCCACGTAGTTTAACATCTGCGTGGCTTGGAAACCAACGATGTGCATTCCAGACATTCCTATGTCCGGATTTGAGTACATCTGTACTGGCTAGCTTCCTTAGTTTAATTCTATAAGAAACAATGAATGGCTACTGACTATCAATGCTCTACTCCCAACCTTTCTAATTTTAATAAAACATTTCTAAAATCATTTCCCTAATAAATCTACACAGCTAAGATCTGTTACACTACAGTCTGTCGCCAGAACGAAGTTCAGTCTTTTCCAGGTCTGGATGGCAGCCCCATAACATCTGCCTCAGTTCTGCTCCCTCTGGCCAGATTCACCTTCGCAAGTCTTCGTGGACCAGGCTGTCATGTAAGAAATGTTGACGTATCTGAATTCCGGTTGCACATGGACGCTCGTTTTTTGTAGGATATCTTGAGCCGGTTGATGTGACCTAATAATCCACAATGATTCGGAACAAAGTAGTTCGTTGATGTTTTGAAGTTGGTAGATTGAGTCAGATCTATTGTTCACATCCATCTCTTCTTCCATAATTTGCTGTAATGGCTGTGGATGATAGTTTTGACATCTCGGTATGCACTGCGTATAAGAATTGCTTCATTTTGCTACCAGCTCTTCGCAAGGCACGCGCTGTCTCGTTGCGTGAATTGCCACTGTGGAATTATATCCGTTTTAGGGAAACCGTTGAGATCCTTTGTATTCTTATCAGCCAAAACGCAACTACATACAGAAACAAAATAAACCAAAACGGCCATTCTAACAGACGCCAGAAGCGAACTCCAAGCCATCTCAAGCCCCAAATAAAATCTACTCTCACACGAAATAAAATATAACATCGGGTCGCTGTCTCAGAAAACAGATCTAGTCCTACAGGGGAATCCTCGTCCACTGTGGGATCTTTGGAAAGCCGGAAGTGGAGATACACAGATTCCTCATCCACAGAGCTATAAAGAAGCAAATACATCTATATAACGACCCATGAAGACGGAGCACAACGAAAACAACCCAGAAAATGATAGCATAGACAAACTTGGCAGAGGTGGGCAGACAAAGTTCATTATCAGAACGAGATATTGCAGACTCAATGCACACCTTCATAGAATGAGTCTTAGAGACACCGCACATGCGATTGCGGAGCGCCCAAGCAAACACCAAAACATATCCTGAATAACTGCCTAACTTATACAGACTAAAGAGAGGCAGTCTGGCTAGGTTCGTAGTTCCTTTAACCATTTGTTTATTTCTGGTGTTATGCAATGATTCAATTAGGGATCGGCAGTCAGTGAAGAAAACAATCTTGGCTGGCAGTTGCTCGTGTGGTCTGGTACGGATTTTTAATGCATGGAGAAGTGTCATGGGTTCTGCACTAAAGCTATATAAGATTTCCCCCATCGTGAAAGCTTTGCGGGCTTCCCGACCATTAAGGTGACTTATATAGATGCCTTCTCTTGCATTCGTTACTGACTGAATAGGGCTGTCTCTATTCTCAAAAGAACTGTATTATCTTTCCTCCCCCTCTCATAAGAGACATTTGTTTCGCTAAAAAGGACTGTCTGTAGCCCTCAAACTTAAAATGTGTCCACTTTTACAATGTGTCTGCAGCCATGAAAAAATATTGTGTCGCCATGAAAAGTACCCGTCTTAGCCTCTCTATTCCCCAATAATTAAGAAAAACAAAACATAAACAATATATCAACCAAACAACAAACAAAACACTCAATTATTGATGCCCAGTTATTTTCGAACCCAGAAAGACTTATGGAGCTCTTCTTCTTTGATCAACTGATGCTATTAGTCTAGTCCGGTGAACTACACGAAGGAGACTGCACGTTTCAGGTCTTCGCCGGCCCCCAACAGCTTATCAAGCATGGTCGCTACCCCCGGTCCAGACGGCCTCTCTTTGGTCTGTATAAGTAGAGCAGTCCTGCAGAATATGTTCTGGTGTTTGATTGGGTGCTCCACAATCGCACGTGGCGGTATCTCTGAGACCCATTTTGGGGAGGTGGTCCTTGAGTCTGCAATGTCCTGTTCTGATTCTGAAGGTCTTCGTCTGCCCATCTCTGCCAAGTTTGTCAGAGCTATCATTTTTTGGCTTGTATTGTTTGTGATGGTCTCTTCATTTCGTCTTATGGATCGTTTTATGAGTACCTTTGCTTCTTTATAGCTCTGTAGACGGGCGAGGCTTCCTGCGTGTCGCCACATCCGGCTTTGGCAGGGATCAACCGTTTCCAAGGATTCCACACTGGGCCGTAATCCACTGTAGGATCAAATATGTGTTTTTTGTGGGGAGACAGCAACATGATGTATATTATTTCATTTGATTGGGTGGGGTGGTGGTTGTGAGGGGGGGGGGGTAGAAGGGCGAGGGGCTTGAGATAGCTAGGAGTACGCTCCTGAAATCTGTTAAAATTACTATTTTCCTTGTAGCTGTGGTTTGTGTGATAATAATCATGGTTGCTACATGAACAACATGACAAATCAACAAACGTAAAAACAACGTTGCAAGTTTTTAACTTATTGGAAAATGTAACATCACCGAAAGTTTGAGTATGGCTTACAAAGAAGGTGAATAACATTCTTTACTATAGAAAAATATCTCAGTGATCTGTGTGTGTATTTATTTCTTTGGTTTAGCCCCTCCATATAAAATCCACTAGCCGCCACTGGTCTTACGTATTAATTGCTATTTCGGGATCAAGATACTATGCAGCGCATGAGCTGCAGCGGTCAGCGACCCATAGCTGACTGCTAGCGTCAGGGTCGGCTAACCAGAGCTGGCATTACCCTTCTACACCTCCACGCGGTGATCCTGGATAACAGGCTGCAGCAGGGCAGATTGGCTAAGGAGAAGGGTCGAAGAGGGAATGCTAACCCGGTACTCAAAAAATGCTTGCTGAAGTCGGATGTGTTGGACCGAAAGGTGCAAATATCGCAGTCAAGGTGTAAACCACGACACAACGCATTCCGTTCTGTGGACTACATTATGCTACTTAAGCCCTTTTAGGGTTTGGTAGCGGGAGATTGAGAACGAACGAAGCCAAGCCAAGCCAAATGTTAATTCGTTGCTTGAAGTCTTTTTTATGTGCTTCCCACACCCTCGTCCCTTACATTGTAACTCCGCCACTGCTGAAACACGTGTCATATTCTTTTTGGATTATGCAATTCTCACTTCCTGAATGAGGTCTGGTCCCATCTCTACTCCCGCTCACCATAAACTTGCCGTCAAGCGGACAGACCGCATGTGAGATGGGCCACACCACGTATTATCTGGTTGGCGTGATTCGCTGTGTTACAAAACCTGGGGAAATGTTATCAAGTGGGCACCTGCGTCTCTGGTGTTCAATTTTCAGGGCATGATTTCATGTCACTTTGTAGGGAAAGGTTACATCGATGAAGTTGATTGCCTAAGGTAGGTAGAGGCTTTTTAATTATTGATGTCTTTGTTAACTGACGCTTAAATGTTGTTGTCTGTTCACGTGGTTAATTACATTTCGTTTAAAGTACAGTTCTTCTTCTTCTTCTGCGTTCGTTCTCAATCTCCTACTACAAAGCCCTGAGCAGGGCTTTGCAAGTAACAGGATGTAGTCCAGAGAACGGAATGCGTTGTGTCGTTAGTTTACAGTTTGACTGCGATATTTTCACCTTCCTGTCCGACACATCCGTCTTTGGCAGTAAAGTACAGTTATTTTTCAACATCTTTAAAATGTATCTTATTATCTACATATTGTTTTTCCCTCGGAGCTGCTCGTTCATGAGCTGGTCATGCTTGATTAATTTTCTCTGGTAGAGAAACTGTACTGGCTTTCCTAAATCCAGGGTGGTACTGAAGAAGTTGAG
This sequence comes from Ariolimax columbianus, assembly GCA_036924085.1. Lineage (NCBI taxonomy): Eukaryota > Metazoa > Mollusca > Gastropoda > Stylommatophora > Arionidae > Ariolimax > Ariolimax columbianus. The sequence goes on along the minus strand of JAVGWX010000007.1, from coordinate 33,780,764 downwards.
CCTGGATCCTCCACGCTGCAGTGCAATGAAAGTGTCTCTGTAGGCCTCAGCACTGCGGATGGAGTGTCCATCCTCACGATGCTTGTGCATCAATCAATCAAAATCTGCCAGCTTCCTGTGAAGCATATACATACAGCAAATATACATCAAGTTCCCTTGTCCGAGCCTTTACTTCTTCTTCGTTCGTTCTCTATCTCCGGATAACAAGCCATGAAAAGGGCTTTGCAATTAGTAGGGTGTTGTCCGGAGAACGGAATGCGTTGTGTCGTAGTTTACAGCTTGACTTTTGCACCTATCGATCCGACTTCAGCAGACATTTTTTAGTACCGAATTAACCTTACCTCTTCTATCCTTTCTCCTTTCTCAGTCTGCTCTGTTGCAGCCTGCTATCCATGATCACCCCATGGAGGTGTAGAAAAAGTCTTGACATCTCTGATTCACTGACGCTATCATTCTAGTTATATTCACGTCTTCCCTTATAACTGATGATTAAGTGCACAATGACATCAAAACTCTTTCCCAAGAGAGGACCACTGCAGCTGACGCAGTACCAGTAGAGGCATATACATGTGGTGCGCATGTCAGATCGACGTCTATCAAAAGAGCTGCTCTTTGGTGAACTCTAAAATGTCAAGAGAGCAAACGGTGGGCAGCGGAAAAGGTACACGGACTCGCTCAAGAGATCACTGATCCAGTGCGGTATTAACCACGATGACTGGGAAAGAATTGCCATCAATCGCACAGACTGACGCAGCACTATTGGGGAGGGTGTTCAGAGACAGTGAATGCCGACAAAGTAGTCTTGATAGAGCACAGAAGCTTAGAACATAATTTGCAGAAACACATAGACTGGTTCTCTGTTGTTTGTGACAACTTTGCATTGACCATTAGTACAAAGAAAACAGAAGGTACCAGCACCAGGTACAGCGTATAAACAGCCAGTTTGATGCATGAGCTTTGCCTCTGAACATCGAGCTCATTGCATTTCTGACCTCAACTTCGATGAGCTTTAGGTCAAGCCTACGCACTGATAATGAAGAATGGCGCCAAAATGCTCCATCCATCGCTAAAAAAACGGGAATTTGACAGTCCATAGCGCCGTGCCGACATAGTTAAGGATAGGAGATTTTTGTGTGTTTGTTTTAAAGTTTGAGATTATGGATTTAACTGGTGAAGGCACGTTTATTTTAACCACAGACAGAAGTCTTTTAGGTTATGTCAATTGAATAGATTCGTGGGTGTTGAAAAAAGGTTAAAGGTTAAAGGCGAGGGCTCAACTTCATCGCCGCGGGTGATGTTGTGACGTTGTTAAACCCACCGTCAATCTGATTTATTAGTTTCGTACCCTGTACAGCCTTGTCAACCCCACAGCCCTTCTGAAACACCTCATTTAGCATAGCATGATTTTTCTTTCTTGTGCCACATGGCTCAGTCTCTCTCCTAGCAGAACGGTATCCTGTCTACACAAAGCCCGAACTCCGTACTCCAGCGATGAACCCAGGGATCTCCGGAAAAATTAACTCCGTGAACCGACCGTCGCAGCTCGAATTCGAACCTTGACCGTCTGAACACGAGGCAAACGGCTTGACCACTGCGCCACAGAGACCCGTGGGTGTATCTTTTTGAAGTGTGGACATTCGCCAGTGGATGCGGGTGTGTATGATATATGTATTTATAACGTATTCAACTATAGTAGTTTTACAGCACAGTAGTTTTGCCTATCCTTTCTGAACGCGAAGAAGTGGTCATCTTGATCTTGGTCTTGATGACCCGTTCATCAGCGTAGCTGCGGTCCCAACTTCGTCTCCAGCTGATCCTGTCTTCGGTTACGGAAGTCTAGTGCGTGGTAAGTGCTGCTCTAGAGGCATCTCGGATGTTGCAGCGTACAGCAAGGGAGTCTGACCAGCACGAGGTTTTTCCCGCGGTCTCTTCTTACCTCGGGGGTACCAGACTGCTGCCGCTGTGCTCCATCGACCATCGTTTCGTTGCAACATGTGACCTGCCCATCTATGTTTTATAATAATGCGAGGGAACTTTTTTGTGGAATAAATTTGGCTTCCCATATACTTCTTCTTGTTCTTGTTCTTGTTCTTCTTCGTACGCTGGCTTCCCATTTACAACGACAGAGTATAGTCAGTTATTGAAGAAGCACATGGCTTTCTTCTTGACAAATCTCAGCATGCAAGGTATCTGACGCAAGAGCTTTCTTTTTCTATATCTAAGAATCGACGTCACTGCACTCTGGGCGTACCCATAGGTGCTCAGTCTCTCTCATCAAATAGCGTAAGGTGGGGATGCTGATGGTCCCAGTAGCTTGCTGGTTGTACACTCTCCTGCGCCGTCCTCTCATGCGCCCCACTCCGCTCGAACCTCCTTTAATGTCAAAACTTTGCAGTCTGTGGATTGCTGCTTCATCTATTGTGGTGTCCTCATCCAGCAGGCGGTCATTGATTGATTTCAAAATGTTACTTCTACCCATCACTAAAGTGCTCATGATGGGAGTTTGTGAAGCCATGATGTCAGCTCTTTCATTGCCCTGAACCCCGGCATTAGCAGGACATTAGATCCATGTCAACCCCTGGAGGTTTGAGGCCTCAACAGCTGCTATCTACTCGTACCTAAGCCATCCCTTCTCTACTTTCTGAAATAAGGCTTGCGCGTCTGTTACGATGACTGCCCTTGAAGTTTCAGATATCAATTTCAGTGCTGAGGTCACTGCTTCGGTCCTCCATTCTCATACTGGAGGTTGTTGACATGTATGCCCTACTGCGCTCAGCAACGACCTCTCCTCTCACTCTAGCCGAGAAACCACAGCCTGATGTCCCACTGCGCACGACTGATCCGTCGGTGTATACGACAGCGTCACTCTCCTGGGTGTTCTCAGTTATCAGCTGATTTACCTCCTTCTCTGCTCTCCCGTTGTCCCGTTCTCTGCATTCCTTGCCTAAGGCTATGATGACTCTCTGGTACTCTATCATTCTACCACCAGTGTGGACCCATTCTTCCCCTTTGGCTATCGTCTCAGCTGGAGTGACGTGTCCGATTGTTGTCTCAGCCTGTGCCATCCATGACGACCCTCTCTTGATTCTTGATCCCTTGATGTGTGAGATACTATTGTACAGAGGGTGCCGTGTGTCTGTGGTGACACGCATATAGGCTTTGACTTGTACCAGTTTATGTCTGGATGTCACCGATAAGAATTCCAACATGTACGCAGTAGCTTTGCCTCTGAACATCGAGCTCATTGCATTTCTGACCTCAGCTTCGATGAGGTTGAGGTCAAGCCTACTCACTGATAATGAAGAATGGCACCAAAATGCTCCGCCCATCGCTAAAAAAACGGGACTTTGACAGTCAATAGTGCCGTGCTGTCATCGTTAAGGATAGGAGATTAGCAGTGCGACAAAATGCTGTAGAACGCATCAAGGGTACAATAAATCCGCTTCGAGTTATTGGAATCAGCACACCTTATAATCTCAACCCGTTATGTCGTGGAGTGAGACATCCTGCACGGGCCTGAGTCTTCGTTGCACAATCGTACAACCGCACGTTTGTTGTATTTACAGTCGCAGTCTTTCTTGAAGGAGGGGGGGGGGGGGGGGAGGGAGACAGCTGAAAGCATTTTAAAAAAACCAACTCATTTGCAGAGAGGACCTTAGACCCTTAGAAAGACCCAACTTCCACATTACTCATTGGGGGCCGATTTCTAGTCTGCAGACTGTTCAAGTCCCTGTCGAAAGTGTGTGACTGAAACAGATTGAAACGTCATCAAAATGGCGGCAAAGAAAAGTTGGCCTACAGGTGTGCTGATATATAAATGTTTTCCTGGAACTCGACAGCTGTAAAGTGCTAACACTTGTTTCATACTTCGGAATAAGATTTTCTTTTATTCTGACTGGGATCATGCTCGGTAATGTGAAGAGACGTGTGATGCTATAGGATTTAGAGTTTTGTGTTGTAAGTCCAAGCCCTGACCCATTTTCACTGGTTAGTGTGTCATTGTGCTGGCCGAAGATGCTAGTTTATGTGTACTTTGGCGGGAATTTCGTGCGTTAGTTTCTGTGTGTTCTCAGGCAGAGTTGGTGTAGGTTCGTTAATTAACAGCTTACCTAAATCTAGGCCAGGTGATTGGTGATTTTAAGAGGGGACACGAAGTGTTCTACTGGATTTTTCTACGTGAAAAGTTGCCTTGTACAAACATCTTTCTCAGGGGGATAGAACAAAATGCCGGTAGACGGGACAGCCCGATACAAGCGCTCACAACAATCCCACATTAGTTCATGTTCAGGTGAGATATAACATTGATGCGTCCCAGTACAGAAGGAGATAATAGGGGTGTCTGGGGGTGGTGTGCCTAACTTTTACTACGAACCGCAAATGCCTACAAAACAGTTTGACCAAGGGTGACAAGCATGCGCTTGTCGGTGCCTGGGGATTACCAAGTACATCTCTGGAGTTCTCTGGCTTCGGCATTGAGGATATTCAAAATACTATGTAGGTATGTATGTATGTGTATATGGGTGTGTGTGGATGTGTGTGTGTGTATGTGGAGGGTTGGGTGTGTGTGTAAGAGTGTGTGTTTGTGTAAGTGTCTCTCTCTCTCTCTCTCTCTCTCTCTCTCGTGTACAAGATGTGTCGACGATGTTGTAGTATTCCGTGTTTCTTCAGTATCTCACTGACACCATCTACCCATCACTTTCTTGGTCTCCCTCTTGCCCTGTAGCCCTGTTGTCAGTTGTTGTATTTCCGCATAGCTGGTAACCTTGGTTGCATTCTTGTCAGATTTCTGAACCATTTTACTCTATCCTTTTCTGTGTATCCCATGCACATTCTTGTACCAACCCTCTATCTGATTTCTTAGTTCCGTACTCTGTCTAGCCTTATGAACCCGACAGCCTTTCGGAAACACCTCATTTCGCATACCATAATTTTTCTTTCTTGTGCCATGATGGGAGTCCATGTCTGACACTGGTAACATATGATATGTATCAGGTCATCCCCTAACCGGTGAGGTCGTTGGGGCACATATGAAGACATCCTCACAACACCACGCCACCCTTCTCTGTCAACGGTATGTCAATGATATGTATAAACATACTATTTACCAATTTACACCACTGACAAATGTTTGTGTTTTAATAAGGGTGAGAACTGATAGGAAACCGTGCTTACTATACGTTTTCTTGATTCCACCTCTCTGCCCATCCTTCCGTCTTTTGTGAACACGCTACACACGATTTTGAATTCTCTGTCCTGTCTGTTCTGTGCTTTTCACCTGCATATTTAATGTCTTCTTCATTCTCTGATTTCTATTGTCTCTGTCTTTTATGTCTTATCTAACGCAGGCAATGTTAAGGTCATTCAGATGTTCTTGGAGATGGCATCTGAAGGAAAGATGGTCTGATCACCTGCAACATGGAGCTCTCGCATTGAGGTGGCTTTAGGGTTTGCATTAGTTTTTATGTTTTGTCCACGTGTAGTTAGTAAGTCTACTTTCCACTTATGCCGTTAAACGACGTGGGGAGCCAAAGTCTTCTGTCCTGTGCCAAGTTCATTGCGTCGGTCAATGTGGGCCTGTGGTGTCGCACAGTCACTCTTATGTTATCTATCTCCTCGGTCTTGCCCTTGCCCTGTAGCCAGATCTACCAGTGCTGTAAGCCATCAGTGGAAGTTGACGAGGGTGCATTTTTATGGGATGACCAAACCAACGTATTTTGTGCCTGCAAATGTATTTTGCACAAGACGTAGTGCAGACCATACTTTGGATGTCTTAGGTAATTCCGATGATCTTCCTCAAGCACTTCATTTCACACGTCGATGTTCTGCTCTCATTCGCCATGTCTGGTACTGGAAGCAGAGTCGGGGAAAAAAATACTGTTTATTGTTGCAAAAAAAATGCTCGAGTGTCTAAGCGTGAAATCGAGACTAGTATCTGTTGTGACATCCAAATACTTGTACTCAAGGTTAAATTAGGTTAATGGCGAGGGCTCGACCTTATCGCCGCTAGTTTCCCCAGTCTCACAACGCAGAACGGTTTGCCGCCTGCCGAGATCATCGCGCAAAGCACGAACTCCGTAGCTCCAGCGATGAACACAGGGTTCTCCATAGCTCCAGCGATGAACACAGGGTTCTCCGTAGCTCCAGCAATGAACACATGGTTCTCCGTAGATTCAGCGATGAACACAGGGTTCTCCGTAGATCCAGCGATGAACACAGGGTTCTCCGTAGATCCAGCGATGAACACAGGGTTCTCCTTAGCTCCAGCGATGAACACAGGGTTCTCCGTAGCCCCAGCGATGAACACAGGGTTCTCCGTAGCCTCAGCGGTGAGCATAGGGTTCTCCGTTAAAAAATCGTCAGCATAAACCGACCGCCGCAGCTGGAATTCGAACCACTTCCGTCTGAACACGAGCTTGTTCACTTGCTGTACTCAAGGGCCGTTTGAAAAGCAATATCATTTACACTTTATGTTAAGTGGCCTCAGTTTCAGTTTTTCGCTAATTAGCATATTGTATTAGCACAGGTAGTCGTTAGCGCTTTCGTGTGATTGTTCAGTTTATTTTCATCGTCGTACAGCAGACACTGATCATCTGCAAAGAGTAATTCGTGTTGAGTTTGGTTCGCTTCTGATGTCTCAATTTGACTGGTCTCTGATGCGATTTTATCCATGTAGATGTTGAACAGCCAACGGGAAAGCACACACACCTCTGTCTCACGCCGGTAGTGATTTCGAAATGAAAAGTCCATACATACAGTGAACAAAAGTGGCGATAGTGCACATCCGTGTCTTTTCATGGTCATAACCGCAAACCACTTAATGAGTCCACTTGGTGTTCTCACAGTACTTTGGCTGTTCTTACACATTGATCTTATATTGTTCTTTTATTTTTCAATAACTTTTCTTGCACTCCATAGTTTTATAGAATCTCCCATTGATTGTTTCTATCGAATCGGACAAATGCTTTCTACTGATCTACAATGACGATGTTCTGCTCCTGGCTATATTCAAAAGTTTGTTCACAAATCCGTCCTAGAGAAAATAGGGCGTTTGGGCAATCTCTTCCTTTTCTGAAAGCCAAGCTGTGTGTAACTTAATTGTATTTTCGACTATTGGTCTTGTTCTGTTTTTCAGGATCTTCGTGTACATTATTTTGTAATTACCGATTACATGTATCTTGAAAAGGCTCGATCATTGTCCCGTGTCGTAACGATTTACATGAATGTATCCCTAATGGAACGTCTAGCCGTGCAGGACACACAATCAATCAATGAATCAAAGCCCGCCGCGACTCTCGGTGCAAAGTCTATTGACAACATCCCGCCAGCATACACGGTCCTGGGCTGTTCTTTCTGCCTCTATCCGAGTGTAATCATTTAATCTCAGTTCCTTTTATCATTCTCTTCTCCGTGTATTTTTGAGTCTTTTACTAATAATAATAATAATAATAATAATAATAATAATAGCTGTCCATCGTTGTCGATGAGGACCGCCGACATCATCCTTGTCACAGATTTCCTTGTTGGGTGTACTACTACTGGTACTACTACTACTACTACTACTACTACTACTACTACTACTACTACTACTACTACTACTACTACTACTACTGGTACTACTACTACTACTACTACTACTACTGCTGCTGCTACTACTACTACTACTACTACTACTACTACTACTACTACTACTACTACTGCTGCTGCTGCTGCTACTACTACTACTACTACTACTACTACTACTACTACTACTACTACTACTACTCTCTCTCTCTCTCTCTCTCTCTCTCTCTCTCTCTATAGCCATACTAAGGTCTACATTTTAATTATGTGGTCTCGAGGTAAGGTGTCCGCCTCGGGTGGCGGAGGTCGCGTGTTCGAATCACGGTGTAGACCGATATTTTTTTCACGTGGAGCTTCTGGTAACAATTCCTCTGATATCTGTGTAGATAGATCGAAACCGCCGTGTCAGTGTCGAGCACGTTAAAAATCACTTGGCACTTAGAAATCGACAAGAGTAGGCTTAACGACCGCTACCCGGCGAAACAAAAAAGTTCCCAGTTAAAAATCTACCAAAATTCATGTCATAACACCGGACCTGGTTAGGTGGTTTGTTAAGAGCAGCATAGATGTTGCTTAACAGTCGGCGGATCTACTATGCTCTAGTGTTTGAGTATATTAAGATGGACTCGCACATCAAGTAACAACCCTCAACAGCGGAGTTAAAAGTTGCTCGAGCCTAGACCGCTAAGTATAAATCCTCTTCCCGGCTACATCCGGCTTACGCCAGAGCTGGGACCTATAGATGTATAGGTCGACTAAGACTATGGGGAGGGGGAGAGCAAGAAGGTGAAATACAAAATCTTGTACACCAACTCCACGGTGACTGCAGGGACAAACGACTCAGTAGTTATATGAATTCCGTCGGACATAATCAATTAGATAACGCTGTGTTGGGGAGGTTCCTATATTTTTCCCCTCAACATCAACTTTAAAATATCCTAAGCTATTGGAAAAAATAAATTTAAAAAAAAATGTTACAAGTTGATTAAAGTTAAGTTTAATCAAAAATTAAAAAAAATGGGTATGGTCAGATACAGCACCGAGACGAGAACACGAACAAAACCTACGTTACATATAACATATAACAACAATGCTGAACAAGCAAATCATAGAATAAGGAGGGGACGGCGTGGCCTAGTGGTTAAGTGACACGGCTCACAATCAGAAGGTGCTGGGTTCGATCCCCATCACAGCACCGGCCGTTACCCCGGGGAAGCAAACCCTTAGAAAATGCAGGAGGAAGCAGACCCTTACATAAAATGCATGCTGAAGTCGGATGCACTGGGCCTACAGGCGCAAAATAAAAACCATAGTGCAACGCACACGGCCTTGGGAAATAGAATCCCCGCCTTGGGGATTAGAGGAATAAGGCGAACGCAAAAAAAAAAAAAAAAAAAAAAAATTGAATAAGGGATAGATACATGTATGGGGACGTTAACATTTAAGACAAAAATTGTCTAGTTGTCTAGTGCCTTCCATCAGGACTGATCGGGTTGAAAGGTTATTGGCAGCTCATATATTTTGTCCTTAACTTAACTTAACGTCTTTATACTGGTTTAGAAGAATTTGCAGAGTCTGTATACAACCAGTTTCTTTTACATTTACTTGGTCTAAAAACTATGCGCATCCAATCTATTCATCAATGCATTAATTGACCCTACCCACACTATTTTCCGTGGCAATGCATTCACCACTCTCTGATAAGAAAAATATTTCCTTGTATCTAATCTGGACCTTTCTTTAATTAAAGTGTGGCTGTACCCTCTTGTTCTTGTTTTGGAAAAATACTTGTAATATTCTAATAAATCTTTTTCGTTGATTATCTTATAAACCTCGAATTCTTATCTTTTATAGGCACTGTAGGTCTGTTTTTATGAGTCATTCCTCATAACTATAATTCTGGAATCACACTTTCAGTTTTTCCGCTCTTCTTTGTATCCTTTCCAGCATGTTTATATCCCCTCTACGATAAGGACTCCATACCTGTACACAGTGATCGAATCTAGGTTTAACTAATGCTTTATTCAATTTGACTATAACTTGAATAATACTTTATCACCCTTTACCACCAGTGATGGTCATTTGTGCTGTTTATGTCCCTCCTATTTTGAGAGGTTTTCTTCGTTGGCTTTCAGAGACCAACTTGAAAATATCAAAAGAAAGCAAGGGTCAGTCTTAGATTATTTTATTTCCACAGATGGCACTATATAGTTATTGCATTGTGACCTTTCTCAGTTTCTCGTAATCTGATGTTGAACATTTGTGCAGCAAACGTTCAACGTGATGCCATTTCGAAGTTTTGACATGAAAGTTGCGTTTGGATTGGACACTGTATATCAATCTAGTTTTGAATTATTTAATGTTTGCTTTTGTCAAGTATGCCATAGAACGCTGAATTCCAAGTGGATCCATAGTTTCGCAGTCTCTTTAAGCAGCTGGCGAAACTTATGGGTACGGATGGTTCATGTAGCTCGCTGATTATACACATTCCGTAGATCTCCTTGCAGACGTCCGTCCTTGGCTTGGTTGATTCCAAACTCATTCAGTCACTTGTGAGAATTTCTTCCTCTTTTTCTTCCTCTCCATTTTCTTCTTCTTCTTTTTCTTCCTTTACTTCTTCTTTTTCTTCCTCTTATTCTTCGGCGGTCGTTCTGAAACTAACATTGTGACGTTGTGCGTATTTTACAGCAAGGTTGCGATATCTATGCGTTTTGGTCCAACTCGTCCGGTTTCAGCTGGTTTTATTGAGTACTAGGTGCAGCGTGTGTCCAGTGCCGCCACTTGAGGGGCGGAAAAGGTCATGGTCAGTTCTGTCAGCACTGGTTCATTGACTCTGATGCACACCGCCAGTGTCCAGAAGTCGTTGGCTGCGGTCAGCTCTTTCACTGTGTTGCATCTTCGGTCGTGTGGGACTGATACATTTTAAAAATGTACGTATACCCCTATTAGATCATGCTAATGTCCCCATTATATCACATTAACAAGTCAGCTCCTTCCATTGCCCTCACTAGATCCAGCACGCCCGAGGCAATGCATACACAGGGCCCTAAGTATTTGAGCAGACGTGGTTATATCAGTTGTCCGTTCCATCGTGAGCTATAATGACGACAGCGCCACTGTAATGATATTTTTAAGCGAACCTTCTTCTTCTTTCTTTCTTTCTTTCTTTCATTTTTTCTGTATTTCTTTCTTAGTTTCTTTCTTTCTTTCTTTCATTTTTTCTGTATTTCTTTCTTAGTTTCTTTCTTTCTTTCTTTCATTTTTTCTGTATTTATTTCTTAGTTTCTTTCTTTTTTCTTTCTTTCATTTTTTCTGTATTTCTTTCTTAGTTTCTTTTTTTCTGTCTTTCATTTTTTCTTTCTTTCTTTCTTTCTTTCTTTCTTTCTTTCTTTCTTTCTTTCTTTCTTCCTTCGTTCTTTCTTTCTTTCTTTTTTTCTTTCTTTCTTTCTTTCTTTCTTATTATTATTCGATCATCTCATGCTGTGCTTCTAGCCCGGTGAGGTTCACCAAGTAGATTGTGCGAATCATGGTCTTCACTTGTCCCTCACAGTTTTCCGATCAGGGTCGCTCCCTCCTGGTCAGACTGCCTCTCTTTGGTCTACTTGAGCGAGGCAGACCTGCAGGTTATTTTTACGTGTCTGCTTGGATGCTCCACAATCGCACGGGACAGTGTCTCTAAGACCCATTTGCTGGAGTAGGCCTCGAGTCTGCAATGTCTCATTCTAGATCGTTGTCTGCCCATCTCTTTCAAGTTTGTTTATACTGTCATTTTCTTGAGTGTTTTTTATTGGTTGCAAACCATCTAAGGACTGACACAGTGACTTGCGCTTTACTTAGATTTTAGTGATAAAGGTTTGCGCTATCAACATCCGCACTGTCTCGTCATGAGCTACCTTGACCCCGTGGCAAGACGTGTTAGTGGAAACGACTGGAGTTAGTGCAGAGTGCATGTTAATTTTTTCGGACCTACTAGGTCAGTAAAAAATAATTTTGCTAATCGCATGCACAACCTTCATTATTCACCTTTTACGATATGCTTGGAAGATTACAGTTACCTATTTTCGACTCTAGTAACAATCGTGTGAGTGGAACATATCGGGTACAGATGATTGCTTCATGCAGCCACTGATCACATAACACTGTAGCTGTGTCATACAACTCACTATACACCTCACCGTACACCTCACCGTACACCTCACCGTACACCTCATCGTACACCTCACCGTACACCTTACCATACACCTTACCGAACACCTCACCGTACACCTCACCATACACATCATCGTACACCTCACCGTACACCTCACCGTACACCTCACCATACACCTCACTGTACACCTCACTGTCCACCTCACTATAAACCTTACCATACACCTTACCGAACACCTCACCATACACATCACCGTATACATCACCGTACATCTCACTGTGCACCTCACCGTACACCTCCCTGTACACCTCACCATACACCTCACCATACACCTCACCATACACCTCACCATAAACATTACCTCACACCTCACCATACACCTTACCGTACACCTTACCGAACACCTCACCGAAAACCTCACCATACACCTCACCATACACCTTACCGTACACCTCACTATACACCTCACCGTAAACCTCACCGAACACCTCACCATACACTTCACTGTATACCTCACCATAAACCTCACCATACACCTCACCATACACCTCACTGTACACAATATCTTACAGACAGACCAACGCAGAAGTGTACTGAGCTTGAAGTAGTCTTCTGGATTTGAATGACAACTCGAGAATCATTACCACCATATAACCAATCAATCAATCAATCAATCAACTATCCAATCAATCAATCAAAACAATCAATAAAGCAATCAACCAATCAATCAATGAGCCAACTAATCAATCAATAAGTCAATCAACCAATAAACCAATCAATCATCCAACCAATCAATAATTCAATCAATCAATCAATGAAAACCTGGTCAGCTCCCCGTGAAGCTTAGGTCGTCAACAAACCCATGCCACGTCTTCAAATGCTGATGTGACTATATCGAAGTTTTTGTAGCCTGAAGTTTCTACGGGATGAGTTAGCCAGCCCCATGCTTATCACTTCTTTAGTCGTCTGTTACTACATGCATAGCAGGTACGAGCGTTGCTTTTCTTTGATCCCCTTTCAGGCCCCGTTAACGTTCGAGTGACCCCAATATCAGATTCACAAATAAAGAGCATACAATACGGATTGGGAAAACAGAACCAGAATAAAAATGAGAAGATAAAGTATCCTTATCACCCAAAGGGAGCTAGCACGAAAGATTAGTTGTAGTGACTCACTTTACAGGCACATCTTTCCCGGTGACCGGAAGAAGAACAAGCAGACGACCAGAAATGCAAAATGGCGGAGATAAGTTACAACCAGCCTTCCGTGCAGAGTCAGCACTTATAAATCGGCTACCAGTTGTTGTAAATGGAGTTTCGTAATTTATCGTTTATAGTTTCCATTTGGTTAATGGCCGCTTGCTCGCATGCCCATGTCTTGCTTTCGGTGAAAACAAACAAATATAGAACGAAACATAGAATTCATTGTGTACATATTTCGCACAAGTGAAAAAGAAACATTATTAGCTGCTGCAAAATCTCGTATATAAGCTTAATGTAAAGTATTGGTCGCGACAGTTTAATAAGTATGCAAGTAACCTTTAAATTTAAAATTCTTTGGCGAACTAGTTACCAACGGCAGTAGCGAAGCGTTAGAATAGACAAGATAGGCAGAGATGTCCCAAACGGTTTTGAAAAATTTGCATAAAACAGATGTGAAATAAATTAGAAATTGAAAATGTAATGGTCATTTTTGTTTAAGCGCAGCGGTATGTTAACTAACGCGCAAAGCGACAAAGTGAATATATTAGTCACCATTGGAAAGGAAAGCTGAATGCGTACAGCTTAGGAATTATGTCAATTGGTATCTAAGAGACTTGTCATTGCGGCGCTACTTTTTTCCAACAGCCAACTAGCCACAAATTAGGTTATATTCCAAGCTCTCAAAATGTGTTTCAAATGTTATTTCAGCACAGTTTTGTTTAGTTTTGTGATTGTGATCTGATCACGTGTTAAAGGAGAGTGATATTTTTTTGTCAAAAATGAATCAAAGAGGCTTATAATTAATTTACAAGAAAACATAGACACATGTGCAAGCCTACGTTCACAGAATGGGTTTCATTCAGCAGAAACATGAAGCGGTTTTCAATATTTTTTCGACATCTTTAAGTGTGCCCTTTTATATTCATGACTCAACTTACCCTACAATTATTATCACACTTCGCTACTAGACCAGCGTATAGCATTTTTATAATTCCACGTATTGACAAGTATTTGAACTTGCACTGATTCATAGGTTCATAGCTAGACCTGCTTTCCTCCTATCCGTGTCTAGTGACCGTAGCTTCCCTGTGGCTTCCAGGGGCGTCTCTGCGATGAGGACGATGTCTTAGATAATTGTATTATATTGGGATCAATCAGTATGTTTGAGAACTAGAGGGGAGGCATCACCTAGTATAAAGGGGTTAGGCAGAGGAGTGTGCTCTCCCCTTGCTTGTTTAATGTTACACAGAGCAGATTTCCAAACACATACATGACATGCCTGGATTAAATTTAGGAGGATGTGGCATCAATAATATCAGATATAGTGATGGTGCAATGTTTAGCAGAGGATCCAGTACATCTGCAGAACTTAATTGGTAAGATAACCAGCATCAGTAAGCAATATGGGTTGGAAATCAACATAAAAAATACTAAAGTTACGGTGTTCACCACAACAACCAAAAAACAAAAACAAAAAAAGTCCAAAAGCTCCACATCAATGAATAAATTCTGTGTCGTTATGTGTAAATTTTGGCCAACTCATTTCAGCTGATGACAAATGCGAAAGGGAGATTATTAAAAGAATTGCAATGGCCAAAAATGTATTTAGCAGCAAGAGAGATAACTTCTGTCAAAGCTGTTATCTCAGATCTTAGAGAGATACACGTCTGTCAAAGCTGTTATCTCAGATCTTAGAGAGATACACGTCTGTCAAAGCTGTTATCTCAGATCTTAGAGAGATACACGTCTGTCAAAGCTGTTATCTCAGATCTTAGAGAGATACACGTCTGCCAAAGCTGTTATCTCAGATCTTAGAGAGATACACGTCTGTCAAAGCTGTTATCTCAGATCTTAGAGAGATACACGTCTGTCAAAGCTGTTATCTCAGATCTTAGAGAGATACACGTCTGTCAAAGCTGTTATCTCAGATCTTAGAGAGATACACGTCTGTCAAAGCTGTTATCTCAGATCTTAGAGAGATACACGTCTGTCAAAGCTGTTATCTCAGATCTTAGAGAGATACACGTCTGTCAAAGCTGTTATCTCAGATCTTAGAGAGATACACGTCTGTCAAAGCTGTTATCTCAGATCTTAAAAATGACAATATGCTATGTGCATTCAATTTTATTGTATAGAGTAGAAACCTGGACCCTGACAAAGAAAATGGAGAAGTGTATAGAAGCCTTTGATGTGTGGGTATTCAGAAGACGTGGACGAGTTTCTTGGAAAGATCAGAAAACCAATAGTGAGGTTCTGGAACAACTCCAGGTGGAACAGACACTTCTGAAAGGAATACAAATTGGAACAATAAAATATGTTAGTCATGTCTAGCGCTACAACTTTTTTTGTTTGTTGCTTAGATGTTTGCCTCACTAGTTTCTACTGGCGGAGGCGCGCCATTTTCCACCCCAGACCGTAGTCCATTGGGCGATATCAGGACACATAAACCAGTGCTTGGATGCATGTGTGCGTCTGTATGTACCTATGCTAGGTTTGTGCGCACTCAGAAGCTAGCCCAACCAAAGTGCAATGGAAGGGCCTCACCATGAGGGCGCGTGTGAAAGTTGTGCAGGAGTGTGACTGTATGACAGAGTCAAATGAAACAGAGTGAGGTGAGAAGGGGAAGAGTGGCCCCCAGGGTGAGACCCTTCCACAACAGTCTGCTAAAGGTTATTTTGTAGGGGAGAGTGGAAGGCAGGAGAGCCAAAAGGCGACAGAGGTACAAATAGACATACAACATCAAGATGTGGTCGGGGCACAGTTTGACTGCGTGTACCAGCCAGGCGCGAGACAGAGACATATGGAGATTCATTACCACCAACCTCAGTTGCGGAGACGGCACTTGATGATGATGATGAGTTGCTTTCATGTTACTTCGGATTTCTTTTGATCTAAGCCGAGACCTTTATTTGTTATTTGAATAATACCATTCTGACTTTTTCCTGTCCATGCCACATTGATAACATGAGTCAGTGACTCGTTCTTCCAGATTTTTTTTTCTTTTGTTTTTTTTACTTTCGCCTTATTTATCTATTCCCCAAGGCGGTGTGCGTTGCACTGTGGCTTTTATTTTGCGCCTCTTGGCCCAGTGCATCCGACTTCAGCATGCATTTTATGTAAGGGTCTGCTTCCTCTTGCATTTTCTAAGGAATTGCTTCCCCAGAGTAACGGCCGGTGCTGTGATAGGGATCGAACCCAGCACCTCATGGTTGTGAGCCGTGTCACTTAACCACTAGCCCACGCCGTCCCCGCCCTTCATGTGACCTAAGAATGGCAAGAATACGATCTGTCTACGGTCAAAAGAACCACGGTATTACAGTGGATGCCCAGCCGAGGGATCTAGGTTCAGTCCCTAACTGGTGCTAGCTATTTTTACGTCGCAAACGGCGTCCCAGCCTAAACGGTGCGGGCATCAGAGCAAGTCAAGTGGCCGCAGTAGCGCAATTGTTAGTGCACTAGCTTCCCAGTCAAGCGATCAGGGTTCAATCCTTGGTTGGTGTAGAATGTTGACCACATTACGAATAGAGAACCATTGGGCACGTAATATGAGCCCCGTGCTGTTATTGCTGATGTCCGCAATGAGTGTGTTTCACTCTGTTGTACGCCACGAGAAAGGTGTTAGGTGGCTGGTTACAGCAGTTTTCCTTCCATTCCCCGAGCGTATTGATCAAGGTGGATAAGGGTTGAACCCTGCTGTTGTGCTATGTTTGGCTTCACTACTACGAGCAAAAAGTCCCTGCCAGACTGTCATGAAATAACCTGTCTTCAGTGAAAATGACATAGAAGTAAAATGGTGATCTTGGTCAGTATATTTCGCCTGACTCTGACTAACATTGCCCTGTCAGTATGTTTTGCTTGGCTCTGACTAACATTGCCTTGTCAGTATGTTTTGCCTGGCCCTGACTAACATTGCCCTATCAGTGTGTTTTGCCTGGCCCTGACTAACATTGCCCTATCAGTATGTTTTGCTTGACCAGACGTTAGTCTCCTCTCCTGGGGAGGGGGATATTGAGGATCTTGGTCAGAATATTTCGCCTGACCCTGACTAACATTGCCCTATCTGTATGTTTTGCCTGGCCCTGACTAACATTGCCCTATCAGTATGTTTTGCCTGTCCCTGACTAACATTGCCCTATCATTATGTTTTGCCTGGCCCTGACTAACATTGCCCTATCAGTGTGTTTTGCCTGGCCCTGACTAACATTGCCCTATCAGTATGTTTTGCCTGACTAACATTGCCCTTTCAGTATGTTTTGCCTGACTAACGTTGCCCTATCAGTATGTTTTGCCTGACTAACATTGCCCTATCAGTATGTTTTGCCTGGCCCTTACTAACATTGCCCTATCAGTCTGTTTTGCCTGGCCCTGAATAACATTGCCCTATCAGTATGTTTTGCCTGACTAACATTGCCCTATCAGTATGTTTTGCCTGACTAACATTGCCCTATCAGTATGTTTTGCCTGGCCCTGACTAACATTGCCCTATCAGTATGTTTTGCATGGTCCTGACTAACATTGCCCTATCAGTGGGTTTTGCCTGGCCCTGACTAACATTGCCCTATCAGTATGTTTTGCCTGACTAACATTGCCCTATCAGTATGTTTTGCCTGACTAACATTGCCCTATCAGTATGTTTTTGCCTGGCCCTGACTAACATTGCCCTATCAGTATGTTTTGCCTGACTAACATTGCCCTATCAGTATGTTTTGCCTGGCCCTGACTAACATTGCCCTATCAGTATGTTTTGCCTGACTAACATTGCCCTATCAGTATGTTTTGCCTGACTAACATTGCCATATCAGTATGTTTTGCCTGACTAACATTGCTCTATCAGTATGTTTTGTCTGGCCCTGACTAACATTGCCCTATCAGTATGTTTTGCCTGACTAACATTGCCCTATCAGTATGTTTTGCCTGACTAACATTGCCCTATCAGTATGTTTTGCCTGACTAACATTGCCCTATCAGTATGTTTTGCCTGACCAGACGTTAGTCTCCTCAACCTTAACACGGTGTGTAAATCTGCACTTTTTTGTATAAACTTTTCGGTCAAGTGTTGTCATTTTGCAGTTCAATTATTACATTAAGGCCACTAGTTTTGGGACAACGAACCATCCACTACAGACTCATATTCATCATATTAACACATGGGCAATCGGACACGCAGACATGTGTCAGTGTGGAGAGAACAGATAAATAGTAGAATATGCTATAACAAGTATGTGAACTCCATGAGAGGAGCAGATTGACAGTACTTTTTTTTGTTTTGCGTTCGCCTAATTTCTCTAATCCCCAAGGCGGTGTGCGTTGCACTGCGGTTTTTATTTTGCGCCTGTCGGCCCAGTGCATCCGACTTCAGCATGCATTTTATGTAAGGGTCTGCTTCCTCCTGCATTTTCTAAGGGTTTGCTTCCCCGGGGTAGTAACGGTCGGTGGTGCGATGGGGATCGAACCCAGCACCTTCGGGGTGTGAGCCGTGCCACTTAACCACTAGGCCACGCCGTCCCCTAGATTGACAGTATCATCTTCTCCAACTACGATTGCGACACAAACCTAAGACAGGTAGCCACATCTAACTGAACGTGCTCTTATCATTGGCTGTGGATTCCAATACCGCACCATGTACAGATATACTCGTAGATAAGGGTAATTCATTTTTGATTTCCCTGCCGACATGGTCGCTGTCTCGTGTCGTAGATCCATCATGCCTTGACTTGTACATCCGGTCCGAAATCCATAAATAGAGGTAAAGTGACATTAGCTCTGAAGTCTGGCGAGTAGATAGATCGCTACTTCATTCAGTCCAGCTGAATGAACAATAATAATTATGATTTGTGTAAAAATCGTCGTGGGGAAATTGGTGGGATGTCGTCATCACAATTTGCTGTCCGAAAAATCCTTTGTTGTTCATTTATGGTTCAGGTCCGTCCCCAATACTGTCATAGCCGGGAGTGGGAACTATCCATATTAGATCGACTTTTGAGATCTGACAATCATGAAACCACATCTCGCTCTTTAACGTAAAGTAGTGAACGAGGACCGCGTGGTCGAATGGATTCGAGGCCTGCCTGCCGACAAGGAGGGCAGCGGTTCGAATCCCCGGTATGGCATATGTTGTTTTTCTGTTGGGGGTAACATAAACAAACATAGCCAACACACGACGTGGCGACAGCAATGTCGAAGCGGCCTGTAGTTCTCAGCCTTCAAAACCCCTCGACTACCCTAGCAATGGGAAAAATGTCGTATGACAGTTTTTGTTGTTGTTTTTTTTAGTGAAAGATCATAAGGGCACGTGTTTGCGCACTTGGAATATTAATACATATGACAAAAGAAGCGAAACTCGTGCACTATGCACTCTATAATTGCCTCACAATTTCCCAGCTGACGAATGCATCAATGCAAGACAAAAAAAAAGGAGTTTTTTGGGGGACTGAATTCATTAAGTCGTGTTTTTCATGAAGCGTAGCGCTTACTTAACATGGACTGTTGTTCGACTGCCTATTACTTCAGTCTTAAATTTTTTTGCTGTTCTTCCTCTTTAGATCTTTGTTCGGACACAACGCTTCTCTGATCTCCTCGAGATCTTTGTTCGGACACAACGCTTCTCTGATTTTCTCGTGATCTGTGTTCACACAGTTTTTCAGATCTACTGGTCAGATCTTTTGGTTTACAGAGTTTTGCTCATCTACTTACTCATTCACAAATGAAGTCGAGTCAACGTGGCTAGTTTTCTGTGGTCTGTTGTAAAGTCGGTCGGTTTTATGTTAAACTTCCACTCGAGTCACGGATGCAAGTCTCAAGTCGTAGTGTGACATTTTAAAAAGAGAGATCGCAGATCAGTTGCAATCACGTAAGTAGTAGCTCTAAGCCCCGTTCACAATCTCTTCGTCCCTGTTCAGTTAGTCTGCGATTGTCATGGCTCTATCACGTGCACAGATTTGCGGCATTGCATCAGGGTCAGCGAACCATAGCTGGCTGCTTGCATCAGGGTCAGCGAACCATAGCTGGCTGCTTGCATCAGGGTCAGCGAACCATAGTTGGCTGCTTGCATCAGGGTCAGCGAACCATAGCTGGCTGCTTGCATCAGGGTCAGCGAACCATAGCTGGCTGCTTGCATCAGGGTCAGCGAACCATAGCTGGCTGCTTGCATCAGGGTCAGCGAACCATAGCTGGCTGCTTGCATCAGGGTCAGCGAACCATAGCTGGCTGCTTGCATCAGGGTCAGCGAACCATAGCTGGCTGCTTGCATCAGGGTCAGCGAACCATAGCTGGCTGCTTGCATCAGGGTCATCGAACCATAGCTGGTTGCTTGCATCAGGGTCAGCGAACCATAGCTGGCTGCTTGCATCAGGGTCAACGAACCATAGCTGACCAAGACCCATTCCACCTGCGCATTGTGGACTTGGAATAAGGCTGCACTAGGTACTAGTGAAGTCTGGACACGGGATAGGAATCGCAGTTGATAGACAAACCCGAAACTAAAAAGTCAGCTTAAATCGGATGGGTCGAGCCGAAATGGGAAGATATCCTAGCCTCGTTGTAAACTACGACGCAACGTCACAACGTCCTTTTCATGACGAACGCCGAAAAAAAGGAAGAAAGACTTGGCTCAAGAATGGAACAGTGACAGACACGGAGTGTGTACAAACACCGAGCTACTGGCACTATCGATGTCAATAACCTTCTCGACCTGCCAAAGGAATCTGAACGTGAGTCGTGAAATGAGTTATGCTTAATATTTGATATAGAATGGCAGCTAGTAGCCCCTTTCAGTCATTTGATTCTATCCAACGCTCCACATCGTGAGTTCATGCTTGCGTTGGGATCAGCGTTACAGAATACTGTAAAGTATTTCCCAACCGTTTTACACTCCCGGACTGGAGAAAATAGGAAACATTGTTCATGGACCGGTTAAAATAAGAAAATTGTTCATGGACCGATGATAATAGAAAAAATTATTTGTGGACCGGTGAAAATAGGAAAAATTGTAAGTGGGCAAGTGTTAATACAAAAAATATGTTCGCGTACCGGTGAAAAGAGTAACACATTCTCGCTGACCGTTTAAGAAGAAAAATACCATTATTTATATAGCGAGGACCGACGGTTGGCAATTGCTGCTGTAGATCACTGTGAAATCAACTATGCTCGCCAAGCCATTAGTTTAACTAGGAATGTGTAAACACAGCCACTGTTAAGGAAATCTGATGCAGAATACATGTGTTCTTGCTTTCTCCTTAGTACTTCCAAACGAAAGAGAGGAGAGATCAGGTTGCATCTCCATTTGGATAGTTCTGCAGCTATGTCTTCCCAAGAATTCAAGAATAGATTTGATGAACATAATTATTTTTAGATGAAGTGGAATAGAAGATACTGGTTGCATATATATATTCTTCAGTCTTCTAAACCACTATGAAGAATTTAAGATAAGTTAATATGAGAGATCCATATCCAGTGCATTGATGTCCCGCTTGAGAGATCCATATCCAGTGCCTTGATGTCCCGCTTGAGAGATCCTTCTTCTTCTTTGCGTTCAGGATCTTCTGGTCATGCTATATTTGCAGGCCAGTTGCCATGATGAAGTCTGTAGTCTTCACCAGGTCAGAGCGGCTGCCCCACATCTTTTGTCTCAGCTCCGCACCCTCTGTCCAGGTCTGGCATCTCATTTCCCTATAGATTGGGCATTCCTGTAGATAATGCTCAGGGTTATGGCATCCTGTTCCACGTGGGCACTCATCAGTGTGTGAGATCTTCAGTCGGTAAAGATATTCTAGTAGTCTGCAGTGTCCAGTTCTCAGGCGAAATAAGGTAGTTTGTTGATTTCTTTTGAGTTGGTGAATTGGGTCTGGTGTACTGCTTATGTTTCTGTCTTCTCTCCATTGGTGTATATACTGATTTCCGATGATGTTCTTGATTTCTCTGTATGGTACTCGATGATTAAATTGTGCCTTTTTGCTGCCCTCTTTTGACAGAGCATCAGCTCTCTCGTTTCCCGTGATTCCGCAATGGGAAGGTAGCCACTGGAGCGCTATTTTTGAGGATCTCTGGAGTTTTCCCAGTTCTGCTCTGATCTCTGATAACAGTGGTTCGTTGTTTGTTTTTTGTATTGTCTCTAATAGTTCTCTGCAGTCCATGAATACAGCTATGTTTGTTGGAGGTTGCCTTTCTGTATATTCAGTGCTCGCAAGAGGGCCATCGATTCTGCTCTAAGGTTTGTGGACAACTTTCCTGTTGGGAGGGCCTCTTCTGTTATATTTCCTCTTTTGTGTCTTATGAATATGCCTCCTTCCCCGTTTCGGCCTGCCCCCTCTGCTGAACCATCTGTGTACACCTGTGTCCATTCTTTGGTATTATATTTCTCCTCAATCATTGTTTGTGCTAAAATTTTCAGCTCATGGACACTGTGTTGGTCTTTTCTTCTTATTCCTGGGATCTCTGTACTTATTTTGATGTTGTTTATGTTGCAGCTTGGCTCTTCATAGTTAATAAGCATTTCTATTTATGTAGGTTGGTTGGGAATTAGTTCTCCATATTTTTGGTGTAGGTGATTTGATATATGGATGAAGCTGGTTATCTTGAGCCTATTTTTAACTGGGTGTTTTAGTTTGATATGTACGGGATGATCAGGCATGCGTAGCATCTTTTCACTATGTGTCAGCACTTTTTCCTCTCGTCTAGTATTTAGGGGTCTTATATTTGTGTATGTCTCCATTTTCTGGATTGGTTTAGTTTTCATTCCTCCTGTTATTATCCTTAAGCCTGAATTTTGAATTTTGGCTAGGCGTTCCGTGTTTGTTTTTGACGCTGTGGTCCAGGCTGTCATGCATTATTCAAGTACTGACCTGACTGTGCCAGTGTATACATTTTTGAGGATGTTGCTATTTGCACCCCAGTTTGTTCCGTCCAGCTTCCTCATGAGGGATATTTTTCTGGCTGCTTTTTGTTCTATCTACTGTATGTGTTCCCTCCATGTGAGTCTCTTGTCCATTTTAACTCCGAGATACACAGGGGTATTTTCTTGTACAAGCTCTTTGCCATTTAGAATACGTTTTGTTACTTCCTTGGTGTTGGACAGTGAGAAGCATGTTGTAACTGTCTTTGAGATGTTAATCTGCAATCCCCAATCTGTAACCCATTTTCCAACAGTGTCCAGTGCTGTCTGCATTCTATTTTCAGCTGTTGGTAGTTTTTCTGCAGCACTCCACATTGCGCAGTCGTCAGCGTGTAGGGCACTGAATACTTTCTTTGGTAGTTTTCTCGCCATGTCGTTTATGAACAGGATAAAGAGGGTAGGAGAGATGACTCCTCCCTGGGGTACGCCTTGTTGGAGAGTTATTCTATGGCTCAGTGGTCCATCTAATTTGACTCTTGCTGTTCTGTATCGGAGGAAGTCTTGTATCCAGCTGTACATTCTCCCTTCTATTGTGTTGTTTAATAGTTTTAGGAGGAGTCCTTCTCTCCATACCTTGTCAAAAGCTTTTGTCATATCGACAAAGACCGCAAGTACTTTTTCCTTACCTCGGAATGCATTTTCTATTTCTTGGGTTAGGTACACTAGTTGGTCTTCTGTGTTGCGTTTTTTCTAAAGGCTGACTGTGAATTGAGTAGGAGATGCTTTTTTTCCAGATGTTTTATTAGTCTTGCGTTTACCATTTTTTCCATGACTTTTCCAACACAGCTGAGCAGGCTTATTGGCATATAGCTTTCCTTGCTTGTCTTGTCCTTTTTTGGTTTTCTGATGGGGATAATGATGGCCTCCCGCCACTGGTCTGGGATCTTACCCGTGCTCCATGATTGATTGAAAATTTTCAGGAGTTTTCTTCTTGACCCTTGGTCTAGGTTTTTAATCATTTAATTTGTGATGCCATCTTTTCCTGGAGCTTTCTTGTTTTTCATTTGTTGGATAGCAGTGTTTAACTCTATCATTTTGAATGATGGCTTCATGCAGGGATCCGCATTCTGTGTCTTCAAGTTCTCTTTTATCTCTTTTTTGACTTCTAGTTTGCGTTTTCGTGTCAATTTTGTGGTACTCTCATCTCTGAAAAATTCAGCTAGGTTGTTTGATGCCATTTTCACTGTATGATGTTTCTCATTTTCCTTAATGACCGTCTTCCCATGGCTCCTTCTGGTTTCCTCATTTAAGGCTCTTGTCAGGTTCCAGAGTTTACTTGTATCCCTGTCCATGTTGAGGCTTTCATGCCAACTTCTTTTGATCTTCTCCTTCTTTTGCTCTATGAATGTGTTTTTAATTTTGCTGTGATCCCTATGTTTTCTGGGGAAGGATTTTTTTCCGTGGTATCTCTTGCGTCACTTAGTTCCTTGTGCATTTTCCCTAGTTTATTGCTCCAATAGGGTTTAACATTTTTTAGGTTTTCCACGTGGAATTGATTTCTTTACTGCTTGGATGATAGCCTCCGTCATGATGGTAAAATTTTTATTTAGTATTTTGGCATGGGATATATCTTGACAGAGTTTATTTACAATTTATCTAAATAGAGTCCAGTTTGCTCTTTTAAAATTCCTACTTGGGTGCATATCTGTTATCTCTGTTTGTCCCATGTTGCATATTTCTAAAGTTATTGGGACATGGTCGCTCCCACCCAGTTGGCTGTTGACTGTTCTTGCTATTTGTCGGTGAAGGTCGTCCGTTGCCATCGCAAGGTTTGGAGAACTCATTTTTGTCCATATTCTAGAGTAATATGTGTGCCTATCGTCTGGCCTATTTATTAGGATGAGTTTGTTTTCTATCATTCAATCTTCTACCTCCTCGCCTCTCTGGTCCATTGTTTTGTAGCCCCAGCTTGGGGAGTGACTGTTAAAATTTCCCACTATGAGGTGTCTCGAATCTTCTATTTTGACTTGGTGTATTGCCAGAGCTGTGGCTGGTGGACTATAGCAGTTTGTTATCATTGAGTCTCCATGGGTAGGATTATCTTTACTGTGATGTATTCTAATTCATCTGGTCCAGATCTATTTGTTTCTACTGCAGGTATAGCATTTTTTACTAGTGTTATTATTCCTCCTTTGGATCTTTTTTGAGTTTCTTTTAGGTGTGTTTCCTGAATACAAATGATGTCTATTTCGTTTACCTTTAGAAATTCTTGCAATTTGGGTTTCTTGTTTCTAACGCCCTCTGCATTCCATTGTACCACTTTCAGGTTCCTTGTTTGTTGATCAGTCGCACTACTCTGCCTCCCCCTGACCACTAGGTTAGCAGAGGCACCGGTTGCTTGGGTGGGTCCCCTCGAGGCTGGGGGCCCGGCACCGCTCCTCCCCGGCTGTAACTTGTAGAAGCGACACCATGACGATAGGGTAGACTGTTGCATGACCATATCCTGTTGGTGCGTATGTGCCCTGATTTTCCCTGGTTCCTGCGCTGGAGCTGACGCACTGCGTCTTCGGCAGGTCGGGTTGAGTTTTCTGTTTTGGGTTGTCTCTCATAGCCTTTCCATCTCCCGATGGTACCTGCAAGGCAGTAGGTTGGTTTGTCTACCGTGGTTTCCTTCCCGTGACTAGAGCATATATCGGCTCTTATTTGTTCAGTAATTATACCTGGCTTATATCGCAGCTGAGGCTCCATATCTGGAGGTCGCCCCACTATCCGCCACCTGTGGACGTGACTGGTTGGGGTCGGTCGCCCCACTATCCGCCACCTGTGGACATGCCTGGTTGGGGTCGGTCGCCCCTGTCCTCCTGGTGAGAGATCCATACCCAGTGCCTTGATGTCCCGCTTGAGAGATCCATATCCAGTGCCTTGATGTCCCGCTTACACGCGTCTTTGAGCTTCAGCTGTGGCCAGTCAGCTGTTCTTCTACCACACGTCAGCTGTCCTTTGAGAACATCTTTGGGAATGCAACCGTCTTTCATCCGACGAACATGACTAAGCTGGTGGCTATTAAGACCGATTCTGGAATATACACCGTTCATACTTCGTAGACCGCTGCGAGTATGCCACCTCTGCGTTTGTCACCGTGTCTTTCCATAAGACCCCACGGATGCATCTCATAGGTAAAACCAATGATATTCTCAAATCTCAACTTTCAGGGGCCCACTGCGGGAAGAAACGCCACTGTCTGTAAAGTTCCCTTCTCTCCATCCACCCTACCAATTTGTATCTATGCTTCGCGATCGTACCGCCAATTGCCTCTTAACACTGACAGGAAGCTTCCGATGGCTTCTGATCAAAATTGACCCTTACCAAACGCATTTTCGATCAGTCGATCGATCTGTTACTCCCAGTGGCTGACGCGGTTCGATATCTGACGATGCTTCTACTGCTGGAGTCTTCTCCTAGTGTTTGTTTTGGTTTGTGTAGCGTGCCCCGTCAGAGCGAATGGCATGACATTGATCTATAATTTATAACGTTGTGTTTGACTATTATATTCTGAATGTTAACAAAGGTTTTGGTAAAATGTAATGGGAGAGATGATGAGAAATAACTAGACATTAGTAAATAAGGGAAAACACGTATCAATAATTTGAAGCTAGGGATTTGTGTGTATTTTGTAAGTGTTCTTATATATATAAATATATATATATATATATATATATATATATATATATATATATATATATATTTATGGGATGATGAGGCTAACGTCTGGTCAATCAAAACACACTGATCAGACAATGTTAACCAGGGTCAGGAGAAATATACTGGCCAAGACCCTCACCTGACCTCTTCGTTGGTCGTCCTGGAAACGGGCTGTTGTCGAGGACAACAGTCTGACTAATAAGGTACGGTTCGAAGTGATCTCCGTAGTTGTAAGCGACACGTGGATGAAACAAAACATAGCACAACCGCTTGGAGGACCCCGGTCCACCTTCATCACCCCGCTCGGTATGTGAGGAAAGCTACGACAACCCGCCACTTAACGTAGACATTCGCTAAACAACACACACACAGACATATATATAAATATATATATATATATATATATATATATATATATATATATATATATATATATATATATATATGTATGTATGTATATGTCTTTGCATATATATATATATATATATATATATAAAGCAGCATGATGTCCTATGCAGAGTTGTAGAACGTCGCTTCTTATAGCTGCCAACCTATTAGGTTGTTATACGTTTCTTGACAGGGGTGCAGTACGGTAGATTCCCATTACATTATGTACGTGGAGGATCGAATACCCCGAGAACAATCAACCCTGGAAACGAGCTGTTTTCATGGTAGCTTGTCCAACAAAGTGGGGGGTCGACGTGATCTCCATAGTAGTGAGCGATACGCAGATGCAGCGAAGCATAGCCAAGCCTCCTGGAAGACCCCGGCCCACCGTTATAGGCACGCTCGGTATGTGAGGAAAGCTACACCAACCTGCAACTTAACGTCCTTTTCAGAGCGTACAAACGAGTACATTTACTCAGTGTAGGCTTTCAACAACAAAATCAACAACTGAATGGACTGAAAGGTAAAACAGATTGTTTTTTACAAAAAAAAATCAAATGTTGCTTTCAAACAATCAGCATTCTTATTATCGCCTGAAATGTGTGTGCATTGTCTCTTTTCTTTTAAAAAATTTATCAGGAGAAACAGGTTTTTTTGCTGTATGCATGTAAAGTGCATTCCTTACAGAAATGATTTCTGGAAATGCTTGTAATTTTCTCTGCGGTTGATACTAAAATGAGCAGGTGAAACTAAAATTCAGCAGGTGAAACTGAAATCACCAGATGAAACTAAAATCAGCAGGTGAAACTGAAATTCAGCAGGTGAAACTGAAATCACCAGGTGAAACTAAAATCAGCAGGTGAAACTAAAATTCAGCAGGTGAAACTGAAATCACCAGATGAAACTAAAATCAGCAGGTGAAACTGAAATCACCAGGTGAAACTAAAATCAGCAGGTGAAACTAAAATTCAGCTGGTGAACTTGAAATGACCAGGTGAAACTAAAATTCAACAGGTGAAACTGAAATCACCAGGTTAAACTAAAATCAGCAGGTGAAACTAAAATCAGCAGGTGAAACTAAAATCTGCAGAATTAACTAAAACCACCAGATTAAACTAAAACCATCGGGTAAAACAAATACCACCAGGCGGAACAAAAAACCACCACGTGAAATTAAAACCACTAGGCGAACGGTCATATTATAAACGAGCAGAACCATAAATGGTTAGTCTTTCCCAGTGAACGGTGAAGGATATGCCTACTGATGGTTCTTGAAGCTCGATAGTTCTACGCACTTTTGCTGCGTCATCTCAGCTGCCTCTTTTCTGCTCGATTCACGTATGTACTACTACTGCTACTGCTGCTGCTGCTGCTGCTGCTGCTAATATTCAGAACAGCCAAAGCAAAATCGATCTTTCAGATCGTGAAAGGAATATTGTGCAACAAAACATTGTCTCTGGAACTGAGAAAGAAAGTAATTGGATGCTGCGTGGAACTAA
This sequence comes from Ariolimax columbianus, assembly GCA_036924085.1. Classification (NCBI taxonomy): domain Eukaryota; kingdom Metazoa; phylum Mollusca; class Gastropoda; order Stylommatophora; family Arionidae; genus Ariolimax; species Ariolimax columbianus. Next base: position 33,752,435 of record JAVGWX010000007.1, on the reverse strand, counting down.
TACTGACATATGGCATGGAATCATGGACAATCTGCAAGCACCCGCATAGATCTTTGGAATCAACGGATATGTAGTTTTACAGAAGAATGGTACGGATACCATAGACTGCAAAGAAAATTGATGATACAGTACTCGTTGAGGCACAAACACAAGTGAATGCTGGTATCATAACAAGGCAGTCATCCTTTTTCAGGCATATTATGAGATGAGGCGGCTTGGTGCAGGAAAGGGAGACAACGGAAGGCCGAGAGAGAAGATGTTGGACAGCCTGAGAGAATTGCACGAGTGACAATCAAAAACTGTTGGTAAACGACACGCGATAGAAGTGGATTAAGGTCAACGATTGTCATAGCCAACCCGAATTCACCTGGTGATGATAATAAAATATATATATAGTCCGTGGTCTAGCACACACTACTGACCAAGACGTGACGTCAGGGATAGGCACAAAATACTGACCAAGACCACAATCTTTCTTCCATGTAGCGTTCTCTGGAAACAGCCTGTTTTCAAGGCAATATGGCCTACAAAATTTGCATTGACGTGATCCGCGTCGTAGCCATCGTCACGCATCAGAAGCCAAGCATAGCACAATAGTATGAAAGACCCCTGTACATCTTCATCAGCACGTTCAGAGTGTAAGGAAAGCTACTACAATCTGCCACTTAACGCTCTTTTCGGGGCTCACAAAAGAGTATACATACTCATTGTGGGCATTGAACAACAAAAACAACAACAGCAACAACAATATATGTAAATGGCAATTTATATGTGCGTCGCTGTTGTAACAATTTCGTTTTGATTTCGTTTTTCGTTTCGGCGTTCCCCTCCGACCCACAACAGGTAACAGCCTGGGGTCTCTGCAATGCCCTTTAAAACTTGCCTAAACCCACAACAGCACAACGATCCTTCTAAAACAACTTTCTGGAACGGTAAGAAAAACAGGCCATGATAAGCAGTTACCGGACTCGGTCCGTGTGTGTTTGGCAGAGACGAGAATAAGGCCAGTGTCCCACTGACAGAATACCATGAAAGGAGACTATTAATGCAGTTAGCTGCTCTAATATAGAAGACTCTCCAACTTATATCTTTGCACACCACGCCATCTACATGTGACAGAAAGCTCACTGAGTGGAGAGCATTTGGGTTTTCATTTATGGCTGTATGGTTGACAGCCGAAGCTACGATTTGTCAGTTGTTTTTTCTTATTTCATCGTAATTTATATGGCTGTCGGGCATAGCATCTCACTGTATTGTTAATTGTATTTGAACTTTTGTAAATCATTGCTGGAATGACCATGGAATGGTAAATCTAGCAATAACTTACGGATGCGGAGTATGCAATTGGTGCAAAACAGATGCTTAGAAGCTCCGAGTCACACAGAGAGCAATGGATGAAGCGTCCCTAACAAAAATTGATAAGGGATAAGATCTGAAACGAAATATTTCGACATCAAGCATTGTTTCGTGGCGTTGGGGTAGCAGCGACATTACGTAATAATCGCTGGGCTGGACCACATCTCACTGAGGCCAGGACTGGACAGATAGTAAGCATGAATGTCACACAGATGGACACATAGTATAACCGTTTGGTACCTTGTACACGTCCACATCCGGCCATCTATGGCGGAAAGAACTGACCATAGACGTGAGTTCGGATTGGTACTGCACTGCAAACGTCCCGTACGCATACATTGTGGACTTCCTCCTGGCTAGAAGTATGGCATCAGTTGTTCGAAGAGGAAAACGAAGCAGATGAACAAGAGTTGACCTTTTTGCTAACAGCATACTTGCCCGATTCAGATTGACGCCAAGAATAATGTGAATGTGAACTTCTGTCTGCATATCACTAGTTTTTATGTATCTATCAAAGAATTCCTAGTCTATTTTTTGATACATGTCAAGCGCATCTTAGATCTACTTACGCATGAGCTGCAGTGGTCGGCGACCCATGGCGAACCAGAGCTGCCAGGACCCTTCTACACCTCAACGCGGTGATCCTGGATAACAGGCTGCAGCAGGGCAGACTGACTAAGAAGAAGGGATCGAATAGGAAATGCTAACCCGGAACTCAAAAAATACTTGCTGAAGTCGGATGTGTTGGACCAAAAGGTGCAAATATCGCAGTCAAGCTGTAACTACAACACAACGCATTCCGTTCTCTGGGCTACATTCTGCTACTTAAGCCCTTTCAGGGTTTGGTAGTGGGAGATTGAGATCGAACGAGGCCAAGCCAAGCCAGATCTACTTTGAGGATAATATTGGGTAGCAGGTTTCATGTTGACTCGTGACAGTACCTTTGAAGTTTGCGTCAGAGATTATGTTTGTTTTAAACTCTCGTAGCCAAGGATACGTATGTGTGTCCAGCGGTACGACGGCTTTGTCTGTGCACGCACCAAGTACATGAATCACGTCCTGTTGTGCAATCATTCAGTGGTATTAAGTTTAGAAAATCTTCAATTAATTCTTAAACTGATCTCCACGTCTCTTTGTGCTCTACACGCTGCTCGGTATCAGATATGTCTGAACTCTTGTTTGGGGCAATTGAGAATATGTCATCAGACAGTTCATACTTTGCAGAACGTCGCATCCATCACAGTCCGTTTGAAAGAAACTAGATCTCTTGCCAAATATCCTGCCTGCCCCAGAGTCATGCTCAAACATTCCTTGAGATATAAGTGTCATCACCTTCTTGGTCTGCCTCTTTTGCCTGACACCATAGCTTTCATTACCGTTCCCTAAAGACCGTTTTATCTTTTGATGTTGCCAAAGTGTTTCAATTGTATGGTTATAATGGATTTTGTGAACCAGTTCTCCTCTATGCACAGCTCTTGTCGAATGTCTGCATTCTTCTTGTTTTCGGTCCATGATATTCTGAGAACTTTTCTATAACATTTCTACTCATAGGACTCGATTCTCTTTCTTGAGGTTTGGGTAACTGTCCATGTTTCGCTAGCGTGTGCTGCCACGAGAAAAACACAGATTCTCATAATATTCACTTTTGTTGGTTTGCTGGAATTTTGCCATTATTTCCCCAGGTTGTGGACCCTCTTTATTGCCATATTCCATTCTAATTTTTTCCGTCTCACTGTGCAAAGCATCGCATTATCAGCTAATATGATACTCTTTTAGCATACGTAAATACTCTTTTAGCGCTGTTATATACTATTTTGGCGTAGTTATATATTATATTTAGTATACCTATATACACTTTTAGCGTAGTTATATACACTTTTAGCATATGTATACACGCTTTTAGCGTAGTTATATACTATTCCAGCATACGTATATTCTCTTTTAGGGCAGTTATATATTCTTTTAGCATAATTATACACTGTAGTAACCGACTTATTAACGCAGTGGTAGAGGTACTGGGTTCAACTTTCGCTACCAGCAGCTATAAATAGGTACCTGACTGACGACTAGGGAAGGAAAAACACAGCGAGGAAGGGTACTGACCAACCCACTTCACAAAGCTGTGGCTTAGTACAATGAAGGCTCCAACACTTCACTCCTGATGGCAGTGCCTGCCAAGGGACTACCCTTTCTATATGGATACAAACGCTCGAATAGCCAATCACAGAAAGGAATGGCTCAAAGAATTGATTTTCGCAGACAACCTGAGCCTCTTCTACAATATAGAGCAGGATTTATAACAACACCCCCACATGTCGCGACTCAGCCTGTCTAGAGTATCACATGAAGATCAACAGTGATACCACAGAATCCATGCCAATCAAACGCAACCAACACATCATCTTCCACACTGTTGGGAAAATCCTAAAGCAGGTACGGTAATTTACTTACATTGAAGGGGAAACGCGGGGGCTAGTGGTTAAGTGACACGGCTCACAACCAGAAGGTGCTAAGTTCGATCCCCATCAGAGCACCGGCCGTTACCCCCAATAAGCAACCCCTTAGAAAATGCAGGAGGAAGCAGACCTTTACATAAAATGCATGCGGAAGTCGGATGCACTGGGCCGACAGGCACAAAATAAAACCACAGTGCAACGCAAATCCACCTTGGGGAATAAATAAATAAGGCGAACACCAACAACAACAAAAACCAAAAAAAAAAAACCCAACAAAACACACTTACATTGAAAGTGTATTCACTGACGACGGCAGACTGGGCAGAAAGAAAGGAAATATAATTCAAAACGACAAACACGTTGTACTACCAGCTGGCACCGATACTAAAACATGCAAGTGTAAATACATCCACTAAACAGACGCTGATAAACAAGCTGATCATCCCTACGTTATGTTATCAGTGTCAAACTTGGGTCCTATTTGATGGACAGAATCATCAGATCGAGATTTAGGAGATGAGCTGTGTACGAAGTGCAGCAGGAAAGATATTTCGGGACAACATTCGAAACAGCACCTTTGAAGATTATGGAGCGGACTACATCGGTTAACCACTATATTGACGCACAGAAGATGAAGTGGTTTGGACATTTGACAAGGATGCAGTATGATCAAAGGCAAAAGGCAAAGGCCGCCGTCCATTGTAGACGATGATGGCATAATTAATTTTGCTAGCGCTTTATTTTTTTAGTAAGGATTAACTGCGGTACTTCTTATCCTCACTCTCTCGTCCCGAGCCGCCTGACCCCAGTGGCAAGTCAAAGACAAGACAACTAGGGGGCGACTAGGAGATGCAAGGTATCAATTTGCAGTGAAATCATATACTACATGAAGGTTTCAGGGCCAGGAGCAAGAGGTCGACTCCGGCCAAGGGATTATGATGATCAACAGTGCATGGGCTGTAGGAGTCAGCGACCTAAAGCTGACAGTTAACGTCAGGGCCAGAGACCCAGAGCTGCCAGACCCTTCTCTGCCTCCACGTGGTGATCCTGGATAATACGATGCAACAGATCAGGCTGACTAAGGAGAAGGGATCGAAGAGGGAAGGCTAGCCCGGCACCCAAAAAATACCATGCTGAAATTGGATGTGTCAGGCCGAAAGATGCATATATCGCAGTCCAGCTGTAAACTACAATATAATGCATCATGTTCTCCGGACTAAATCCTGCTACTTGCACAGCCCTTTTCAGATCTTGGTAGCAGGAGTTTGAGAAAGAACGAAGAAACAGAAGATCCCGGCGGTACACCTCAAAAAGTTCGACATGTCTACAGCACGCCCACCCCACCTTGCGCAAACCAGAAATATACGCATACCTCCTCTCTGCATACCTCCTCTCTGTATACCTCGTCTCTGTATACCTCGTCTCTGCATACCTCCTCTATGCACACCAGTCAAGGATCAGAACTTTACATCATCCATGATGATCTGATTTCCACAAAGTCTCTGCAAAAATGGTTGCCACGGCAGCATACTCCAACAGTGAAAAGTTTAGTTTAGTCGAAAAATCAACGCCATTGCACACGGTTTAATCCATAAGTGCTCTATTCGTCTCCATATTTTTCGGAGAATCAAAGCACAATGGGCGAACTCCGTAGAACCAGCGATGATCCCTAAGTAGATTAGGGAGATTGTTAACATCATTTTGAATTTTGCCCGGACAACGGCCGTTACGCCTACTCTTTTCGATTTACAAACTGCCGAGGGATTTTTAACGCACGCAACACTGTACACGGGTATCCGACCTCTACTACCCAGAGATCTAGCGGTATACCAGAAAGTCCACTTGAAAAAATCCCGGTCTTCACCGTGATTTGAACCCGCGACCTCCAGCACCTGGGGTGACGTCTTACCTCGAGACTATTCAGTCCCCAAAAGTGAAAAAAAGAACAACGTGATACACCAGTGACTACATATGCGACAAGAAGACCGTTTTCTAGAGGAATTCATGGAATTTGTATGCACCGAGACTTGTATCAAGCGCAATAGACAATGCGTAAAACAAAAAAGGATTTTTGAATGGAAAAAAAAATGTAAGAATTTCATTATAAGCACACTCGTATTAACTTTTTCATATTATTATTAATTTTCTTCTTAATCTTTAAAGGTTTGTTGAGGGGGATGGCGTGGGCTCGTGGTTAGTGACACGCCTCACAGTCCGAAGGTGCTGTGTTCGATCCCCATCACAGCACCGGCCGTTACCCCGGGGAAGCAAACCCTTAGACAATGCAGAAGAAAGCAGACCCTTACATAAAATGCATGCAGAAGTCGGATACACTGGGCCGACAGGCGCAAAATAAAAACCACAGTGCAACGCACACGGCCTTGGGAAATAGAAAAATAAGGCGAACGCATTAAAAAAAAAGGTTCGTTAGTCAGGAAATAATACTAATGCGTATCTGTTCAACGAGGCCCATTAAAAAAAGAAAAAAAAAAGAAATGATATAATGTTGCCATATTTGTGTTACGTAAATATTACAAAGTGACTGCGCATGGTTCGTATATTACCGTGTCTCAGCGTATAATCCTCGCAATTTGTGTAAACGTCCATCTGAAAGGGAAATTCGTCAAGTCATGAAATGCAAAGTTGGAATTCCTGTTAGGTTAATTACGTAACGGCATTAATGGTTGCCATGGGCGTGACGTGCCACTAGACAGGAAACTGCATAATCAATAGAGTGTTGCACTGCTTGTGTGCTTCATCATCGTCATCTTCATCTTCTTTTTCTTCTCTTCTCTTCTTCTTCTCTTCTTCTTCTTCGTATTCTTCTTCTTTTCGTTTATCCGGTTTTGCCTTTTAGTGTCAGTGTCAAAACTGATAGTGGTATTCCGGAATTATAGTTTCAGAAAAACCAGCTTGCAGTGTCTAGGAAAGAAAATAATTCGAGGTGATTTAATACAGGTTTTTAAGATAGTCAAGAAAAAGGATAAATTATACTTTAACAAGTTTTTTTGAAAATACAGCCTATCCCATCTCCTTAGCCAGTCTTCCCTGTTGCAGCCTGTTATCGAAGATCACAACAAGGAAGCTACAGGTTGCTGGCCCTGACGGTAGCAGTCAGCTTTGGGTCGCTGACTACCACAGCCCATGCACTGCTCAGCATCTTGATCCACCATCAGGTAGTTGTACGTATCCATCTATTGTCAGACAAGCGCGTCACGCCTTTCTGCCACCTGTATTGTAACAGCAAGGACGTATCTCCAACGTTACTGTTTTGACTCCTGATGGCGGTGTTGTGGATGGTCCCAGCAGTGAGATTATCAGTGTTCTACGCTCGTTGAAAGTCATCGATGCTTGCAATGTCAGCTTTTCGTTAGTTCCACACCTTACGGCCCACCTCCACGACTTGAATGACCACGCTGCTGAATTTGTGAGCTGTCGCTTCGTTGCTTTTAATAATTTCAAGCATGGGCGTGTTTCGATTGAAGGTGAACCACCCTGGTACTGTCACTCGTGAGATCTTTTGATGTATTCCGTGGGAGTTGGTAATTTCTTGCTCCGAGCGGATGTATGAAGCCACGTTCTTGACGGGACAAGTTCAATGCAACATGGGAACATTGTTTTGAGAGAAAACATGGCATTGGGTAAGCTGTCGACAGCCCGGATGCTGCCCGATCTGTAACAACACTAACAACTACCGGAAACCAATTCGAATGGATATATTTTGTTGTTGTCTCGAATGAAACCATTAGTTAGGACGGTCTCTGATGATCATCGGACAAGAATTCTAGAAGAAGAAGTAGAAGAAGAAGAAGAATAGGATGAAGAGAAAACAGAAGAGGATGAAGAAATAGGAGGGGAAGCAAAAAATGAAAAAAAAATGGGAAGAAAAATAAGTGGAAGAAGATGAAGAGGAAGAATAAGAAGAGGAATAAGAAGAAGGGAAAGAGAAAAAGAAAAGAATAAACAGAAGAAGAAGAGGAAGAATACGAAGGGAATAATAAGAAGAAAAAGAGAAGGATGAAAAAGAAGAAGAAGAAGAGGAAACAGTGAAAGAAGAAGAAAAACAAAAGAAGAAAAAGAGAGGATGAACAATAAGAAGTAGAAAAAAGAGAAAACCGAAGAGAAGATGAAGAAGAAAAAGAAGACAGAAAGCTCACACTAAATCAGAAGGACTGCCTGGGGTTGAATGTATGATGACTTCGCCAAAGAAGACTTCAAGCAACCTTGAACTCGCTTGCTCTCCAGGTGAAAAAGTTTAAAACTACAACAATCCTTCTCAAACAGAACAGAAAGACCTGGTCAGCGAAACAAATTATCAATTTATGCTACTCCACTATACATTCAGTGAGGTCATAATTTTTTGCTTGTCGGGTAAAGTCGATGAAGGCAATCTGTCTGGTGTTTTTATTAACGGGTATTAACCTTTACTTATCTTTATTTCTTTGTTTTATTTCTCCATAAAGTCTGCCACTGATGAGTAAAGAAAACACTAAACCAAATTACATCACTTTAACATGTCCGAAATGTCTATCTAGCATTTCCTGGTTGCATTAAACAAATAAAACCACTTCTATAACTACTGCTGCTACTACTATCATTATGACAACAACTACCAACACTTGTGACAATACTGCTGATACTACTGGTGCAACTAATATTATTATTACTACTAGTACTGCTGCTACTACTACGTATACTTCTACTACTACTTTTATTACTACTATTACTTTTACTACTACTATTATTACTGCTACTTCTTCTAATACTACCACTACTACTACTACTACTACTACTATTACTGCCGCCGTCATCGCCGATGCCGCCATCGCTGCTACCACCCCCTCAACAAATACTACTACTACCATAATTTCTATTACCACTAACTACAACCACTTCTACAAAAACTGCTACTACTACTACCACCATCACTACTACCTACACTGCTACAAATACTACTACTACCACTATTATTACTACCATCACGTCTACAATACTACTGCTACCATTACTACTACCAGCATTTCTACTTCCATTACGATCACATCTACAATTTCTGCTACTACTACTATCACCATAAATACTACTACTACTACTACTACTACTACTACTACTACTACTACTACCTACTACTACCTACTACTACCTACTACTACCTACTAACTACAACTACTACAATTACTACAACTACTACAACTACTACAACTACTACTACTACTACAACTACTACACTACTACTACAATTACTACAACAACTACTACTACTACAACTACTACTACTACTACTACAACTACTACTACTACTACAACTACTACTACTACTACAACTACTACTACAACAACTACTACTACTACAACTCCTACTACTACTACTACAACTACTACAACAACTACAACTACTACTACAACTACAACTACTACTACAACTACAACTACTACTACAACTACAATTACTACTACAACTACTACTACAACTACTAATACAACTACTACTACTACAACTACTACTACTACTACAACTACAACTACAACTTCTTTCTTTGTCTTTTTTGGGTTCAGGATCTATGGCCATCTTATATCTTCAGGCCAGTCGGATTCCGTATTACACCCACCATGTTTTAATCGGTCTACTGAAGAAATTATTTCGGAGGATGATGACATTTTGCAAACTTGACGGTTGGTATGTCCTGTATATACCAGAAGTGACGTCATCATGCGCATTGTACGTATATTTACTTGGTGCAGTTAGGTGCGGTAAAATTTAAACACGCCTCGTATAATGTGATATGATATATATTTTATGTTATTTGATATTGTATGATATTATTTTATATTATGTTAAAGTGATGTTATGTAATATTATAGGATGTGATGTGATGTCCTGTGTTGTGTTATGTTATTTTCCCTGGTGGAGGAACCTACCTCCTTCCAGGCGCGTCAGCGTGGTTGCGGTTGCAGAAAGGCCTCCTAATTTGGAGGTTAGCTGCGAATATTAAATAAGCAGCCGTGGACAAAAACGGGTTGGCAGGCATGGAAGCTGCAAGGAGGCAGCCCGTCCACCATTCAAAGACACAATATGATAATCACTTGTTTGTTTTAATAAATGATTACAAGACAAACGATAGAGAAAACCGGACTGATCTGAATGGCGACGAACAGGAGAGAAATAAGGACCACGATTTACGGAACATGGAATGTAAAAAGTATAAACGGCAAAGAAAATGAACTAATAGAGGATATGAAGAGAGCAACATTGACAGTCCTGGCACTTACAGAAACAAAGAAAAAGGGACAGGGCGTTCTGGACCATGCCATCAACATGTTATACTACAGCGGAGTTTCCATGAGTGAACGAGCCAGGGCAGGGGTTGGCTGTATAGTGAATAGTAATAACAAAAGAAACATTAAAGGATGGAAGTGCATTTCAGAACGACTGATGGTTATAAGTCTACAAGAGGAGGATAGTCAAATGGATATCGTCACTGTGTATGCATCAAACGAAGATGAGAGCACTGACATAAAAGATGAATTTCATGAGCTCCTTCATAGGGCTGCCACGATTGCCAACATAAAATACTTCTCCTTGGAGACTTCAACGCAAGAGTTGGAAATGACTATTCTAGATTGGTTGGAGTGATCGGTAGATATGAAGAAGATGTCTTAAATGACAATGGAAAACGACTGCTGAGATTCTGCAGAGAACAAAACCTTGTTATTACAAATGCAAGGTTCCCTCCCACACAAGCGCATCCATGCCTACACAAGATGCGAGCCGGCAAGAAATGAAAAATCCATAATTGACTATGCAATAGTGAGGAAAATGTGATTTCAAGTATGTGAAGGATGCTAGAGTGTTCAGATGACCAGAGATAGGAAGCGACAACTACCTAGTTAAAATAAAAATATCACAGCCCAAGAAACATAACTACAAACTTCAGAAATGAGGTAACTAAGAAAGGCGGTTCAGGTGACGAAAAGGAACAAGATCCGTAACCAGACAATAGGTAACAATCTCGAAGCCCAACCACTGCAGACACGAGTGGAGCAGTTCCAACTACAGTGGGTTGACCATGTCTGTAAAATGGAATAAGATCGGATACCAAGGCGGCCATGGGATGCAAAAAGTCAAGGACTCATACCCTCAGGACGACCCAAAGTACATTGGGAAGACAACATACGACAGTCCTTAAATTACCGACGACTGGATTGGAAATAGACCAGAAGAAAGACAGCGGCCAACAGTATGGCGTTCTATCTGGCGAACCTCTACACCTCACGTTAGAAGAGTAGCGACTAATTAACTATTTATATTATATTATATGATATTATATATCATATTATATTATATTATGTTAAATTAAATTATATTTTTTTATATGATAAATATATTATATTATATTACATATTATTACATTACATATTATATTATATTATTATATTATTTTATATTATATATTATCCTAGTAGATGGTATTCGAAAGCCTAGTAAGGCAGCTCTTCTATAAGAAGGGCAGCTCTGACTTCAAACCCCCTGCAGCCTCGCCGACCAGGTATTGAATAATCATATGCTATCGGCGAAAGGCAAAGGGAAACCACCGCCGCAGGTTTCATCATGGACCGACAAAACCTAAAATTAATCACAAATGGCGTTACTGGGGTCTCGAAACGAACTGAAAGACGTAGCAGATGAGAGGAAATGAAGGTCCGTGATCGCCAACGGTATTCGACATCGTACTTGGTAATATAATATGAAAGGACTTCCTGTGCACGAGTTATTGTATTTCTAATGAGCCTACGAATATTGATATGTTAGCATTAGCAACTGCAGACGTCATCCATAATCAATACAGTGTATGATCTGTTGTCACAACATGATCAAAATATCCTGATCGTCAGATGACTAATTTAATAAAAAACTCAGACTTGTAGCAAAAACAACAAGATATGCACGTGGAGATTAAGGGACAAGACTTGACTGATTCTATGGCAAAACTTTAAGGAAAGAACCGTCTTCTTATTATTCTTTTTCTTCTTTTTCATATACTTCTGTTCTTCTTTTTCTTCTTCTTTTTCTTCTTCTCCTTTTTCTTTCTCTTCTTCCTCTTCTTCTTCTTTTTTCCTCTTCTTCTTCTTCGTTCATCTTCAGGCTTCGATTCAACGAATAACTAAAGCAGCAGTCAATTCGAGACTCTGGGGACTTCTATAGATTTCTTTCACGGTAGCGCAGTGGGTGGTTAGTGGACTCGTCCCAGCCTAGCGATCAGGGTTCAATCTCTAGTTGGTGCAGGATTTTTGTTGGATGCCACAACATCAGACTATCGCTGCGAAATGTGTTCTCTGATGACTGTGACGACCAATCCTGCAACTACACACCCTGTCACATTCAGGGGACATATGTGGCGAGTCGACTGTGGAGTTATTCAGAGTATCGTGTTTTTTCGGTCAGCGCGCTTTCGCTGAGCTTCCGTGATGGCTTCACTCTCTGTGATCTGAGCATCTGCGGTGATACTAGCTCGACAGATGGTACAGTTTTGTGCAAGCATCTTCCAGGAGGTGACGTTAATATTTAAGCATTTCAGAGACACTTTCAAGGAGTCTCTAGCGTTTCTTCTGCCAACTGGTGAGCGTCTGGGTGTTGTGAACTCACCGCATAACAGCTGCTTGGTGATGCGTGCATCTGGCTTGCGAACAGCCTACGCAGACAGCTCAAATGAAAACGGTTAAGATGTATGGCATGGCTGCTTTACACTGTCCATGTCTCACAGACATGCAGCAGAGTGGATAACACTACAGTATGATACACTTTTATTTCGGTGGCAACACTGGTGCTTTATTGGTTCCAGTCGTTTGCTTAGAACCTTCCAAACGCAGAGCTTCCATTAACAACCCTGTTATTGACCTCATAGTCGATATTCGCCTCTCTAGAGGGTTCTGCCACCTGATCATCCTCATTGTTAATTTGCTCGTGACATGTTTGGGTGTTGATAAATGACTCAAGTTGGCGAAAACAGATTTGACTATCTTCATTTTCTTCCTGATTTCCGTTCTGCATCTCCGATTTTCCGTGATTATATTTCCAAGATAGGAGAAGCTGTTTTAGTATTTGATTGTCTATTTTTGTCTGTAGATAGTAGATCTCGAGTCTAGTTAGCTAATTATAATAGTTTTCATTTTCTCGGTGTCCAACCCATACATCTGACTTTTGTTCTTTATTTGAATCTTGCTTGCTTTCAGCCAGCAGGACTGATCCACCAAGCGCATTAGTTGATCATTTTTGCCATAGGTGTCTCAGTGTCTGTAGACCATGCGCGTGGCACCATGTGAGCAGTCTCTCCAGGGCGCAAGCCTGGGCACTGAAATGGAAACCCTGGGCTGCCAAAACTGCTGGATCCCACTCTCGGCCTCACTGTTGTAATCCAAAGGAATGTGAAGCATAACAATCTGGCACCAATTCAGCCGCAGGAGCTGGCCGATTGAGTTCGGAATTTTGAAACCATCTGCCTTTGGTGCTACTTCTCCGTATTTTCTGTTTGGGTTTACTTCCGTAGCCCTACCCTTTTTCGAGGTTTCCACAAGACAGTGGAGTCGTTACCGGCAGATATTGAGCCCAATCTGAACGCCCAGTTATACCGCCGGGCTCTGTAAGAAACAGGGAGTCCCTCAGGAAGGTGCTGCTGGGGACACAATAATGTAGGAGAGACCATTGACATGGAAACTCCTGTCCGGCATGCCAAAGAGTGAATCCAGCGGCGATCTCTAACAGACGCATCACTTCTCTTTAACGAGCAGGACGTCCAGCCAAGAACTCGCTACCCCCAATATCCCCCACCCTCCGCATATGTTCAAAAGCTGTAAATTTGTACCGTACTTACTTTCCGTGTCCAAGCATTACGTTATACAGCATGCATCAAGTGTTCAGCGACACGGATTGCCTTGTCTTTTGCCTCCAGCACGTCGCACCTATTGCATATTTCCTGGAGGTGGTCTGGGTTCTGTATTACTCCACAATCACATGTATCATCATCTGCGTATCCCCATCGTTTCCTATTCTTCTTGTACCGTGATACACCAGTTCAGGGTCTGTTCCACGACTTCCATGTTGTGTATGGTAGATACTGTCAGGTGGCAGGTTCCTCCCGAAGTACCTGACAACTTTAGAGCCGCCACGGGAGCTACCACAGGGTATTGAAACTTAAGTTCACACAACGAATGTAACTATCTCAGCAGCATGATATCATCAGATAGGCGCGGCGGTCGCAATATGTCAAGGCTGATAGAACTAGCTGCGTCTGCTAATCACGACATCCGACGTGCGTGGAGTAACGCAAGATCATCAGTGAAACACAAATTCACAGCTACCAGTCCTGCGTTGTCCCAGTCCTGCTGTACCTGGACATTACTCAAACATAAGCTGTCGAGACTGGAGTCCTTCCACATGCGCAACCAGCGACGTATCCTGAGCATTCAATGGCATGACTACATCCGGAACGTGAAAGTGTCTGTTAAAGCAAGCATCCATCCAATCTCAGAGCACTTGACCGACGCCAAATGTCTTTGTTCGGTCATGTTGTACGTCTGGGTCAGGAAACCCCTGCCCACAAGATACTACACAAGTCGTTCCTCAGCGCCAAAAGTCTTTACTCGACCGGCTGGAGGCGCAGAGGAGGCCGTTCCCGCACAGTATGGCTCCAGGCAGATATCAACCTCCACGTCTGCACCCTTGAACCACACCGCATCAGTGGGTCATTGATGTCGCAACCGACGCAACGGGTCTCAGGCGCTTAAGCGAACATTATTATTACCGGAGCTAGGGAGTTCGTGCTCTGTTGTCGACACTTCCAGCAGTGAAAATGACAAACCACATTTAGGGTCGGTTAGGTGCAATAATGCCGGTGCTTTTAACCATTTTCCATTTCCCGTTATATTTTTAGATACTCCGTTACTATATTCAAACTACAAGTAGTTATCGAGTAATCTAGACTTTTCGAATTACCTCGTCCACATATAAATCGATAAAACCTTTTAGGTTATTAGCAACCCCGTCACCTATGACGCTCGACGTCACCCTCTCACAGCGCCGCCTAGCTTTTATTAAATCAGAATAACACAATGTTTTCATGTCTTAATAAAAAACATATCTGTTATTAGTAAATTAACTATTTTGACTCCGTTCGAGAACTTCAATTAATTAAATTGTAGTCATCCGAGACATTCTGTACCACAGCGGTTCTCAACTGTTTTCAAATCAGAGACCCATTGATGCCATTAATAATTCGCCGCGGCTCTACCTTCCCCTGCCACTGACGGATAAATGAAACAACTACTTACACATCTCTAGTATTCTTTCAGAGTTTTAAGAATACTGGCTTCTCGCTGAAAAAGTACGTAGTTCAATCACGAGTCGCGATACAATTCAGTCTGTCTGGCTGCAAGGATTGGAAAAAACATCGTTGAACGAAACTGGTCACATCATCGATTAACCAAATCATATTTGACCTAGTACAATAAACCGTTTATACTTCATCTATGACGGCAGTGTCTATTATCAGATCATCTTCACAGACCAACAATAGACTCTTTCTTCACGGACCACAGTAAACTCTATCTTTACTGACCCCAGTAGACTATCGTCACGGACCAACACTAGACTCTATTTTCACGGACCAACACTAGACTCTATTTTCACGGACCAACACTAGACTCTATTTTCACGGACCAACACTAGACTCTATTTTCACGTACCACAAAGACTATCTTCACGGACACCAATAGACTATCTTCACAGGCCCCAGTAGACACTTTCTTCACGGACCCCTATAGACTATCTTCACTGACCCCAATAGACTATCTTCACAGGCCTCAGTAGACACTTTATTCACGGACCTCTATAGACTATCTTCACGGACCCCAATAGATTATTTTCACAGGCCTCAGTAGACACTTTCTTCGCGGACCTCTATAGATTATCATCACAGGCCCCAGTAGACTCTATCTTCACGACCAGAACTATCCTTGTTTCACGGACCCTAGTTGACTCTATCTTTGCTGACCGCTATAAATAAACAGGCTGTAGTTTGGGAACCATTGTGCCAAAATTCGGACCCAATTTTCTTTCACTAATACCATTTCCTTTTGATTAACCAGGCTGTGCCATACGTTCAGTCTTAGGTTTCTAACGGAGAGAAGAGCTGTTTAAGCGGCACGTAGGAACAGCGAAGCTATAGGCATGAAACCATAAAGGGCGTGTTTCAATCTAGGGTCCTGATCTTGCTGTGTTTCAAGGCAATGAAGATGTAAATATTGAAGAAAAAAAAAACCTACGTTTTTCGGTAGAAGCTTTCATTTATATTAAGATTTCTTTTCAGCTTTTGGTTCTAGATCCAGATTGCACGTCAATGTGACATTTTGGGAACATGGTGAGGTCCTTGTTTTCCAAGACAAGTCTGCACACTACTGGAGTGTTATTTTCTATTTAGAGGTTTCTTTAGTGAATTGATGATCCGTCGATATTTGGTAGATTAACAGGCTGCACTAGTAGAGGCTGTCTACCCCATTTCAGATCTTTAAGTATTGGAGAAGTTAGTTAAAATATGAGAAATAGAAGTCCACGCAAATAGACAGCGGTTATGTCATGTTAAATAAAAGTTTGTAAAAAGCTGATATGATGTCGCCCAAAGCGTCCATATTGTGGACATGAAATGTGGATGATCGAGCAACCATTGCCCGTTTTATGACATGGTAGCAGAGTCCAGGTTTCCACTGGGGTTATTCTATCTAGAATATTACCACACTCATTCACATCATTCACGACCACACACAGCAAATAACAGCACGCAGAAGGTGGCTTATTTATTATATCATACTTATACAACTACTATTAAAGTGAGTGCAATGAAATTACAAACAATACAAGAAAATACATCTTATCTAAATAGATACTCGGAGTTTATAAGCATAAGCTATTGATGTTGATCCAAACTAATCCAGCCCAGTTCTAGCCGCACACCCCCCTCCCCTTATCTGCACCCCAAACACACTCTCAAAAACTCCCGTCCTCACGTTCGTATTCTGTGACACTCAGATCCCCTCTGGCGGGTGATCTGGACATAATACATTCAATATATTCAACTTATACTCACATATGATCACACACTCAATCGATCTGCGTATACCCACGCTCTGGAACATACATCGTTCCCTCGGTGTCTACACACACCACACACACATCTAGATCTCACCGAGTCGATCTGTACACTTGCGTAACTCTTCAGAACATACATCGTTCCCTCCGTGTCTACACACACCACACATACATCTAGATCTCTCTTAGACACAGGGCGCCCAACACACCTTATAGAGCGACTGGCCAAGACTCGACGGCGTATGCTGGTTCAGCCACCCTGTTCTCGTAAAAACAACATATCTATCACTTTTGTATTGTCGGTGAGCTAAACAGACTCCTAGCTAAATCCTCTCTCTCTCTCTCTCTCTCTCTCTCTCTCTCTCTCTCTCTCTCTCTCTCTCTCTCTCTCTCTCTGTCTATGACCAGTCTATTTGCGTTAAACTTTGTCTAGTATTATATAGTCTCTGAAGTATCAGAGCTGTCTAATGGCCAGTCTGTGGGATGTCTTGACCCAGCCATTCAGCTGCCATTGGAACGCATCACTCCTGTCACTCAAAATGTCGCATCAAGCTCTGTTGGACTCTGTCTGTCACTAATCCCACACTACCCTAATCTGAACGCCAGAGTGGTCAACACCTAGCGTCTAACCTGGACCAAACACAATCTTCCCCCCTCCCCCGTTTTCCTTTGTTGACTTAGTATGGAGACGGTGAGTGACCTTGGTGTAATGTCCAGACGGAGAGTGACCTTGGCACACATTCAGGTACCTTTGTTCTCAGAGTCGCCGACCACATTTCCCCTGCCCTAAACGCTCATGCTCGGACTGGAACTGTTACAACAATGCATATCATATAAGATTAATGAAGTCAACCAGTGACAATATTATGACAATGCTGCGATTGATGAACCAGTTAGTAATCGAAGTTGTGTTACGCATAATCGACGTCACTGCATACATATTTGATAGGAGGGGGAGGGCCAGGAGCTTCTTTTTTCTGTTCTCATATTTCTGCTTAGCTCATGAATGGTTCCTAGAGTCTGCCTGTGTACGGCAGCATCACCTCCCTCGGGCAACAGCTTTGGCTGTCCGGTTAAACTACGTGAGTGAAAAGAAGTAAGAAAAAAAAAAGTGGAGTCCACCCCTGCTAGTACATCCAACTGCTGGTGACCTAGTCGGCAAGATCTAGGAAGCCACCAGCTGTAAATTCCTGGTGTCGGGCTAATGGCGCACCAAGGACCAAGGCTGATGAGCGGTCAGAACAACGTTCAGAAAGCAACGGGAAACTACTGAATGAAAAATTGACAAGAAACCCATGACAGTCGAACGGGATGGGATAGAAGCGACATTCTTCATAAGACATTCATAAGACATTGTCTCTCTCATAAGACTATGAACGGGCTGTGCAAGAAGCGATATTCTGCATAAGACATTATACATGATGATGCACAGAGATTCAGTCTCTCTCATAACACGATGAACGGGATGAGTTCTCTACTGTGTCAGAAGTCTCAACTGATACGTTCTTAAAAACGGACCATCTCTCCTAGTTGTGCTGAACGTGGTTCACCTGGTTCTCAAACTATCACAATTGTTGCACCAGTACCTAAATATAACCGTTACCTTCATAAGGATTAAAATGGAAGAAAGACTAACGTCTGGTCAGGAGAAACATACTGATCAGAGATGTTAGTTAGTGTCAGTAGAAACATACTGGTCAGAGATGTTAGTCAGGGTCAGTAGAAACATACTAGTCAGAGATGTTAGTCAGAGTCAGGAGAAACATACTGATCAGAGATGTTAGTTAGTGTCAGTAGAAACATACTGGTCAGAGATGTTAGTCAGGGTCAGTAGAAACATACTAGTCAGAGATGTTAGTCAGAGTCAGTAGAAACATACTAGTCAGAGATGTTAGTCAGGGTCAGTAGAAACATACTGGTCAGAGATGTTAGTCAGGGTCAGTAGAAACTTACTGGCCAGAGATGTTAGTCAGGGTCAGTAGAAACATACTGGTCAGAGATGTTAGTCAGGGTCAGTAGAAACATACTAGTCAGAGATGTTAGTCAGGGTCAGTAGAAACATAGTGGTCAGAGATGTTAGTCAGGGTCAGTAGAAACATACTGGTCAGAGATGTTAGTCAGGGTCAGTAGAAACATACTGGTCAGAGATGTTAGTCAGGGTCAGTAGAAACATACTGGTCAGAGATGTTAGTCAGGGTCAGTAGAAACATAGTGGTCAGAGATGTTAGTCAGGGTCAGTAGAAACATACTGGTCAGAGATGTTAGTCAGGGTCAGTAGAAACATAGTGGTCAGAGATGTTAGTCAGGGTCAGTAGAAACATAGTGGTCAGAGATGTTAGTCAGGGTCAGTAGAAACATACTGGTCAGAGATGTTAGTCAGGGTCAGTAGAAACATAGTGGTCAGAGATGTTAGTCAGGGTCAGTAGAAACATACTGGTCAGAGATGTTAGTCAGGGTCAGAAGAAACATTCTGGTCAGAGATATTGGTCAGGGTCAGTAGAAACATACTAGTCAGAGATGTTAGTCAGGGTCAGTAGAAACATACTGATCAGAAATGTTGTCCAGAGTCATGTAAAATGTACTGATCAGACATGTTAGTCAAGGACAGGAAAAATATACTGATCAGACATGTTAGTCAGGGTCAGGCAAAATATTCTGCCCAAGACCCTCACCTCAATTTCCCCGTAGTTAGTGAGTTTTCTTTCCACCTAGATCGCTGAGCGGCATAGGGAGCTTAAGTCGTCTGTCACGCGCCAAGTGCGTTGCGTCGGTAAACATTAGCTCGTGTCGCTGCATGATCACTCTGTCATCTTTTCACCTGCCTTGCTGCCGCCCCCTTGCCAGAATGACCAAACCAACCAATTTTTTTGCCAGGAAATCTATTCGGCAGAAAATAAATTGTCCGTAGTCCTTCCTTGAAACTGGCTGTTTTCATGGCAGCCTGACTAACGAGGTGAGGGATCGACGTAATGTCCGTAGTAGTGAGCGACACGAAAATGAGACCAAAAATAGCACAACCGCCTAGTGGACCCGGTCCACCTTCATCAGCACGCTGGGAGTGGGAAGAAAGCTATAACAAACGGCCACTTAATGTCCTTTTCAGGAGGAAAAAAAAAGAGTTAATCTACTCATTGTGGGCATTCAACAACAACAACAACAACAGCAACAACAACAACAACAGCAACAACAACAACAACAACAACAGTGCAGAACGTGTTTTACACAAACAGAATAAGGCCACTCCTTCTTTTTATGCATTTCGTAAACTGCGACAGAGGAATGTTGTGCTTATGGCTGGTAACCTCATCACGCAAAAACCGTTGCTGTGAATCCATATCGCAAAGTGACCAGAAGCAGGCTTTTCTAAAAGATGGTTAGGCTAAGTGAAAACGCTGTACTTATGCTCCATTTCTTCTTCGTTTTTCTTCATCATTCGTTGTCAAATTCCCGCTACCAAGCCCTCAACGTTCTCAATCTCCAGCTACCAAGCCCTCAACGTTCTCAATCTCCAGCTACCAAGCCCTCAACGTTCTCAATCTCCAGCTACCAAGCCCTCAACGTTCTCAATCTCACGCTACCAAGCCCTCAACGTTCTCAATCTCCAGCTACCAAGCCATGAACTTTCTCAATCTCACGCTACCATGCCCTGAACTTTCTCAATCTCACGCTACCAAGCCCTCAACGTTCTCAATCTCCAGCTACCAAGCCATGAACTTTCTCAATCTCACGCTACCATGCCCTGAATGTTCTCAATCTCACGCTACCAAGCCCTGAACGTTTTCAATCTCACGCTACCATGCCCTGAATGTTCTCAATCTCACGCTACCATGCCCTGAATGTTCTCAATCTCACGCTACCAAGCCCTGAACGTTTTCAATCTCACGCTACCAAGCCCTGAACGTTCTCAATCTCACGCTACCAAACCCTGAATGTTCTCAATCTCACGCTACCAAGTCCTGAACGTTCTCAATCTACCGCTACCAAACCATGAATGTTCTCAATCTCACGCTACCAAGCCCTGAATAGGGCTTTGCAAATAGCATGATGTAGTCCGGAAAACAGAATGCGTTTTGTCGTAGTTTACAGCTTGACTGCGATATTTGCACCTTTCGGTCCGCACAACCTACTTCAGTAGATACTTTTGGGTACCGGGTTAGCTTTCCCTTTTAGACCCCTTCTCCTCAGCCAGTCTTCCATGCTGCAGCTTGTTATCCAGGATCACCACGAGGAGGGCAAGAAGGGTCTTGGCAGCTCTGTGTCGCTGGTTCTCTGACGCTCGCCCTCAGCTTTATGCCACTGTCCAACATCTTGATCCTTATGTTTTACTAAATGTGCCAACGAGAAATGAAGAACATCAAGATCAGGTGAACCATATTGACCTTAGACTACACTTGATGTTTTCGCAGTGCTTCTGTGACCAGGTTGTGTTGCAGCAGCCTTGTCGACGAGGCAGGGATCAACACTGTGATCTCAGTAATCGAGAGCCTTCTGAGGAGACTTGCATTGTTACTGTACTGTAGCGTGGATGTTCTAGGTTCAACTTCTTCTATACGCCCCAAGATTCAAGAGGAGCCACTGAAACCGTCTTACCAGAGAACATTGGTAAGGAGAGAAAAACATCGTTTGAATGGCTTCGAACAACATAGACTTTATATGCTTATATTTGCATTTCTGTTTGGCCGAGTTTGAGCACTTACTAGCCTTAAATGGTGCACAGAAATCGACCACTGTAACCTGATAAGCAAGTTGTGAAAGACAACTAAACAAAAATATGCATGAGGCTAGCCATCTCGTCATCTAAAACTCCTTGCTAAAGAATCCAAAGAGGGCAGTTGTTATGGTGGCCTTAAGCCGAAAGATAAAGAAGAAACATGTTCGAAGTTTTACTGAATATTTGTACTTAGAAATAGAATGTACGATAACACATTTGTCCACAACGTTAGGAATTATTGTAGAAGACAACTACATCAACTCCAATATGAACTTAGGAAGCATACCCAACTCCGATGCACGAAGGCCACTCATTCGAAGAGTCGGCCTGGCTGCCACATTTATGAATCCCCTGCATTTAGTCTGGAAGCAGCTGAAGCGTTCAGTGAGAACTGAGCTGGGGATTTACATGGGCTGTGTCGTTCCCCGTCCCAAAATACTACAGTGGAATGCGGAGGGAGTCATTAACAAAAAACTTTCCCTAACACACCACCTGCTTGAAGGTAAGATTGACGTGGCATGTATCCAGGAAACGCACCTCAACAATAATCATAAATTCTCAATCAGAGGATACCAGACCTTCCGTCTAGATAGAGAAGGCCACAAAGGAGGGGTCCTGATACTGACCAGAAACTGCATACCGAGTAGCGCGGTATCTGTCAATCACACCGGACAAGCAGAAATTGTAGGAGTTGACATAATGGCCCAAGAGACGAAGCTCCGCATTTTCAATCTGTACGGACCACCAAATAGAGACCTATCGCTCTCGAGTATGGAGGTCAGAGACTCCAACTGCATAGTAGTTGGAGATTTCAATAGCCACTCGGAGAGATGGGGATACTCTGACACAGACAGCAGAGGTGACGAAGTGGAAGATTGGGAGATAGATGCAAATCTCTCCCTAATCAATAGACCGGAGGATAGCCCTAGCTTCTATTCAAGAACATGGCATACCACCTCGACTCCAGATTTGGCCTTCTCCACACAGGACATACACCATAAAATAGACCGCCAGGTGCTAAACCAACTGGCAGGTAGCGATCACAGGCCGATCAGGCTAACCATTGACATGGAAGTAGGCCCACAGGAAACAAAACCGCTCCCACGTTGGAATTACAAACGAGCCGACTGGGACAGATTTGCAATCCTGACAGATGGGCTGTGTGAAACCATCAACACACGAAACACCAAAATGAAGCCCATGGTAGAGAGCCTAAGCAAGGCAATAATGCAAGCCGCCACTGAAACCATCCCAAGAGGAGCTAGGAAAAACTATAAGCCCTACTGGAATGATGAGTTGCAGAAAGTGGAAGATGCAGTAACAAATGCTAGGAACATGGCAGAGCGAGAAAAATCCATGGAGGCAAACATCGCCCTCAAAGCCGCCGCGGCGAAGTACAAACACACTCTCAAACAAACAGCAAGAGAAAGCTGGAAAAATAAAACGGAAAGTCTTAACCTGGACAAAGACGGGAACAAGCTATGGAAGCTAGTCAGAGCCATGAACGACGAAACCCTGTCAAATAAACAAATTACTATCAAGCAAGGCGAGAACTTGATCACAGGTAAGAAAGCCGCAAACGGCTTTGTCGATCACTATGCCAGAGCAAACCACATCGAGGTCCCTGCAGATAAGCATACAGACATTAGCGAAGAGCTAAAGGGACACGAAAACATAAATACGGCTCCTGAAGAGCACATGATGGCCAAACTAACAATGCGCGAAATGGAAGAGGCTATGAGAACACTAAAGAAAAGGAAATCTCCCGGAAAAGACGGGATAACAAACGAAATGCTGATGGGGCTGGGCCAAACAGCGAAGAAGAAACTGCTATCGGTCCTGAACCAAAGCTGGAAAAGGGGAATTGTACCACAGGCATGGAAAGATGCAATACTGGTACCAGTACCAAAAACAGGAAAGGACAAAACAGATCCAAATGGATACATGCCTATAAGCCTACTGAGCTGTGTCGGCAAGCTGATGGAACGGATGATAAACACCAGACTGATGTGGCATCTGGAAGAAAAACGAATACTAATTCCACAGCAAGCCGGCTTTAGACAGCACAGATCCACTGAGGACCAGGTCATCCTCATAGCCCAGGAGATAGAAGATGCCTACCAGGCACAGAAACACACAGTAGCTGTTTGGGTGGATCTGGAAAAGGCATTTGACAAAGTCTGGAAGGACGGACTTAGAGTCAAGCTAAGAAGAAGTGATGTCTGTGGGAAGATGTACAAGTGGATCAACCACTACCTCAAACAAAGAACGGCCAGAGTCCAAGTACAAGGGCAGATGAGCAAAAAGGTGACACTCGAGCAGGGAGTACCCCAAGGGGGAGTATTGTCACCCACACTCTTCCTGGTATATATAAACGATATCACAGAGAATATACCAAGAAGAGTCCATAGCTCAATGTTTGCAGACGATCTGGCTATGTGGACCTCTGAAAAGAATCTCACCATAGCAAAAAATCGGATGCTTTCATTAAAACCCCAAAGTACCAAATTAAGTCTAAATGGCAAAATCCTGAAGCCAAACGACAACCCAACCTATCTGGGAGTGACATTTGATCGGCGCATGACATGGAAAAGTCAGATTGAGAGAAACCGAATGAAAGCCAGAGAAAGAATGGCAATTATGAGGAAACTTGCTGGCACAAGCTGGGGAGCAGACGAAGGTATACTAAAGAAACTGTACACTGGAAGAGTGAGACCAGTTCTCGAGTATGGCATTGCGGCATGGACAACAGCAGCGAAGGCGAACTTCGATAAAGTTAACAAACTTCAAAACCAAGCCATGAGAATTATAACAGGTGGCATGAAGTCAACGCCAATTGTAGAACTTGAAAAGATTACAAAACTGCAATCCATGACCGATAGAAGAGACTGCAGAGCCCAGCTGCAGTCAGAGAAACTCCGAAGACTGACTGACCATCCAATGCACCAGAGACTAAACAATTTGGGAAATGGGAAACTAAAGCGGAGAAACTTTGCAGAAATAGCCAAAGCAAAGATGCACGAAGATCCCATAAACGCACTAACAACACCAAAACCCATCACTACTGTACGAAAACCTACCTGGAGGCAGGATATATTTCCAGAGGTGGTAGAAAATATACCAGGTATTGCAAACAAAAACTGCCAGACTGAAAAAGAAAGGAGAGATACTACCCTAAGTTTCATAAAGAAAAGCTACCCAAGCATGGACTGGACCCATGCATACACCGACGGTTCTGTAACAAACACTACACAGAACGGAGGGGCAGGAGCATTCCTGAACCTACCAAATGGCAGAAAAATAACACTGTCATTCGCTACTGGTAAGTACACAAGCAATTTCAGAGCGGAGGCAGAGGCACTGAGGGCGGCAGTGGAAGAAATGGTGACACACAGTGAAAATGAGAGCCATATAGTCCTGCTGACAGATGCTCTCACCGTAGTCACAGCGCTAAAAAGCCAGAAAAACACTGAGCTCAATGACTTAAGAGCAGCACTCTGCAAACTGTGCCGGCAGTCCGCACCAAAAAGGGTAGTGGTACAGTGGGTTCCGTCACACTGCAACATCCAAGGCAACGAGGAGGCAGACAGACTGGCAAAAGAAGGTGCAAGACTACCACAAACAGATACCAATATGACGTACGAAGAGTCAAAACGGCTTATCAAAGCCAGATACATGACCAAATGGGAAACCGAACATACTGGTTACACCAAAAACGATGCCTATTACCAGTTGAACCGAAGAGAGCAGGTCGTTGTCTTCAGACTTCGCACTGGCCACAACAGACTGAGGTACCACCTATTCAACAAATTGAAGATAGGGTGTACCGACGAATGCCCGTGCGGTACTGGTAAAATGACCGCTGAACATCTGCTGCAGAACTGCTCGACATACGAGGATCAGAGAGAGCAGATGTGGCCATTACCAATGGAACTGCAAGACAAGCTCTATGGCAGTGGCGAGAGCCTCAGGATGACCGCCGCTTTTTTCGAAAAAATAATGGTTACTGTCTGACTGCGTACGAAGAAGAAGAAGAAGAAGAAGTTCCCCGTCCTGTTGTATGGTTTCGAAACCCAGACTACAATGTAAAGTGACCAGAAGCGAATTGATGTCGCCTGCACGTGCAGCTGGAGGCGCATTCTAGCGACCGAGTTGGTATGGTCGAATCGCAAACGGCGAAGTCACCCGACAGACATGTCCCGAAAGCACGCTCAATATGCTAAACCGTCTGCGTTTGGCCTTATTTGGACGTGTGGAACGCCTGGCAGACGACGTTTTCACCCACCACCTCTTAAAGCAGACCGTGATAATCAACCATTGAAAACGATCCTCTCCATCATGGCGCCTTCCCGCTCAACCCTCCCCATCTCCCCGCGGCCATCCACGCACCACTTGGTTAGGTCAAACCAGAAAAAAACATCATTCTCACTGCATGAAGCCTGAGACTCAGCAAAACATCGTGATTGTGGGCGGGACTGTCGGCGCAATTGGCCGTTGTAGCCTAGCATATTACCTACCTACCTACCTACCTAATACCTACCTATCTACATGTCTACCTACCTACATATCTACTTACCTACCTACCTTACATACATACATACATACATACCTACACATCTACCTATCTACTTACTTACCTACCTACCTACCTACATACTTACATAAATACATACATACCTACACATCTACCTATCTACTTACCTACCTACCTACCTACTTATCTAATAATAATATGATATAACTTTGTCCCACTTCACTCAATCAAAACCTTTCAGTTCCCTATGGAGCACAGGTTTTCAACAAATACAAGCCAACTGCACCTTTTTTTTTTTTTGCTTAGATGTTTGCCTCACTAGTTTCTACTGGCGGAGGCGCGCCATTTTCCACCCCAGACCGTTGTCCATTGGGCGATATCAGGACGCATAAACCAGTGCTTGGATGCGTGCGTGTATCTGTATGTACCTAACCTAGTGTTTTCCGTGTTGCAGGAGTGTTTTCATGTCATTTGGTGGTTCTCTCCTTGATCCTTCCTGTGAGTGATTGGTGGTTGGGAAATCATATTTATTTTTTTATTTTTTTAAAAATTTTTTTAAATTTTAAATTTTTTTTTTTTGAGTTGAAGGTACTCTCGTCCAGATTTGGAGGTTCTGCCTTACGTTCGATTTCCAGTGATTGTTGTGCCAAAAAGGGGGAATGGGTATATTTATTTTAAGTATCTCATCTCACGGTTTCTTTTTTTTTTTTTTCAAATTATTTAAAAAAAAAAAAAAAAAAAAGTGATAGGGACCTTTTTTTTTCTCTCTCTTTTTTTTTTTTTTTTTCAAATCATCATCATATATTTATAGTGAAGATGCAATCAGATGATATGTATAAAGGTGATCTATGGTATGGGATAATTATGAAGATGCCAAAAATATATAGAAAGGAAAGTAATTAAAATGAAGTATCGGATAAATAAAATAAATGATTCTTGGCGTGGCTTGCGGTTCATCGATTTGTCGTCTCGTGATCGGCTAGGTGTATTTCTTCGGGTCCATCGTTCCCTCTGGTGACGGCAGCGCAGTTCTGTTTTGATAAATGCTCCAGGTGGAAGAGATCCTTTGACATTTGAAGGAAAACTTGAATTTGTTGGACTGAACATTGTGTCCTCGGGAGATAACTGTGAGTGGAATGGGTGGAGGACAGTCTTCTTGGAAATTTGGAGGAGGGTGTGGGTGGGTTTAGTGGAGGAGGAGGGTGTGTGTGGGTTTGGTGGACATCGGAGGAGGAGGGTGTGTGTGGGTTTAGTGGACATCGGAGGAGGAGGGTGTGTGTGGGTTTAGTGGACATCGGAGGAGGAGGGTGTGTGTGGGTTTAGTGGACATCGGAGGAGGAGGGTGTGTGTGGGTTTAGTGGACATCGGAGGAGGAGGGTGTGTGTGGGTTTAGTGGACATCGGAGGAGGAGGGTGTGTGTGGGTTTAGTGGACATCGGAGGAGGAGGGTGTGTGTGGGTTTAGTGGACATCGGAGGAGGAGGGTGTGTGTGGGTTTAGTGGAAGAGGAGGGTGTGTGTGAGTTTAGTGGACATCGGAGGAGGAGGGTGTGTGCGGGTTTAGTGGACATCGGAGGAGGAGGGTGTGTGTGGGTTTAGTGGACATCGGAGGAGGAGGGTGTGTGTGGGTTTAGTGGACATCGGAGGAGGAGGGTGTGTGTGGGTTTAGTGGACATCGGAGGAGGAGGGTGTGTGTGGGTTTAGTGGACATCGGAGGAGGAGGGTGTGTGTGGGTTTAGTGGACATCGGAGGAAAAGGGTGTGTGTGGGTTTAGTGGACATCGGAGGAGGAGGGTGTGTGTGGGTTTAGTGGACATCGGAGGAGGAGGGTGTGTGTGGGTTTAGTGGACATCGGAGGAGGAGGGTGTGTGTGGGTTTAGTGGACATCGGAGGAAAAGGGTGTGTGTGGGTTTAGTGGACATCGGAGGAGGAGGGTGTGTGTGGGTTTAGTGGACATCGGAGGAGGAGGGTGTGTGTGGGTTTAGTGGACATCGGAGGAGGAGGGTGTGTGTGGGTTTAGTGGAAGAGGAGGGTGTGTGTGAGTTTAGTGGACATCGGAGGAGGAGGGTGTGTGCGGGTTTAGTGGACATCGGAGGAGGAGGGTGTGTGTGGGTTTAGTGGACATCGGAGAAGGAGGGTGTGTGTGGGTTTAGTGGACATCGGAGGAGGAGGGTGTGTGTGGGTTTAGTGGACATCGGAGGAGGAGGGTGTGTGTGGGTTTAGTGGACATCGGAGGAGGAGGGTGTGTGTGGGTTTAGTGGACATCGGAGGAAAAGGGTGTGTGTGGGTTTAGTGGACATCGGAGGAGGAGGGTGTGTGTGGGTTTAGTGGACATCGGAGGAGGAGGGTGTGTGTGGGTTTAGTGGACATCGGAGGAGGAGGGTGTGTGTGGGTTTAGTGGACATCGGAGGAGGAGGGTGTGTGTGGGTTTAGTGGACATTGGAGGAAAAGGGTGTGTGTGGGTTTAGTGGACATCGGAGGAGGAGGGTGTGTGTGGGTTTAGTGGACATCGGAGGAGGAGGGTGTGTGTGGGTTTAGTGGACATCGGAGGAGGAGGGTGTGTGTGGGTTTAGTGGACATCGGAGGAGGCGGGTGTGTGTGGGTTTAGTGGACATCGGAGGAGGAGGGTTTGTGTGGGTTTAGTGGACATCGGAGGAGGAGGGTGTGTGTGGGTTTAGTGGACATCGGAGGAGGCGGGTGTGTGTGGGTTTAGTGGACATCGGAGGAGGAGGGTGTGTGTGGGTTTAGTGGACATCGGAGGAGGAGGGTGTGTGTGGGTTTAGTGGACATCGGAGGAGGAGGGTGGAATGACGGCTTTAAGAGGTTTGGGCGGAGAGTTCTGCCGGCTCCTGTCATCTCGTGAAGGAATATAAAAAGAAAACACGCAGAAAAATTAGGATGTTCTTATCAAGATATTGCTGTACCCCGAACATGGATCCATAGATGCGGATACTGTACATCGGTGTCCTATCATTTATCTATATGAATCTTTTTTATGACAAGGCTATGTATTTTATATATTCTTATCTACGCGCTTAAGGGCTTAGCCCCACATATAGGGGTTGATATGCGTGAAGGTCTTGGTATTATGTGGTTGCAATATGATGACTAGTATGTTATAAGGCCCGAGGGTAGATATGAAACAGATGTTGAAGTTCTAAGGCTTTCTAGAAAAATGTTGAAAGGGTAATTGCTAAAACTGAGTTGGGAAAGGATTGTCTTCCTTTGTAGGGAGGGAATAGAGTGTGCTCATACATTCCCAAAATAGGATAGTTGTGTATACGATCAAAATTCCTGTGATCCCTCTAGACGTCATAACTGTGATCATATACCCTCGATAAGGGTCAAGATGCAGTTTAGAACTCTTGTAGCTCAATATAGGTGTTAATGTTGATGATGACCTCATGAGTGCCAACTGCACCTGTCCTGAGCCATCCGTTCTTATTCTCTACATACCTTCACTAACTTTATTTTTCTCTCGAACTCTCTTCTCGTGTGATGTTTTGGTCTGCTTATACTTAACACATCACGGGGTCTTTGTGGATAACAAGGGCAAGAATGGCACCACTGCCCTACATAGAGTATATCGTAAGAGGCGACTAACCGTGTGACATGGCATAACACTGGCCATGGTTAGGTAGTTTGTTTAGAGCAGCATAGCTGGCGTCTGGGGACACTGGAAAATCATGGTAAAATTCAGATGTCCAGAAAAATTCATCACAGTCGTCCGCCAGTTTCATGATGGCATGTCAGCCCGCGTACTGAATGATGGTGAACTCTCTGCAGCATCCCCAGTCATAAATAGAGTCAAACAAGTCTGTGTGCTGGCCCCAATACTTTTTAGCATGACATTTGCAGCTATGCTTTCTGATGCAACACGTGACTGTGACACTGGCATTCAGATACCGGACGGATGGGCAGCTGTTCCCTCTGAGGCACCTAAAGGCCCTCACAAAGGTGAAAGAAACAACTATCTTAGATCTCATCTTTGCCGACGATTGTGCAATTAACACATGCTCAGAACACGACATGCAGGCAATCATGAATGAGTTCTCAACTGCGTGCACTAATTTTGGTCTTATTGTAAACACCAAGAAAACGGAGGTATTGTTTCTACGTGCTCCCGGGGAGCCCTACTACGAACCTAACGTGACTCCACAGGGCCATCGCCTAAAAGCAGTTGATAGTTTTACCTTCCTTGGCAGTGCCCTCACCAGAGAAGGAAGTATTGACTCTGAGTTCCACAACAGGATTTCCAATGCGAGTGCTGCGTTCGGAAGACTACGAGAAAATGTTTCGGAACGGCAGGGAATCAGTGTTGCCACCAAGATTAGTGCTGTTGTGCTAACTACCCTTTTGCACGCATGTGAAACATGGAAAGTCTATAGCAGGCATGTCAGGAAATTTAGTCATTTCCATGTAAACTGTCTCCTCAGACTGCTTAGGGTCGGTTGGTAGGAGAGAGTGCTCAACTCTGAAGTCCTCAGCAGAGCTAGACACTCTGGCATCCATACGCTGTTACAGAGAGCCCAGATCAGATGGACAGAGCATGTTGTTCGCATGTCAGATGAGCACCTCCCTGAACAACTGTTGTACGGTGAGCTCATGACAGGGCATTATTCACAAGGGGGGCAAAAGAAACGATACAGACACACTAAAAGTTACATTGAAAAGTTTCTCCATTGATGTTACTGGCTGGGAGCTGCTTGCTCCGAACCGCTCAGCCTGGCGCACTGCTGTCACACATGGAGCTTGCAACGTTGTGCATAGACGGAGAAGCAGGAAAAGCGAGCTGCACGAAAGAAAAGAACGGAAGACTGCCCAATTAAAAATGCTCTTCACGTGTGCCCTACGTGCGGTAAAGTTTGTCACGCTCAGATCGGACTGTACAGTCACATGCAGTCACATCTGGATAAACATGTCTAATGCTGTCGCCATCTTCTCTTGCGATGGGCAACTAACTAAACTAAAATGATGACTAGCAGGCTGCGGGTCTACTTTGCTCTAGTGTTTGAGTCTATTAAGATGGACTCGCACATCGGTTAAACACCCGCACATCGGTTAAACACCCTCCGCGGCACTTGTCCCAACACTGCAGAGTATTAAACTGCTCGAGCCTAGCCCGCTAAGAAGGAAACCCCTTTCCTGGCTACATCCAGCTCATCCCAGAGATGGAACCCGCACAGGGGCATCTGCTCCTGTGGAGGTACAGGTCGACTAAGACCTAACATCTACTTAACATAACCATTTTTATAAATTAGTATTAATAGGCTGTGAGTAATGCGCGGTCGAATGGTCTCGACGCCTAACTACTGACAAGGAGGGAAGTGGATCGAATCTCGGACCGGACCTGTAATCTTCTGCCTATAAACCGCTTGAGTACCCCAGCAATGGGAGCAAACTCATTCACACGGTTTTATTTTATACGGTATCGATAAGCTGTGATATACTTTTAATAAGGAAGCAAATTGAACACACTTCGAGGCAGCAATTTGTAACAAAGAATGTTTGTTCATGGTAACGATCACAAGACAAGTATTTATCTGCACTCGGGTAACATACATAACGAACAGCACAAAAGAAAGTGAAATAATTGGCAGCCTGAAATTCGATCACCATACCACAAGATGACTAAAGCGACTTAACTTAACGTCTTTATACTGGTTTAGAAGACTCTGCATATTATGTACACAACTAGTTTCATTTACATCACCTTGCTCTAAAAGCAATGCTCATCCAATTTATTCTTAAATGTATTAACTGTCCCTGCCCCCACTACCTCCCGTGGCAATGCATTCCAAGCATTCACCACTCTCTGACTAAAAAATTTTTTTTTCCTAATATCAACTTGTCGCAAGGGAGAGGTCAGTTAAAGTACTAGACCGATGAGACATCCCAAAGAACGTGTTACAATTGGCTAATCGTTCGTGATTCAGTAATTAATAAAAAATATATGTCCATCGTTATCGATGAGGACCGCCGACATCATCATTGTCACAGATTTCCCTGATGGGTGTGGGTGTGGGTGCACATGTTGCTGAGCCGGCCAATGCGGACACGAAAACATCAGCTGCATAACGGGCACACGAGATCTATAGAAGCTGTTGGTGTTCCCGCTGTTTGTGATTTATGGGTCTCGCGTCTGCTCTGCGCTTTGACAACATTGTGGTCTGCGCTGCTAGCAACACTCGCTTTGACTGCGCTTCTCCTGTCAGATCTGTTTTACGCAAGACATTCCCAGGTGGTGATATCTTTCTGGCAACTTTTCAGTGAAGTCCCTAAGACTGTCTTTGAAACGTTTCTTTGTGCACCCTTTCTCGCGCCATCCCTCTCTCAGCTCGCCGTAGAGGAGCTTTTTCGGGAACTGTTCGTCTGACATACGGACGAGATGTCTGGCCCATCCTAATCGTACTTTCTCTGGCAGTGCATGGATGCTGGGCATGTCAGTCCTTGAGGGGCATTCAGCAAATACCATTATGGAATATAGTCCGAGTTAGATTCAGACATATCAGTCACTTCCTAACATCTCTCTCTAATGACAAAGCGTTTCCATCCTCTGGATGTTCGATATTAAAATTCCAGACTGTCCCTTACCCCGCCATCTTTTATGTTGTTCGCCACAAATGTTAGTGGAGTGTAGATAAATACTTATTTTGTGATCACAAGTAAAAAAAAAACCCAAAGAAAAACCAAACATACTTTTAAAAACATACTTTTACTTCTTTTTTCACTTGGATCCTGCCTTTTCCTTTCATTGTCAGGTTATGAAGAGGTTTCTTTACCGGGCTCTATGTGTGCCCGTGCCTTTCAGCTTCAGGTTATGAAGATGTTTCTTGACCGGGCACTAGTATATGCTTCGTGTACAGGGAGTTTTATTGCTTCTGTTATTTCTGCTATCCATCGTTTGCGTGGTCGGCTCTTGGCTTTGTATACATTGAATCTGCATATCATTGCTTTCTGAGGGATACTATCTGGTGTTTGTAGCGTCACGTGGCCGAACCATTTGGTTAACTGTCGCTTGATGAGGTCTAGCACTGGTGTTGTACCTACTTGTATCTTGATGAGGTCTAGCACTGGTGTTGTACCTACTTGTATCTTGATGAGGTCTAGCACTGGTGTTGTACATACTTGTATCTTGATGAGGTCTAGCACTGGTGTTGTACCTACTTGTATCTTAATGAGGTCTAGCACTGGTGTTGTACCTACTTGTATCTTGATGAGATCTAGCACTGGTGTTGTACCTACTTGTATCTTGATGAGGTCTAGCACTGGTGTTGTACCTACTTGTATCTTGATGAGGTCTAGCACTGGTGTTGTACCTACTTGTATCTTGATGAGGTCTAGCACTGGTGTTGTACCTACTTGTTTCCTAAAACCTTCGTTTCTGATTCTATCCATTATTGTTACTCCAATCTTTATGTGTTTTCTTGTCACCTCTGTTAGTTACAAAATTTCTTTTATCTTTGCTTGCCAATGTTCAATTATGGCACTGACAGCAGGATATGGATAGGAATATCGTGTTGTATATCGTTCTTTTTGTATCCATTGTCACATATTTACATTGTAATATCGGGGAAATTTACTCAATTATTTCACTAGTTTTATTACATGTGTTGAATTTCAGTGTCTCCTTTTCCATTTGCTGAGATTATGTTACCCAGGTACGTGAAAATGTTTACCTTTTTTTACTATTTGATTTAGCATAGATATATTTGTGTTTGTTTCTGTTCTTGCAATTTTCTCACAATACTTCCACAATGCTCGCTTAGTTAACTAATAAATATGCTACAGAGGCAATGTTCAGCCCAAGCTTGACATTCCATACTGAATTGCCAATTTGCACTTTTACGTCTGTTGTGATTTGTACGTTATTTCTCATTTTATTCGTTTGCTATTCCATTTTTACGACGCAAATAAAATAATGGTTTGTGGAGGATTATAAACACAGAGAAGGCGTTTCCGATTGGTTTGTCGGATATTTTCGTCAATTCGCCGGGACAAATTGATTACTTCAATCTATTAGTGGAAAAATTAGGTAAACAGTTAATTACTTGTGGCCTGTTTCACGCTCTGGTGCGTTGATATACATTAAGTGTTCTAAGGTAATGATAAACAGGAACGCGATTCTATTCTTAAATTTTCATGTTTTCTAACAGACCGTGACAAAAAAACACAACAAGCAACACACAGTTGGATATTTTAAAAGGTGATTAAAAAAGCCGTTGGGAAATTAAAAGCCAACATGACATGGCTTACAAACCAGAGATGCTGAGTTCCAGAGGGAGGCAGACCGTTTCATAAAATCCATGCCGAAGTCGGATGCACTGGGCTACAACCGCAAAATAAAAACACAGTGGAACGCACGCCGACATGTGGAATAGAAAAATAAGGTCCCCCCCTTCCCCGCAAAAAAAAAGAAGACCAGAAAAGGGTAGTGCTAAATTGGCTACCGCCACAGCAGTGGCATACCAGAAAAGGAGACAGCAGACAGGTCAGCAAAGGAGGTAGGAACATGAGATAACAGAAAAGAACAAGCAACCACCTTCCATAGAATAAGATCTTTATCTAAGTCGACTAAACGAGAGGCAACTAACACTACCTTGATCGAGAAGAGAATGGGATCCTGTTCAGCACGTGAACGGGACATAACAGCACCACTCACAGAGGCTAACATTTGATCAATTACCCATCTAGTCGTATATGGGCTGGTAACCAACACAAACAGCCGAACATGTTCAGGGCGACTGTTATTTACTTAGCCGATTACATACTGAGCAGTGGCCCCGCTGTGGAACCTCCAGGCAAAGCTGTTTGGAAGCCTTAGAGAACTGGATCACGGAGACAAAGCTGTTTGGAAGCTTTAGAGAACTGGCTCACGGAGACAAAGCTGTTTGGAAGCCTTAGAGAACTGGCTCACGGAGACAAAGTTGTTTGGAAGCCTTAGAGAACTGGCTCACGGAGACAAAGCTGTTTGGAAGCCTTAGAGAACTGGCTCACGGAGACAAAGTTGTTTGGAAGCCTTAGAGAACTAGCTCACGGAGACAAAGCTGTTTGAAAGCCTTAGAGAACTGGCTCACGGAGACAAAGCTGTTTGGAAGCCTTAGAGAACTGGCTCACGGAGACAAAGCTGTTTGGAAGCCTTAGAGAACTGGCTCACGGAGACAAAGCTGTTTGGAAGCCTTAGAGAACTGGCTCACGGAGACAAAGCTGTTTGGAAGCCTTAGAGAACTGGCTCACGGAGACAAAGCAGTTTGGAAGCCTTAGAGAACTGGCTCACGGAGACAAAGCTGTTTGGAAGCCTTAGAGAACTGGCTCACGGAGACAAAGCAGTTTGGAAGCCTTAGAGAACTGGCTCACGGAGACAAAGCTGTTTGGAAGCCTTGTAGAACTCTCCACTACTGCAACGTTTATCCAGAGAATTGGACTTCACGTGTAGACGAAATGTAAGAAAAAGGTCGAATGAGGAGAACAAAAACAAGAAGATGGGTGGATGTTATGGGGAGAAAGTAAAGTTGGATACGACACAATTAAAGAAAGAAGCAGAGATGCAATGAAATGTAACCTTTTGGAAAGAGAGCCGGGTTAAAGATCCCCTGACAATGAACAGTACAAGATGAGAATACAACAAGATGGCCCGCAAGAAGAATGGCTTGGCTTGGCTTCGTTCATTCTCAATCTCCCGCTACCAAACACTGAACGGGTTTAAGTAGCAGAATGTAGTCCAGAGAACGGAATGCGTTGTGTTGTAGTTTACAGATTGACTGTGAAATTTGTACCTTTCGGAGCAACACATCCGACTTCAGCAAGCATTTTATGAGTACCGGGTAAGTATTCCCTCTTCGATCCCTTCTCCTTAGCTAGTCTGCCCTGCTGCAGGCTGTTATCCAGGATCACCGCGTGGAGGTGTAGAAGGGTCTTGGCAGCTTTGGTTCGCTGGCCCTGACGCTAGCAGTCAGCTATGAGTCGCTGACCACTGCAGCTAAGGCGCTGCTCAGCATCTTGATCCCATTTATCAGCAAGAAGAATGAATGGTAAGAAGCTATTGCGACACTGTGTGCAAATGTGAACTGTAGTAAGTCAGTTATTTTTCGATGTTAAAATATTGAGTGTAAAATAAGATTAAAAAAAGAATCCGACTTAAATTGTTGTCTTGCTGAAACAGATGAAGTATGGGTATTGTCCTCTGTTATGCGAATGTGTGATTAATGTTCTTCCCGTAAGCAGATTGCGTCAGTTGCTGGCAGTCAGCCTTTCAGTGCCGAGTGGAGTGAGCACCGGTCAGTCGCTGGCAGTCAGTCTTTCGGTGTTGAGTTTAGTGAGCACCCGTCAGTCAGCCTTTCAGTGTTGAGTTTAGTGAGCACCCGTCAGTCGCTGACAGTCAGCCCTTCAGTGATGAGTGTAGTGAGCACCCGTCAGTCAGCCTTTCAGTGCTGAGTGTAGTGAGCACCCGTCAGTCAGCCTTTCAGTGCTGAGTGTAGCGAGCACCCGTCAGTCACCCTTTCAATGCTGGGTGTAGCGAGCACCCGTCAGTCAGCCTTTCAGTGTTTGGTGTAGCGAGCACCCGTCAATCAGCCTTTCAGTGTTTGGTGTAGCGAGCACCCGTCAGTCAGCCTTTCAGTGTTTGGTGGAGCGAGCACCCGTCAGTCAGCCTTTCAGTGTTTGGTGTAGCGAGCACCCGTCAGTCAGCCTTTCAGTGTTGGGTGTAGCGAGCACCCGTCAGTCAGCCTTTCAGTGCTGAGTGTAGCGAGCACCCATCAGTCACCCTTTCAATGCTGGGTGTAGCGAGCACCCGTCAGTCAGCCTTTCAGTGTTTGGTGTAGCGAGCACCCGTCAATCAGCCTTTCAGCGTTTGGTGTAGCGAGCACCCGTCAGTCAGCCTTTCAGTGTTTGGTGTAGCGAGCACCCGTCAGTCAGCCTTTCAGTGTTGGGTGTAGCGAGCACCCGTCAGTCAGCCTTTCAGTGTTGGGTGTAGCGAGCACCCGTCAGTCAGCCTTTCAGTGTTGGGTGTAGCGAGCACCCGTCAGTCAGCCTTTCAGTGTTGGGTGTAGCGAGCACCCGTCGGGTTTTCATTCACGACGAAGAAACGGAAAGAATTGAGAAGCGGTGCTGCATCAAATTTTGTCAAAAGCTAGGAGATACCCAAATAGAAACCATTCGGAAGATTCATCAGGCTTACGGTGACGACTCCATGAGCATCACACAAATTGTGATGCGGTAAACACGCTTCAAAGATGGCTGCACATCGGTGGGTAGCAGACTACATTCCGGTAGACCCTCAACAAGCCGACAATGATGAAATTATTGACCAAGAATGGACCTTGTTCGTACAGAGCTGTTGTGTTACCATCGGAGAACTAGCGGATGAGGTGGGGGATAAGTATTGGTTCGGTAGACTCCATTTTGTGGTTGGGGGGGGGGGGAGCAATGGTTCGGTAGACTTCATTTTGTGGTGGTGGGATTAATAAGCAATGGTTCGGTAGACTCCATTTTGTCGTGGTGGGGGGGGGGGGGGGGGGAATAAGCATTGCTTCGGTAGACTCCATTTTGTGGTGGGGGGGGGGGGATAAGCATTGGTAGACTCCATTGTGTGGTGGGGGGGGGGGGATAAACATTGGTTCGGTCGACTCCATTTTGTGGTGGGTGAAGAGATAAGCCTTGGTTCGGTCGACTCCATTTTTGTGGTGGGGGGGGGGGGGATAAACATTGGTTTGGTAGACTCCATTTTGTGGGGAGTGGGGGGATAAGCCTTGGTTCGGTAGACTCCATTTTGTGGTGGATGGGGGGGGGGGGAATAAGCATTGGTAGGCTCCATTTTGTAGGGTGGAGGGATACAAATGGGTTCGGTCGACTTCATTTTGTGGGGGGGGGGGATAAACATTGGTTCGGTAGACTCCATTTTGTGGGGGGGGGAGAATAAACATTGGTTCGGTAGACTCCATTTTGTGGAGGGGGGGGGGATAAACATTGGTTCGGTAGACTCCATTTTGTGGGGGGGGGGGAATAAACATTGGTTCGGTAGACTCCATTTTGTGGAGGGGGGGGATAAACATTGGTTCGGTCGACTCCATTTGGTGGGGGGGGGGGATAAACATTGGTTTGGTAGACTCCATTTTGTAGGGCGGGGTGGGGGGGGGGGGAATAAGCATTGGTTCCGAACACGCCATTTTGTGGCGGGGAGATAAGCATTGGTTCGGTACGCGCCATTTTGTGGTGGGGGTGGGGGGGGGGGATAAGCATTGGTTCGGTACACGCCATTTTAAACTGGGATTTGATTATGCGGAGAGCGTCCGCGACACTCGTGCAGAAGCTGTTAACGATGAAGGCGAATCAACTCCGTCTTAAAGTCTCACAGGCCATGCTGGACAGTTCCGCCAGGCTCTCTGTTCTCCCGACATATTCACAGCATTCTCACAGCAACCATATTAACAAGTTGCATTACAAAGGCAAGGTTTTTCTCATTTCTATCCCACTTTTAAGATTTTTATTTGAAGCACCCTCGAACATTCAATTTACATTCACTAACCAGACTCTTTACTGCGAGATAGAATTGCTCTACCCAGTCCCCTATCGGTACGTCAAATCATATTGTCGCCCCCATAGGTTAATTAACAGGAAATCTCATTTTCCGAGTATTTGCAGTATGCTTGTTTTTGCTGTCGTTGTCACTTCTTTGAAGACGTTCACCTAAAAAACGCTGGATTACTGTATGAGCTTCAACGGAGTTGTAATGTAGCCAGAAGCACTAACCTGAATGAGTAATTACAGCGTGTAATGGGTTCACAAAGCGACGACAAGCCAACCTCATCTCGGCATAGACGCATAACTGCTTTAGGCGCACATATGTAGTTGCCTTCTATTTGGAGCTTGAGATGCCTATAGTTTTCTTACAAGTGAAAATACTTGTATCTGTCTACACACCCTGAGTGTTTGATATGGCGGTATTTTTCTTACATCAAAAAGTTCTGACATCAGTAAAATGCACCACAAACAAGCAAAAACAAACACGCAAAAGAACACATCCGAGACAATTGGCCGTCAGAAACAACATACGTGTGTGGTTAC
The DNA here is from genome assembly GCA_036924085.1 of Ariolimax columbianus. NCBI lineage: Eukaryota > Metazoa > Mollusca > Gastropoda > Stylommatophora > Arionidae > Ariolimax > Ariolimax columbianus. Next base: position 33,713,182 of record JAVGWX010000007.1, on the reverse strand, counting down.
TACAAGTGGAAATATCTTATCTTAGCTTAAACAGTTTAAAAGTAAACATGTCCAGCAGAACTGTATATTTATCAACGGAATATGCGAGCGTTGTTTGAAATTCTGTTGTCAGTTCCGTTCAAGTGTCATCTCTCCCCATCGAAGGTCGGCTACAATGGATCTCCAGTGTACCCTTATCTCTTACCGTAATGGTGCAGTTTGACAGGCTATTCCAGCCCATCTCCTGATGTTATCCACCGGCTTATGCCGTTACCTGCCTCTTGGACGACTGTCTTCCACCCTTCCCTCTAGTATAGTTTTCAACTTGTTATATGGCCAACATAAATTAACTGTTTAAACTTGATTTCGGCCATTAATTCTCTTTTCATCAACCACTTTAAAAATCCCCCACATTTGTTTTCTTCTGTTTGCAAGAAATTAAGCGGTGAAATTAATGCTCCGGAATTTGTGTTCGGAAACTATTTCTCCACAATGTTATGAAATTTATGTTCAGTATATCTGAACAATTCGTTTATACATGTTACATTTCCACATAATTTATGTCTTTTACTACGACCTTACGCCAGCACGAAAAAAGAGCATGTATGTCTTTTCTGTATCATTTTGTTTCCTGTTCATGTAGTCATGTTCCGTTGGCGTCTGTGGTCGGTTGTGAGACTTCAAGGAATCCACCAAGAGCTTACCTTCGAATATCGACGAGGGTGGATAATTGCCTGCGCAATTACATTGTTTACTGGAAGATGTAGGACCAGATGTGGACCTCTGGTGAGATGATCCTCCAGAATAAGGGCACGCTGCAACACGTCTGCAATAACGGCTGTGGAAGAACGCCTAGATCATGCAGCTCGGCCTCCCCATTTACTGGAGCTTTAACTTTCTGATCCGAGCATCAAATGATGCTGCAATAGGCTGCGCAACTTGCATACACATCATATACACGTTTGTGGATGTGTCCTACACTTTCTTTCTCCGCCAGAAGAATTCAGTTGCAACTCGTTTGCAGCGCTTGTCGCACACATACACCATTTTATGGGACTACTAATAATAATAGCTGTCCATCGTTGTCCATGAGGACCGCCGACATCATCCATGTCACAGATTTCCCTGTTGGGTGTAGGTAGGTGCGCATGTGGCTGAACAGGCCAATGCGGGCACGAAAACTTCTGCTACATATCGGGCACACGAGGTTTGTAGAAGGGGATGGTGTTCCCGCTGTTCGGCATTTCCGGGTCTCGCTCTGGGCTTTCACAACACGGTCGTCTTCGCCGGTAGCTACACCCGTTTTGACTGCGCTTCTCCAGTCAGATCTGTTTTGTGCAAGACACTCTCAGGTGTCGATGTCTATCTGGCAACTTTTCAGCGAGTCCTTCAGACCGTCTTTAAAATGTTTCTTTGGGCGCCCTCTCTCGCGCCATCCCTCTCTCAGCTCGCCGTAGAGTAGCTTCTTTGTGAGCCGCTCGTCTGACATACGGACGAGGTGTCCGGCCCATCCTAGTCGTGCTTTTTCTAGCAGTGCATGGATGCTGGGCATGTTAGCCCTCGAGAGAACCTGGATGTCAGTGACACGATCCAGTAATCTCTATGTACCTCCTTTGTGTTGGTTACCTGTAAGTGGTGAGGTGACTTGTGTGTCTTAATGATCACAAGAGCTATGCCAGGGAAGGCGGAAGCTTCCAGAAGGGTCACCAAAATATGACAGATCATGGTGAATATTTCCACATAAAAATGGACAACTCATCTTCAGTAAATTAGATTGGATCAAGGCAAACAACAGAGCTGCACCGCGAGCTTAACCGCCCTCTCCACGTCGCCTACGTTGACCTACGTGCTACCTTTGATTCTGTGGACAGACACACACTGTGGAAGGCCCTACAATACGTGGGTATCCCAGGCTCCCTGCTGACCCTCATTGAAGAGCTTCACAGTCACACTAGCGCCAAAATTTGATTCGGACGGGATCTCACAGTGGAGCTCTCTACATCGTCTGATGTCTGACAGGGCCACGGGCTGGATCTCACAGAGGAGTTCTCTTCATCGTCTGGTGTCCGACAGGGCCACGGGCTGGATCTCACAGAGGAGTTCTCTTCATCGTCTGATGTCCGACAGGGCCACGGGCTGGATCTCGTAGAGGAGTTCTCTTCATCATCTGATGTCCGACAGGGCCACGGGCTGGATCTCACAGTGGAGTTCTCTTCATCATCTGGTGTCAGACAGGGCTGCGTCTTCGCCCCTGCACATACAATCTTACAACCAGTTTTGCGACTGATCAACTAGATAATAGGGTCAACCAAAGAAACATGCTCAGACAACCTTACAAAGAGCTATACGATTGATCACCTAGAGGATAGCGTCAAATGGAAAGTCATGTTCAGACATCCATACTACCAGTCTTAGAACTGATCAACAAAAGTATAGAGTCTAAAGTAGAAACATGCTCAGATTTGCTTAGAGCCGGTCTTAGCACTGACCAACCAGATGATAGGAACAAATGGAGAAAGATGCTCAGACAACCGTACAACCAGTCTTAAGGCCGATCAACAAGAGAATAGGGTCAAATCGAGAGACATGCGCATACACAATTTTAATCAATCTTAGGAATCGTAGGACTGGTGAAAATATAGAAAAGAAGATCAAGAACAATAAAACAGACCTCATCATCATCATCATGTAGCATGTCGGTGGCAGAACGTCGCTCTCTTCACAGCCATTTGACTTTATGAATCTCGATCAGCAGTCAGTCTACTCGATCAGCAGTCAGTCTACTCGCCTGCTCCATGTTCATGTCTAGGGTGTCCTTGATGTCTTGTGTCCATTTACACCTTGGTCGGTCTCTGTTTCATCTTCATGGAACTGTTTTTTTCCAGTTCGTAATGGCGCTTGATGTGGCCGAAAAACCTTAGTTTCCGAGACATAACGTGGTGCAAAAGCTTATTCTCTTCGACACTAAGATCCTGAAGGATGGCTTTATTTGTGATTTTCTTTACCTAAGATATTTTGAGGATTCTTCTGTAGCATTTTGTCTCGAACGTCCCAACCCTTTGTCTTAATATTTGTGTGATGTCCATGTCTCGCTTCCGTGCATTGCCACCGGAAATATTCATGTTCTGAGAATCTTCAATTTAAATTCTCTGTTAGTATTGTGACACACATTTTGTATACTATTCAGTTTCTCAATCGCTATGGACAGTCGTCGTCTTATCTCCCTTGCACACTCCGCATCGTTTGTTATCAAAGAGCCTAGATATTCCAAGAAATCCACACGTTCAATATCTTCATTACCAAAAGTGATCTTGGGCTGGGGGTATGTGTGTCTGTGCAGACCAGATTACAGAAACAGAAATACATTTCAATCAGTGGAAAGACAAAAAGGTAGTGCCATAGCTTACACTACAGTCATAGATGAAGTGTTTAATGCTTCCTTTCATTATGTCTCACAACTCTGACTAAACATATGTAAAGAGTCACGAGAATTTCAACATGGCGGGCTTTACTCCGATCAGTGACCTCCACAATTCATCACCATTGCTGCACCAGCCGTTAGCAGTCATTAACACAAGTAGTTTTATCCTTATTTTATTTCCAAGTTTTAAATTTCCATTTTTATAGCTTTTTTCATTTGCATTGATTTACCTGTTCTGCTTTCAGGTGAGTCCCAAGGGGAACATCAGAACATGCGAGACGAGAGTTGAGTGGAGGTTTGTCAATCACTTTCCCTTTTGTGTGTGATGTATCTAGTTTAGTTTAAATACGGTAATGATCGCAGTGTAATAATTTATTGCATCTAGGATTGGCATAGAAATGTAGAGCTGGATAAGATCGCCAGAAACTTTAACAGAAAGAGCACTTTGTTTCATCAAAAACTTGATGGCATCTACACAATTATTACAGAAAGGACGCTTTGTTTCATCAAGAACTTGATGGCATCAACACAATTATTACAGAAAGAACACTTTGTTGCATTAATGACTTGACATAATCTGCATAATTATTACAGAAAGGAGACTTTGTTGCATCAATGACTTGAAATCATCTGCATAATTATTAAATAGCACGTTGTTATATCACTAACTTGATATTGGTTATAGACCAGTAAGTTTAACTAGCATAGTCTGTAAAATGTTAGAATAAATAATCAAAGAAAACATTGTAATGCATCTAGACAGGTTTAATATAATCATAAATAGTCAGCGTGGGTTTACTAGAGGGAGATCGTGCCTAACAGATCTAATGGAATTCATGGAGGAGGTTACTAAAATGATAGATGAAGGGGAACCAGTGGACGTTGTTTATTTAGCTTTTGATAGAGTACCTCATCGAAGATTATTTAAAAAGTTAAAATCACATGGCATAGGTGGGATGTTGCCGATTTTATTGAAAATTGGTTAATGGGAAGAGGGCAGAGAGTGGGCATAAATAAGGAGTAATCATGAGTGGTGTGAGGTAAAAAGTGGAGTGCCACGGGGCTTGGTTTTGGGACCAAAATTGTTCTTGATATATATTGAAAAGATTTGGACATTGATATAGGATCTAAAATTGAACAATTTATGGACGACACAAACCTATGTAGGAGTGTCTCATCTATAGCAGAGGTGGATACATTTAGGTCGGATTGAGATAAAATTCGAGACTGGTCTGTGAAATGGCAAATGGAGTTTAATTTAGATACATGTACAGTCATCCACATGGATAGATCCAATATGGAACATAATTACAGAATGGGCGAGAACAATATTAGAATGACAGATAAGTTAAAGGACCTAGGTGTTATAATAGAGTATGCAGGTAAAGTGAGTGAGCAAGTCCAGGTAGCAGTGAATAAGGCAAATGCAATTTTAGGTATGATAAAAAGAAATATTAAACATAGGAGTAAGGACGTGATAGTGAAACTGTATAAAGAATTAGTTAGACCTAGATTGCAGTACTGTGTGCAGGTGTGGGATCCTTATCGTAGAAGAGATATAAACATGCTGGAAAGGATACAAAGAAGAGCGACAAATCTGATTGTGGGATTACAGAATTAGTTACGAGGAAAGACTCAGAAAAACCGGCCTACAGTGTCTAGAAAGAATTCGATGTGACTTAATACAGGTTTATAAGATAATCACTGGAAAGGTTAAAAAAGACTATAGCAAGTTTTTTTCAAAATACAACCACGAACGGGAACAAGAGGGCACAGATACAAATTAGCCAAAGAAAAGTCCAGATTGGATATTAGGAAATATTTGTTTAGTCAGAGAATGGTGATTGTTTGTAATGCATTGTCCCAGGAGGTAGTGAGATCAGCGACAGTTAATGCATTTAATAATATATTGGATTCGCATAGCTTTTAGAGCAGGGTAATGCAAATGTAACTGGTTGTCTACAGACTCTGATGAGTTTTCTAAACCAGTATAAAAACGTCAAGTTATAATTATTACAGAAAAAACACTTTTTTTTTGCAATAATGACTTGATATCACCTATATAGTTATTACAGAAAGAACAATTTGTTGCATTAATGGCTTGATATCATCTACAATTTATTACAGGATCAACATAAATGACTGGATATAGTCTACATAATTATTACATAAGGAGCATTTTATTGCACCTACGACTTCTAGTATCATAGAACATCTTTACAACATGAACACTTTGTTGCATCAATGACTTGACAATACTGCTGTCGTACAGTACAATTTGGCTATTGGCTGTTTTTGTAAATCGCCCATATGAAAGTAACAGTATCTCATCACGAATCAGAGACGGCATCAGCAGTTCAGTCCGGCGTTCATTCGCTGATTTTATCGTGTGGAAGACGATTGCACGGCCCAGCCACTTGCTCATGGTGCGAGTCTCACACGACCATCACTCATCGGGGCCCTGGTCCCTGAAGGACCGGGCGGATTCGGTAGTCAGTTCTGGAACCAGAGGCAGAACGGTTTCCACGCGGATTCTAGGCATTGGTATCGCCCTGGTTGGTGTTCTTTTTCTGGCAGTTGGTCTGATCATGGGCTTGGAGTTCCCTGGCTATGTCCACAAGCAGAACAAGGAGAAGCAGTGTGTTGTCTACCCTGGACACGAGAAGTACACTTCTTGGGTGAGTTGACATCGTTTTCTTCCTTTGTATCTTCTCATCTTAGAGGAATACGTCAGCGACTGTCACAGTTGCTTTCATCTCTATTGCAGCAACTAGTATTAGTATATTAGAAAACAGAACAAAACAGCAACTAGTATTAGTATATTAGAAAACAGAACAAAACACAAACTAGTATTAGTATATTAGAAAACAGAACAAAACAGCAACTAGTATTAGTATATTAGAAAACAGAACAAAACAGCAACTAGTATTAGTATATTAGAAAACAGAACAAAACAGCAACTAGTATAAGTATATTAGAAAACAGAACAAAACAGCAACTAGTATTAGTATATTAGAAAACAGAACAAAACACAAACTAGTATTAGTATATTAGAAAACAGAACAAAACATCAACTAGTATTAGTATATTAGAAAACAGAACAAAACAGCAACTAGTATTAGTATATTAGAAAACAGAACAAAACAGCAACTAGTATTAGTATATTAGAAAACAGAACAAAACAGCAACTAGTCTAAAGCGAATTGCTAAGGGAATTGCCATAGGAGAGCGGTGGTCAGCTGAAAATGGGGTCCTATGTTTCATTGGGAGCTAAAAGAGGACATATCAATGAAGAATCGTCACTTGTAAAACTACTTCTACTACAACTAGTACAACAATAAGTGCTACTACTAATACTGCTACTACTTCTACAACCACCTTCAACACTACTACTTTTACTACAACTACAATAACAACAGCAACAACAACTACTACTACTGCTACTAATGCTGCCGCTGCTACTACTACTAACTATGACTACTACTGCTACAACTACTACAACTACTACTACAACTACTGCTACTACTGCTTTTGTTAACTGTGACTAGTAATACTACTTCTACTAACTACTTCTACCACTGCTACTACTACTACTACTCCTACTAACTACATTAACAACAACTACTATTACTACCAACTACAATAACAACTATAACTACTACTACAACTACTACTACTAACTGCAATAACAAATACTAATAATACCACAACTATTAACTTCAATAACAACAACTACTACTAATTATAATAACAACAACAAGAACTACTACTACTAACAACAATAACTACTACTACTACTTCTAACTATTACTACTAACCACTACTACTACTATTTCTACTACTACTACTTCTTTTTCTACTACTAACTACTACTTGTACTACTACTAATTACAATAGCAACAACTGCAACTACTACTAAATATTAGTACGACGGCTACTACTACTAACTACAACTACTAGTACTACTACCTACTCCTACTAATACCTATTACTGTTATTACTGACTACTAGTACTACTACTACTGCCACTATTACTACTACTACTACTACCACTACTAATGCTACTACTACTTCTACTACTACTACTACTACCACTACTAATGCTCCTTATCGCTTTCATTGTCTCTTTCTTTTTCTTTTTTCTACATTTTGCCATTATTTATATATTAATTTCAATGACTGCAACAAAAACAGCATTCAACAAGACTCAGAGTACTGCTATACAACTGCTCATTTGCTGATAAAAGCTGCTTGTGACGAGTTTGAGTGACCGGTCACTTTCCGCACTAAACTCAAAGCTGCCAGTTTTATATTTACAGCTGCGTAACACTGGAGTGGTCCGCCAACAGGTCACGAACCTCGCCATATTTCTACATGAACTACTGTTTCAACTGCTGTGCCATACTGTTATGCTCAACATCACAATATCTGCTTTTTCTTTTGTTTGAGCCCGTATTGTTAAAATGTTCTTAATTATGTGGTTTACTTGTCTTCAGGCATTCAGTTTTCTCTCAAGCGGTAAATAAACGGAGAGAAAACCGTAAACAAAATGATGGATTGTTAATGTTTTTAATGAACAATCTTTCATTGTTTATCCAGGTTAATGGATATCTGAACTTCATTGTCTGATGCGTATTTGTATTAGTGAAGTAGATGTACTGATGTGAGATGTAGGTTGTTTGTCTGAGCCAAACAGCACCAATAATAAATACGCGCAACTAGGGGCGTCCATTTTGTGGGGTCATTGGTTGCTAGGGGATGAGTCATTTCCGGTATCTGTCAATTTATTTTTTGTTCAACGAATTTCAGGAGATGCAGCCTTTCGTAGTGTGTCGTCTATGTGGCCGTTCATCTTCTTCTTTCTTCTTCTTCTTTTCCTTGTTCTTCTCCTTTTTCTTCATCTTCTACATCTTCCTCTTCTTTTCCTTGTATTCATCCTCCTCCTCCTTCTTTTCCTCCTTCTTTATCTTCTTCTTCTCCTCGTTATCCATGTTTTAAAAAGTATGTCTACACGTGAAATACAGTTCTCTGGATAACGGTTGCTGCGGTGGAGAGTTCTGCAAGGCTCGCCGCTAGCTTTTTATGGAGATTAATATCAGAATACGTAGTGGCCTGCCTACGTGTATTGTGATGCAGTGCTAGCCATTCTGCTGCATACTTGCGAAGAATGGACGATGTCTAGCAGATACGTCAGCTAGCGTAATCGTTTTCACTAGATCTGTCTGAGTCGACTGCTCAGAATCCGGTGACAGGACACACTGCGCGACTCATCATCATCATGTAGCATATCCTTTGTAGAACGTCGTTCTCATTACAGTCTGTCTGAAAGAAACTAGTTCTCTGGCCAAAATTCCATCCTCCGCCACAGTCATATCCAGGCATTCCTGGATATCTTGGTGCCATCGTCTTCTTGGTCTACCCCTTCCTCTTTTGCCTGACACCATACCTTCCATCACCATTCTCTCAAGACCGTTGTGTCTCTTGATGTGACCAAAGTATTTGGACTACATCTGCGAAATTAATGGCACGTCTAACACGTTGGGCATCCACATGCTGCTGCAAAATACGTAGATAAGTTAGAAAAGACATGCTGTGTGCAGATGAACTCATCCCCAATAAATTAATGGTGAGCTCAGAACAGGTAGATGCTTATCAGTGGGATAAAGGAAACGCAGTACAGACTTCTTGAAAGTATGATATTAGAATGATAGATAAGGAAAGGGATCTAGTGGTTATAATCGAGCATTCAGGTAAAGTGAGTGAGCAAGTCCAGGTAGCAGTGTGTAATGTAAATACTGTTTCTGTTTCTAAGAATCGACGTCACTGCACTCTAGGCATACCCATAGGTGCTCAGTCTCTCTCATGAAATGGCGTAAGGTATGGATACTGATGGTCCCTGTAGCTTGCTGGTTGTACACTCTTGGGCCGTCCTCTCATGCGCTCCACTCCGCTCGAACCTCGTTTAATGTCTAAACATTGCAGTCTATGGATTGCTGCTTCATCTATTGCGGTGTCCTCATTCAGCAGGCGGTCATTGATTTATTTCAAAATGTCACTCTAATTCATCGCTCTGAACCGCTCAGACTGGCGCACTGTCATGACAAACGATGTTCTCGTCAATGAGGAATGAACCTTAACCGCGGCGCAGAAAAAGTTTGCTGCACGAAAGGAATGCAAGACGGCATTCCATCGTGTAGAAGGATGGGTCTTCTTCTTCTTCTTCTTCTGCGTTCGTTCTCAATTTCCCGCTACCATACCCTGAAAGGGCTTAAGTAGTAGAATGTAGTCCAGAGAACGGAATGCGTTGTGTCGTAGTTTACAGCTTGACTGCGATATTTGCACCTTTTGGTCCAACACATCCGACTTCAGCAAGCATTTTTTGAGTACCGGGTTAGCATTCCCTCTTCGATCCCTTCTCCTTAGCCAGTCTGTCCTGCTGCAGCCTGTTATCCAGGATCACCACGTGGAGGTGTAGAAGGGTCTTGGCAGCTCTGGTTCGCTGGCCCTGACGCTAGCAATCAGCTATGGGTCGCTGACCACTGCAGCTCATGCGCTGCTCAGCGTCTTGATCCCGAAGGATGGGTCTAAGGCACTATTATCCGACTATACGATCATATCTGAATTCATGTGTCTGACGCTATCGCCACCATCGCTTTCCACGGGCAACTATTTCATGCAAGAAAGATATGGATCGGCACGATAGACCTGGCCCAATCCACCATATGCGTCAAGAAACTACTTTGTTCCGAATGAGAACTGTCTTCTGGGGCCCATTTTTGCGTTGACGCCAATTTTATTGTAACTGCGATGTTTTTAAGAGCTTCATGTAGGTTGTCGTAGAAACCGGCATGCTCTTGTTCATATGTATCTGATATTTGTACATACGTCGGCAGGATGGTAGAAAGATGTCACTTGGAGATGGTAATGTCTAGGTGGGGACCGAGTGGTCTCGAGGTAAGACGCCAGCCTCGGATGCTGGAGATTGCGGGATTAAATCACGATGAAGACCGGAAAGTTTTCACATGGACTTTCTGGTATTCCCCAGAATACCAGAATATTTGATCAGTGATCAGTGTCACGCACTTTAAAATTCCCTCGGCAGTTGGACATCGAAAAGAGTAGGCTTATCGGCCTCTGCCAGTATAAAATTCAAGATAAAAATCCATCTAAATTAATTGTACCTCCTCCCAGGCATAGTATTTCGCCGGAAGTTTAAAATACCTACTACGGATAGACGAAAGCCTTCGGCTACCTGGCAACATACATCAACATGCCTGTTTGAATACCAGGATTCCAAGCATTCCAAACCAATGATATCGTTTTGTTTACCACTCCATGTCGTATATGGTAATCTCGATAGTTACAACATTCGATTACGCTACCTCTGTAGGGTCGAAGATTCTCAAACTATTTCAAGGGCACACCTCATTTACGCGGTCTAGATGCCTGGCAGAGTGTGGAGTAGCTGGATGACGTTTGAAGTTAAGCTCTTGAACAAATGCCTCAAATATTGAGAACAATTAATAAATGTACCCCCATATCATCTGGGGTAGTTGTCTCGCCGCCGCGATTCAATTTCAACCAGTGTTCGTAAAGCGGTCTCAGTCCCGCCAGGCGGAGCGATAGCGCGGGCTTGCGGAAAACGCTTGCCCGCCTTTCCCCGTTGAGCTTTCGGGATGCGGTTTTTTTTTGCGTCTCCTCCACCGAGGTGCGCTGCTCTGGTCCGTATCAAAAAACGTTGTCCGTCGGTGGTGATTTATCTAAGGCTTATAGCAGACCTCGACAGTTCGTCTCGCTGGTGGTCAGACTCTCGCAAAGAGCATGTGACCGGCAAATGGAAAGCAGGAATCGTGCCTGAAGGCCCTGTGTTCTCCCGGGGACCAACCCTCGGGAGAAGGGCAGGCCGGCAGGCCAAATTGTCTCTAGTCCCAGTGAAATTCATCGCCGAGATCGTTGGGATCCGTTCTGCACAGAGCGCTGCCATCCCTCCTCGAGCGAGCCCGGTCGGTCGGTCGTCTGGTGCGTGTAGGGGGCCCCTGTCAGGCGGTCCTAGGTCGACGGAGTGAGGGACGGGTGGAACAACCGTTCGTCCGTCCGTCCCGTCAGTCGGTCCCTGCGGCCGTCCAAGTGAGGCTTTTTACACACCCGTCCTCCGCCGACCGGTGTGTGCTGTACGTACGTCTCCGACAGATATCTGGTTGATCCTGCCAGTAGTCATATGCTTGTCTCAAAGATTAAGCCATGCATGTCTAAGTTCACACTGTCTCACGGTGAAACCGCGAATGGCTCATTAAATCAGTCGAGGTTCCTTAGATGACACGATCCTACTTGGATAACTGTGGCAATTCTAGAGCTAATACATGCTTACCAAGCTCCGACCCTTGCGGAAAGAGCGCTTTTATTAGTTCAAAACCAATCGTCGTTTCCCCTCGCGGGGTTGCGGCGTCCCCACTGGTGACTCTGGACAACTTTGTGCTGATCGCATGGTCTCATGTGCCGGCGACGCATCTTTCAAATGTCTGCCCTATCAAATGTCGATGGTACGTGACATGCCTACCATGTTTGTAACGAGTAACGGGGAATCAGGGTTCGATTCCGGAGAGGGAGCATGAGAAACGGCTACCACATCCAAGGAAAGCAGCAGGCGCGCAACTTACCCACTCCCGGCACGGGGAGGTAGTGACGAAAAATAACAATACGGGACTCTTTCGAGGCAAGTCTGGTGCCAGCAGCCGCGGTAATTCCAGCTCCAATAGCGTATATTAAAGTTGTTGCAGTTAAAAAGCTCGTAGTTGGATCTCAGGCGCAGGCGGGAGGTCTGGCTCGCGCCGGTTCACTGCCCGTTGTCTCCTGCCCCTACCGTCTGCCGGCTCTCTCCCACGGATGCTCTTCGCTGAGCGTCCTGGGTGGCCGGCGCGTTTACTTTGAAAAAATTAGAGTGTTCAAAGCAGGCCTCGGCTGCCTGAATAATGATGCATGGAATAATGGAATAGGACCTCTGTTCTATTTTGTTGGTTTTTGGAACTGAAGGTAATGATTAACAGGGACAAACGGGGGCATTCGTATTGCGGCGTTAGAGGTGAAATTCTTGGATCGTCGCAAATCGAGCTACTGCAAAAGCATTTGTCAAGAATGTTTTCATTAATCAAGAACGAAAGTTAGAGGCGCGAAGACGATCAGATACGGTCGTAGTTCTGGCCATAAACGATGCCGACTAGCGATCCGCAGGAGTTGCTTCGATGACTCTGCGGGCAGCTTCCGGGAAACCAAAGTGTTTGGGTTCCGGAGGAAGTATAGTTGCAAAGCTGAAACTTAAAGGAATTGACGGAAGGGCACCACCAGGAGTGGAGCCTGTGGCTTAATTTGACTCAACACGGCCAACACTGAAACGACTGACATGCCGAGACCACTTTCCTTGGGTCTAATACGGAACTCGTGCTGGATATAGACCCTAAGAAATCTGGGGTTATGCCCTCTGTGGCTCGGTTGGTCTGCATTCAGTGTTTGATAAAGGAATTGACGGAAGAGCACTATCAGGAGTGGAGCCTGCGGCTTAAATTGACTTAACACGCCAATACTGTAGAATGACTGTCAAATCGAGAGCACCTTCGTGGGGTCAAATAGTGAACATGTAACCACGGAAGACAGGTCAGTCTCTTAACCCCCTAATGAAAGAGCGCCTGCTACGGTAATCTGGTCTTAACCCTGCAGAAATCGCAGGTTCCAGAAACTTGGCCATTGACAAACTAAAAGCCCTCTATTGATACGTCCTGGCTAATACTGAACGGGTGCCGGAAATAGACCCTCGGAAGACAGGTCAGTCTTATCCTACTAATGACAGGGCGTTGCTACGGTAATCCTGCTTAACTCGAGAGGAGCCGCAGACATTTGGTTCACGTACTAGGCTGATAAGCCAACGGCGCGAGGCTACAAGGTGAGGGTTTACGGCCGAACGCCTCTAAGCCAAAATCCCGCCCAAAAGCAGCTCAGCACGAATGCAAAGGGAGGCTTCGGCATGGTGGGGACCTGGGGCCCCCGCTCCAGCCCCGCCCGGTCGAGCCGCAGAATGAGGTCTCTGCCGTCCGCTGATCAAAGCGGGCGGGAAGCTGCTCGATATCCACCCCATACGGCGAGGAGGTATGAAACCATTTGTAGAAGACTTAGTTCTCGGTCGGGGTGCCCTAAGCAGTAGATCAGCTACCTCACTGCGAACTGCTGAGACTCAACCCTTGACCATGAGATATGTCCGCTCCCCAGGCGAACAACATCTCCGTGCAAGACCAGGCTTGTCCCCTGGTCAAATGCACTATTTCGAGAGGAATCACAGGTCGCTGACATTTGGTCCACGTGCTTGCTGATAAGCTACCATCTGAGGGATTACGGCCGAACGCCTCTAAGCCAGAATCCCGCCCTAAATCTCAGCACCGCTGTGATGGGAGGCTACGACATGGCTGGGGCTAGCGTCTCAGCCCGGCCCGATCGAGCCGCAGAAATGCACCTGGCAAAATGCACTCCTGCCTCGCTCTTTGCCTCTGTCTGCTATCAGTCATGCCAATGGACGAAGAAGAGATGCAGTCCAGCGGACATTGCACCTCCTGCCCTATTGTGACATTCTCCCGGGTGGCGGGGAATGCTAGGCGTACCATCACTGCAGATGAGCCGAGAAAATAAAGGGAGCAAAGAGATACCTCACTCACATGCATATGCTACGTTTCTGGCAGGACGTGACGATCCTGGGACAAAGTCACACTGGACTGCCTCTCTTCCGGGATAGTACAAACTAGTACATAGTCCATCATATCATTGCCAAACCCTATAGACACGAGTAGGGAAGACTCGATAGTCCTGCAAGACAACTTCCCAAGAGAGACAACTCTGACCAAAAACAACTGCTGCCTTGCAGTTAGGCTGGGGACAGCCAAAGGCTAAGGAGGGCAACCCTACAGAAACGCCTGTTGAAATCGGATGCACTGAGCCACAGGCTTAACAAAATAAAACAGTGCAACGTAAATATCGCTGTAAACAGCGTGCGATGAAGAAGAAGAAGTACCCCCATATCGTTTATTCATAGTGCCCCTTCCCTTAAAAGCTACGCCCCTGTGTAATCAATACTGAAAACAGAGATTTATTTACCTAGTTCAGACTTTTTGTCTCGTACTTAGATAACAGAGATTTATTTATCTAGTTCAGACTTTTTGTCTCGCACTTAGATAACAGAGATTTATTTACCTAGTTCATACTTTTTGTCTCGCACTTAGATAACAGAGATTTATTTACCTATTTCAGACGTTTTTGTCTCGCATTTAGATAACAGAGATTTATTTACCTATTTCAGACTTTTTGTCTTGCACTTAGATAATAGAGATTTATTTACCTAGTTCAGACTTTTTTTCTCGCACATAGATAACAGCGATTTATTTACCTAATTCACTTTTTTGTCTCGCACTTAGATAACAGAGATTTATTTACCTAGTTCAGACTTTTTGTCTCGCGCATAGATAACAGGGATTTATTTACCTAGTTCAGATATTTTGTCTCGCACTTAGATACCAAACATTCAACAAATACGTGTTTTTTGTAATAACTGTCTGGAACTGGATCACATTCAGTACAACCAGTAGAACAATCGAGTCTGACAGCATATTAGTGATTGCAACCTATCAGTTGCAGGTAATTGGCGTTCGCGTGACGATCGACAAATGGCAGACCAATTAGTGATGCCTCGTCGTGACAATTGTAGGTAATAATGTTGGCTTATTTTGAGTTAAACAAGGAGAAACGCCGAGACTAACAAATATTTAATGTAAAATCGAAAATGATCGCAAAGGCAGTTATATTTCAGTACACATAAAAAAATGTGCGCGAATAACAGAAAAGATATACGCAAGAAATAATATAATTCGAAAACTGACCGGCACAGCATGGAAGATGAGGGAGGGGGTGCGGGGAGGGGGGGGGGGGGTAGCCACCAGTCCTTCGGACATCGGCACCATCTGAATTTGTTGCACCAGTCTGTAAAAACTTTGCCTATGCGAATCTAGTTGACAGCACTATAAATGAGGCGGGTTGGATAGTGTCAGGGTGCCTAAAACCCACACCATAGATACATTATACCCCATATGTGGCATAGCACTACCCAAGATCAATAGAAGCGTTGCAGCTGAAATCGAATGAGAAAATAGAAGCACGACCCAATGCACACAATGTTTGGACATTAGGTACAGAGCACAAGACACAAATACAGATATTGCGTTCTATAATCAACAAAGCCGATACAGACAAGCCCTGAAAACAGCTGTATCGAGAGATGGAACGAATTGATGCATGCCCCAGAGATGGAACTTCGGGAGGAACCTTCCATCGGACATCATCTACCACACACACCATGGAAGTCTCTGAACAAACTCCGAACTGGTGTATCATGATGCAATAGGAATATGAAGAGTTGGGCATATACAGATGACATTTTGCTAAGCCGGCGACAACGGATGCTTCAAATGCATCGACTGTCTCTTACTCTCTGGTTCGTAATTTTCCACCCATGACTCGTTTCATATCATATTTTGATGAAGAAAAACATATTGAGGAGTATGATGGTCCAAATGCTTCTAACAAACCGTCATCCGTGCACCCTTGATCATTGGACAGCTGCCCTGGGACCCATGTGCTAGACACTTACCTATAACCGATGTCATCATAGGCACATTTGTGCGCAACCCCGTGACTCATGTTGAAATCTACGGATATTTCATAAATAATGACTCGCCTGCCGCTACTGGCAAGCTGGTCGAACTACTGTTTCGCTGTGTCAGTTGACACACTTGCTATTCTCCCACGCCGCGGTTCATCAATGATCTTTTGTCTCCCGTTTTGAAATCTTTTTATCTGTTTATACACTCTCATTGGACTCAAACAACTGTCTGTAAAACAACTTTCCTTCTTCTGTAGATTTCTGACGCAAAAAAAGGCAAAACAAATAACGCCTCAATGTTCTTCCAAGGTGCGAACCGACAGTCTGGCGGCCATGTTGTGGTCTATATTGCGTATGCGTATACTACGCGATCGTCACAATCTCTATGTGCAGTATTGTTGAAGAGCCATTTTGTGTCCTGCAATAAGATTGTCCGTTGTGCATACTTTTCCATGCATTTTATAATAACATACAGGTCATTTTATGGCCGTCCCTCGTTTGTGTGTATATATATATATATACCATCATCATGTAGGTTAGTCCTTTGTAGAACGTCGCTCCCATCACAGTCTGTCTGAAAGAAACTCGGCCCTTGCCAAAACACCAGCTTTCGCCACTGTCATACTCAGGCATTCCTGGATATCTTGGTGCCATCGTCTTCTTGGTCTGCCCCTTCCTCTTTTGCCTGGCACCATCCCTTCCATCACCGTTCTCTCAAGACCGTTGTGTCTCTTGACGTAGTCTTATTTGGAAAACTGCAAACAGTAATTCATGGCCCGTATCGCAGTCTGCTCCTGGCAGTGTTTTTGTCGCCAGCACATTTGATCTCCATCTGTGTTGCACTAGGATGTAATCTATTTGGTTTCTGCTGTTGCCACCAGGGGAGGTCCACGTGTACAGTCTTCGTGGATGTTGTTTGAAGTAGGTGTTGGCAATGGAGAGGTTTTTTTCCATGCAGAATTCAACCAGTTTTTCTCCTCGCACATTTCTGTGTCTCAAACCAAAAGGTCCTCGAACACTTCTCTCCTCGTCTGCTCTTTCCTCTCCGACTTTCGCATTGAAATCGCCAATGATGACCAGATGTCTCTTTTTTCAACTTTTTCCATCGCTTCTTGCAAGGTGTTATAGAAATCATATATTTCACAATCGTCTGCTGCTGATATTGGTACATACACTTGAATTATTTTAAATTTCTAGTCTTTTTCTTTAGTCTGATTACAACTATTCGGTCGTTGACTGAATTATAACCGAGTAGTGATGGTGCTGTCTTCTTTGACAGAATAAAGCTGACCCCGCTTTTTCCACCCTTGTCCGTCCCAGAGTATATAAATGTTTCTCCTGAGGAGCTGGTACAGTGTCCTTGACCGGCCCATATATGCTCAGAGACTCCAATAATCTCTATCTTGGTTCTCTTCATTTCTCTTCCGATCATGAACAACTTGCCCTGGTATAGGCATATATATATGTAAATGTATATGTGTGGGTGTGGGTGGATGCATGCGTGCGTGGGGGTGGGAGTTGGGTGGGGTTATTTTGGGTTACAACCCGCCACGTACCGTCATTTTCAGGACTCACAATAGTAAACCTATCATTGTAGGCATTCAACAAGAACAGCAGCACCTGCCTCCACTCATGGCTGTCTCTAACAAGAACAGCAACACCTGCCCCCACTCATCGATGTCTCTAACAAGAACAGAAACACCTGCCTCCACTCATCGATGTCTCTAACATGAACAGCAACACCTGCCCCCACTCATCGATGTCTCTAACAAGAACATAAACACCTGCCTCCACTCATCGATGTCTCTAACATGAACAGCAACACCTGCCCCCACTCATCGATGTCTCTAACAAGAACAGAAACACCTGCCTCCACTCATCGATGTCTCTAACAAGAACAGCAACACCTGCCCCCACTCATCGATGTCTCTAACAAGAACAGCAACACCTGCCTCCACTCATCGATGTCTCTAACAAGAACAGCAACACCTGCCCCAAATCATCGATGTCTCTAACAAGAATAGAAACACCTGCCTCCACTCATCGCTATCTCTAACAAGAACAGCAACACCTGCCTCCACTCATCGATGTCTCTAACAAGAACAGAAACACCTGCCTCCACTCATCGATGTCTCTAACATGAACAGCAACACCTGCCCCCACTCATCGATGTCTCTAACATGAACAGCAACACCTGCCTCCACTCATCGATGTCTCTAACAAGAACATAAACACCTGCCTCCACTCATCGATGTCTCTAACATGAACAGCAACACCTGCCCCCACTCATCGATGTCTCTAACATGAACAGCAACACCTGCCCCCACTCATCGATGTCTCTAACAAGAACAGCAATACCTGCCTCCACTCATCGATGTCTCTAACATGAACAGCAACACCTGCCCCCACTCATCGATGTCTCTAACAAGAACAGCAATACCTGCCTCCACTCATCGATGTCTCTAACATGAACAGCAACACCTGCCCCCACTCATCGATGTCTCTAACAAGAACAGAAACACCTGCCTCCACTCATCGATGTCTCTAACAAGAACAGCAACACCTGCCCCCACTCATCGATGTCTCTAACATGAACAGCAACACCTGCCTCCACTCATCGATGTCTCTAACAAGAACAGCAACACCTGCCTCCACTCATCGATGTCTCTAACAAGAACAGCAACACCTGCCTCCACTCATCGATGTCTCTAACAAGAACAGCAACACCTGCCTCCACTCATCGATGTCTCTAACAAGAACAGCAACACCTGCCTCCACTCATCGATGTCTCTAACAAGAACAGCAACACCTGCCTCCACTCATCGATGTCTCTAACAAGAACAGCAACACCTGCCTCCACTCATCGCTGTCTCTAACAAGAACAGCAACACCTGCCTCCACTCATGGCTGTCTCTAACAAGAACAGAAACACCTGCCTCCACTCATGGCTGTCTCTAACAAGAACAGAAACACCTGCCTCCACTCATGGCTGTCTCTAACAAGAACAGAAACACCTGCCTCCACTCATGGCTGTCTCTAACAAGAACAGAAACACCTGCCTCCACTCATCGCTGTCTCTAACAACGTCATCTCCTTGTTCATTTATCGTTTAAAGGATGTTTTGTCTTGTTTTTCTGCTGTGATTTAATAGTTGTTTTCGTTCGTTTGAGGAGCGCGTTGTCGAATGCTTTCGAGGCCTTCCTGCCGACAAGGAGAGCAGTGGTTCGAATCCCCGGTATGGCATATGTTGTTTTTCTATTGGGGGTGAAATAAATAAACATAGCCAGCACACGACGTGGCTACAGCAGTGGTGAAGCCGCCTGTAGTCCTCAGCCTGTAAAACACCTTGACTACCCCAGCAATGGGGAACATGTCGTTTGACAGTTTAACCAAAAAAAAAAAAAAAAAAAAAAAAAGTTTTTTTTTGTCGTTCGTTCTTTGCCCCTGAAGAAGATCTTTTTGCCATAAAGTAGGCATCCTCTTGCTTTGTCCTGGCGAGGCAACTATTACTATTTTTCTTACGAAATGATATCTGGACCATTGCTTATTCGCTTCTCACGAACTGCCTGTCTGGTTTTGCAGTTTTACTACTCTTTGTCTTCCATTACTGACAAAGTACTGACATGGATGACGTCCAAGTTTAGTTTTTTTTTACAGCAAACAAAGAAGTTACTGGTTTTAGCTTATCTCAGCGAAACAACAAAACAGGATTCACATGACAACTTGTTTTCAAGTTTTAAAAGTACGGGTACTATGTACTTTGATTCCAGTTTTAGTTTTACCCTCAGGCGATATTCCTGACAACATAGCACACCTACCACGGGCTTGCATCCTCTCACGTGGCTGTACAACGCACGACGCCACAACCTTCTGAATTTATTTCTCCTTCCATATACGATGCTATTAAACGGATCGATTTCACAAATAGATTGTCAAATAAATAAGCCGATACCAAAACACAAATATTTACAATTTAAACACGAATGCGCGTTTCCTGTGGCCCGATAGGGAAGTTAAGAATAGCTATTAACATTTTGTTTGCTGTTTATAGTCTGCAAACAGGAAAATATTGAAAAAAGAACGTCTTTCGGTTCAAGATTGAATTAATACTAAGACATGTATTTGGGACTAGAGGAATACTAACCATCGCTTGTTAATGATCATGTGCTCCATATAAGCCCATATCTTCAGTGCATTTGTGTCGATAAACGTCGTGGGGAGGTGTGACCTTCTTTGTTTCATTTTGTTTGGCAGGCAAAAATCCGCTGGTGACATGCCAAGTCAATCCCAGTATCTGTTACCAACTATTAGGTTGGCAGCCCCTGGACTACTATCGCCTATTATTGGTTGTGGTGGAAGCGTGAATTAGACAAGGAAGACCCGCAGCCTGCCTTGTGCCTTCGATGCCGCTCCGCTAACCACGTAACCAAGACCTTATTTTATGGCCACACTGTCCTCTTTTTGCGACATATTCTCCGTGCTGCGAGAATCCTTAGAATAATTCGAGTAGATTTTTTTGTAACTTCCATTTTGCCCTAGCAGCGGCTGTTAGGCCTACTTTTTTTCTCGATTTCCAACTGCCAAGGGACTTTTAACGTGCGCGCCACTGTTCACGGGTGTCTTATCTTACTAATCAGAGATCAGGGTAAAGTTTTTACCGGATATTCTACGTGAAAAAAATCCAGGTCTGCACCGTGATTTGAACGCGAGATCTCCAGCACCAGAGGCGAACACCTTACCTCAAGACCACTATCAGCCCAATTGCTCCTCCAAAACCTGTGCCGACACTAAGCTACGATATCCAGCTTCTCAATGCTAACACAGGCGTCGTCGAGAAAAACGCAGATGTTGTCAGGGGAAACCTAGCTGCATCGGGTCCAAGCGTGCTCATAACCCTCCAGTTTGTTGTGTACTTGGCTAAATCTGCATGACGCTTACTACTACGGGGATCACGTCGATCCTCACCTCGCTAGCCAGACTGAAAGATCCCAATTTCATGGAGAACTGCATGGAAATGAGGTGGATCTTGGTCAGTATGTTTACTTGACCCCGACTAACAGTATGTTTTGTCTGACCAGATATTAGTCTCACCTGTCCTACCCTACTTCTTGTCGACAACTCCAGTGTATTCCGCACAATGTCTTTCACACAGTTCAAAGCCTGCGTTTCAATTAACCTGTTGTGTTTTAAATGAAAACTGTTCTGTTCTAAATAGATATTAGTGAGAACAAATAAATGAAAACAAAAATGTTTAACGTTGATTAAAATTAAATTTAATCAAAATTAAAAACTGGGTAGGGTCAGATACCGCATGCACCGAGACGAAAACACAAACGAAACTTACGTTACGACCAATAGGTCTTCATCAGAGACAACAAATAACAACAATGCTGAACTAGCAAATCATCATATAAAGAAAAAAATGGTTTACTTATCTGGTATAGTGTCTGTCATCGCGACTTGTCAGGTCGAAGGCTTGACTTTAAATGGACTCTAAGACATATTTTTTATTTTTTTGTTTTGTTTTGTTTTTGGGACTACAGGAATACTGAGCATCGCTTGGTGATGATCACGTACTCCATTTGCCTATAGCTGTCCATCTTCAATACACTTACGTCGTACGACGTTGTGAGGAGGTGTGAATAGATATTACTGCTCTCCAGACAGACCTTGGGAAGCGTTGTCGCTGGCTAGTTGCACACATGCCTGCTTCGTATGATTTCAAAACATTGCAATCTTTTCATTTCCAGTTCATCGATTGCAGTGCTTTCATACCGGGGGCCAAAGGTGATCAACTTCATTACACCTGTCTCTGTTGTCAATGTCTCAAGTACCGGTGCCGCTGAGACCAGGATGCTAGTTCTTTCATTCCTGCAAACCTCAGTATGACCTGGTCAGTAGATTGACAGAAGATCTCGCAGGTCGGATGTCTATGTGTCAACTATTCTCTCATTTTTCTTCTTCGTTCGTTAGTTAGTTCTCAAACTCCCGCTACCAAGCCCAGAAAAGGGCTTTGCAAGTAGAAGGATGAAGTCCAGAGAACGGGACCCATTGTTGTCGTGATTTACAGCTTGACTGTGATATTTGCACCTTTCAGTCCAACCCATCCGACTTCAGCAGACATTTTGAGTACCAGGTTGCCTTCCCTCTTCGGTCCCTTCTCTTTCAGCCAGTCTGCCCTGCTGCAACCTGTTATCCAGGATCACCGCGTGGAGGTGTAGAAGGGTCTTGGCAGCTCTGGTTCGCAGGCACTGACGCTAGCATTTAGCTATGGGTAGTTGACCGCTGCAGCTCATGGACTGTTCAGCGTCATAACCCCCCCGCCCCCCTCCCGATTCATCAATTGCAGTACCTTCATACAAGTGACGGTCGGTGATCAACTTCAAAGACCCCACCTTCGTCTCCGGTGTCAATGTCCTCACTACCGGTCCTGCTGATACCAGGATGCCAGTTCTTTTATTCCAGCAAACCCCAGTAAGACCAGGGCAGTAGATCCACAGAAGATCCCGAAGGTTAGAAGTCTATGTGTCCACTAATTTCTCATGCCATTGATCTTAAGCTCTTCACCTGCAGCAATACAAGAGTAAATAACTTGGCCCTTGAAACAGACTGCACACGTGCAGCCTGACTGAGAAAATAGGTATCGAAGAGAAAAGGTGAGTCCTTATACCAAAAATACGATGCCTATTACCAGTTGAACAAAAGAGAGCAGGTCGTGGTCTTCAGACTTCGCACTGGCCACAATAGACTGAGGTACCACCTATTCAATAAATTTAAGATAGGTGGCACTGACGAATGCCCGTGTGGTACCGGGAAAATGACCGCTGAGCATTTGCTGCAAAACTGCCCGACATACGAGGATCAGAGAGAGCAGATGTGGCCAACACCAGATGCAACACTAGACAAGCTCTATGGCAGTGTCGACAGCCCCAGGATGACCGCTGCCGAAAAAATAAAGGTTGATGTCTGACTGCGTACGATGAAGAAGATACCAAAATTGATGTTTCTGGCCATAGGCACTGAAATCGCATTTCTGCTGAAAATTACGACACAACAAAATGTCATTAGGACGAACGTAGAAGAAGAAGAAGAAGAAGAAGAAGAAGAAGAAGAAGAAGAAGAAGAAGAAGAAGAAAACGAATAAAAAGAAAGTCACAACATCGTGCATGCTTGCAATATTCTGCTCTAAACTTGCACAATTCACTTCCCATCTGATGTTATCAATGCCCATCCTTATTTGCTCTCATTGATTTCACGTAATGTTGTCCCGTTAAAATTTACATTGTGTGTTAGAGAAGTCGTTTTTGCTGGCGATTACGTTAAGTTCTATTGTAATGTTATTGAACTATTGATATCCATGCTTTTGTTTGTATTATCCATGACATTTACAGTACTTGCTGCATCATGTTATTTATCTACTCTGTAAATGGTAGCATTGAATAGGAAAGTGGTAAGAGCAGTCATGCTTTTCCTGTGTATCCTAGGGAATTTCTTGAAATCATTGTCAGGTCTTAGGAAAGTCTATTAAATACGTCTTGTATATATAGTTCATGACATGGTACTGTAATTCATCATCATCAAACCATTCAGTTCTTCGGGGAGCACACGTCTTCAACAAATGCGCGCCAAGTTGTCCAACAGTGGACCATCCATTTTAGCTATGTTCAAGTCCCCTCTGTTTCTTTTATGTTTGTCTCTCGCTCTCTTCTCCATGTCTGCTTTGGTCAGCCTCTATTTCTCGTTCCCTGAGAATCCTATAGAAAGATAAGTCTTGCAATGTTAGCAGCTAGTTACCTTGATGCTTCTTTCTATCCAACATAGCGTCCTCTCCTCACGTCATGTTGGACATCTGTCCTGTTGTTTGTAACAACCAGATTGCTGATGTCGTGTTCCATCGACTATCGTTTCGTCGCACCGTGTTACCTGCCCATCTATTTTTTGCTTTGTCAGCATAGACTACCGCATCATTCATCAAGGAAAATCGTTTGTTAGAATTGTGAAGACTGCATGCATTGGTTGCCGAGAGTGATTCCGACCAAACATCTCAACAGAGGGATAGGTTACTCTCAGTTTGTCCTACAGTCATTTTGTGAGTGTTCATGTCGCAATACCATAGCACATCGCAGAAAGCACAGTGTAATTGAAGGGAGACGCGTAGGTTTTGGTCTTGGCATCCTCCCCGACCGTGCTAATGGACGAGAAGGATGACAAACCCGTCTTGTCAGTTCAGGTCCCAGATTGTCCTGCATATTGAGAAGACGCCCAATATAGATGTACTCGTCGACATCCTCTAATCTCACCCCGCCAAAGAAAACTGGATCACAATTAGCAGCAACATCCAACTTTTTGATTATTATAGGCAGCAGAAGGTAGATGTCACATGCACATGCGCAGCAGAATTACAAAATGTCCGTGCTCACAGAGTTACAATCAAAGAACAACGTAAGGATTAAGTACAATATACTGACCAAGACCACTATCTCTCTTCCATGTAACGTTCACTGGAAACAGGATGTTTTCAAGGCAGTCTAGTGAGGATCGATGTGATCCCTATAGTATAGTAGTGAGAGTCACATAAGTGAAGTCAAGTATAGCACAACTGCCTGGAGGACCACAGTCCACCTTCATTAGCGTACTAATAAAGTCAGGAAACCTGATCAACCCGCCACTTAACGTCATTTTTAGCACGCACAAAAGAGTAAACTTTCTTATGGCGGTCACTGAAAAACAACAATACCGTTATTATTATTATTATTATTATTATTATTATTAAATGCGACATACACGTTTGCTGGCATTGTTGAATAGTCAGCATCATAAAACATTTTCAGCTCCCTTTGGAGTCTTGGTCTTCAACAAGTATACCGTGTCCTCCAGTCCTGGGCTAAATGTTCCTATCCATCTAGGTTCAGGTCTTCCCTGTTTCCTTTATGTTTGACTCGAGCTCCCTTCTCCTGCTATGCAGATTCCTTGCTGCTTTATCTGCATTACGTCCAAAACCATATTGCCAGAAGACAATCTTGTGTCATTATTCGTTTTAGCTCATGTGTCTATATTTGTTTGATTAGATTTGAAGAGCTCTCGCTTTTCATACCAACGTTCGGGAAAGTTTGTTGCCAGTCATTTGTGAAGCATAGGTCCTAAACTACATTCGACTTAACCAGCTTTAGGAAGGTCTGTTGAAAAACCTCTTTGAGAGGGGTATTTAATCAGCATGTTTCACCCGACACTGACATGTGATAGGGGTCTTTGATCAGTATGTTTCACCCGACCCTGAAATGAGAGAGGGTCTTTGATCAGCATGTTTCACCCGACCCTGAAGTGAGAGGGGGTCTTTGATCAGTATGTTTCACCCGACCCTGAAGTGAGAGGGGGTCTTTGATCAGTATGTTTCACCCGAATCTGACTTCAGAGGGAGTATTCGATCAACATGTTTCATCCGACCCTGACGTGTGATGAGGGTCTTTGATCAGCATGTTTCACCCGACCCTGAAGTGAGAAGGGGTTTTTGATCAGCATGTTTCACCCGACCCTGAAATGAGAAGGGGTCTTTGATCAGCATGTTTCACATGACCCTGAAGTGAGAGGGGGTCTTTGATCAGTATGTTTCACCCGACCCTGAAGTGAGAGGGGGTCTTTGATCAGTATGTTTCACCCGAATCTGACTTCAGAGGGAGTATTCGATCAACATGTTTCACCCGACCCTGACGTGTGATGAGGGTCTTTGATGAGTATGTTTCACCCGACCCTGACGTGAGATGGAGTGTATGTTTCGCCTGATTCTGGTTAGGGCTCGCTCTCTCCTTTTCTATCACAGGACCTTCAGATCATATTTCCATTGTCTTGCCCCCCCCCCCCCACCCCCCCAGTTTTCGTAAAATGATTTAGTCGACCAGATTCTCAACGCCTATTTATCACCTCTTACGATATGATTGACAGGTTACAGTGTTTTTATTTGTTGCTCTCAATTCGGAAGATGGTAACACACTATGGATATGCGTTTTTATATTTTGTAACATTTGTTGTAAATATTTGGTTCCTTAATCGTTGTGCATTCCTGGTTTTGAACATCTCTGCCGTACAATCAGTGTGATGCAGGACTTTACCGAATTAAACCACTTAAATGATATCACATGCACTGACTGCGGAAACTGCTGAGGATTAGATGGCAGGACATGGCGCCAAATACAGATGTGTTATCGCGATCGGGCATTACTAGTATACACACAATGATATGTGCACCACAGCTGAGATGAGCTGGTCATGTGGGACGCATTTCGGATCAACGTCAACTACAAGAGCTGCTCTATGGTGAACTGCAAAATGGCAAAAGAGTAAGCGGTGGAGATCGTTAACGGTGCAATGATACGCTTAAGAGATCACTGATCCCGTGCTGTTTTATCCATGTTGATTGGGAAAGAATCGCCACAAATTGCCCAGACTGTCTCAGGACTATTGCGGAGGGTGTTCAGAGACATGAGGTATCAAGAATTAATGAGGCAATCCAGAGACGATCGCTTCGCAGGTCAGCTCACATCAGCACTTCTTCATCCCCGGTGAAAGGGTGTGTCCTTTTTCCTTGTACTAAGTGCGACAGACAGTTCAAGACTCCGATTGACTTAAGCCATCTTCGAACTCACGCAATCAGTAAATGTTAACAAAGTGTTCTTCATCGTTTACGATGGACGAACAAACCAACAAAATATCGAACACGACTGTGATCTGACATGGCGACATATGAGCTGCATTAAAAAAACAAACACGTTTATAAGTGTATATATAACTGAATAAAATTATGTCACATGCAAACATTTGAAAATATGTAAGTGTTGTTCGATAATATTGATTGATTACTTGTGTGGTATGTTTTTAGTTTGTAAATACTGTTATCTCTTGGCAATGTTGCTTGTCAACGTGTCATTATATTTGTCAGTTATGTTGAAATATGATTATTTGCTGTATTTTATCGATAGATCTACACAGGAGAGTTCGCAGGTGTTACATTGAGTTAGTTATGTCATATGGAAGTGAATCATGGACAATCAGTAAAAAGAGGATGATAGCTGGAAAACACAGTGCTGCTATGTCCACAAAGACCCCGGCAGACCACTCTTTCTTTTTCCGTCTTTATATTTCCAAAACTCAACAGCGCCGGTTTGGTCAAACTTTTGCAAAAGATATTGCCAGTGCACCTAAAATCCATTCTTTGTTGGGAAATTCTTTAAGAAAAGTTTGTTTCCTCTCGTAGTTGTTCATCTTCAGTGAACACCATTTTGGAGTGGAAGCATTTCTGTTGTATACAGTGTCACTTGCAGGGCGTCAAATTCGTGGTTCGAAGTGCTGCATTCGAAAAGTATTTTTGCTTTTTTATGACAAAATGCCAGAAACCAACAAAAGTGACAATTTTGAGAACCTGTGTTTTTCCGATGGCAGTACATAGTTGCGAAACATGGGTAGTTACCTATACCTCAAGGAAGAGAATAAAGCCCTTCGAATACAAATGTTATTCATAGGTTCTCATATTTCGATTGACGGGCAAAAAACGAAAAATGCAGACATTCGACTAGAGTTTTGCAAAGAGGAGAACTGGTTCTTAAATTTCATCATGAACAGAAACTTGAAATAGTTTGGCCACATAAAAAAACACAACTGTCTTAAGAGAACAGCAATGGAAGGTATGGTGTCGGGAAAAAGAGACAGAGGCAGGCCAAGATGGCGATGGCACTAAGATGTCAAGGAATGCTTGGGCGTGGAGCAGGCTGGAGATTGGACAAGAGATCCATCATCCTTCAGACGGGCTGCGATGGGAGCGACGTTCTACAAAGGCCTCGCAACATTCCGCGTGCGTCACATACTGTAGGGCGTGATTATCCAGGATAGAACTACAGCCGCACGTAGATCCATACGTGGCCACGTCTGTCCACTCAGTTTTGATGTTGTCGCCATCTTCAGACCAACTACGACTATTACAACTCGAGGCTGACTCAAGAAGATGACAGGTGTCCTCATGGATGAAATGCAATGCTAGGCTCCTCAGTAAACTCATTATTTATGGAGATTACAGTGTCGACATCCCAACTCGTTGGCCAGACTGATGGCGCACAGTTTCTTTCCAGAAACAACGAGGACATGAGGTCAATATATTTCACTCGAGCCTGACCCTTGAATGCCGTTGAATACCTAGACTTATTTTCCTGCGAAAATGCCGCCGAGTTGCAATATGTGTAAAGAGAGTTTAAATACAACTAAGAGATTGATTAATTACTGAGATATCATCTACGTTTCTTCATCCATCTTTAAATTGTATTCGATTAAAACGTAATTAAAATGTGTCTATTATTTCAGAGCCAAGGCAGCCAATGGACAAGAAAGGTCAGCGCATATTACTGGACACTGGTCAACGCCAACGATTTTCTTTACAGGGGAAATAAACCACAAGTACGATGCTCATAGTAATGACCATGACCAATGACTGTGTTACATGAATGTTTTCTTATGTGGACGATATCGGAATGATAACCTCGCTATCATTTCCAATATCTTACAATGTCTCCACGTGTATCACTTGATAAAGTGTATGTGTTTACACGAATATTAAAATACTGGTATTTACAACAAAATACATTTGAGGTGCACTATATAGTTTGAAGTGTCTCTTATGCTCACTAACATAAACGTATGAAAATGTAAAGTGTCGAGTTCTACTGGATGGAGAGCTTCCAGAGTTCTTTGAAATAGTTGAGAATATGAACGGAAATGTAAAGTGTCGAGTTTTATAGGATGGAGAGCTTTAAGAGTCCTTAGAAATAGTTGAGAATATGAACGGAAATGTAAAGTGTCGAGTTTTATAGGATGGAGAGCTTTAAGAGTAATTTGAGATAAGAGCTGGAGGGAGACAGCGCTGTCTCTTATTACCATTCCTCTTTCTGCGAGCTGTTGACTGGATTTTGAAGAACGCGACTTTTACAACCGACTATAGAATTCAACAGATTTTGACGAAAGGAATTGTTGATCTCAACTTTGCTAATGACTTGGTCCTCCTGTCTCACAACCACAACCAGGTGCAAAATAAAATAAAGATGCTTATGGAATGGTCACTTAAATTATGTGTGGGGATATGCATATATAAAAACACAAATTATGGCATTAAAGCACCTACTATCAGTCAGATTATACTGTAACACACTGTACTAGAAGAGGTAGACTCATTTATTCTGTTTCTGCTTCTAAGAATCGTCACTGCACTCCGGGCATACCCATAGGTCCTCAGTCTCTCTCATCAAATGGCGTAAGGTATGGATGCTGATGGTCCCTGTAGCTCGCTGATTGCACAATCTCCTGCGCCGTCCACTCATGCACCCCACTCTGCTCGAACCTCGTTTAATGATGAAACTTTGCAGTCTGTGGATTGCTGCTTCATCTATTGCGGTGTCCTCATCCAGCAATTGATTGATTGATTTCGAAATGTCACTTCTGTCCATCACCAATGTGCCCAAGACTCATTTATATTTCTTTGTAATAATATAGACAAGGTCGTAGGTACTGACAGATATATCAAATTAAGTATAGAAAATGCAAAATGGGTTTTAAATTGCTGGAATTTGTGAAAATCGAAAGAAATTGTCCGCCATAAAATACAAATCTTCTTCTTCTTCGTTCGTTCGTTCTCAATCTCACGCGACGAATTCCCGAACAGGGATTTGCAAGCAGCAGGATGTAGTCCACGGAATTCGTTGTGTAGCATGAAACTCCAATGTCAAGTTCGTCCTATGCTATGACTCTGTGACGTGCGGAACAAATAATACTACAACTGAAAAAGTCCAAGCTTTCATTAATTGGATGCTTGCGCCGAATTGAGGAAGAAATTGTTCAGAAAGAATCATTAATCTAGAACTGGGAAAGAACGGAACAGATGACAGTGAGACTAGACGTAAAGAGAAGGAGTTGGCGATCGAGGGATAGGACATGCATCGCAGAAGTCAGCAGATAGCATTACAAGACAGTCACTGTTCTGGAGTGCTCAGGGCAAGAGAAGTGTGGGCAGACCTAAACATTCATCGAGAAGGTAAGTTGAGAGAATCCTACAAATGGCAGGAAATACTTGGGGGTGAGGAAGTGTATAGTGGGTGGTAAGTTGATAAAGAATGAACATGACAAGAACACGTTTCGAATATTTGTTGATGACCTATGCTCAACATGTAGTTGAAGGGTTTTGATTGATTGATTGATTGATAAATGGCTCAACACGACTATAAATGCCAATTTGTAATGATCGGCGTTATTTTACGATGCTTTATTTTACGCCGTTTCGCAATTAACGCCATTAAAATATTTGTACAGAAACAAAGTGCTTGGTATTGAACGCATTTCTACAGCTTTCCTCACATCCCCAACGTGCTGATGAAAGTGCAACAGGGTCATCTAGATAGTCGTGCAATACTTTGCTTCATCAGCTCGCTCGGGATGTGAGGAAAGCTACTACAACCCGCCACTTCACGTGCCTTTCAGGACACACAAAAGAGTAATCTTACCCATTGAACACATTGTGGACATTGCTCTCCAACAAACCATATAAACGGCTAAATCAATGAAGGGTATAATGGTGAGAAGTTATTGGTATTGACAATAGAGGTTTTTAACCAAAATATAATTCTTGTAACAGAAAGGCATGTCAGAACTATTTACTTATTAACTCTTTCGGTAGGTTTACGTGTGAGTTAAGTGTCTAGAGGAGCATAACTTGCCTTCTTGTACCAAATGTGTTGTTCGGCTGTTGTTGTAGGATTTCTCTTATGTTATCTGTCCATCTTCCATGAGGTCTTCATTATACATTGAAGTCAGTTCTCTGTTTGCCTTAGGAGTGCAGTGGTAGTGCTCGTGTTGAATTCTCATGAGATGAACAATCCATGGTACGTCTCGTCTTGGTTTGCATTCAACACAAGGGGTTAGAGACAAAATTCGCGGTGGACAAGACAACAGTGGTCAGCAGTTCAAAGCTGAGTGCTTGCATTAGGGCTATCGAATCAGAGCTGTCCAAAAACATATTTATCATCTATGTGAAGGCTCTGTTGTTCCTCTTCATTGTTCCTTATGCGATACATAACTTAGTAGGGCTAGCACTTTGCTGAATCCTGGAATGACACATCTGCAACTAACACCTCAAGCTGTACATACGTAGGTTTACTTACGAGTTCAGGAATATAGGGTTCACAACGATAATCAGCTCACAATATCAAAATTTCACACAATATCAACATTTCACAAAATTTCAACATTTCACAGCTGGCGTGAAATCAATCTTTGGTTCTACTTTGGTTCAGAAACTATAGCCTTATCGTGATCTGATCTACTTAACTTAACTTGACGTTTTTATACTGGTTAAGAAGACTCCCCAGAGTCTGTAGACAACCAGTCACATCTGCATTACCTTGCTCTAAAAACTATGCACATGCAATCTATTCTTAAATGCATTAACTATCTATGCCTCCACCACCTCCTGTGGTAATGCATTTCAAGCATTCATCACTCTATGACTAGAAAAATATTTCTTAATATCCCAACTTTCTTTAGTTAATTTGCATCTGTGTCCTCTTGTTCTCGTTGGTGGTTGTATTTAGAAAAAAAACAACTTGTTAGTCTAATTTAACCTTTCCTGTGATTATCTTATAAACCTGTATTAAGTCGCCTCGAATTCTTTTATTTTCTAGACATTGTAGGCCGGTTGTTATGTCTTTCCTTGTATCTGTAATTCTGGAATCCCTCTTTCAGTTTTGTCGCTATTCTTTGAATCCTTTCCAGCATGTTTATGTCTCCTCTATGATAAGGACTCCACACCTGTACACAGTACTCCTATCGAGGTCTAACTAAAGCTTTATACAGTGACTATCTCCTCCGTACTCCTATGTTTAAAATTTATTTTGATCATACCTAACATTGCATTTGCCTTGTTTACTGCTACCTGGACTTGCTCATTCATTTTTGATGAATGCTCTATTATAACCTCCAAGTCCTTTTCCTTATCTATCATTCTAATTTGTTCTCGCCCATTTTGTAATTATGTTCCAAATTCGACCTACCTATGTGCACTACTGTACATTTATCCATATTAAACTCATTTGCCATTACACAGACCAGTCTCGAATTTTATCTAAATCCAACCTCAATATATCCACCTCTGGTTATAGATGAGACACTCCTGTATAGTTTTGTGTCATCTGGAAATTTTTAAATCATGGACCCTATATCAATGTTCAAATCGTTTATATAAATCAAGAAGATTAATGGTCCCAGAACCGATCTACTAATGTTCCCTTTTCGGTGCTAACCACCACACTCACTTTTCCCAGATTCGATCGTTCGGACAGTAGATCAGGGTTCCTATCGCTTCTAAACTTGCGTATCTATATAGTAGTGGATCGTTCTCTTCCGACTAGTTGGTTATCTACACTCTCAAGTTCTTCCTGAGCTTTTTATCTCTATAAGTGCGCATACAACTTTGAATACCGCTTTGACGATTATTAGCAATTTGCAAGTGTTTGAAAGTTTCTCTCTCTCTGTTTTTCTTGAACATATCCACTCTGCGACCTTATATATAACTCTGAAGACTATTCTGACGATTAACATTGCAAGTGTTTGAAAGTTTCTCTCTCTCTGTTTTTCTTGAACATATCCACTCTGCGACCTTATATATAACTCTGAAGACTATTCTGACGATTAACATTGCAAGTGTTTGAAAGTTTCTCTCTCTCTGTTCTTCTTGAACATATCCACTCTGCGACCTTATATATAACTCTGAAGACTATTCTGACGATTAACATTGCAAGTGTTTGAAAGTTTCTCTCTCTCTGTTCTTCTTGAACATATCCACTCTGCGACCTTATATATAACTCTGAAGACTATTCTGACGATTAACATTGCAAGTGTTTGAAAGTTTCTCTCTCTCTGTTCTTCTTGAACATATCCACTCTGCGACCTTATATATAACTCTGTTTGAAGACTATTCTGACGATTAACATTGCAAGTGTATGATAGTTTCTTGTCCAGTGTGGCTGGTTTCGGTCTAGTCTACTGTCCTCTCATTCTGTCCTTGTCAGCGACTATGTCCTATGTGCCCCTTGCTGCTCTATATTTTTCCCGCTGTTCGCGATTTCTTTTTTTGTAGAAAAAGTGCGCGCTTGGGAGTACGTCCCGTACGATAGCCCTCTGGGTACGTCCCGTATTATTTGGATGTTCTTTCCGTGGCGAAGTGGTTTAGCCGTCAGCCTCGTGATCAGGTGTTGTGGGTTCGAATCCGCCGTCGTTTTCACGGGTGCTTGATGCAGAGTCCCCTGCATCTCGTAGTCGCCCCCTAGTCGTCTTGTCCTTGACTTGCCACTGGGGTCGGGCGGCTTGAGACAAGAGAGTGAGGATATAAAGTAGCGCTAGAAAAATAAATTATCCCATCATCGTCTACGATGGACGGCAGCCTTTGCCTTCCTTGACCACTCGTCGCCTGCTCGCAGCCAGGCTTTTCAATTCTATATTCTTATATTAAACTATGAAGGGCCAGTCTCACAGTGGCTGTTCCGTGTTTAGCTTGACCTAGTTCCATAGGACACATCCGTTTGGCATGGAGAGCATAAGCGTCAGCCCACCTGGACTGCTGTCGACCATCGTTCCTCGCATGGAGTTTCTTTGGATGTCCGTAAACGTTTGGCCTCGTCTGGTATAACGATTTAGTTCCCCTGCGCGGCCACCTTACTTGCTGCGTTACTCTGACGAAAGTATAGTTGGGCTGGAAAGGTGGTGTCCGCATGACTGGCGATGGATGGACAAGGAGGGTGTCTTTCTAGTGGCCAAACAACTACAACCGGCCACTGGCCGCTCGCGTGATGTGCCCCGCGTCTTTGGACCATCAGACCGTCAAGGTGCTCCAAAGCGAAGGACAAGCACAGATTCAAATTGCTTTTGACTACCTGGCATGAGGCAGCCTTGCCTGATTGAATACCAGGAGGAAAGTATGAAACATGATTCTTTCTTCTCATTTTTCGGGGGTTTTCATGAAAATGGCGTTACGACGGTGTGTCATAGTTTACAGAGAGTCTGCGATATCTGCGCCTTTCCGCCCGACACATCCGATTTAAGCACGGCAGTTTTGTGACCGGGTTTACTTTCCCTATTCGTTCCCTTATCTCTTAGCCAGTCTGTCCGGTTGCAGTCTGTTTCCAGGCGGATTGGATCTTAGTCAGTTATGAGTCACTGACACTGATGCAAGCGGCTAGCTATGAGTCGCTAGCTGCTGTAAGTTATGAGGAAAGACTCAGAAAAACCGGCCTATAGTGGCTAGAAGAGAGAAGAATTCGAGGTGACAATACAGGTTGATAAGATGATCAGAGGAATGGATAAATTAGACTATAACAAGTTTTTCAAAATACAACCACATACAAGAACAAGAGGGCATAGCTACAAAGTAAGTACAGAGAGATCCAGATTAGATATCAGGAAATATTTTTGTAGTCAGAGAGTGGTGAATGCTTGGAATGCATTGTCACGGGAGGTAGTGAAGGTAGGGACAATTGATTCATTTAAGAATAAATTGGATGCGCATAGCTTTTAGAGCAAGGGAATGTAAATGAAACTGATTGTATACAGACTCTGCAGAGTCTTCTAAACCAGTATAAAGACGTTAAGTTAAGTTTAGTTAAGTTAAGTTAAGCTCATTCACTGCTGCATCTTCGGTACAATTAACATGATTTATTGTTATGAAATAGGCTGGAACGCACCCAGTAGGAAACTATGCGTCTGGTTCTGGCTTGCACTAGAGATTCTCAGATCGGGAATATGCGGTACAAGCTGGGATTGTTATCGGCGACATCCAGACATAAACTGGCACAAGCCAAAGCCTATATGTGTGTCACCACAGACACGCGGCACCCTCTGTACAGTAATATCTAAGACATCACGGGATCAAGAACCACGTGAGGGGCGTCATGGATGGCACATGCAGAGAAAACAATCGGACGTCACCCCAGTTGAACCGATAGTAAAGGGGGAAGAATGGGTCCACGCTGGTGATAGAATGATAGAGTACCAGAGGGTCATCACAACTTTAGGCAAGGAATGTAGAAAATGGGTCTACCGGGATGAACTGCATATCTGAGACTCCTTTAAACAAGGACAGCCATCGTGACTGACGCGCAAGCAGTACTTCAGAAGGGATGGCTGAGATACGAGTTGATAATTGCTGTTGAGGTATTAAACCTGCAGAGGTTTAGATTAATCTACTACCCTGGTCATGGGCAACAAAAGAGCTGACATCTTGGCTTCACAAGCTCCCATCATGGGCAGATTAGTGATGGATAGGAATGACATTTTGAAATCAATCAATGACCGCCTGTTGGATGAGGATACTGCAAATAGATAAATCATCAATCAACAGACTGCAAAGCTTCGACACCAAACGAGGTTTAAGCGGAACAGGGCGCATGAGAGGACAGAGCATGAGAGTGTAGAACCAGCGAGCTACAGAGACCATCAGCATCCGGACGCTGCGCCAATTGCTGAGAGAAAATGATCACCTATGGGTATGGCCGGAGTGCAGTGACATCGATTCTTAAAAACAAAACAAACAAAAATGACACAAACTAAACTTCGTACAAACCGGCGAATTGCTGTAAGGTGAAGTTAATGCTGAGTAAAAGCAGGTCACAATATAGGAACAAGGAATACCAAAGCTGTAACCTGCTAGGCATGTCGTATGTGACTTCATCTTATCCACTATATGATGCCCACTCAATGGCTGCGCAAAGTAGTGTCTATTGCCGCCTTTATGAGGCTAGTTATGTTTCACTGTGTTCTGAGCTCAGAGGCCCAGTGCATCTGAATTCAGTTAAGATTTCCACTTCTCCAAAAATTGTCACCAAATTGTAAGCTTATATACCTTCCAAGATAGTGATCTTCACAGACTGTAAAGCAGTACTCAAATCCGTAAAGAACACAACAAATGAGGACATAAGACATACAATCAGAACAGAGCTAAATGCCATACAGAAGATTTCAAAGATACACTCCAGTGGCTGCCCTCTCGTTGCGGGATTACGTGAAACGAGAGAGGCGATGCACTATCCAAAGCAGGGTGGAAAATGGAACAATACACCCATAATGTGTCATAAAAATAGGCTAAAACCATCACTCGCAGCCAGTATTACATAAAATAGGAGAAAGAAATGGGAGAGAGCAACAGTCCAAATACAATCCACCAGCTACAAAGACACCAGCAAACTGCAATCTTTCACATGAGAACGGGCCACTGCAGACTCCTGGGCCACCTATATCGGCTCAAAATCTTCTACACAAATGAATGTGCATGTGGGACAGGTGTACAGACCCCTGAACATGTACTTCAAGAATGCCCGGCCTACGAAGAATTAAGATGCCAGACCTGGCCAAAGGGAGCAGAACTAAATCAAAAGCTATGGAGCCACCGCTCAGACCAGGAAAGGATTGGACTTCATCATGGCGATAGGAATAACGATTTATCACGATAAGAAAACCCGAACTCGAAAAAAAATGAGCAAATATTTTGGGCGTTGCTCCTTTGTCTCTGTCTTCTACTGGTCTACCTACAAATATCAGCAATTTGTTACTACAGTTGTCTCTCACAGGAAAGCTTTTATACTGGGCAATCTAACCTTTGCTACTCTATTGGGAAAACTAAAGGAGGGATTGGTCATTCTGGTGGAACTGTAATCCCAACAAAAACTTAAGTAAAAATGGACAAGTAAAATACAAAAAGACTTTTCTGAAGACCTCTGCTTCAGCAGTTCTGATTGATGATGTTAAAGGTAGAGGCCAGTCCCATGACAACAATTGCGTCCGGGATGAAGATAACTCTTCATGTACTAAGCCGCAGCCTGTGTGACGTGGGTTGGCCAGTTTCCTTCCTTACTGTTTTTAAATTCCCCAACTCATAGGTCGTATCCATTTACAGCTGGGTAGACTGGAGGAGTAATTGTACCAGGCATGAACTACGTCCATGATTTTCTTCTATCCGTTTCGAACCCTGGTACACTGTAATCCCTAACAAGGCAGCTCACTGTCGACTAGACTACACGCTCCACTAATGAGGTGTACTAATGATGCAAATGAATTATATTAATGTCAAGGTCACACCGCGTGACAACTCCCGATGACACCCTAACAATGACCTTCTTTAGATAGGCCGTTT
The DNA here is from genome assembly GCA_036924085.1 of Ariolimax columbianus. Taxonomy (NCBI): domain Eukaryota; kingdom Metazoa; phylum Mollusca; class Gastropoda; order Stylommatophora; family Arionidae; genus Ariolimax; species Ariolimax columbianus. The sequence continues at coordinate 33,675,886 of JAVGWX010000007.1, read as the reverse complement.
GACTCACCGGTAAAATATCTTAGAAACGTCACATTCCGAGGCCGACTAAATAACAAAACTCAAATAGTGCCTAGGTGTATGACCAATCAATGCTCCACACAGAGAAGTAAAACAAATTCACGGTACATAACACAACAAATCACTGTTGACAGTGGTCCTTTCACAGACTCCTGCTCTAAAACCAACTGCATTTTTATCTTTGTTTCCCGAACACGCTATTATAGTTGCACTGATAGTTGACACTCAAATTCCGTTATTTAGTTAGCCCTGGAATCTGACGTTTCAAAGGGATTTCTCCGTGAGCCAGAAGGCATGTATCTACATTAGGATGTGCCTTAACCCAGCGTTTCTCAACCCTTTTACGCTTGGGGAATCCTTTACATAATATTCACCTCTCAAGGAACCCTTACAAACACATTATTATATGTCATTTTTAATATCTTTATTTCTTTTTTATTTATAAACTTGAAGTTCATAAGGATAACATATTGTTTTCTGAAAGTTGGTTTAAGCAAATAATACCTGACAATACCAAATAAATGAAATAAAACTGCCCTTTTTAGAATTATCAAATAAACTCCAAACTTATAAAACAAACACAAGAAACATAAACAACAAATATTTTTATTTTTGTTAGCGTTCGCCTTATTTCTCTAATCACCAAGGTGGGGTACTTTGCACTATGTTTTTATTTTGCCGCCTGTCGGAGTAGTGCATCCGACCTCGGCTTTAATTTTATGCAATGGTCTGCTTACCCCTGTGTTTTGTAAGGGTTTGCTTCCCTGGGGTAACGGCCGGTGCTGTGATGATCAGTGAACCGAGCACCTTCAGATTTTCAGCCGTGTCACTTAACCACTAGCAAACGCCTTCCCCATATCGTATTTAACACATAAACAGAACAAAACAAGAAAGTAACTATTACAATAACTGAATCGTTTATTGACCATGTTCAAAAGACATAAGATAAACCAAGGCCAAATGCCAGATAAACAAAAAAGTGTTTTAAATGAAATGTTATTTTTGAAGCCAAATTAGATAATAAAATGTACTTTGCTAATGTGAAACTTGGCTTGTCTTTTGGTACAAAAGTACTTAGTTCGGGGTCTACTACATTATTAAATGATATAACAGGTTGAAGACTTTATTATAATATCCAATAATTTTCCATGAATATGTAGTACGTGTATTGTATGTTGTCTTTATGTCTGGAATGCCCACAATGAGTAGGTTTACTCATTTGTGCGCCCTAAAAATGACGTTAAGTGGAGGGTTGTAGTAACCTTTGTCACATCCTTGATGGTACTATTAAGGTGGACCAGGGTCCTCCAGGCGGTTGTGCTATGCTTGACTTTATCTGCGTGTCGCTGACAACTACAGGGATCACGTCGATCCCTCGCCTTGTTAGCTAGGCTGCCATGAAAACAGCCCGTTTCCAGGGAGGGCTCCGAGGATGCCGAGGTGAGGGTCTTGGCTTATATATTTTGCCTGACCCTGACTAACATTTCTGATCAGTATATTTAGCCTGACCAGAAGTTAGTCTTCCTTCCTACGTGTATTGCAGAATTTCTACTTTAAAATTAAATTAAAAAATACATCTTCTTTGATTAATCTATTGAACACTATTTCTCGCAGACCCTAGCGTTCTGGGGAACACCGTTTGAGAATCGCTGCCCTATACTGACTGGCTCAGGGTGGCTGGGGACTTCCCTCCCCTGGTACGCTTTTGGATCTGCGTAACTAGCTAGCTATCCCCAGTTTCATCCACTAATTGTTCCAGGCGAACCACTGATGATGTTTACAGAGGTGAATCATTGTCAGCAGCTTCGTTTACTGGAAGCGCATAACAAGGGAGTGCTTGTTTGTCCAGCAAACAATGGCACTGACATTATCAAGAGTTAGCATTGGGCCTTAGGTCAATGTCAAGGTTGATGTTCCCAAACATCGCAGTGATACCACACATTTAGTGGCAGTTAGAGTATGATTAGTATTTTCTTATTCTTCAGTTCTTTAAAATCACTCTAAACGATTTCAGTTCCCTGTGGAGAATAATAATAGTAGTTACCCATCGGAAGCTAACATTGGAGACATAATCAGGCTTGTTTATACGAGTAGCTGCCCATAGTAAGCGAATATGGAGACATAATCAGGCTTGTTAATACGAGTAGCTGCCCATAGTAAGCGAATCTGGAGATATAATCAGGCTTGTTAATACGAGTAGATGCCCATAGTAAGCGAATATGGAGACATAATCAGGCTTGTTAATACGAGTAGCTGCCCATAGTAAGCGAATATGGAGACATAATCAGGCTTGTTAATACGAGTAGTTGCCCATAGTAAGCGAATATGGAGACATAATCAGGCTTGTTAATACGAGTAGCTGCTTATAGTAAGCGAATATGGAGACAGAATCAGGCTTGTTAATACGAGTAGCTGCCCATAGTAAGCGAATATGGAGATATAATCAGGCTTGTTAATACGAGTAGCTGCCCATAGTAAGCGAATATGGAGACATAATCAGGCTTGTTAAAACGAGTAGTTGCCCATAGTAAGCGAATATGGAGACATAATCAGGCTTGTTAATACGAGTAGCTGCCCATAGTAAGCGAATATGGAGACATAATCAGGCTTGTTAATACGAGTAGATGCCCATAGTAAGCGAATATGGAGACATAATCATGCTTGTTAATACGAGTAGCTGCCCATAGTAAGCGAATATGGAGACAGAATCAGGCTTGTTAATACGAGTAGCTGCCCATAGTAAGCGAATATGGAGATATAATCAGGCTTGTTAATACGAGTAGCTGCCCATAGTAAGCGAATATGGAGACATAATCAGTCTTGTTAATACGAGTAGATGCCCATCGGAAGCGAACATGGAGACAGAATCAGGCTTGCGCCGCGAAATGTTCTCTAATGGCTATAGCGGCTAATTCGAGGCTACAAAAACAAAAAAAACAACATCTCCTCCAAAATACACACTGATTTTAATCCTACTATATCCATATCACATTTGAAAATATCTATATGCCCTGGGATCTTGGAGCAGTCTCATTTTGTGAAGACTGTGGTATTGTATTTATTTAGTAGATTAGCTGCCTCCCTATTTTCTCTTATTATTTTACATGTGCTATCTATGAGAGGGCCTACCATGTCTTTCGTTCTTTATTTATTTCTAACATAAGAAAAGAAGCTTTTACTATCAGTCTTGATCCTATTAGCAAGTTTTTTTCGAAGTCTATTTTTGTTTTTAATTCACTTTCTGGGCTATGTTTTGCTTGTCCAAATATTTTTAATATGTTTCTTTCGATTATCTGTTGACGTTTTTAATGGCTCACAGTTGAACAGGATGGGGGTAGCTAGAAGGTATACTCTTTAATCACGTCTTACACGTTACAGTGTTACAATTCCTTGCTCTAATTGAAAGACTTATTTTATTTTATATTTGAACATCTGAAGTCCTCATCTATCATGCAATTTATTATCAATATTTTCTTTCAAGTCTCCCCTCTGTTCATGGCCATCTTTAGAATGTCTAAAGTTGGCCATGCTCTGTACCTGTTCCTTGTTATTCTGCCCCTAGTGACAGCGTGTTCCTACCCGGTTCTTTTCTTGACATGCCCGAAAAAGGATAGCTGCCTTGCCCTGATATTACAAAAGCTGCCTTGGTGTCTATGTCTCCTTAAGAACCAAGTTATAAACTTTCTTAGCAGCCTATGACATTTTCAACATTCTTCTGTAAAACCACAATGTCGTTGCCTCCAGTGATCACTGTACTTGCCTTCTGATGGTCCATGACTAGCTGCCGTATGTCAGTACTGGAACCATGTAGCAGTCAAGAACTCTTTTCCTTAATTTCAGAGATAGGGAATTGTTGCACAAAATTCCCGCAAACTCTGGAAAACTGATTTTGCCTTGGCTATTCTTTTCTTCATGTCGTAAGTGCATCTTCCATCAGAACTGATGTGACTTTATGTTTTACATAATCTTCTTCTTCTACTTCATCGATCAACTGATGCTATGCTAGTCCGGTGAGATTCACGAAGGATACTATGCGTTTCAGGTCTTCGCCGGTCCCGCACAGCTTTTCGAGCATGGTCGCTTCCCCAGGCAAGACTGCCTCTCTTTGGTCTGCATATGTAGGACATTCTTGCAGAATATGTTCTGGTGTTTGCTTGAGTGCTCCACAATCGCACGTGGCAGTGTCTCTGAGACCCATTCTGTGGAGGGGGGTCTTGAGTCTACAATGTCCCGTTCTGAGTCTGAAGATCTTTGTCTGCCCATCTCTGCCAAGTTTGTCTATGCTGTCATTTTCTGTCTTGTATTCTTTGTCCTGTTCTCTCCATTCTGTCCTCGTGGATAGTTTGATAGGTGTCTTTGCTCCTTTAAAGCTCTGGGGATGGGGAACCTACGTGCCGCTACTATTTACACCATCATCATCTTCTATCCACTTGTGTCGTTAGACTTTGTGGGGATGTGTAGTTGTATGTCCTGTGTTAGCTTTGTCGCCGATATCGTTGTCATTGTGTGTTTCTTCATTGTCTCACTGACACCATCTATCCATCTTTTTCGTATTCTGCCTCTTGCTCTGCTGATCCTGATGTTATGTATTGGAATTTCGAGCAGCTGGTAACAGTGGTTGCATTCTTGTCAGGTGTCCGAACCATTTTATTCTCTGGCTCTCAATGTATCCCATGCACGGTGTTGCACCCACCTTTTGTCTGATTACTTCGTTTTGTACTATGTCCAGCTTTGTGACCCCGATAGCTTTTCCCAAACACCTCATTTCGCATATAGGGGGACGGCGTAGGCTATTGGTTAAGTGACACGGCTCACAACTCTAAGGTGCTGGGTTCGATCCCCATCACAGCACCGGCAGTTACCCCGGGGAAGCAAACCTTTAGAAAATGCAGGAGGAAGCAGACCCTTACATACAATGAATCCTGAAGTCGGATGCGCTGGGCCGAAAGTCGCAAAATAAAAACCACAGTGCAACGCACACCGACTTGGTGAATAGATAAATAAGGCGAACGTAACAAAAAAATTTAAAAAATTCGCATACCATGGTTTATCTTTATGGTTTGGTGAAAGTCCGTGCCTGACACTGGTATGTTATATGTAAAATCAAGATATTCATTTACATGTCGACCTAAGATTCTTCGTTAGGGACACATGACAGCAACATGTGAATAACAAAACTAATCTAAGCGTTTTTTGCATGATTTACAGAAGCAGTCGATGCCCTATGCTTCATTAGGAGCAAGACGTAGGAAAGACTTTCTTATTAATGAGACTGATGATTTCTTCGTGTCTTCAAGTTATAAATGATAGCAGATGTCTGGTAATTAGGTTTCCTTTTTATCGTATTTAACTGAATAAGATCTCCTATGATTGAATATCAGACTCACCTGTCCATGGATTGTGTATCAGACTCACTTCTACATGGATTGTATGTCAGGCTCACTTGTCCATGGATTGTGTATCAGACTCACTTGTCCATGGATTGTATATCCAGCCCACCTGTTCGTGGATTGTAAATCAGACTCACCTGCCCATGGACTGTATATCAGGTTCACTGTCAGAGGATTGAATATCAAACTCACATGTTTGTAGTTTGTATATCAAACTCAGCTGTCCGTGGATTAAATAACAGTCTCACCTGCCCGCGGATTGTACATGTCTCGCTTGTCCGTGGATTGTATATTTCTCACGTGTCTGTGGATTGCATATGTCTCACCTGTCCGCGGATTGTGTATAGATCTCACCTAGGAAACAATTCTCACCTGCTAATGAATTGCCAAGTCCCGACATAACAATACCTTGCTTGTAGCTGCAGGTGACCATACCAATTAAAGAACAAAATCATTATTCCGAGCTTCGTTAGTTCAGAAGTATTGATCGAACACTACATTTTAACGGTGTCCTGTTCATCTGTTCACTCTCTTGCTACATACATGGTCTCCAATGCACTGTTTATTATGAAGTCTCAACTTACATGTACAGTTCAGACTTTACTTTATATTTGTCATAATTATCTTCTTAAATAGACTTTCCAAAGTCAAGTATTGTTATTGAACGGGTATCATAAACCGCTCATTTTACTTTTTCTGCAGAGCACCAACAAAATTATAAAAGTAAAAGTCTTGAGAGCCTGTGTTTTTCCTGTGGCAGCTTACGGCTATGAATCATAGACGATTACCAAAACTTCTAGACAAAGAATCGAATCCTTCGATTGAAAATGTTACAGAAAGATCCTCAGAATACCCTGGACAGAGAAAAAATCAAATGTAGATATTCGGCAAGAATTGAGTATAGAGGAGAACTGGTTTATCAATTTCATTTTGGCTAGAAAATGCAAATACTTTGATCACATCAAGAGACACAACGGTCTTGAGAGAACGGTGGTGGAAGGTATGGTGCCAGGCAAAAGAGGAAGGGGTAGACCAAGAAGACGATGGCACTAAGATATCCAGGAATGACTGAGTATGACTGTGGCGGAGGCTGGAGTTTTGGCAAGGGAACGAGTTTCTTTCAGACAGACTTTGATGGGCACGACGTTCTAAAAAGGACATGCTACATGATGATAATGTTTAAAAAAATAAATGTGTTAGCTGTTGTGGGATCAATGTACTAAGAAGTGCTTGAGCTGCAGCGGTCATCGACCTAAAGCTGACTGCTAGCGTCAGGCCCAGAGCTGGCAAGACCCATCTTCATCTCCACGCTGTGATCCTGGATTACAGGCTGCAACAGAGCAGACTGGCTATGGAGAAGGGATCGAAGAAGGAAGGCTAACCCGGTACCCAAAAATGTTATTTATGAAGTCGGATGTAACACACCGAAATGTCAAAATATCGCATTCAAGATGTAAACTACGACCAAACGAAATTCGTTCTCCGGATTATACCCTGCTACTTGCAAAACCATTTTTTCGGGACTTGGAAGCGGATGTTTGAGATCGAACGACAAAGAAGAAGAAGAAGAAGTTAGCTGTTGTCTTTTATTATTTATGTTCCATACTAAAGCTTTGAGGGCGTAGCTTAGGTATAGTTTTGTTTGTAATTATCTATTTGCGTTTTTATCGATTTTTAATCTTCATTTTCGTAGTAGCTACCATCTGTTCATTTCTCAGTTTGTACAGAAAGGACCTTACATGTATACCGAGACGGAGACTAAATATGGTGTCAATTTTGCTTTGACGGAAGTTTCTTTTCGCCTGCGACGTGATTATGAATTTGACAAGGAGGCCACAGATCTTGCTTGCAGTAATTGTGACGAGGGGGATCAGGTGAGCTCATTTCATATCAGCGTATCATCACAAGCATCATCGTCATCATTATAACAACCACCATCATCACCACTGTCCTCTTCACTGGCACAATTACTACCATTATCGCCAATATCATCACTACTATTATTATCATCACTGCTACTGTCACTACTACTACTACCGTCACTACTACTACTACTACTACTACTGTCACTACTACTACTACTACTACTGTCACTACTACTACTACTACTACTACTACTACTACTACTGTCACTACTACTACTACCGTCACTACTACTACTACCGTCACTACTACTACTACCGTCACTACGACCACCAATACCAATACTATTATCACTACGACCATCATTACTAAATAAAGTAAAGTAAAGTAATAGTTGTCCATCACAAGTGATGAAGACCACTCTCTTTGTTCAGCCGTGTGGACAGTCGTATCACTTGCTGTGTCCGCTGAAATGGGTGACTTGCGCGGTGATTTGGATTAAAGTGAGGAAGAAACTGCGCCTTTTGTCAACCTCACTCACAGAACCTAAGCTACCTTTTGCCAGTGGCAAGACATTCGTCGAAACGACTGGAGATAGCATAAGATGCAGATTTTGCCTCAGGGTTACCACCGAAGCCTTTCCGTAAACATGTAACCCGCAGGGTAGAAAGGTGGGAAGGCATCTAACGCAGTTTGTCGTGCCTTTTCGATAACCACAAGAGGTCGTATGGACAACACTCAGCGTGTGAGTGACTCTGGCATCTCTCCCCAGCTGTATTCAGCTCATCATAGTAGCATCTAAAATTCCCACACGTCATATTCGTGAAGGTGAACCGGCAGAACTAACCCGTGAAATACGACACAGGTATAAGCGTAGCGCCATTCAGCCGGCGTCCAGACCAGGATAAACGGATGGAAGAAATCACAAAAAAAGAACGAAATAACAAGTCCTGATGGAAAACAACTCCACGTTTCCGTGAACACAAGTGAAAGTCGTCGACAAGTGTGAATTACAGGCAAATGCGTGGTCTGGCGGCATCCATAATGATCCAAAACAGTAGAGAAATGTAGACTCGCAGCCAGTTACGGCGCCATCTTTGCCAGATTGTAAAGAAAGTAAAGTATCCCATAGCATTACTACTGTAGGGGTGTGAGGTGTTACCGATCTCACATTTCAAAGGCTCGGCTATATGAGGGCGGTAGCCATCTCCTCTCCCTCACCGCTTTTACTTCCCGGACTGAACCGGTACCTATTTAAGGCTGGGTCGACCCGGGAGCCATTGCGGTCCGAACAAAACATTACCGTCTCAACTCAGATGCGAAGCCAGCGCGCTAACCACTGCACTACTACCAGCATTAATAGTACTACCATCACTACTACCACCACTACTACCACTACTACTACCATCACTACTAACACTACTACCATCACTACTACCATCACTACTAACACTACTACCATCACTACTACCACTACTACCATCACTTCTACCATCACTACTACTACCACTACTACCATCACTACTACTATTACTACTACTATCACTACTACCATAATTACTACCATCACTACTACTACTACCATCAATACTGCCATTACTACTACAATTACTATAGTTACTACCAGCACTACTACTATCACTACTACTATCACTACTACTATCACTACTACTATTATTATTACCAGTCCTATTTCTATCACTCCTACTATTGCAATTACCATCACTACTACCATCACTACTACTATTACAACTATCTTTTGGGAGAAGACGCTACCCCCGAGTCAGGCAGAACATACTAATAGGTACATACTGATCAAGCCCACTACACTTCCAAGCAGTCATCCCTGGAAACGGACTGCTCCTTGTCAGTCTTACTAACGAGATGGAGATTGGCAGAGTGACCCCCCCCTCCCATAGTGGTTAGCTTAGTGTGAAGCCTTATATTGCACTACAGCTAGAAGGGCCCGGGTGCATCTTCTCAAGCATGCCTCTATGATGTGAGGAGAGCCACTGTAACATGCCACCAAATAATGTCAAAAGTACATACCTTACTCAAGTAGGAGTGGCATTAGCATCAACTACTATCACTATGTAAAATTAAGTACGTCGAAGTTTTGCCACTAATCAAAGTCAACAGGCGACTTCCTGGTTATGGCTCCCAACTCAACCCTATTTGCGTCGTTTTGCTTTTATGATGATTTTGTTAGCTGCTTTCGTTTATTCTTTAACCATGACGAAGGCATTGTGGCCGCATCGTGAATTTCTTGTTGTGTTTGTCTTAGTCCAATCATTGAGCCATTCCCTACATATTTTATTAACACTGTAACTACCACTACCACTTATTTTACTGCCACTACTACTACTACCATTACTGCTACTAGTGTCCCGTATAAATGCTACTGCATTTAATGACACTAATACATCTATAGTTAGTACCTTTATTTTCTAATTTTATTGCTGTTACTAATATTTTTACTGTTATTATTTTTACTCTTGTTATTAATTACTACTGTTACTACTATTATTATTATTATTGTTATTATTACTAGTAATGTTATTATTATTAATATTGCTAAACTACTGTTACTACTGTCAGTACTCTTACTACTACTACTATGATTACTGCTACTACATTACGACTGCAACTAGTTCTTCACTACTACTACTACTACTACTACTACTGCTACAATTACTACTACTACTACTACGACTACTGATATTACTACTACTACTACTACTACTACTACTACTACTACTACACTACTGCTACAACACGTCTACACTACTTCTGCTACTATTACTACTACTACTACTACTACTACTAGTACTACTACTACTACTACTACTACTACTTCCTCTACTGCTACTACTACTACTACTGCTACTACTACTACTACTACTACTACTACTACTACTACTACCACTACTACTACTACTACTACTACTTCCACTACTACTACTACTTCCTCTACTGCTACTACTACTACTACTACTACTTCCACTACTACTACTATTTCCTCTACTGCTACTACTACTACTACTACTACTACTACTACTACTACTACTTCCACTACTACTACTACTACTACTACTTCCACTACTGCTACTACTACTACTACTACTACTACTACTACGACTACTGATATTACTACTACTACTACTACTACTACACTACTACTACAACACTTCTACACTACTTCTGCTACTATTACTACTACTATTACTACTACTACTACTATTACTACTACTACTATTACTACTACTTCAACTACTACTTCCACTACTACTACTACTTCCACTACTACTACTACTTCCACTACTACTACTTCAACTACTACTACTACTTCAACTACTACCATTTTTAGATGTTACGAAATACCTAGTAGGCTGCAGTGGACAACTTATATTTTACTCCCCATGTTCAACTCGGTGTAGAGCATTAGCGGCGAAACTAAAGTCGATGAAAACACGTATAGGACATTGTCCTACGTATGGTCACAATGCCCTCGTCAAGGACAAAAAGGAACTAACAAATCACAACAAAACAGATATGATGTAAAATGTCCCGCTAAAGTTAGTAAAACAATTTATAATAATAGTAAAACAGCTTGCTCTGAGTAGAGGGATAAATGTACTGACAAAAATGTGTTGTGTGATTGTTTCAGCTTACAATTATCAGTCCATGGTACCTACAGACAGTCGGTCAACATGGAGGAGAAGAAGCTTTGGGATGGACCTACATTCCAGTCTATACCATAACGTACATGTACGCTGCTGGTCTAGTTCAGCAAGAGTATGGCGAGAACGTTTTCAACCAAAACATTTCCATTCTTGGCAGCTACACGACTGGGTTGGCATCGTTATCAAACGAGCCATTGGTGAACTTTTCGTTCGGCGCATGGCTACATAGCTCGACTGGAAGCTACAGATCTACGATAGAATCAAACCGAGTTGGATACGCCTTCACTTTGTCTGAGACGACAGCGTTGTACAGAGTTCTAACTAACGTAACTCTACTCGGAGGCAAAGCTTTGTCTCAATCTGACCAGACTTTACAACAGAAGTGCATGAAATGGGCATATAGACAATGCTCCTACTGGACATTCAGAACAACCATAGATGTTGGAGTAGCAGAATGCGGTGTGATATATATATTTAAAAAGTGCCAACGTAATATTACATCGGAGGCTTTGAACATTCTCCAACAAACGTTTTGCCCTTCTAGCATCATGAATGCATGCCTTAATCTAACAGGTTTACCTGAAGACTTGTTGGTGGCTTACGAAAACGCCATATCAGACTTTCTATGGCATATTTCAGCTTTAGTGTTCCAAAATGTCCTCGCTTCCAAGAATCTGAGTTTAGTTATTTCCAGGAATCAGAGCCAGTTGGCCTTGGGTTACGATGTCAGGGGAGATAACGTTAACCAGGAGTATCACGTAACTGGGTTACTCCAATCAAACTGGATAGGTGATGCAAGCGGGACGGCCCCATTATGGAAGGTGTACACATGCCTTGAGAACAGAAACATGGATAATAACATGAAAATCAAAGGTAAGGAGTTCATTATTGACGATGTAATTTTTAAGGAAGAATCTCGAAGCAGGGCGCTATATACAATGGCAAGTCAGTAAATAGGTCACATCTGACTATTAGAAGAAAACCTACGAGAGATACGAACTTGAAAATCATTTATTATTTCACTTACATTGTTCCATATTTTTCAACATAATTTCCACCAACATTGATACACTTATCCCATTTAGTGTACCAAAACCAGCAGCATAAAAGTCTTTGAATCTATGCTTTCTCGGTCATATTTGTACTTCACTTTTGGACCTCTTCATCATTCGCGAAAGGCTCTTACCAAGTTGTGTTTTTAAGTGGACCAACAGGGGAAAATTGCGCGGGACTAAGCCCGAGCTGCAAGTTGTATGTTCAAGCAGCTGCGACCCTAGTTGGTCAATTTTCTGCTGGGTTAATCGAGCGGTAAATGGTGTTGCTATGATGGAGCAGTACTCTCTAGTCAACAGGTCTTGATGTTTTCTTCGAATTTCGTTCTTAGGCACAAACAGAACTTAACAGTACGATACAGCATTTACAATGTCCCCTTTCTTCTGAAAATTGGTTTACAGTACTCCATGAGAATCCGAAAACACTATAAGCATAGCCTTCACTGGTGATGGCGCAACCTTGAATTTCTTGGCTGAAGATGATGATGGGGATGTTGCTGATATCATCCCTGTAGCCGTGAGCTAGCAGCTCTTGACAGCCCAATGTCTTCCGGACAAAAGCAATTGTCGTTGTGGTGTGTAGATTATGTTGTGAATGGAGGGCTGGAGTGGGATCAGCAGGTTCCGCAGATCGGCCAGCCCGGGGCACAAAGTCAGGAGGTGCTCGACTGACTCCTTGTAGTCGTGGCAGCATATGCAGTTTGGTTCACGTAGTAGGTCTAATCTATTCAGATGTTTGTTGAGAGGGCATGACCTGTTCTCAGCTTGAAAATCAAACTCTTGTCTCTTCGTTTCAGTTTTTTGGCTAGGTCCTGGGGATCTGGTTTTGCTTTGTGTTTGAAATATATTCTTCCTGCCTAGGATGTGGCCCACTGATCTACGCACTCGTCTTTAGTTGTTTCTCAGGATCTGCTTGCAGGTGTGTAGCGTGATGGTTGGTAATGGATGTTGTAGCATTGCCCCGCTTCTGGTCAGTTCATTAGCCAGTTCCCTTGTCCTGGGACTCCGATATGGTCAGGTCTCCACTGGCTGAAGATGAAGAAGGATGTTTCTATTGCATTGAAGCACGCTTTGATCCTGGTTGGTAGGGATGCACCTATAGTTCGTCCCAGTAACAATCCTGTTCAGCATGTCTTCTCCTTCATCTGCACATCGACAAAGATGCTACAAGGACAGGCCCATTTGTTTCATTTTGTGCTCGTCAGTCAATTGTCTAGGTACCTACTGTAATCATTTTCCGGAAATTCATTTGATCATGCATTACGCTGTAGGCTAAACCATACGAACACCCTATTGCAGGTGCCGCACTGTTTATCGTTACTGACCTGTCACTCTCCCACCCGAAACACAGATACTCCCACCCGTCACACAGATGCTCCCACCCGTCACACATATGCTCCCACCCGTCACACATATGCTCCCACCCGTCACACAGATGCTTCCACCCGTCACACAGATGCTCCCACCCGTCACACAGATGCTCCCACCCGTCACACATATGCTCCCACCCGTCACACAGATGCTTCCACCCGTCACACAGATGCTCCCACCCGTCACACAGATGCCTCTGTTGCAATCTGCAAATGACGGCAAGGTCGGGCTTCATCAGCAATTTGTGAGCGTCCTTGAGAAAACGTGTTGACCCAGTTATACATCGTTTTACCCGACAAGCACTCATCACAATAAACAGGAAGCATTTCCGTATGAATATAATGGCAGAAAGTAATTTCTCCACCCTCTACACCTCTCCCCCCTTTCTCTCCCCTTTTCCCCCGCCCTCTTTCTTCCCCCACCCTCTTTCTTTCCCCCCCCCCCCAAACCCTAAAAAAACAAACACATCAGCACGCAGTTCTTTGATTGTAATATCCGTGAACATCGACAACATGTTGCAATTGAGCTGCTCGGATTCGAGATCTCTATTCTAGTCAAAACAGGAACGATTGAAGCCGACAGAAGGTCAGTTATCAAACACGTAATAGAAGACGAAGAACAAGACTCCAGAATATAGTTAGATCTTAGATTATGTTGTTAGAGATAGAGTTAACTAGATTTAACCAAAGATAGAATCGGGTTTAGAGTACAGAGAACCATCCGGCTAGATGCTAAAACTCACTGACAAGAGAGAGATTTGAGAATAATAGCTTAGATTGTATTGATGCCATCCTATGAATGTATGTTAATACATTGAACAATCTTGTTTTTGTGAAAGAATATCTGTTTCTAGTTTTATTTGTTAAATGTGATAGGGGAAGGAATTTGGTATAAGGGAGATAAGTCTGCTATATGTCACAATTACAATGGGTTTTCCCGAAGTGAAATTCTTTGTTGTTGCTTACATGTTTGCCTCACTAGTTTCTACTGGCGAGGCGCGCCATTGTCCACCCCAGACCGTAGTCCATTGGGCAATATCAGGACGCATAAACCAGTGCTTGGATGAATGTGTGCGTCTGTATGTACCTATGCTAAGTTTGTGCGCCCTCAGAAGCTAGCCCAACCAAAGTGCAATGGAAGGGCCTCACCATGAGGGTGCGTGTGAAAGTTGTGCAAGAGTGTGACTGTAGGACAGAGTAAAATGAAACAGAGTGAGGTAAGAGAAGAGTAAAGAGTTGCCCCCAGGGTGAAACCTCTTCTACCCCCGAAGTGAAATGAAGTTGATTCTTAACAGAACAGAACAGGGCATGTTCTGACATAATTTTGCTACATTTCAAAACCCATTCCCAACTCCACTCCTGACTATGACACCATTTGATGAAAGTTCTTTTTCTTTATTACCCATTTAAAGAGTACAGGAAGAGCTGGTCGTTTCTTGGGGGAGACGTGACTGAAGCCGATCAGGCCAGCATGTCTTCGTTTACAGATTTTGTGACGTCATGTGCTCAGCTAAACACCTGCCAGACATGCTCGTCTCCTGGCCCTGGCTCGTCCTTGAGATTCTTCATTGAAGGTCTGGTCAGAGCAACTCCGTTCCTGTTCAACTCCAGCGCCACCATGAACGGAGTGAGTGTCCTTCGGTACGATCTTGATGCCAGTGAGTGATATGTTGATGTACGAACATGCACAGGCATACAAACACAACACAAACAAATATACACACACAAACATACGCATATAAAGCACACGCAAACATACACGAACACATACATACGCACACAAACACAAAAAGGGCACTCAACCGTACACATAACACACACAAACACACAGCACACACAAACATACATAAACACACAAACTTTCACAAACACACACAAACATACAACCCACACAAACGCGCACAGACACATACAGAAACACAAACCCATACATAAACACCCACACAAACATGCTCATAAACACCGACACACACACAAACATAAAACCCACACAAACACACACAGACAAACACACACAGATAAACACACACATAAACACCCACACAAACACGCCCATAAACACACACACACAAAGACGCACATAAACACACATAATGACGAACAGAAACTATCCCAAACAAATACAAACAGACACGTAACCACACACTTACACAATCAAACACATAAGCACGCACACAAATACACAGATAAACACACATACACAAACATACACACACACACCCAAACAAACACAGACATGTGCACAAAAACACACACATACAAACACACACACAAAAAGCACATAAACACACGTTTAAACACGCCCAAAACACGCACACAAACACGCACACAAACACACCGACACAATATGCCAGACTCTCTTCACTTCTTCATTTTTATGTCGGAATAGTCTTCTGAATCTTGTTTTGCAAGTTTCTCTCCCCAAATTTGTAAATGCTGCTTGGTTTTTATTTTTAAAGGGACAAGTGATTTCGTAAATATATTTAGAGGAATATCACTAATAGGTTTGATGTTGTAAGAAGAAGAAGAAGGAGGAGGAGGAGGAAGAGGAGGAAAAAGGAGGAGGAATGTCAAATACTCAAAATAATTGATTCTGTCTTAAATATAATCATAAAGCGTAGCCTTAACGTCTGCTGCCTGGACAAAGTTTAAAATTCTAGTTAAAGATCTACCCACAAAGTTCAAAATTCTAGTTAAAGATCTACCCAAAAAGTTCAAAATTTTAGTTAAAGATCTACCCAAAAAGTTCAAAATTCTAGTTAAAGATCTACCCAAAAAGTTCAAAATTCTAGTTAAAGATCTACCCAAAAAGTTCAAAATTCTAGTTAAAGATCTACCCAAAAAGTTCAAAATTCTAGTTAAAGATCTACCCAAAAAGTATTAGTACTTTTCCTCAGGTGATTCGTTAAGAGCAGGATATAGATGGCGCCTAATTGGCTGCGGGTCTACTTAGTTCTAGTGTTTGTGTCTATTAAGATGAACTCGTATATCGGTTAAATCACCCTCCAAGAAAGTGGCTGTATACAGACTCTGCAGAGTCTTCTAAACCAGTATAAAGACGTTAAGTTAAGATGTTGCGGATGTACACGCAGTTTCCAAATGCGTATCTGCGAAGTGGGATCTTCCAATTTAATCTGTTTTACATCTGCGTTAGGGAGAACGAACAAGTACAGTTCATTAGGAATTGAATTTCATTCAGAATATAGATAAGTGTTTCAAGCTTTAGAAGATGCTAGGCATTGTAGGCCTGATATTATCCAAATAGCCCTCGGAGCTGACCACATTATCACCTCCAGTGTCATCAAAACAGTTTTGCAGTGGATCCCTGGTCTCTTAAATGGCAATGGAAAGACAGCCAGACTAAAGAAGGCGTGAAGGCAAGTTCAACCACATACATCAACGACTCTACAAACAACACGCGTTTCTCACGGCAAAGGTACATGGGACTTAACTCCAGCAACTGTCATACTCCATTTGACCCAGTTGTAAATCTGTTCTTGAGTTACGGTTAGGGAAGGAAAAGGAAGCTGTGGCTTAGTATGCTGAAGTCTCTAATACTTTCATTCCCGACCAACAGTTAAGTATACTGACGTCTCTAATACTTTCATTCCCGACCAACAGTTAAGTATACTGAAGTCTCTAAGACTTTCATTCCCGACCAACAGTTAAGTATGCTGAAGTCTCTAAGACTTTCATTCCTGACCAACAGTTAAGTATACTGAAGTCTCTAATACTTTCATTCCCGACCAACAGTTAAGTATACTGAAGTCTCTAACACTTTCATTCTCGACCAACAGTTAAGTATACTGACGTCTCTAATACTTTCATTCCTGACCAACAGTTAAGTATACTGAAGTCTCTAATACTTTCATTCCCGACCAACAGTTAAGTATACTGAAGTCTCTAACACTTTCATTCCCGACCAACAGTTAAGTATACTGAAGTCTCTAAGATTTTCATTCCCGACCAACAGTTAAGTATACTGAAGTCTCTAAGATTTTCATTCCCGACCAACAGTTAAGTATACTGAAGTCTCTAAGACTTTCATTCCCGACCAACAGTTAAGTATGCTGAAGTCTCTAAGACTTTCATTCCTGACCAACAGTTAAGTATGCTGAAGGACGCTCTTTACCTTAACTGTGATAGAACCAACAGTTCAGATTCAAGTACTCACATGCGAGCAGCTCAAATAACTATTGTTGTCTATCCCTATGAATGGATACATGTATATAGTGATGGATCAACATTCAAGGCAACTATCAAATCAAATTATAGTGTATACATAGCATACCCACACCGACCCTCCGATTAATTGATTGATGCTTGCGGGAAGGTTTGCTTCAACTATCATGCCGAAATAACTGCACTTGATGTGTTATCCACTGAGGAAGACGAAGAGAGGTAGACCACGAAACACCAGGAGAAGAGACTGAAAATGAACTACGGTTCATGGACCTCAATTAGAGACAGGCAGAAAGGACAGCTCAAGACTGCACTTGCCGGATGAGGGTTGTCAATGGCATATGCCGTGAAAGGAGTGAAGGACATTGATAATGATGGTGATGATCTACTAAGACAATATTTACGTTTTTGACAGATTAAGATCACACTTTAAAAAAAAATCATTTACAAAATGTCAAATTTTAATATTATTCTATTAGTTGGAGATGTAGCCTGGTCGACAGTGAGTTACCTTACTAGACTGAGATTACAGTGTGCGATGGTTTTGAGTTCATGGACGGACAGAAACAAAAACCGGGCAATGGTTTGTGCCTGGTAAGACCACTCCTCTAGTCGACCCAACTGTATGTGGGTACCTGACGCTCGAGTTGGGGAATGTAAAACTAGCAAGGAAGCGAACCGGTCACCCCAACTCACATAGACCGTGGCTTAGTACATGAAGAGTTTTCTTCAACCCCAACGACAATTTTTGCCATGGGACTGGCCTACCTTTACATATTCTATTATCAATTCCATCTTCTCCGTTACATTCATCGATAATACATCGCACCCATTAAGGTGCGTCCTTGCCCCAGTACTATTCTGAATCGTCTTTGCGCTGCTGTTGAAGCACTATTAGCGCGCATTTTGTCATGTAGCAGAAGGAATGTGTCGTCACACTAGATCGGATGATCGTCTGTTTAATCTTTCGAGATTCAAAGCTAAAACCAAGGCCAGGGAAGTTACTGTCAGGGACTTGCTATTTGATGATGACGCTGTAATTGTCACTCACAGTGTGCATGAACTCCAGAAATTAATAGATCGCTTCGCCCAGTCGAGCAAAGATTTCGGCTTTACAATAAGCCTGAATAAAAGAAATGTGCTGAGACAAGACGTACTATCCCAGCCATCACTGTTGGTAACTACAAACTGGCAACTGTGGACCAGTTCACTTACCTGACACCCCTCATCAATGATAAGCTCTCCATAGACCGCCAAATATCCAATCACTTTCGCAGGGCTGCTACCATATTTTCCCGTCTCATAACACGTGTCTGGGAAAACCCCAAACTTCCAGCCAAGACCAAGGCCAAGGTCTACAGTGCCTGTGTGTCAGTACGCTTCTATGTGGAAGCGAAAAGTGAACAAACTATGCCAAACACGCGCCTGAGATCCGCCCTTGACATCTATTAGAGAGACAGAGTGACACATATGGAGGACTTGGTCATGTTCGTCGCATGGAAGACGATCGCATTCCCAGATATTCTCTATGTGCAGCTGGCGTGTGGTAAAAGAATAGCAGGCCTACCACAGATGTGGTTCAAAGATGCATGTAAGTGGGACATGAAGGCGCCTGATATGAATCTAACATCTTGGGAAAACATATCTGCAGACCGATCCAAAGGGAGATGCAACCTGAAGAGTCACATCCGACTTTGCGAAAATAAGCTAATTCAACACAGGGAAGTGAAGATACAAAAGGATAAGAAAAAAAAAAAAATCAAGTATAAATGCTACTCCAACGTCGAATCAACCTATTGTTAGATATGGCTGAAAAGGGGCTAATGCTAATTCTACTACTAATACTAGTACTACTACTACTACCACCACTACTACTACTACTACTATTACTACTACTACTACTATTACTACTACCACCACCACCACCACCACTACTACCACCACTACTACTACTACTACTACTATTACTACTACTACTTCTACTTCTACTACTACTACTACTACTACTACTTCTTCTCCGTTATCAAACTGCAACGTCCAACACGACGAGGGTATAATAAAAACAAAGCCTGGATTCCCACATACCAACTCGGTCGCATGTATGATATTCTTACAGTAAAGATATGTCTTAACAAGTGTGATCAATATGCTATATGTGTTGGACCGAAAGGTGCAAATATCAGTCAAGCTGTAAACTACGACACAACGCATTCCGTTCTCTGGACTACATTCTGCTACTTAAGTCCTTTCAGGGTTTGGTAGTGGGAGATTGAGAATGAACGAAGCCACGCCAAGCCAAGCCAAGATGCTGAGCAGCGCATGAGCTGCAGTGGTCAGCGACCTATAGCTGACTGCTAGCGTCAGGGCCAGCGATTCAGAGCTGCCAAGACCCTTCTACACCTCCACGCAATGATCCAGGATAACAGGCTGCAGCAAGGCAGATTGGCTAAGGAGATGGGATCGAAGAGGGAATGCTAACCCAGTACTCAAAAAATGTTTGCTGAAGTCGGATGTGTTGGACCGAAAGGTGCACATATCGCAGTCAAGCTGTAAACTACGACACAACGCATTCCGTTCTCTTGACTACATTCTGCTACTTAAGCCCTTTCAGGGTTTGGTAGTGGGAGATTGAGAATGAACTAAGCCAGGCCAGGCTATCTAGCAAACACCGTTCTATTTTCATAACCTTTGTAAAACCAATTTCAATGATTGCGTTTTTCATGATTATTTCGAGATTGAGAATATTTTTTCACACGCGCCATTCCTGTTTCTTGTAACAGATGCTTTCAGGGACTCCAGCAAGCTAAACATAGCAAGCGGCCTACAGAACATGTCTGATATTGTGGGCTACTTATCGTGGGCCAGTCTTCCTCAAGTAACAGGAGGCCTATTTGACCACGTCATAATGGACACATCGCCCGCGCCTTCAAACTCTTATGTAAGTGATTGTGCATAGATTTGTAACAGACAAAGTACTTCTCTTCTGGTACGTTTGTCTATCAGTCGGATTGCTTGCCTTTTCGCTGTAGGCCATTGTATTGTTTGTAGTTGTAACTTTTCATGTAATACCTCCCAGATGTCCGTAACGCTTGACGTGTTTTTTGCTTCTTCTTCTTCTTCCTTCCTTCATTCCTCCCTTCCTTCTGCCTTCCTTCTTCTTTCTTCCTTCCTTCTTCTTTCTTCCTTCTTTCTTCCTTCTCCCTTCCTTCTTCTTTCTTCCTTCTTCATTCTTCCTTCCTTCTTCCTTCTTCATTCTTCCTTCCTTCTTCTTTCTTCCTTCTTCTTCCTTCCTTCTTCTTTCTTCCTTCTTTATTCCTTCTCCCTTCCTTCTTCTTTCTTCCTTCTTTCTTCCTTCCTTCTTCTTTCTTCTTTCTTCTTTTTTCCTTCTTCTTTCTTCCTTCTTCTTTTTTCCTTCTTCCTTCCTTCTTCTTTCTTCCTTCTTTATTCCTTCTCCCTTCCTTCTTCTTTCTTCCTTCTTCTTCCTTCCCTCTTCCTTCCTTCTTCTTCCTCCCTTCTTCTTCCTTCTTCTTCCTTCCCTCTTCCTTCCTTCTTCTTCCTCCCTTCTTCTTCCTCCCTTCTTCCTTCCTTCTTCTTCCTTCCTTCTTCTTCTCCCTTCCTTCTTCTTCCTTCCTTCTTCTTCCATCCTTCTTCTTCCTTCCTTTCTTCTTCCTTCCTTTCTTCTTCCTTACTTTCTTCTGCCTTCCTTTCTTCTGCCTTCCTTTCTTCTGCCTTCTTTTCTTCTTCCTTCCTTTCCTTTTCCTTCCTT
The DNA here is from genome assembly GCA_036924085.1 of Ariolimax columbianus. NCBI lineage: Eukaryota > Metazoa > Mollusca > Gastropoda > Stylommatophora > Arionidae > Ariolimax > Ariolimax columbianus. Next base: position 33,654,562 of record JAVGWX010000007.1, on the reverse strand, counting down.
TCTTCTTCCTTCCTTTCCTCTTCCTTCTTTTCTTCTTCATTCCTTTCTTCTTCCTTCCTTTCCTCTTCCTTCTTTTCTTCTTCATTCCTTTCTTCTTCCTTCCTTTTTTCTTCCTTCCTTTCTTCTGCCTTCTTTTTTGCTTCCTTCCTTTCTTCTTCCTTTCTTCTTCCTTCCTTCTTCTTTCTTCCTTCTTCTTTCTTCTTCTTCTTCTTCTTCTCCTTCTCTCCTTCTCCCTTTCTCCCCTTCTCTCTCTCCTTCTCCCCTTCTCCTTCTCCTCCTCCTTCTTCTTCTTCTTCTTCTTCTTCTTCTAAGAGGAAGACTAACGTCTAGTCAGGCAAAATATACTGGCCAAGTCCCTCCCAGTCCTCCCTGGAAACGGGGTGTTTTCATGACAACCTAGTTAACAAGCTGAAGTATCGACGTGATCTACATAGTAGTGAGTGAAACGCAGATGAGGCAAAGCATAGCACAACCTGGATGACACAGTCCACCCTCAACAGCCCGATCGGGATGTGAGAAAAAAACTACGATAACCCACCACTTGGCGTCCTTTATAGGGCGCACAAAAGAGTAACCTACTCATTGTGGGCATTCTTCTTCTTCTTATTCGTCTTCTCCTTCTTTTATGTCTGTTTGCGTCTCGCTTCCTAAGAAGGATAGCACTACCAATATAGATTGCAATTCACAGGAATCCTGCATTAAAACATGGTGTGTGCTCTTGTAGTAGTGGTTTCCATGGTACTTAGTTTTACTCGATGAAGTGGCTAACTCCATGCACAACCATTTACAGACACTTTGTATGACATGTATAGAGGTGATGTGATGTAATTATTCCCTCTACCAGCAAAGAGTTCTTAGAATAAATCTAGGATCTATGCATTCTGAAAGGTATAAGTGATTGATGTGAAGGAAACTTTGAGCCTCGCTAACTTTGCTGCTTCATGTATAAATGTAACAATCCTCTAATATAAATGTAACAATCCTCTAATATAAATGTAACAATCCTCTAATATAAATGTAACAATCCCCTAATATAAATGTAACAATCCCCTAATATAAATGTAACAATCCCCTAATATAAATGTAACAATCCCCTAATATAAATGTAACAATCCCCTAATATAAATGTAACAATCCTCTAATATAAATGTAACAATCCTCTAAAATAGATTTAGCAATCCCTTAATATAGATGTAAAAATCCTCTAAAATAGATTTAGCAATCCTTTAATATAGATGTAGAAACCCTCTGGCATAATTGTAACGATCCTTAATACAGATATACAAGCGTTTTTTATTTGCGTTGTTTGCGAATGCCCACAGTGAGTAGGTTACTCTTTTGTGCACCCTGAAAAGGGCGTTAAGTAGCGGGTTGCAGTAGCTTTCATTATATCCAGAGCGTGGTGATGAAGGTGGACCAGAGTCCTCCAGGCGGTTGTGTTATGCTTGGCTTCCTCTGCGTGTCGCTCACTACTACGGGGATCTCGTCGGTCCCTCACTTTTTTAGCCAGGCTGCCTTGAAAACAGACCCTTTCGGAGAAGGGCTACTAGGAAGCCAAGGTGAAGGTTTCGTCCAGTATGTTTTGCCTGAACCTGACTACCCTGTCTGATCATAATATTTTGCCGAACCAGTCATTGGTCTTCCTTCCCGATGTACAAGCGTAACAATCCTTCTAATTTATAGATGTAACAACCTTCAAATTTATAGATGTAACAACCCTCTAATTAATAGATGCAACAACCCTCTAATTTATAGATAAAACCACCCTCTAAATTATAGATGTAACAACCCTCTAATTTATAGATGTAACAAGCCCTATAATGTGTAGAGGTAACAACCCTATGATTTATAGATGTAACATAGCTTCTAATTTATAGATGACACAACCCTCTAATTTATAGATGTAACAAGCCCTATAATGTGTAGAGGTAACAACCCTATGATTTATAGATGTAACAAACCCTCTTATTTATAGATGTAACAAACCCTCTAATTTATAGATGTAACAACTCTCTAATTTATAGATGTTACAAACCCTCTAATTTATAGATGTAACAAACTCGTAAATTTATAATGTAACAAACCCTCTAATTTATAGATGAAACAACCCTCTAATTTATAGATGTAACAACCCTCTAATTTATAGATGAAACAACGCTCTAATTTATAGATGTAACAAACTGTCTAATTTATAGATGTAACAAGCCCTCTAATTTATAGATGTAACAAGCCCTATAATGTGTAGAGGTAACAACCCTCTAATTGATAAATGTTACAGCCCCCTAATGTTAATGTAGCGATCTACAGACTGGTGTATGAACTCCCTCTACAGGTCCTTATTGAGCCTATCACCGGAAGAGTTTGGGAACGGAGCATCAAACTTCAATGGAGCCTTGGAATCAGCAGCGAGACTGCGCGTGTGCAAGGTAGAAACATCACTGTGGCTGGACTTCCTTTGCCGCTCATTTGGACCGAGAGAACAGCATTCATTACCAACTATGAGATCAATGCACACAAATATTTGGTAAGTTTGATAATGATTGATTGCAGAAGGTTGGGGGGGGGGGGGGGGGGGGGAGTGGGCTATTGGTCTGGAGGTAAGTTTTTCGCCTCGGGTACTGGAGGTCGCGGGTTCAAATCACGGTGGAGAACGGGATTTTTTTTTCACGTGGATCATCCGGTAAATATTTTTCCTGATCTCTGAGTGGTGAGATCAGACACCCGTGTGCAGTGGCGGGCACGTTAAAAATACCTTGGCAGTTGGAAATCGAAAAGAGTAGGTCTTATGGCCGCTGCTCGGGCAAAATTCAAGTTAAAAATCGACTCAAAATATTCTAGGGATACTCGCCCAACAGAGAATATGTCGCAAATAAAAAATGGGACTGTGTGGCTATAACTTTAGGTCTTGGTTATGTGGTTAGCGGAGCGGCTTAGATGGCACCTGACATGCTGCGGAGTCTACCTTGCTCTAATTTAGGCTTTCACCTCACCAGTCTTAAAAATAGGCGATCGTATATTCCAGGTACTGGGATTGAACTGGCAAGTCACCAGTGAATTTTTACCTGGTAAAAAAATATGAAACAAAGGAAGTCACACCTCCCCACGACGTCTAACGACATAAGTGGATTGAAGATAGATAGATATTAATTGATACATGATTATCATGTTTTATATTCTTGACTTTTCGCCACTGGCTAATTCTCAAATATCTACAGAGCTGAGGCTGAGGTCAAGACAGTATGAGCGGCTACAATAGCCGTCGGGGAAAACTAGAACCTTGTTAGAGACAAGATAGTTTTCTTGACAGATTCCGTGCCAGTCATAATGGCCATCAGAAACCATAAAAACAATGAAGCCTGTATGGGGCACTCATGAATACAATTTCAACAGAGTAAAAATTATGTGGATTTCTAGACACTATAAGATCCTCGACATCTCGTATCTAGACAACGTCACGGAAAAGACGGTTCGGGACACTGTTAAGGCAGAGGTCAGCCAATATAAAGACGTTGATTATGGTTAAAGCACGCAAGCTTATATATTATAGGCATGTATCAAAATTGTCTGGATTGATCAAGACGATCCTGGAAGGTACTACACCCAGGAAGCGTAAGTTAGGGAGGCAGAAGAAGAGATGGGAAAACAACATCAGAGAGTGGACGGGAAGGTCCATAGCTAGAACAAATATCCTGACACAAAACCGAGTAGAGTGGCTGGAACTAGTCCAACAATCTGCGGTATCAGTGCCCCAATAACCTTTTCAGGTTACGGGACTGATGATGATGATGCTGATACGATACGCGGAAATGAAAAAAACAGATATACTGATAAAAGATGGAGGCGGCAAACCCCAAATTAATGACAGAGCTGTATGTGAAGAAATAAAGACGATTATGAAAATTAACTACAAAGTCAAGTGACACAGAGAATACTCAGGTTCTGATATACCAGAAGCAGTGTACTCTTTGCCAAGAAGAGATCAAGGGACAGTATTAAGACTGCAAAAAGGTCACAGCAGACTGGAACAAATCTGTTCAACATTTTAAAAACGTGACACACAGACATGTGCTCATGTGGGGAGATAAAAATAAACGGTGGAAAATGTTAAAAATAAATCTGCCGGCTCTACGAGAGAAACAAAGTGACTACATGGCCCTTTCCAATCCAATTTCAGGATAAACTGTATGGCGATGAAATGAGCCTGAGAAGGATCGCCAGTTCTATGATGCGATTATTTGAGAGCGAATGGCGAAGAAGAAGTAGAAAAAGAATATACCTGAGCATGAAGCTCCACTGTTTTTAATCACTTTACAGAATCCATAATTTCATGGCCTAATTTAGTCTCGAGACACATTTAACTTCAGAGTCCGTCAGAGGTCTATGTCCTGATCTGCTTCTTCTTATGGCGAACGCGTTTTGAGTCGTACTGGTCCGGTCAACATGCAAGTACTGCCTCCAGCCAGGTCTGTTTTTGTAACGTTCTTCTCAACTTGGCTTGGCTTGGCTTCGTTCGTTTAAAATCTCCCGCTATCAAGCCCTGAAAAGGGCTTTGCTAGTAGCAGAATGTAGTCCAAAGAACGAAATGCGTTGTGTCGTAGTTTACAGCTTGACCGTGATATTTGCACCTTTCGGCCCGGTACATCCGACTTCAGCAGGCATTTATGAGCACCAAGTTATCCTTCTTTCTTCGATCCTTTCCTCTTAGGCAGTCTGCTCTATTGCAGTCTATAATCCAGGATCACCGCGTCGAGGTGTAGAAAGGTCTTGGCAACTCTGGTCCGCCGACCCTGTTGAGTTTTCTGGCCCTGTTGAGGGTCCCAGTTTGAGGTGTTCATGTCAATCTATTTCAGGCCACGCTTGCAAGCGTCTTTATAGCGAAGGAAGGGTTTCACTTTGTTACGGCCCCCAGAGACAGGCTCTCCCTATAAAATGTCCTTTGGAATTCGCCTTGCTGGCACAAGCTGGGGAGCAGACGAAAGTATACTAAAGAAACTGTACACTGGAAGAGTGAGACCAGTTCTCGAGTATGGCATTGCGGCATGGACAACAGCAGCAAAGGCGAACTTCGACAAAATTAGCAAACTCCAAAACCAAGCCATGAGAGTTATAACAGGAGGCATGAAGTCAACGCCAATTGTAGAACTGGAAAAGATTACAAATCTGCAATCCATGACCGACAGAATAGACTGCAAAGCCCAGCAGCAAGCAGAAAAACTCAGAAGACTGACAGACCATCCAATGCATAAGAGACTAAATAGATTTGGAAATGGGAAATTAAAGCGGAGAAACTTTGCAGAAATAGCGAAAGCAAAATGAACGAAGACCCTATGAACGCATTAATAACACCAAAGCCCATCCCTACTGTACGCAAACCTACCTGGAGGCAGCATATATTTCCAAAGGTGGTAGAAAATATACCAGGTGTTGGAAACAAAAAACAGCCAGACTGGAAAAGAAAGAAGAGACATAACCCTGAGGTACATAACGAAAATCTACCCAAGCATGGACTGGACCCATGCATACACCAACGGCTCTGTAACAAACAAAACACAGAACGGAGGGGCAGGGGTATTCCTGAGCCTACCAAATGGTAGAAAAACAACACTATCAGTGGCGACTGGAAAATACTCAAGGAATTTCAGAGCGGAGGCAAGAGGCACTGAGGGCTGCAGTAGAATAAATGGTGACATGCAAAAGAAATGAAAGCCACATGGTCCTGTTTACAGATGCCCTGGCCGTAATCACAGCACTAAAAAGCCAGAAAAATACTGAACTTAAAGATTTAAGAGCAGTACTTCGTCAACTATGCCAGCAGTCCGCACCAAAAAGAGTAGTGGTACCGTGGGTTCCATCCCATTATAACATCCAAGGCAACGAGGAGGCAGACAGACTGGCAAAAGAAGGTGCAAGACTACCACAACCAGATACTAGTGTGGCATACGAAGAGTCAAAAAGGCTTATTAGTGCTAGATACATGACCAAATGGGAAACAGAACATACTGGCTTCACAAAAAAACGATGCCTATTACCAGTTCAACAGAAGAGAGCAGGTCGTGGTCTTCAGACTTCGCACTGGCCACAATAGGACTATTCAATAAAATGAAGATAGGTGGCATAGACGAAAGCACATGCGATACTAGGAAAATGACCGCTGAACATCTGCTGCAAAACTGCATACGAGGATCAGAGAAAGCAGATATGGCCATCACCAGTGGCAACACTGGACAAGCTCTATGGCAGTGTCGACAGCCTCAGGATGACCGCTGCTTTTTTCGAAAAAATAAAGGTTGAAGAAGAAGAAGAAGAAGAAGAAGAAGAAGAAGAAGAAGAAGAAGAAGAGGAATTCGCCTACCCTTCATTCAGCATACGTATCTCGACCATCTTAAGCCGCGTGGGTGGAGGATGGTAAACATCTTCGCACGGTCCAACACCTCGTTGTTTGGTAGACTCTCCATGAGATTTCAAGTATGCGTCTCAAACACTGTATATGCAATTCATTCAGTGTTTTTTTTTCACGTAGAGCATACATGGTGCACAATTCGCTGGCATATGGTAGAGTAGGGTACTAAGCACACGAATGCATTAACCAAACCACTAGTTAGTTAGATTTCTTTCTACTTGTGCCGTTGAGTGTCGTGGTGAGCTTAAGTCGTCTGCGCCAAGTGCGTTGCGTCGGTCAATGTGAGCCCGTGTCTCTGCACAATACCTCTGTCATCCATCCACCAGCTTCGTGGTCGCCCCCTTACCCTGTAGACAGATATACTAGGGATGTAAGCCCTCAGTGGAAGTTGATGAGGGTGCATTCTCATGACATAACCAAACCAACTTATTTTCTGCCTGGAAATATATTCCGCACAAGACGTAGTGCCGACCATACTTCGAATCTCGTCGTTGCGCATTCTGTCTTTCCTGGTAACACCGATGACCGTCGTCTAACACTTCATTTTACACGTCAAAATGTTGCTCTCGCGTGCCCTTGACAGAGGCCATGTTTGGCACTGGTAGCACAGAGTCGACATAAATATACTGTTCATCATCTGTTGCTTTGCTGCCAAACTAATGCTTTGGGGACTAAGCAGTGGGGACAGATAAGTCACAACAGGTGCTTTCTGATACCTAGTTTCAATTTACCTGTCTGCCGAAGAAATACTGCCCAAATACTTGACCTCGTGAGCCTGTTGAAGAACAATATCATTTACACTTATCTTGAGTGGCCCAGGTGTTCTACTGATCATCATAGTTTCTGTTTTATTCTCTCTAATTCGCATATTGTATTTAGCACAGGTAGTTGCAAGCGCGTTCATGTGGTTTTGCAGTTTTTTTTCATCGCCATACAGCAGACACTGATTACCTGCAGAATGTAATTCGTGTATTGAATTCTGCTGTGCTTCAAATGTATGAATTCGACTGGTCTCTGATACAATTTTGTCCATGTAGATGTCAAACAGCAAAGGATAAAACACACACACTTTGTCTCATGCCAGTAGTGATTTTAAAAACATACGTGACACCACCAGTCTTTCTAACGACGTTTGAACGATAGAGTGATCTAACATTATCAACAAACTGGCCTTGTACACCATATGATATTCTGTGGACAGACTATTTTACCATATCATTTGCTGCAACCTGTGCGTAAATAGATTTAAGTGAGGTAGATTTTGTTGTTGTAAACCACAATCTCTCTTTCTGAGCTACCTCGATCCAGTGGCAAGATGTTGTCGAGACGACTGGAGGTAGAACCGATTGGAGATTTTTTCCCCAGTGTTTACTTCCAAAGCCGTTCCCCCAAATAGGAAACCGGCAGGAAAGATGCAGAGGTGCGGTTACAAGCAACATTATTAATAATCATATGATCCTTCTTCTACTTGTTCGTTCGTTCTCACTCTCCCACTACCAAACCCTGAAAGGGTAAGTAGCAGAATGTAGTCAAGAGAACGGAACGCGTTGTGTCGTAGTTTACAGCTTGGCTGCGATATTTGCACCTTTCGATCCAACACATCTGACTTCAGCAAGCATTTTTTGAGTACCAGGTTACAAGCAACATTATTAAAAATGATATGATCCGACAATGAGCTAGCAACTATTGCAGAACGCTTGTATCAATAATGTCGATTACACTGATGCACGATACTATGAAAAACATCCGGCGTCAGGCATGACACTGGCATCCAAAAATCAATTCGCAATTGTCCTGTGTTGCCTATGGGCTATTCTCGCTTCCCCAACATGAGGTCTCTACGTTCACAATGTTATGCTCGAGTAAAAGGGACGTATATATTATACGAGTAATTGGAGAGGTACGAGAGCAGGTGTCCCATTATTTTATATCTCGGGCATGTACGAGGCGTGTTCCAATGAAACCGGACCTAACTGCGCCAAGTGAACATACGTACGATGCGCATGATGACGTCAATTCTGGTGTAAACAGCACATACCAACCGTCAAGTTTGCAAAATTGCATTATCCTCTGACTCATTGTTTCAGCAGACCGTTGAAAACATGGAGGGTGTGATACAGAATCCGTCTAGAGTTGATCAGCGAGCCGTGATTCGGTTTCATACCAGCTGAAGGATGTCGATCAGTTGACATTCATCAAAGAATTCAGGCAGTTTATAGTGACAAAAGTGTGTTAAAGATAACAGTGAAGAACTGGACAGTGATGTTTAAAGAAGGACGTGAGTTAACGAAAGATCTTCCGGACTGAGGTCAAGTGCATATTGTTGCGTCAGAAGATGCCATCGCCAAAATTGATAGTCATTCGAGTCACCATACACTGTCTGCATTCTGCGATGAATGTCACTGGTCGATGTCCTTCAGTTGTTAGAAACAGAATCACTGTTCGCTGATCCACTATGGACGGATTCCGTATCACACCCGCCATGTTTTCAACGGTCTGCTGAGGAAACTATGAGTCGGAGGATGATGACATTTTGCAAACTTGACGATTGGTATATGCTGTTTACACCAGCATTGACGTCATCATGCGCTTCGTACATATGTTCACTGGTTGCAGTTAGTTCCGGTTTCATTTGAACACGCCATGTAATAACTAATGATGGCAAATATCAAACTGAAATGAGGAAGAGAATAAGCATGGCCAAAGATACATTCAGCCAAATGACGAAGAGATTCACATCTGGAGAGCTAGGCTGCAACTTCAAAATAAGAATGATCGAGTGTTATAAATACTTAAACACTACTGTATGGTGCCGAGACTTGGACAATGGACGAGCAGTTAGAAGACGGAATATGGAGATATGGATGTTCAGGAGAATGGGTCGTGTTTTATGGAAACAAAAGCTAACAAATGCAGAGCTCATGGAGAAACTAGCGGCAAGAAGATAATTAATTATTGAAAGACATAAGGAGCCGACCAATCCAATATTTTGGCCACATTAAAAGACATGGCGCTCTTGTAAAAACGATGCTGGAGGGATACGTTGACGGCAGGCGAACATGATGGTAGGTAGAGCTACAGGTGGGAGGATAATATGAGACGGTGGAGGGTGACGAGCATGAGGGTAGGTAGAGCTACAGGTGGGAGGATAATATGAGACGGTGGAGGGTGACGAGCATGAGGGTAGGTAGAGCTACAGGTGGGAGGATAATATGAGATGGGGGAGGGTGACGAGCATGAGGGTAGGTAGAGCTACAGGTGGGAGGATATCATGAAACGACGGAGGTCGCGTGGCCTGGGTTGAAGCGTCCGTTTCAGAATCCCAATGCACCCGGTTCGAATCATGCTTGTGTCCGGTTTGGAAGACATGGGTTTTTTTTTCATGTGATGGTAACCTGTAAGCACACTTTCCAAGAAACTTATAACAGTCAAATAGGTTGGCGGTTGTAAGAAGCGACGTTCTGCAAGGGACATGCAGCTATCTTTTTAAAAATATAAATCGTAATATACAGTACGGGTATCATGAGCCATTGTATGTTTGTATTCAACCTCTTCAAAACCCATTTTCTTGGGATGTGTCGTCTGCGTAAATGGATGTTATCACCTGTGTGTATATGTTTTACAATATAGATAGTGGTATTTATGTTATACAATATAGATAGTGGTATATATGTTATACAATATAGATAACCTGCAGAGACGAGGCAGAGGTTGGCCAAGGAATACTTTCATCACTCAGGCCTGCAGAGACGAGCAGGGATCGATTAAGGACTACTTTCATCACTCATGCCTGCAGAGGTCGACCAAGGACTATTTTCATGACTCAGACCTGCAGAGACGAGGCAAAGGTCGACCAAGGACTACTTTCATCACTCATGCCTGCAGAAGTCGACCAATTACTACGTTCATCACTCATACGTGCAGAGACGAGACAAAGGTCGACCAATGACTACGCTCATCACTCAGGTCTGCAGAGACGAAGCAAAGGTCGACCAAGGACTACTTTCATCACTCATGCCTGCAGAGGTCGACCAATGACTACGTTCATCACTCAGACGTGCAGAAACGAGGCAAAGGTCGACCAAGGACTACTTTCATCACTCAGACCTGCAGAAATAAGGCAAACGTCGACTAAGGACTACTTTCGACACTCACTCCTGCATAGACGAGGCAAAGCTCGACCAAGGACTACTTTATAACATCACCTGCAGAGACGAGTCAGGGGTAGACCAAGGACTACTTTAATCGCTTAACACCTGCAGAGACGAGGCAGGGGTAGACCAAGGACTACTTTAATCACTTAACACCTGCAGAGACGAGGCAGGGGTAGACCAAGGACTACTTTAATCACTTAACACCTGCAGAGACGAGTCAGGGGTAGACCAAGGACTACTTTCATCACTCAGACCTACAGAGACGAGGCAAAGGTCGACCAATGACTACTTTAATCACTTAACACCTGCAGAGACGATGCAGGGGTAGACCAAGGACTACTTTCATCACTCGCGCCTGCAGGGACATGGCAGTCAAAACCTACGACGAACTCGAAGATGCTGCAGAGACCCGAAGGCATTGGCGTAGCATGATACGGTCTTCAAAACCAGTCTACGGACTGAATAGCTGACTACCACGTGCCACCTATAGTAAGTTTACGAGTGGATACCTAGATCTCTTACTGTGAAGAAAAGAATACGTTCACTACACTTTCATACATATCGCAAAATGCGACTAAAGAGGGTTGTGAATGGGTATAGCAATATCATAGTGAGAAACAAACTGCTACAGAAATCGTCACTGCAAATATGCCATAATGTAGACTTCCTAAAGGAGACTAAACAGTAGCAGTGACTGTATACTCCGGCTGGAGTAATTGGACAGTTAAAAAAAAAGAATGTTAATATTTATCCCCCGAAGTATAGGTTTATTATTTCGTTCTAATGTGCTTATGTGGGAAAACCGTAAATTAGTGAATTTATCACCTGCATTTCTCAGTCCATCTTCTTGTTCTTCTTGTTCTTGTTCTTGTTCTTCTTCTTCTTCTTCTTCTTCTTCTTCTTCTTCTTCTTCTTCTGTCCTACTGCTCTTACCATGAGGCATCGCAGAGGCTGGATGAATAAGATTTCTTGTTATCGCCAAGTGTGAGGATTGTACTGTCGTTAGGTGTAACTTCCTGAATGTGTCAGAGACACACTCGATCCACTGACACCGAAGTCGGCCTCTTGCTCGTTGGCCAAAGACCTGCATATAATATGCTCTCGTTGCCGGCTGATCAAAATGCTTTCTCATGAAATGACCATACCGTTTAGAGTTTTTGGAAGTCAATGTAGACATTAACTGGGTTTTCCCGCACTTTCTGCCTCACTGTGATGTTGCGTATTCGGTCACGGATTGTCTTTCCCGCTGCACTTCTCACACAACGCATCTCACAGCTCTGGGTCTTACTCTTATGTGTTTCCAGTAAGGGCACAGAATGACATTGGTAACACAATGTATGAATAAACAGTGTATTTATCAACCTCCTCTTCATTAAAAGAAGCACTCTAGGGTGTTTCAAAAGCGGTAGAATTTGTTAGTCGACACTGAGTCTTTTGAAATCTATGTGCGGTCTCTGAATCCATGCCTCAGTTTATTTGAATCTCATAACTTCGACATAATCAGACAAATTCGATATTCGCTGCTTTATTTTCTGATAAAATATATATTAGTGTATTTAGTTTCTTATTTCAATTTATTTGTATTCTTCGGCGTTTGTTCTGAAAAGGACGTTATGACGTCATGTCGCAGTTTACAAAGAGGCTGCGATGTCTGCCTTTCCGGTCGATACATGCAGTTTTAGCTGGCTGTTATAGGTGTACCAGGTTTGCCTTCCCACTTCTATCCCTATTCTATTAGCCAGCCTACATTAGTGCAGCTTGTTTCTAGGGCTGTCACTTGGAGGCCGAATAGTTCATGGTCACCCCTGTTTCGCTGACCCTGCTGCAAGCAGTTATGTATGAGTTGCTGACAGCTGTGAGCATATTCACTGTGGCTGCATCTTTATCCTCGAGCCTTCTTTCAAACTCAAGGGATTATTCCCATGTGATCAGGATTAAAGACTGTGGGTTTGTGGTTGGCTGCAGCATTGTGAGTTTGAGCATCTTCTACTCTGAATAGTCTAGTCTGAGACCTCACACCTAGCGGACTCTTGTTGATTTGTAGTAATATTCACAACAGTATTCATGACAATGATAGAGCAGTTGTGCCGATGTCTGGTCAACATGTGCTCCGATGTCTGGTCGATCTGTGGGCCGATGTTTGGTCGATCTATGTGGCGATGTCTGGTCGATCTGCGTGTCGATGTCTGGTCGATCTGCGTGCCGATGTCTGGTCGATCTGCGTGACGATGTCTGGTCGATCTGCGTGCCGATGTCTGGTCGATCTGCGTGCCGATGTCTGGTCAACACGTGTTCCGATGGCTAGTCGATCTGCGTGCCGATGTCTGGTCAATCTGCGTGCCGATGTCTGGTCGATCTGCGTGTCGATGTCTGGTCAACACGTGTTCCGATGGCTGGTCGATCTGCGTGCCGATGTCTGGTCAATCTGCGTGCTGATGTCTGGTCGATCTGCGTGCTGATGTCTGGTCGATCTGCGTGCCGATGTCTGGTCAACAGATGTTCCGATGGCTGGTCAATCTGCGTGCTGATGTCTGGTCGATCTGCGTGCCGATATCTGGTCGACCTGCGTGCCGATGTCTGGTCGATCTGCGTGCCGATGTCTGGTCGATCTGCGTGCTGATGTCTGGTCGATCTGCGTGCAGATGTCTGGTCAACACGTGTTCCGATGTCTGGTTGATCTGCGTGCCGATGTCTGGTCTACATGTGTGCGGATGTCTGGGCGATACGTGTGCCAATGTCTGGACAATATGTACGATGATATCAGGACGATATATGTGACGATGAAATGACGATATTTGTGACGATGACATGACGATATGTGTGACGATGACATGACGATATGTGTGACGATGACATGGCGATATGTGTGACGATGACATGATGATATGTGTGACAATAACATGACCAACTGTGTGACTATGACATGACCATATGTGTGACGATGCCACAGCATTCGATATAAAGCGTAGGCTGTGAGACTGCATGAGTTTAAAATCCAACATTAAGGCGGAATGGAGCCCCGTTTGGAAGATGCACTTGTATGAATAAGCATTGAACTACAGTGACTATTAACTTGCATTGCACATTGCCAACTGCTGAGAATCATTGTAATCTCTCTGTAGCATAGTGATACCAGTTCTTATTAACTGTCACAAGTAATGCTTCGCTGAAATAGTAACATTGAATGCATATGCAAACTATTATTTGTCACCCAAAAATAAGGGCTATAACCAGTGCCGGGTTTACTAATAATCTTACTAGACGGGAGTCTTGGGTTTCAAGATTGTACGGGTGTCGGATGATGCTTATGTCTTAGTTCACAGAGTTCCCTGGGTTGATATCATACGTATTTGACAGCTGATGACTAGCGGGATATTCCATTTCAAGTTAAGAGGAGGATTATCATCATGTAGCATGTCCTTTATAGAACGTCGCTCCCATTACAGTCTGTCTGAAAGAAACTCGTTCCCTTGCCAAAATACCAGCCTCCGCACAGTCATACTCAGGCATTCCTGGATATTTTGGTGCCATCGTCTTCTTGGTCTACCCCTTCCTCTTTTACCTGCACCTTACCTTCCATCACCGTCCTCTCAAAACCGTTGTGTCTCTTGATGTGATCAAAGTATTTGCAGTTTCTAGCCAAAATGAAATTGATAAATCAGTTCTCCTCTATGCTCAACCTTTGCCGAATGTCTACATTTGTCTTTTTCTCTGTCCAGGGTATTCTGAGTATCTTTCTGTGACATTTTGACTCGAAGGATTCGATTCTTTGTCTGGAGGTTTTGGTAATCGTCCATGATTCGCAGCCATAAGCTGCGACCGTAAAAACACAGGCTCTCAAGACTTTTGCTTTTATCATTTTGTAGGTGCTCTGCCATAATTTCTTCAGGCTGTTCAGTCTCTGCATTGCCATGGCTAGTCTTCGTCTGATTTCATTCGAGCAGTTGCTATTTTTGTCAATTCTGGAGCCCAGCAGGAGGATACGTCGATATAATTTAATTTTAAATAAGTATATAAATATAAAAACTTTGATCAAGATAGATGGTTATATTCAGTTTTGCGACGAATTTTCTGGAAGAATGTAGAGCCATAAAAGAAGCAGAAGAAAATTTCCTGACAGACAGATTGAAATAATTGGACGACCAAACACCACAATTTTAATTATTGAGGCGGCCAGAATTGAACAATGTCGGCAAGAATGGAGTTGAAAACGTCCTTCTTCTTCTTCTTCCTCTTCCTCGTGCATCTTCAGACCTCAACTTCAATGACTCTAACGAAGGCAGCAGTTGACTCAAGGCTCTGTAAGGCGTCCGTAACGCTTCTCGTTGAAGGACACTGACTGTTGCCAAATGCTACTTCTTTTGTCGGTATACAGTGGACAGGACTGCAAAATATGTTCTGCCTTCATGGGGGCTGTGCCGCAGGCACAAAGGTCTGTAGTGCCAATCTTGAACTTGTTGTATAGATGGCATCTAAGTCTGTTGTGGCCTGTGCGTGGCCAGATATTTATCACCTAGTCTCGCCTGGAGAGTTGATGGTAGGCATCGTTTTCTATGTGGCCAGGGTGGTCTTTTTTTTTCATTTTGCACTGTCCGTTGCCATGATGAATGCTTTTGTCTCATTGTATGTGATTTCTGTATCACTCTGCTGCAGCACTATGTGGCGAGACTGTCTGCTTCCTCGTTGCCTGGAATGTTGCAGTGGGCTGGTATCCACTGGACTGTGCTTTTTTTGAAGCGCTGGGACATGCGTTAGAGCGAGTCTGCCAGAGCACCGAGTTCATTTGTGTGCTGGTTCTTGAGCGCCACTAACACTGCGAGGGCGTCTGTGAAAATGACATCTTGCCCTTCCCCTACTCCTTATGGTCCACAAGGGTTTCAGCTGCTTGTCTCAGGGCACTGGCTTCGGCACTGACATTGCTGCAGCGTCTCCCAGTGGCAAATGCTGCTGAGTATACACAACATATGAACTCGCATATGTACGAATCAAGCATATGCTTGTGTGTGTCATTTTATGCGCTTGTTTCTCTCATTTGCCGCTTTCCAAGAACGTTCGATGCATGTGAGTATGTGCACCCGTGGTAGGGTCAACAAAGTTGAGTCATTTATTGTTTGATGATTAAATCTAGGTTTTTTGGCCATACAAATATATACGAAAATCAGATTAATGCGTACACTGGTTCAGTCAATATTTCTCTATGCTTGTGAGACATGGACAGTTACAGCTGACCTTCAGCGAAGGATACAGGCCTTGGAGATGAGATGTTTCCGAAGACTTTAGAATTAGAGCAGCACTAGGGCCTTTTGAGGACCTCTTGGTACGGTCAAATATTGAGATCAAATGGTCTTGCAAATACAATCCTCCACGGAAAGGTGCATGGCAGACGACGAAGAGGCCGTCCCAAAAAGAGGTGGGAGGATAACATAAAAGAATGGACCAATCTCTGACCAGAAGAGGCACAGGCAGCGGCCGCTGACAAAGGAAGGTAGCGTGGGATTGTGAGGATGTCTTCATGTGTGCTTCAACGACCTCACCGGTTACGGGATGACCTGACCTGACAAATATAGGCGCGATGTTCGACAAACCCACATTTAAAAAGTATGTTGCTAAAAATAAATATCCAGTGCTAAAAATAGTTTATTTTTTGGAGTGAATTAAACAAGAAATGGCCTCAACTTTACTTAGAGCCTAGGGCGACATGAACAGTTAGCCCGGCACTGGCTATAACTGAAAGGAAACGAAACAAATTGCCGCAGATGTAAGGATAGACAAAAAGTAGTGCTGGACATGAACAACAATAAGGAGTGTTAGAGTACCAGTTGTAATGTCAGATGTTAACTATTTATTTCTGTGGCCACCTTGTCATGAACTTTGTCCTGGCTGTTGAGGTTCCTTAACGCGTGGACGTTCTTGAACTTGATTATTCTTCCAGATGTAAGCGACAGACTTATATTTATACAACACTCCCTTTCCCACTGGCGTTTTAACCTTGACTTCTAAGACCTTGAGATCACGCACCAAGACTCCTTCCTCGCTCATGACCTTGGCGAAGTTCACGTAGTATGCCGAGGTGGGGACGGTCGGTTCGATTAACTTGACCTGGCTGTCAATGTCAAGTCTGACTGCATCTTCGTAGTTATGACTGAAGTATATCCCTTGCACGTGTCCATCTTTCTTCACACCATAATAGACTGCTCCTCCGTTGGAGTTCAGAAATGCACAAATGAGTTCTCCTATATCCGTTCTGAAACTTCTGTGGACAGTAACAAAACAATGTGAAGATTAGACATGTTGTTGGAGCATTTCAAAGAAAAACTAGAGTATTCATTCTATTGAATGTTCGGACCAAAGGGCAAATGCTGGATCAATAACCAAACATTGAATGTTTCATATTGCTGTGGCTTATAACGGGGCTCATACATTCTGTTGTTATTTTTGACAAATGTCTTTCGGTAACATATTTTCAAAAGCTCTTGTTACATCCCATGGCGAACAAAGAGAAATATCAAATTAAGAGTAAGGGGACGGCGTGGGCTAGTGGTTAAGTGGAACGGCTCACAAACCTAAGGTGCTGGGTTCGATCCCCATCACAGCGCCGGCCGTTACCCCGAGGAAGCACACCCTTAGAAAATGCAGGAGGAAGCAGACCCTTACATAAAATGCATACTGAAGTCGGATGCACTGGGCCGACAGGCGAAAAATAAAAACCACAGTGCAACGCAGACCTCCTTGGGGATTAGAGAAATAAGACGAACGCAAAAAAAAACAAAAACAATTAACAAAGAATAAAGCGCATCTGTCAACTATGCCAGCAGTCCACACCCAAAAGAGTAGTAGTGCAGTAGGTTCCATCCCACTGTAACATCCAAGGCAACGAGGAGGTAGACAGACAGGCAAAAGACGGTGCAAAGTTATCACAACCAGATTCTAGTGTGACCTACGAAGAGTCGAAAAGGTTTATTAGGGCCAGATACATGGCCAAATGAGAAACAGAACATACTGCCTACACAAAAAATGATGCCTACTACCAGCTGAACAGAAGAGAGTAGGTCGTGGTCTTCAGACTCCGCTCATGCGACAACAAACTGAGGTACCATCTATTCAATAAACTGAAGATATATGCTACTGACGAATGCACCTGTGGTACAGGGAAAATGACCCCTGAACATTTGCTGCAAAATTGCCCGACATACGAGGACCAGAGAAAGCACATGTGGCCATCACCAATGCCAACACTAGATAAGCCCTATGGCAGTGTCGATAGCCTCAGGATGACCGCTGCTTTCTTCGAAAAATTCGTTCATACCTGACAGCGTACGAAGAAGAAGAAAAAGAAGAAGAAAAAGAAGAAATTAAGAAAAGGGGTTTTCTTTGCATTAAGGAAGTTAGGAAATTCAAAGGAAATTGAGTCTGCTACAAATAAACCGTATCTTTAACTTTTATGTTAATCCCGTTCTATTGTATGAGTCTGTGACGCGGGGAACAACGAAAACTACAACGAAAAAGGTTCACTTTAGCTCAGTTCGTGCATCACATAATAAACATGTTCCCTTAGGCGTCTGAGGCTCGTTGCGTCGGTCGGCCACATACACGACGAACTGCTGCGGCGCGGTTCCAGGTATCTTGTAGGCCGAGGTTTCCTGACCCAGACGTACAACATGACGGAACAAAAAAACTCGACGCCGATCAAGTGTTTCTGAAATTGGAAGGAAGCCTGTTTTAGCAGAGACCTCCACGCTGCAGATGTAGTCATTCCATCGGATGACCAGGTTACGTCGCTGGTTGCGCACGTCGAAGGCCTCCAGTTTTGACATGCCATCTCTGAGTACTGCCCAGGTCTGTGAGCCGTAAAGCAGAACTGGGACCAACGCAGGACCGGTAGATGCGGATTTTTGTTTCAGTTGAGATCTTGCTGTTACTCAAAGGTCGGCTGCAAATGTTGCCCATGTATTACTGGCTCCAAATATGGGAGTAGAGAATGGTAACCAGTCAAGCATGAAGCAAGAGACATAAAAAGAGATCGACTACCACAGTCTGTAGAAAACTATGAGAAAAAGGAACAGAGCCCCCACTTCTGAATCCCCTGGTAGCGATGAGAAACTGACTTAGTCGCTCCTCTTCTACCGTCAGGTGTAGAGGTTTGCCATAGAGAACGCCACACTGCTCTATCCGTCGTCTTTTTCATGACCTCTTTCCAGTGCAGCCCTCTATCACGTAGGGACTGTCGTATGTTGTCTTCCCAACGTACTTTGGGAAGTCCTGGGGATCTGCGTCCTTGACTTTTTAATGAATCCTCTGTTTATTGCATGGAACAGTCTACCTGCTACTGTCCTTCGTGCAGTTAACTCTTCTTTGATTTCTCCCCTGCTGTATATTACCACTCCTAGATATTTAAAGTTGCTGACCTGCTCCAATGCTCGTGTTCCTTTGGTTATCTGATGTCTCTTCTCATCTCTGGCGATCACCATGGTTTTTGTTTTGGAGTTGCTGATGTGCATTCCTCTCTTCTTCAACTCTTCTTCCCAGACCTGTAAGTTGATCTGGAGATGTGCTTCGGTTTTCGTGATCAGGGCCACATCGTCTGCAAATGCTAGTTCCGATATGTAACTTGGTCTCATCTTCCAGTACCCTACTTCATAATTTTTTGTCCGTTCCTTGCAGGCTTTAATGACTTCATCCACAAGAAGTTTGAAAGGAAGGTACGGTGATAGAATGTCACCCTGTCTTACTCCGCTAGTGGTCTTGAACTCTCCTGACTTTTGATTTGATGTCCACACATAATTTATGTATGTTTTATAGACACTATGTATGGCAGAGATCAGGGATCCTGGGATGTTCTTCCTTGTCAGGCACTCCCAGAGTTTGTCCCAAGGAACTTTATCAAATTCTTTCTCCAAATACAAAAAAGCAGAGATGGATCTCTTTATCATATTCAAGAGCCTTTTCACTTAGCTGTCTGCGTGTAAAGATAAAGTCTTGAGTACTTCTGTTTGCCTTAAACCCACATTGAGTTTCATCCATATTTGGCTCTGCTAGTCCTCGCCGTTCTAGAATCCTGGAGTAGACTTTCCCGGGGACACTGAGAAGGGAAATACCTCTATGATTTTCACATTGTCGATTGTCGCCCTTTTTAAATATTGGTTTTATTATTGCAACCTCCCAGTCTCTTGGTATCTTCTTGAGGCGCCAAGCTGCCTTGAGAATCTTCATGAATAGTATATCTCCTGCCGTTCCCGTGTATTTAACAATTTCTGGTGTTATACCAATCTTTACCAATCTTAATTTTCTCCAATGCTGCCTTTAGTTCTTCCATTGTGATATTATCGTTCCCCTCCATGGCTCCCTCTTCTTGAATTGGGACTGTTACTTCCAGAGCTTGGTTTTCCTCCACTCCAAGAAGATCTGAGAAATATTCTCTCCATCTGTTCATTACCTGGTCTGGGACGGTCAACAGGGCATCTTGTTTATCTTTAACAAATTTCAGGGGGCATTCTTTTTCCTTCCACATGTTCTTTAAGGTCCTGTAGAAGTTTCTAATCTCCGACCAGAAGAGTCACAGGCAGCGGCATCTGACAGAGAAGGGTGGCGTGGCGTTGTGAGGATGTCTTCATTTGTGCCCCAACGACCTTACCGGTAACGGGATGACCTGACCTGACCTGAGAACAGTTTCTGGTTTTCTCCAGCATTATTTTCCAGTTTCTCTCCAAATTCTTCCCAGGATTTCTGTTTGACCGTGAGTCTTCTTTGCTTCTGTTCTAAAATTGACATATTCTTGATATTTCTTTGTTTGTGCGATGAGAAACTAAGGCCAGTAATAATAAAAGACAAAGCAGACTCAGTTTAGCCACAGGTTTGAGTTAACGGACGGATAAAAACAAATGGTGGTTTGTGCCTGGTACTACTGCTTATCCATTCTACCCAGCTGCAAATGGGAACCATGCATATGAGTTGATGAGGGTGAAAGCAGCAAGAAAAGGAACTGGCTACCCGGCCTCGAATAGTAAGTACATCAAGAGCTATCTTCATCCCCGATGGCAGTTGTTGCCATGGGACTGACCTTTACCTTTTTTAACCATATACCTCTAGTTATTGCACATCCTCTGCATCATTATTTGGCCCTACATTACAACATCTACTCCTTGATTAAGTTAACGGTCTGTCCCATGTTTCTTTAATCGCAATACTGTTAATCTTCCATTTGGATTTGATGTAGTCATTCGTGTGGTCAAATGTTGTTCTTTGGGAGGGGTCTTTGTCCTAGTCTTAGCCGACCTGGACTTCAACAGAGGGTGGATGCTTCTGTGCAGGTCCCAGTTCTTGCGTCATCTGGATGTAGCCAGGAAGAGGATTTGGCTGGATAGTGATATTCGTATCGGGCTAGGTTCGAGCAGCTTATTACTCCACTAGGTTCGAGCAGCTGGTGACTCCACTAGGTTCGATCAGCTTAATACTCCACTAGATTCGATCAGCTTAATACTCCACTAGGTTCGATCAGCTTAATACTTCTCTACGTTCGATCAGCTTAATACTCTAGGTTCTATCAGCTTAATATTCCACTAGGTTCGATTAGCTTAATACTCTAGGTTCTATCAGCTTAATATTCCACTAGGCTCGATCAGCTTAATACTCAAGGTTCTATCAGCTTAATATATTCCACTAGGTTCGATCAGCTTAATACTCCACTAGGTTCGATCAGCTTATTACTCCACTAGGTTCGATCAGCTTAATACTCCACTAGGTTCGATCAGCTTAATACTCCACTAGGTTCTATCAGCTTAATATTCCACTAGGTTCGATTAGCTGGTTACTCCACTAGGTTCGAGCAGCTGGTTACTCCACTAGGTTTGAGCAGCTGGTTACTCCACTAGGTTTGAGCATCTTATTACTCCACTAGGTTCGAGCAGCTTATTACTCCACTAGGTTCGAGCAGCTTATTACTCCACTAGGTTCGTGCAGCTTATTACTCCACTATGTGCTGCGGAGGGTGGTTAACCGATGTGCGAGTCCATCTAAATAGACTCAAACACTAGAGAAAAGTAGAACCGCATCCTGTTTGGCGTCATCTATGTTTCACTTAACAAACCACCTAACTATGGCCGGTGTTATGCCAGGTCACACAGTTATTCACTTGTCAAGATATGCTTTCTGTGGGATAGTGGGGCTATTCTTGTCTTTGTCATACAGACAGACCCCGGCTGTCCACCTGGGGGTGAAATAAACAATCATGTCCAGCACACGACGTAGCGATCGCAGTCACGAGCGGCCTGGAGCTCTCAGACTAAACAACTCAACGACTACTCAGGCATTGTCACAGAGTCATTGTGTTGTTTTGCGTCTCTTGTTCAATCACCAGACTTGAAGCATTTTCTATGTTTCTTATCCACTCACGAGCATATACATGCGAGTTGCATTTTTAAAGACCTCAATTGAAGTTCGGACAATTAACATTGCTGCAGAGATAATAAACAGCACAATAAGCCAAGATCAGTAGCCTGTAATCATTACAACATGAACAACAACATAATCAACAACAACAGCATTAACAACAGCATTCAGCAACAACAATATCAACAATCACATAAACAACACCAACAACATGAACAACTACCACAACAACAGTAAAACAACTATAATACCATTAAAACCAACATCAACATAAACAGCAACATCAACAGCACGAAGAACAACAACAGCATCAGAAACAACATAACAACAACATCATCATCAACTACGACAACAACATGAACAACAACTACAATACCATCAAAAACAACATCAACATAAACAACAACATGAACAACAACTACAATACCATCAAAAACAACATCAACATAAACAACAACATGAACAACAACTACAATACCATCAAAACCAACATCAACATAAACAACAACATGAACAACAACTACAATACCATCAAAAACAACATCAACAACAACATCAACATCATCAACAACAACAACATCAACATCATCAACAACAACAACATCAACATCAACAACAACAACATCAACATCATCAACAACAACAACATCAACATCATCAACAACATCAACATCAACATCATCAACAACAACAACATCAACATCATCAACAACAACAACATCAACATCATCAACAACAACAACATCAACATCATCAACAACAACAACATCAACATCATCAACAACAACAACATCAACATCATCAACAACAACAACATCAACATCATCAACATCATCAATGATCATAAGCAAATAGTTATTTCTGCACATCTCTCATATGTGGATGCTCATAGGTTGGCCATTGCGTCATCTAGGTACAAGAGGCGCCCAGTAAATACCCGGATTTTGTCAGGATAAACCCGAAAACAAAATGTATAATATATAATAACTATTCCAAAGTGAACAGTATATGTCTGACACCTGGTGGTGGAATGGGCAAGTATCTGCTGTTTTCCCGCGCTTTATTTTTTTCAAAATGGCGCCGACCATTTAACTCCATTGCAGGAACAGTGTGCTGTGATGAAACGTCTGGTGAAGGAAGGCGCAGAACCCGCTGAAAATCATCATCGAATTCCATGCCAGTGTGGAGAACAGACTGCAGACTGTGGCACGTTTATCCATGTTTGAATGGTGTAAACGCGTTTGTAAAGGTCGTGAATCTATCGAGGATTTGCCTTGTAGAGGTCGACCGAAAAGTGTCATTATGAGTGAAGGCATACAAAGTGTCGAAAAGGTTGTTATGAACGATCAGTGAGTTCTCGTACTCGACCTCGCGATGGATACCGGTATGTGAAAAGTTATGTGGATATGGCTTGGCTTGGCTTGGCTTCGTTCGCTCTCAATCTTCCGCTACCAAAACCTGACACGGCCCCATTTGGATATTATCAGGGATCTCCTCAATTTTCATAAACAGCTGAATTTTGACCAAAAAGTTGCCCCTCTCTGATGCTACAACGCGAGGTCCAATGAGGCCGCCAAAACCACACTGGGAAGTATTGCCACACTCGTCTTACAGCTCCGAGAGATTTTCACTTTTTTGACCCTCTGAAAGAGCATCTCGGGGAACAAAAGTTTCACCCAGTTGACAAGTGCGTCAGGAAGTTCTCCAATGCTCAGGGAACAGCCAACTGAATTCTACGCAGATGACATTCAGTAACGCGTAGCCAGGAACTACGTCGACAAATAGTACAAGTAATTAAAATTAAACTCTCGTAGTAGTAAAGTAAAGTAAAAGTAACCCATAGCATTACTGCCGTAGGGGTGTGAGGTGTTAGCGATCTCACATTTCAAAGGCTCGGGTATATTAGAGCGGTAACTATCTCCTTTCCCTCGCCGCTTTTATCTCCCGGACTGAACCGGTACCCATTTAAGGCTTGGTCGACCCGCAAGCTATTTCGGTCTGAAAAAATATTACTGCCTCAACTGGGGAATGAACCCAGGACCACTCAGATGCGAAGCCAGCGCGCTAACCACTGCGCTACGCGGCATTCGTAGTTGGCGAGAAATCACATAAGTCCGGATACTTACTGAACAACCCTATACTTTCATTCCGTGTCCAAGCCCACATCATATAGCGTTGAAACAATGTTCAGCGAATTGTCATGTCGTTCGCCCTCAGAGTGTCGCTCTTGTCATATGTATCCGGTTGGTTGGGATAAACTGGTTTTGTCACATGTATCCGGTTGGTTGGGATAAACTGGATCTTGTCACATGTATCCGGTTGGTTGGGATAAACTGGATCTTGTCACATGTATCCGGTTGGTTGGGATAAACTGGATCTTGTCACATGTATCCGGTTGGTTGGGATAAACTGGATCTTGTCACATGTATCCGGTTGGTTGGGATAAACTGGATCTTGTCACATGTATCGCTGTTTGAGACACACCCCTCATCTAATCACGATCTTCCTGCTTCGTGATGCGCCAGTTCGGAGTCTATTTATTGTCTTCCAACGTTAGTAGGGTAAGTGATGTCCAGGAGCAGGTTCCTCCTGAAGCTTGATCCCTGGGTCCTCCATAATTTCGTGCCGTAATTCAGTGCAACTTCTTTCAGGGCGCGACTGTGTGAGCTTACAGCTAGTGTCCTTCCACGAGAAGATGTAAGAAGTCGTACAGAGCCTAGAGTCGACTGCTGCCTTCGTTAGAGTCGACTGCTGCCTTCGTTAGAGTCGACTGCTGCCTTCGTTAGAGTCGACTGCTGCCTTCGTTAGAGTCGACTGCTGCCTTCGTTAGAGTCGACTGCTGCCTTCGTTAGAGTCGACTGCTGCCTTCGTTAGAGTCGACTGCTGCCTTCGTTAGAGTCGACTGCTGCCTTCGTTAGAGTCGACTGCTGCCTTCGTTAGAGTCGACTGCTGCCTTCGTTAGAGTCGACTGCTGCCTTCGTTAGAGTCGACTGCTGCCTTCGTTAGAGTCGACTGCTGCCTTCGTTAGAGTCGACTGCTGCCTTCGTTAGAGTCGACTGCTGCCTTCGTTAGAGTCGACTGCTGCCTTCGTTAGAGTCGACTGCTGCCTTCGTTAGAGTCGACTGCTGCCTTCGTTAGAGTCGACTGCTGCCTTCGTTAGAGTCGACTGCTGCCTTCGTTAGAGTCGACTGCTGCCTTCGTTAGAGTCGACTGCTGCCTTCGTTAGAGTCGACTGCTGCCTTCGTTAGAGTCGACTGCTGCCTTCGTTAGAGTCGACTGCTGCCTTCGTTAGAGTCGACTGCTGCCTTCGTTAGAGTCGACTGCTGCCTTCGTTAGAGTCGACTGCTGCCTTCGTTAGAGTCGACTGCTGCCTTCGTTAGAGTCGACTGCTGCCTTCGTTAGAGTCGACTGCTGCCTTCGTTAGAGTCGACTGCTGCCTTCGTTAGAGTCGACTGCTGCCTTCGTTAGAGTCGACTGCTGCCTTCGTTAGAGTCGACTGCTGCCTTCGTTAGAGTCGACTGCTGCCTTCGTTAGAGTCGACTGCTGCCTTCGTTAGAGTCGACTGCTGCCTTCGTTAGAGTCGACTGCTGCCTTCGTTAGAGTCGACTGCTGCCTTCGTTAGAGTCGACTGCTGCCTTCGTTAGAGTCGACTGCTGCCTTCGTTAGAGTCGACTGCTGCCTTCGTTAGAGTCGACTGCTGCCTTCGTTAGAGTCGACTGCTGCCTTCGTTAGAGTCGACTGCTGCCTTCGTTAGAGTCGACTGCTGCCTTCGTTAGAGTCGACTGCTGCCTTCGTTAGAGTCGACTGCTGCCTTCGTTAGAGTCGACTGCTGCCTTCGTTAGAGTCGACTGCTGCCTTCGTTAGAGTCGACTGCTGCCTTCGTTAGAGTCGACTGCTGCCTTCGTTAGAGTCGACTGCTGCCTTCGTTAGAGTCGACTGCTGCCTTCGTTAGAGTCGACTGCTGCCTTCGTTAGAGTCGACTGCTGCCTTCGTTAGAGTCGACTGCTGCCTTCGTTAGTCGACTGCTGCCTTCGTTAGAGTCGACTGCTGCCTTCGTTAGAGTCGACTGCTGCCTTCGTTAGAGTCGACTGCTGCCTTCGTTAGAGTCGACTGCTGCCTTCGTTAGAGTCGACTGCTGCCTTCGTTAGAGTCGACTGCTGCCTTCGTTAGAGTCGACTGCTGCCTTCGTTAGAGTCGACTGCTGCCTTCGTTAGAGTCGACTGCTGCCTTCGTTAGAGTCGACTGCTGCCTTCGTTAGAGTCGACTGCTGCCTTCGTTAGAGTCGACTGCTGCCTTCGTTAGAGTCGACTGCTGCCTTCGTTAGAGTCGACTGCTGCCTTCGTTAGAGTCGACTGCTGCCTTCGTTAGAGTCGACTGCTGCCTTCGTTAGAGTCGACTGCTGCCTTCGTTAGAGTCGACTGCTGCCTTCGTTAGAGTCGACTGCTGCCTTCGTTAGAGTCGACTGCTGCCTTCGTTAGAGTCGACTGCTGCCTTCGTTAGAGTCGACTGCTGCCTTCGTTAGAGTCGACTGCTGCCTTCGTTAGAGTCGACTGCTGCCTTCGTTAGAGTCGACTGCTGCCTTCGTTAGAGTCGACTGCTGCCTTCGTTAGAGTCGACTGCTGCCTTCGTTAGAGTCATTGAAGTTGAGGTCTGAAGATGAACAAGGAAGAAGAAGAAGAAGAAGAAGAAAAAGAAGAAAAAAAAAGAAAAAGAAGAAGATGCAATAGACGAAGAAGAATTGAGTATTGTGATGTGGTCGACCCTATTAAAGCTGATGTCTGAAAGCGAACGAAGAATAATACAAAAATTAAGAGATTACCTGAGATCGTACATAAGCGTTTTCCCATCATCAAAGTGACGCCGTGTGTCCATCCATTCAAGTACCTGCTTCCAATAATAAAAGTTTGCACCAGGATAGAAGCTAGGCTCAATGGAAGGAGTGGATGTCTTAGCACAGATCATGGCTGGCTTGATCTTCTCCGCGCGCTGGGAAGTTGTCTGCTTTGTGGAGATTGCTGGCAGTCCTGATATGGAGGTGGTCGCGTCAACTTTGATGGTTCGCATACTGTCTTCTTCTGTGAGGTTTTCAAATGCGACAGGGGATAAGGAACTACTGCTTGACTGCGAGGGGCTGATCAGATGGAATGATGTGTCTCCCGCTAGCATTGAGTTGTCCACCGCTTCGGATTGCTTAAACAAGGTCGATTTACTGCCTGGTAGAGGGTTGTAGGCGGACACGCGGTTGGTGCTCTCGTGCTCCTTGTGGACCATAATGTCTGAGAAACCAGTCAGCATCTGTAGGGATATCAATGGGGGGGGGGGGTACGATGGGGAGAACGTTACTAGCGGAGAGAGTGTGAGAGGGAGAGTGTGAACGAGATGGAATGTCAATGAAACATATGCAAAGAAAAGAGAGAGAAAACGAGATGGAATGTCAATGAAACAGACAGCACAAAAAAAAAAAAAGAGAGAGAGAGAGTGAGAGAGAATGCGATAGAGAAACACACAGAGATGGAGAGACAAATTGAGGAGATAGAGGTTAGCCTTGGAGATATAGGCATTAGCAGAGAGAGAAAGAGATTGAGAGGAGGAGGAAGAAAGCCATAGTAATAGACAGTGAGTATTAGAAACAAGGGTGAAACCAAAGAGACAGAAAGAGGAAGAGAGAGAGAGAGAGAGAAAGCGAGAGAGAGAGAGAGACAATAACAGTCAGAAGTAGTCAGGGGCATACATAAAATGGGGCGGGGGTATGGGGGGGGGGGGTGGGTGGTCGATAGATCAGACAGTTCTAAGAAATAAAGAGACGCAGTGAAATAAAAGGGGGAAGCCACAGAATAGACAGAAGCAGAGAGAGAGAGCGAGAGACGGGTAGATAAGGGGAGTCAAAGAAATAGGAAGGTGCATAGTTTTAAAGAGAATGGGAGAAAGAGAGAGAGAGAGAGACAATGGAAAGTAGAGAATAGAGGGATACTAAGAAAGGGGGTGAGGGAGAGATAAGGGGATGGGAGAGAATATAGTGAGAGAGAAGGGGAAAGACAGAGGATTAGATAAGGACAGAACGAGAGAGAGAAGGGAAAAGCTAGATGATAGGGACAGAGCGAAAGAGGGTGTGTGAGTGAGAGAGAGAGAGAGAGAGAGGCGGGAAGCTAGATAACAAACGGACAAAGGAATAGAGAGAATGAAAGGAGGGGAAGCCAGATAAGAGAGGCAGAGACAAAGTAAAAGGCAAATAAAAAGGGTGAAGGGACAAACCAGAGAAGACGCAGAGAGACAGAGAAAGAGTGATAACAAGTGAGAAAGAAAGGAAAAAGTCAAGAAATAGACTGAGGTAGAGAGATAGGAATAGCGAAAAAGAGAGAGTAGAGAGAGAAAGAGATAGAGAGCGAGAGAGAGATGTATGGAAACAGCCATAGAAAACTAAGCACTGTAAGTTTGAAAGCAATTTAACATGCAGTGAATTACAGCAAAAAGCTAATAACCTGTTGAGAATGTTAAAACGACAACAAAATGTTCTTGGGAAACATAAAACCAATTGAAAAGACTGCCACAAACGCGTTTTGAACTTACTTATAATATTGCTAAACTAAGGAAAATAATTTTTGAAGGAAAATTTGTGAAAACTATGCTTGGGGCTGACTACCTGTGCTAAATACAATATGGGAATTAACGAGAAGAAAACAGAAACTATGGGGATCGGGTAGAAAACCTAGGCCACTCAACATAAGTGTCAATTATATCTCTATTCAACAGGCCCACGAATTCAATTATTATTTAGTATTTTTTCGCCAGACGGCAGGATCGACAAGGAAATCGACTTATCAGCTGCCCCCACCACTTAGTCACCCGGGAATTAGTTTGACAACATAGTAACAGCTATAAACAGTATGATAAACATATGATAAACAGTATATACAGTATATGTATGCCAACTCTGTGCTACCAGGGCCAAACACGACCTCTGTCCAGGATGCGTGAGAACAAAATTTTGACGTGTGAAATGAAGTGTTTGAGGAAGGTTATCGATCTTACCAGGAAAGACAGAATGCGAAACGAGGACATTCGCACTACGTCTTGTGCAGAATACATTTTCAGGCACAAAATACGTTGGGTTGGTCATCTGATGAGAATGCAGCCTCATCGACTTCCACTGATGGTGTACAACGCTGGTAGATCTGGCTACAATGCAAGGATGTGGCCGCGAAGCAAGTGGATAGATGATGTTAGAGTGATTGTGCAGCGACACGGGCTCACATTGACCGACGTAACGCACTTGGCGCAGGACAGACGACGTAAGCTCCCGACTACGAGTAACGGCATATGTAGAAAGAATACTAACTAACTATGCTGAATGCTCTTAATATTGTTTGCCCCGAAAGACAAAACAGAAATTGACACTCTATCATTGGCAAGGAAAACTGTAGTAGTACTTCCGTTAACGATAACAGTCTGAGTAGTTATCAAGGAGAACTATAGTAGTACTTCCATTAACGATAACAGTCTGAGTAGTTATCAAGGAGAACTATAGTAGTACTTCCATTAACGATAACAGTCTGTGTAGTTATCAAGGAGAGCTATAGTAGTACTTCCATTAACGATAACAGTCTGAGTAGTTATGTGACGGCAATTAGGCTAAGAAACATCGTGCTGAACATGACATGTATGTTATTTCTCATCTCCTCACATTGTAATTTTATATTTTAGTTGCTTCTTTCTTTGTGTACCAAAGTTATATGCTAGTAAATGTATTTTTCTGTGAAAAATGAAGTTTATTGATTAGTAAATTTAGATTTTGGGGCCAACTAGAGACCTTACAATTTCCATGTGATACTCGGGGAGAAAAGTTTGCTCTAGAAATACTCACTTGCGAGGTAAATAAATATTAAAGTGAATATCCCATGTCTCCTCTATGCTCATAGAGGAAAACTGGTTTATCAATTCCAATTTAGCTAGAAAAAGTAAATACTTTGATGACATCAAGAGACACAACGGTCTTGAGAGAACGGTGATGGAAGAAATCGTGCCAGGCAAAAGAGGAAGGGGTAGACCAAGAAAACGATGGCACCAAAATATCCGGAGATGCATTGGTATGACTGGCGGAGGCTGGAGTTTTGGCAAGAGAACGAGATTATTTCAGACAGATTGTGATGGGAGCGACGTTCTACAAAGGACATGCTACATGATGATGATGATCTCATTAAAAAAAAATTTGATAAAGAACACATTTAATGGTATAGTACAGCAATTCACGAATACCTGACCTTCATTTCGGCCGGTTTGGGAACTATTCGTTCTACCCGGAAGTTTTCAGGATCTGTCGTGAGATGTCGTAAATCATATAAGCTCATGATGGTCCTGACCTCCTTGAAAATCTGTGGCGTAAAACAAAGTTATAATACTTTCTTGGTTGTAGTAAAACGTGCCCTAACTTGTATAATTCTAACAGGATTCTTCCTTCTTCTTCTTCTTCTTCTTCTTCTTCTTCTTCTTCTTCTTCTTCTTTTTTCCTTTTTCCTTCTTCATTCTTTCTTCCTTCTTCATTCTTCTTTCTTCTTCTTCTTCTTCATCATCTTCTTCCTTGTTCTTCCTGCTCTTCTTCTTCCTCCTCCCTCTTCCTCTTCTTCTTTCTCCTCCTCTTCTTCTTCTTATTCCTCCCTCTTCTTTCTCCTCCTTCATCCTCTTCTTCTTCCTCCTTTTGCTTTCCATCTTGGTACTCTTTCAGACGTTAAATTGAACACTCGTAAACGTAAGGAAAGTGGTGGTCAACGTTAAATTATAACTGACATGTCTGCATACGCTCGTAGTTTGTCCATGGTTAATAATGGTGATAGTCATATGTGCTTTCTCGTTCCCTCTCATGTTGGAGGATAGTATATCAGATGTCCAGCGGTCAACCGTTGCAGTCCCAAATGCTGACACGATCCAGTCATCACAGTTGTAAATGGGTTATTGACTCGAACAGTACAAGGCATTGATACAAGAAACGTGTCGCTCAACCATAGAAAAGACTGAGACCTTATAAAGCCCTTAATGTGTTATATCTGACTGGCGTGCTAGGTCCGACTGACGTGCTTGGTCTGACTGACTGACGTACCTTGTCTGACTGACTGGCGTGCTAGGTCAGACTGACTGATGTGCTTGGTGTGACTGACGTGCTTGGTGTGACTGACGTGCTTGGTCTGACTGACGTGCTTGGTCTGACTGACGTGCTTGGTCTGACTGACTGGCGTGCTAGGTCAGACTGACTGATGTGCTTGGTGTGACTGACGTGCTTGGTCTGACTGACGTGCTTGGTCTGACTGACGTGCTTGGTCTGACTGACGTGCTTGGTCTGACTGACTGGCGTGCTAGGTCAGACTGACTGATGTGCTTGGTGTGACTGACGTGCTTGGTCTGACTGACATGCTTGGTCTGACTGACGTGCTTGGTCTGACTGACGTGCTTGGTCTGACTGACGTGCTTGATCTGACTGACGTGCTTAGTCTGACTGACTTGCTTGGTGTGACTGACGTGCTTGGTGTGACTGACGTGCTTGGTCAGACTGACGTGCTTGGCCTGACTGACGTGCTTGGTCTGACTGACGTTCTTGACCTAACTGACTGACGTGCTTGGTCTGACTGACTGACGTTCTTGGTCTGACTGACTGACGTGCTTGGTCTGACTGACGTGCTTGGACTGACTGACTGACGTGCTTGGTCTGACTGACTGACGTGTTTGGTCTGACTGACGTGCTTGGTCTGACTGACTAACGTGCTTGGTCTGACTGACTGACGTGCTGGGTCTGAATGACTGACGTGCCTGGTTTGACCGACGTGCTTGGTCTGACTGACTGACGTGCTTGGTCTGTCTGACTGACGTGTTTGGTATGAGCCATCTGTCTTCCGAACGTCGGCATGTGTAACGTGCTCCACCTCAGCGGACTTCGTGCCACCAGTATTGTAAAGGTCCACACGCGCTAATAATGTCAATACCGCCATCAATGAGGCAGCTCGGATCGTGAATGGATGTCTACAACCAAACCATATTGAAAAGATATACTCCCAACTTGCTATAGCAGCCTCCTGAAGCAGAAGAAGCAGCAGAAGTTGAGGCAGACAAACAGACTAACGACTCAAGCCACCTAATGTACGGACGCCAACCGCAGAAAATTAGACTTCAGTCTAGACAGGAGGAAGCAGACCCTTACATAAAATGCATGTCGAAGTTCGAATTACTACAGACATTTCTATAGAAACCAACATATTAAGAACACACGAAGACATTTGTCACAGACGTCCGTAAAGGATCAGTTGCACTTGTTAGCCCTATGCTTAGTCAAAGACTAAAAAGAGGCCAGATAAAACGTACCTTCGTCGATAGAAAGTTAAATTCTGCACAACAAGAAACATGACATTGTAAACAAACCTTTATAGTGATATAATAATCTACTTTTACCGTATACCTTCACTGCAAAGTCCTCGCTCTCCTTTGTGTATAGTTCCACTTTGGCGTATCCGACTTGTGTGTTGAGTAAGATTCTAGAAATATCAGCTTCTTTGATACCCACAGATTTCAACAGCTTGGAAACACATTCGGCTAGTTTATCAGCGCCCAGTGTGTGCCGAAGTGGACCAATGAGCACACCCATTTGAGTAGGCCGGAAATACCTTTCATCGACTGTCGCCATCACTGAAAAGCTGTCGATCTATTTAATGAAATAAACTAGTTTACAAGTAATAGCGACAATGATCACAAAGTCGAGTTGCTGTTGTTGTTTTTTTTTTTCACCCGAGAAAATGTGTATAAACAGTATAATAGTATTGGAGTTTTCGCAATGCCAGGATATACAGCGGGAAAAAATGCAGCCATTACAAATGCATCGTTAATGATTACTAGTTGATGAAATGTAACGAAATTGTGTACATCGGTCCTTGATTTGTGAATCCGTGTGCAAAGGTATATATGATTGTGTGTGCGTAGGTGTGTGTGTGTACGTGCGTTCGTGCGTATGTGTGTTTAAGGCGTATCAAAGAGTTATATAATAATACTATATAATATTATTGTAATATAATTTAATATAAAAAAGATATTCGAAAAGCAAGAGAAGGATGAAATAAAATTAATTAAAAATGTGTTAAATGCGCTTATTGATCGTGTTCTTATAAATTGAAGCAAAAAACTACTAACAGTTAAATAACACACTAAAAGTTAAAGAACGCATTAACAGTTAAACACGACACTACTGCCAATTATACAATAAACTAACACTCAAACACGAAACTTCTAACAGTTAAACAAGAAACAAACAGTCAAACAAGAAACTCCTACCATTTATACAATAAATTACAGTTAAACAACAAACTTCTAACAGTTAAACACCAAACTTCTAACAGTTAAACACGAAACTTTTGAACAGTTTAACAAGAAACTTATAACAGTTAAATACGCAACTTCAAACAGATAACTAAGAAACTACAAAGAGTTTAAAAATAAACTACTTTTAACAGTTAAACACGAAACTTCAAACAGTTAACGCGAAACTTCTAACAGTTAAATAAAACAACTACTAAGAGTTTAACAACGAAACAAACAACTAAAGTAATGAAACAAGTATTTAGCAGAGTCTGGGTATACTTTTCATTTCATCACGAGGTCAGTGGAGAATTAGCTGGCAGGGCTTCGACAGTACCTCTTCTCGGGATACTCGTCATTTGAAGCAGGTCTGGTGCTTAAATATATCAATGTCAGACGGTGACAGAGCAGTGCATGGGCGGATTAGGAGTGTGTTCAGCCAGCGAGATACAGGAACGCACCGTATCGACACCTTACGTCATCAACTGGAGGTGTCTCAGCACATCGTCCGCCTGTAGTGCTGCCATGTTGGTTCTGCACAAGAACAGGGGAAATATAATTATAATTTACTTACCAATCAGATCAGTCGATCATCTTTAGATAAGTGTTTGGGTATATCTCATTGGTGGTATATATATATCGCTTGGTGGTAAAATCTGACAGATTTTATTTGTGTGTTTTTTTGGGGGTATTGTTTTACATTCGCTTATTTCTCTATTCCCCAAGAGGGTTTGCGTTGCACTGTGGTTTGTATTTTGCGCCTATCGGACCAGGAGATCCGACTTCAGCATGTATTTTTTGTAAGGGTCTGCTTCCTCCTGCATTTTCTAAGGGTTTTCTTCCCCGGGGCAACGGCCGGTGCTGTACCTCGATGTAAGTGGATCCAGAGTGTCTCTAACATACTCAACAAGTTACACATCACGACAGTACAAGCCTCAGACCTGACGATAACTAGAAATGGACACATCCCATTTCTATGCGACGTCTTATGGCAAAGGCAGTAGGACAGAAGAAGTAAAAGAATAAATATGGGGCTGGATAACCGAAAAAAGGGTAACAGTGTCTCATAGCCTCGTATAAGGGGAGGACGACTAACGTCTGGTCAGGCCAGATATACTGTTAGTGAGGGCCAGGTTAGTCAGGGCCATGTTAGTGAGGGTCAGGTTAGTGAGGGTCAGGTTAGTCAGGGTCAGGTTAGTCAGGGCCAGGTTAGTCAGGGTCAGGGTCAGGTTAGTCAGGGTCAGGTTTGTGAGGTTCAGGTTTGTGAGGGTTAGGTTAGGCAGGGTCAGGTTAGTCAGGGCCAAGTTAGTCAGGGTCAGGTTAGTCAGGGTCAGGTTAGTAAGGGTCAGGTTAATCAGGGCCAGGTTAGTCAGGGCCAGGTTAGTCAGGGACAGGTTAGTCAGGGTCAGGTTAGTCAGGGCCAGGTTAGTCAGGGTCATGTTAGTCAGGGCCAGGTTAGTCAGGGCCAGGTTAGTCAGGGTCAGGTTAGTCAGGGCCAGGCAAAACATACTGGCCAGACCCTCCCCTCAACTTCCCCGCCTGGAAACGGGCTGTTTTTTATGGCAGCCTGCCTAGCAGGGAGAGGGATCAACGTGACTCCTGTAGTAGTAAGGACGCGCAGATAGATCAGTGGTCTCGATGTAAGGTGTCCGCCTCGGGTCCCGGAAATCGCGAGTTCGAATCACGATGGAGACCGATGTATTTTTCACGTGGATCTTCTGGTAAAAATTCCCCCGATCTCTGGATAGTGAGATCGGACTCTCATGTTCAGTGTCGGGCACGTTAAAAATCCGTTGGCAGTTAGAAGTCAGAGTAGGCTTAGCAGTTGCTGCCCTGACAAAATTTTAAAAAATGCTAGTTACAAATCCACCCAAATTATGTTCACCTTCCCCTAGGCCTAGTAAGCCGCAGGAAGTTTTTAAGACACCTACTGAAAATCATTGCAGAAAGGCAACACTTAAAACAAATGGGAAGTAAGGGGACCAACACAGCATATAAAAACTGTGCAAGAAAAGTTAGAAGAGAAATAAGAAAAGAAAAAAGAAGATACATAGTAAAAACATGTAAGGATATAGAAAACCTACTACAACAAGGCAGAGAAAGAGATGCATTCAAAGTAATAAGAACACTGACAAGGGAATTCCGTCCGGTTCCACGTGTCATAAATGACGAAGAGGATAACACATTAACAGAAACCAAAGACATACTGAATAGATGGAGAGAGTACTGCAGAACCATGTATGGAGACAGCACAAAGCGCTCAGTTACAATCCTACCAAAGGATGAGAAAGAACCTGAACCAACATTGGAAGAAGTACGCTCTGCAATTAAAAGCCTGAAAAAGGGAAAGTCCACAGGATGCGATGATATCCCAGCAGAGCTAATACAAGCAGGAGGAGAGGCATGTGCTCGAGTCTATCACAAGCTGTGTAAACAGATATGGCACAGTGCAGAGTGGCCAGAAGATACTCTTGCGAAACCTATTAAGAAGGATAGAGAAAAGGTTTGAATCTTAAATTCACGCAGTCCAGGCAGGTTTTAGGAAAGACAGGGGGACCCGGAACCACATATTCAATTTAAGGAATATCTATGAACAATGTAGAGAGTTTAATGTAGACCTGTACACATGTTTCATTGATTACACTGAGGCCTTCGACACGGTAAAACATCAAAATCTGTGGAGAATCATGAAGGAAATGGGGTTTCCTTTGCATATAGTCCATCTCATTTAAACATTATACCAAGATCAACAAGCCGCTGTCCGAGAATCTGGGCAAACATCAGATTGGTTTGCAGTACAAAAGGGAGTCCGACAGGCATGTATCCTCTCACCTTATCTGTACAACATATATGCGGAATGTATAATGAGAAATGTTCGAGAAGATGAGAACATTGAAAGTTTCGACCCATTTACGATTGGGGGGTACGAGATTCTAGAGATGACACAGTGATACTATCAAGAAGTGCGGAAGGGCTAGAGCAGCTACTTTCAGCCGTTAATGGACATAGTAAAGATCAAAATCTGTTCATAAACATAAACAAAACAAAGATAATGACCACCGATAAAACACAATGTCAGCATACATTTACAGTGGGTGGTGAGGAAATAGATCAGGTTACACATTTTGAATATCTGGGCTCCAGAATCGACAAAAATGGTGACTGCTCGAAAGAAATCAGAAGAAGACTAGCTATGGCAATGCAGAGACTGAACAGCCTGAAGAAATTATGGCAGGGCACCAACAAAACGATAAAAGTAAATGTCTTGAGAGCCTGTGTTTTTCCTGTGGCAGCTTATGGCTGTGAAGCATGGACGATTACCAAAACTTCTAGACAAAGAATCGAATCCTTCGAGTCAAAATGTTACAGAAAGATCCTCAGAATACCCTTTACAGAGAAAAGAACAAATGTAGACATTCGGCAAGAGTTGAGCATAGAGGAGAACTGGTTTATCAATTCCATTTTGGCTAGAAAATGCAAATACTTTGGTCACATCAAGAGACACAACGGTCTTGAGAGGACGGTGATGGAAGGTATGGTGCCAGGCAAAAGAGGAAGGGTTAGACCAAGAAGACGATGGCACCAAGATATCCAGGAGTGCCTGAGTATGACAGTGGCGGAAGCTGGAGTTTTGGCAAGGGAACGAGTTTCTTTCAGACAGAGTGTTATGGGAGCGACGTTCTACAAAGGACATGCTACGTGAGAGACTAGGTAAAGCCGAAATCCAATACCAGGATTTTAAGTGTAAACAACGGACCTCTATGTAACGGATGCGCTAACATGACAGATGTTAGTTATGGAATTTGGAATAAATATCCTCAAAAAACCTAGTCTATATTACAACGGCCTATTGTAACTATAGAAATAAAAACTAGGTCGATTCAAACAAACGTAAAAACTCTATCACTTCCTTAGCATAGGCCACGTATACAGAATCGCATCTATGTGTCCTATGTCGTAACATAATAAACTTGTCTCTGTAATTGTTGTCGGTATGTTGTTTATTCTTTAACCTTGGATTTTACATTTATTTCGTCACCTGTTCTAGTATTCGACCACTTATTCCTATCTATAAAACTAATGTCTTATCTACCTTGCTAATCCTAGTTTTTGTTTTCTCAGTGTCCGTGTTCAATCCGTAGTCTTGATTAACTCTGCTGACATCATTCGGGTTAACAACTAATAAGTGAAGATGCCCAAGATTCAGAAGCTTGCATATATATATATATATATATATATATATATATATATATATATATATATATATATATATATATATATCTGTGTGTGGGGGTGTGCATGTGCGCGTGTACGTGCGCGTGTGCGTTTATATATATATATATATATATATATATATATATATATATATATATATATAAACAAAAATCTGGCAAAGATGGCGCCGTAACTGGCTGCGAGTCTACATTTCTCTACTGTTTTGTATCATTATGGATGCCGCCAGACCACGGATATGCCTGGAATTCACACTAGTCGACGACTTACACTTGTGTTCACGGATACGTGGAGTTGTTTTCCGTCTGGACTTGTTATTTCGTTCTTTTTTTGTGATTTCTTCCATCCGTTTATCCTGGTCTGGACGCCGGCTGAATGGCGCTACGCTTAAACTAGTTATACATGTGTCGTATCTCACGGGTTAGTTCTGCCGGTTCACCTTCACGAATATGGCGTGTGGGAATTTTAGATGCTACTATGATGAACTGAATACAGCTGGGGAGAGATGCCAGACTCAGTCACACGCTCAGTGTTGTCCATACGACCTCTTGTGGTTATCGAAAAGGCACGACAAACTGCGTTAGATGCCTTCCCACCTTTCTACCCTGCGGGTTACATGTTTACGGAAAGGCTTCGGTGGTAACCCTGAGGCAAAATCTGCATCCTATGCTATCTCCAGTCGTCTCGATGAATGTCTTGCCACTGGCAAAAGGTAGCTTAGGCTCTGTGGGTGAGGTTGACAAAAGGCGCAGTTTCTTCCTCACTTTAATCCAAATCTCCGCGCAAGTCACCCATTTCAGCGGACACAGCAAGAGATACGACTGTCCACACGGCTGAACAAAGAGAGTGGTCTTCATCACTTGTGATGGACAAACTATTATATATATATATATATATATATATATATATAAATACATATATATATATATATATATATATATATATATATATATATATATATATATATATATATATATATATCGACGGATCTGTGCGACGCGGTAAGAAAGCCGGTTCGGTCTTCTCCGCTAGAATGAGAGGCAAGGTTGTTGCTAAGATGAGTGCTGCATACTTGGCAACAACGTACAGTATCAGAATGGAGATCGAGGCAGTGACTTTGACTCTGAGGTTTCTATCTGAGACCTCTTCAATGACGGCCATAATCGTTTTTTAGTCTCAATCCTTGCTTCAGAAGGTGTAGAAGGGTTGGCTGTGG
The DNA here is from genome assembly GCA_036924085.1 of Ariolimax columbianus. Lineage (NCBI taxonomy): Eukaryota > Metazoa > Mollusca > Gastropoda > Stylommatophora > Arionidae > Ariolimax > Ariolimax columbianus. Next base: position 33,615,846 of record JAVGWX010000007.1, on the reverse strand, counting down.
AAGGTGAACATAGAGACTTCGAACCCGCAGGAACGTGTGTGGATCTACTGTCCAGTTTGTGGGAATGGAAGAACTGACCAACTCGTTTCTAGATCGCCTACAGTTGAGGTATTGGCAATGGATAGACGTCATATTTTGAAGTTAATCAACAACCAAATTTTAAATGAAGACACTGCAGACAACGAACCAGCAATGCACAAATTATAAGATTTTGAAATCAAACGAAAGAGTGTGTTTAACCAGCGTATTATATTACCAAATATCACCTACACTCTTCGCAGTTTACCTAGAGTGGCTGTACACCTGTGGTTCTGTCCGTAGTGCGATGGCGTCGGTTCTTTACAGAACAGAAGTTGATTCCCCAAATGTTGTAACTTTTGTTCACCTTCAGCTATCAGAACTTTTAGAACCGCCCTTCACACATCTCTTTCGCCTTCTATCACCGAGGGGTGCATAGGCCATCAACCAACCATCTTTCGCTTTCTATCACCCTGGGATGCATAGACCACCAACCAACCATCTTTCGCCTTCTATCACCCAGGGGTGCATAGACCATCAACCAACCCTCTTTCACCTTCTATCACCCAAGGGTGTGTAGGCTATCAACCAACCATCGCCAAGCAGCTCTCTCTTTCGTCTTCTATCACCCAAAGGGTGTGTAGGCCATCAACCAACCCTCGCCAAGTAGCTCTGTCCTGTGCAATTTTTTCCACTTCCTTCCAGCTTTTTCCTGTTTTCTTTACTTCGGCCTCCAGATCTCGTCTCCATGTATTCTTTGGTCTTGCCTATGCCTCTCCTTTCATGGGGGTTTCATGACAGGGATTGACTGGTGAAACTTGTCTGTGGCTTTCTAAATGTATGATCCATCTCCACTTTCTTCCTAATATTTCCTGTTCCAATTTACCTTGTCCCGCTCTCTCCCACAGTCTGTCGTTTGTAACTTTGTCAAACCATTTTATACCAAGAATCATTCTCAGGCATCTGTTGACAAAACCCTGCAGTCTGCTGTCATTTTCTTTGGTCATCCTCCAGGTTTGTGCTCCATACAGCAGGCAACCCTGTCTTACCTTCATACATAATAACCTGAAATTATGGGAATATATCTAACAGAATGAACTATAGTATGGATATCAAAATATTGTCCCTGGAGTTAGGACGTTGTTCTTCTGCGAGCATTGCTCATATTGATTGGGGCTCCAGATTCTTCAACAAACTCTGCTGTTTTTTTCGAGGTCTCAATACCGCCGTACAGTTTCTCCTTGACAGGAATCGGCGAGGACCACATCTTTCTGATGAGTCTAGTCAGTAATGTTTTCCAGTTGTTCCCGTTTCCAAGTTGTCAGAACCAGTACTCTTCACGGCTAGCTGGTCTTCACATGCAGGGCACCATATCATGAATCCCGTGTCCGTCTCTGCAGGATATCATGAGGTGTATTGCAACTTGTAATGCGCCCTCTGGAAAAGTGCATCCGCTTTCCGTTGGCTTGTTCGGGCTTGCTTTCCCTGGCCTTTGACTGTCACCAGCCACCCTGCAAGGCAGCAGGTTGCCTTTTCTGTTAGAGGATACTACCATTAGATGTCCTGCCCTTTCGGGTTCTCGAGCTCCATCCGTCCAGACTCGTGTAGTGTTCCATCTCTAGGCTGTCTGTCTTTCTGGGTTCTTAAGTATACTTGCTAGGCTTCTGCCAATCTTAGCCTGGTAATCTCCAGGGACCTGTCCGGCTTGAGTGGCCCTACAAGGTACATACGTTTCTGTCAGCAAGGCTTGATGAATCACTGGAGCGCTTAAGGCCTCACTCTCCCCACTTCACCTCGACAACGTAATGGCATCCTGGGGGAAGGTGTAGAGTGCGTTCGAAATTGAAGGCTGCAAGATGCAATTTAAGACTTAACGTCTGGTCATTCACAACATATTGATCAGACAGGCTAGTGACACAAAAATATACTGGCCAAGACCCCCACCTCGACTTTCACGTAGTCCTCCATGGAAACGAACTGCTCTTCTTGGCAGTCTGGCTAACAAACTGGGGTATCGACGTAATCCCCGTAGTAGTGAGCGACACGCATATGAAGCCGTGCACAGCACAACCTCCTGGAGGATTCCTCTCCACCTTCATCAGCACGCTCAGGATATAAGTCACGCTACTGCAACCCACCACTAAACTACCTTTTCAAGGCGCACAAACGAGTAAACCACTCATTGTGGACATCCACAACAACAACAACAATAACAACAAATAAGATCTAGATGTCTATTGTAAAGATTACTAACAAGTTTGTCTGGTGATACAGTGTATATGATGGTATCACTTTCATACGCGTTGATTGGTCGGTGCAAAGTAGTGGAACATCAAACCGGGGTTTCTCGGCTAGAATAAAAGACCAGATCGTTGCTGAACGAAGTAGCGCATACCAGACTACAACATCAAGTATGAGAATGAAGATAGAGTCGGTGACAGAAGCTCTGAGGTGGCTGTCTGAGACATCTTCAACAGGAGCAGTCATCGTGTCAGACTCCCAAACACTACTTCTGAAGGTGCAGAATGGTTGGCTACGACATGAGTGGATAGCAATGCTGGAGACCTGAATACCCCAGGGGCTGGTGTGGATCTACTGTCCTGGTCATGCCGGGGTTCCGTGCAACGGGCGAGCTGATTTTTTGGCGTCACACGCACCCATAACAGGCACAATGGACACGGATAAAGGTGACATAGTGAAGATTATCAAGGACCACCTGCTGGAAAACGACACTGCTTTGTATGAGTCTGCAAGGCACAGGCTGCGGCACTTTGGAATCAAATTAGGATTCAGTCGATCAGAGAACCTGAGAGGACGAAACAGGAAGGTGTACAACCAACAGGCTACGGGCACCATCAGCATCCACACTTTGCACCATCTGCTGAGAGAGATACTGAGCACCTATGAGTATGCCCGGAGTGCAGTGAAGTCGATTCGTAGTACAGAACAGAATAAAGATAGTTACTTGTAGTGTATCAAGAAATACCTTTTTACAGCCACCTATAATATGACTGACTTACAGTGATGGCCGTGCACTTCGTAAAGTGCACACATGAATCCAGAATATATGACACTCGGAGAACAAGAGAGATGTGCGCTGTCTGTGTTTACGTTCAAATAAAGTGCTTCTGGTGCTCCAGCGTGCTAAGATAGTCTTTAACATTGCTGAAATCGATTTCACATGAGTTGTCTGCTTTTTTTTCTTTTCGTTCGCCTTATTTCTCTAATCCCCAAGGCGGTCTGCGTTGCACTGTGGTTTTTATTTTGCGCCTGTTGGCCCAGTGCATCCGACTTCAGTACGCATTTTATGTAAGGATCTGCTTCCTCCTGCATTTTCTGAGGGTTTCTTCTTCTTCGTTCGTTCTCAATCTTCCACTACCAAACCCTGAAAGGGCTTAAGTAGCAGAATATAGTCCAGAGAACGGAATGCGTTGTGCCGTAGTTTACAGCTTGGCTGCGATATTTGCACCTTTTGGTCCAACACATCCGACTTCAGCAAGCATTTTTTGAGTACCGGGTTAGCATTCCGTCTTCGATCCCTTCTCCTTAGCCAGTCTACCCTGCTGCAGCCTGTTATCCAGGATCACCGCGTGGAGGTGTAGAAGGGTTTTGGCAGCTATAGTTTGCTGGCCCTGATGCTAGCAGTCAGCTATGGGTCGCTGACCACTGCAGCTCATGCGTTGCTCAGCATCTTGATCCCTTCTAAGGGTTTGCTTCCCCGGGGTAACGGCCGGTGCTGTGATGGGAATATAACCCAGCACCTTCAGATTGTGAGCCGTGCCACTTAACCACTAGCCCACGTCGTCCCCTTTCTGCTTATTGAATCGGGAAGCAGATGCAGGAGCGATCAAAACTTCTTTGTAAACATAAACAAATAAGAGAAAATTACCACCGACAAAACAAAGATAATGACCACCGACAAAACAAAGATAATGACCACTGACAAAACAAAGATATTGGCCACCGACAAAACAAAGATAGTGACCATCGACAAAACAAAGATAATGACCATCGACAAAACAAAAAGGTCAGGTCAGGTCATCCCATAACCAGTGAGGTCGGTGGGGCACACATGAAGACGTCCTCACAACCCAACGCCACCCTTCTCTGTCAGCGGCCGCTGCCTGTGCCTCTTCTGCTGGGAGAGTGGTCCCTTTTTTTATGTTGTCCTCTCATCTCTTTTTGGGACGGCCTCTTCGTCGTCTACCTTGTGCCTTTCCGTGCAGGATCGTATTTGCAAGACCATTTTATCTCGATATGAGACCGTACCAAGCGAGTTACATTCTTTTTACAGTTGCCAAGAGGTCGTCAAAAGGCCCTATTGCTGTTGTAATTCTTCCTTGTATTTCCTCATTTGTAACTCGATCATTAAGAGTCTTCAGAAAGATCTCATCTCCAAGGTCTGTATCCTTCGCTGAAGGTCAGCTGTAGCTGTCTATGTCTCACAAGCATAGAAGAATGACCAATGTACAAAATAAAAAAGTAACATAAATTCAAATTCAGGGTAGTGGAAATAGAAAAGGTCACGAATTTTGATTATCTGGGCTCCAGAAGTGACAAAAATGGGCGAGTTCTCCAAGGAAATGAGAAGGATATTGACAACGCAATGCAGAAGCTACACAAACTGAAGAAACTATGGCATAATACCAGCAAACCAATAAAAGTGAACATTTTGATAACCTGTATTTTTCCCGTCACAGCATAACAATAATAATAATAATAATAATGTTCGCTTAGGCGTCTGAGGCCCGTTGCGTCGGTCTGCCACATCAATGACCCACAGCTGTGGCGTGGTTCCAGGCCTCGACCAGGGCGGAGGTGGAGGTTGGTACCTGCTGGAGCCATAGTGTTCGTGGACGGCCTCTTCTGCCCCTCCAGCCGGTCGGGGGAAGACTTTTAGCACTGAGGAACGACCTGTATAGTATCTTGTGGGCAGGGGTTTCCTGATCCAGCCGTACAACATGACCGAACAAAGAAACTCGGCGTCGGTCAAGTGTTTCCTGGTCCAGCCGTACAACATGACCGAAAAAGGAAACTCGGCGTCGGTCAAGTGTTTCCTCGTCCAGCCGTACAGCATGACCGAACAAGGAAACTCGGCGTCGGTCAAGTGTTTCCTGGTCCAGCCGCACAACATGACCGAACAAGGAAACTCGGCGTCGGTCAAGTGTTTGCTGGTCCAGCCGTACAACATGACCGAACAAAGAAACTCGGCGTCGGTCAAGTGTTTCCTCGTCCAGCCGTACAACATGACCGAACAAGGAAACTCGGCGTCGATCAAGTGTTTCCTGATCCAGCCGTACAACATTACCGAACAAGGAAACTCGGCGTCGATCAAGTGTTTCCTGATCCAGCCGTACAACATGACCGAACAAAGAAACTGGGCGTCGGTCAAGTGTTTCCTGGTCCAGCCGTACAACATGACCGAACAAAGAAACTCGGCGTCGGTCAAGTGTTTCCTGGTCCAGCTGTACAACATGACCGAACAAAGAAACTCGGCGTCGATCAAGTGTTTCCTGATCCAGCCGTGCAACATTACCGAACAAGGAAACTCGGCGTCGATCAAGTGTTTCCTGATCCAGCCGTACAACATGACCGAACAAAGAAACTCGGCGAGGGTCAAGTGTTTCCTCGTGCAGCCGTACAACATGACCGAACAAGGAAACTCGGCGTCGGTCAAGTGTTTCCTGATCCAGCCGTACAACATGACCGAAAAATTAAACTCGGCGTCGGTCAAGTGTTTCTGAGATTGGGTGGAGGCCTGTTCTAGCAGAGACCTCCAAATTGCGGATGTAGTCATGCCATTGGATACCCAGGATACGCCGCTTATTGCGCATGGGAACGGCTTCCATTCTCGACATGCCATGTTTCAAAAATACAAAATGTCCAGGTTTCGGAGCCGTAAAGCAGGACTGGGACCACGCAGAACTGGTAGTTGCGGATTTTGTCCCAAAGGAGATCTTGCCATAACTCCACACTCGTCGAAGGTCGTGCATAGCAGACGCAGCTTGTCTGATCATATCGCCTTGACATAATGCGACCGCTGTGCCCATCAGATGATAGCATGCTACCGAGATAGATGAATTCGTTTGTGCCATAGGCAGTGTGACTTTGAGATGCAATTCCCTGGGGCTGCAAAACATGACCAGTTGTCCAGACTTTAAGGCAGATAATCGAGTCCTAGAAGTCACAATGATATAGAAAGGTCCTCAGAATACCATGGACTGAGAAATAGAAGAACATGCCGTCGTTCGACAAGAGGTAGGTTCGAAAATTCCACCATGAACAGAAATGTTAAATACGTTGGCCACATCAAAAGACAACGGTCTTGGGAAAACGAATGGGAGGTATGGTGCTGGGAAGCAGAGGCAGACCAAGATGGCGATGGCACCAAGATGTCAAATAATGCTTGGGCATAACTGGAGCAGGCTAGACATTTGACAGGAGATTGAGTTTTGTTCAAACGGGATGTGATGGGAGCGACGTTCTGTAAAGAACTAGCTACAAGATGATGTCTATGTAGACTGATCAGGATCAGGTGACAGGTCACAATAGCATATGCATTTCTCAGCAAGTCCAACATGTTTAGCGCCTAATCGCTTCTGCTAAACGCTTAGATAAGATGGCTGGAACATGTTGTTTGCATGCCCGTTGAGCACCTTCCCAAGCAGCTGCTGTGTGGTAAACTTAGAACAAGCATACGCTCATCTAGAGAACATACATACGCTCATCTAGAGAACATACATACGCTCATCTAGAGAACATACATACGCTCATCTAGAAAACATACATACGCTCATCAGGAGAACATACATACGCTCATCTGGAGAACATACATACGCTCACCAGGAGAACATATATATGCTTATCTGGAGAACAGACATACGCTCATCAGAGGAACAGACATACGCTCATCAAGAGAACAGACATACGCTCGCCAGGAGGACAGACATGCGCTCATCAGGAGAACATACATACGCTCATCTGGAGAACAGACATACGCTCATCAGAGGAATAGACATACGCTCATCAGGAGAACAGACATACGCTCACCAGGAGGACAGACATACGCTCATCAGGAGAACAGACATACGCTCATTAGGAGAACATACATATACTCACCAGGAGAACAGACGTACGCTCATCAGGAGAACATACATATACTCACCAGGAGAACAGACATACGCTCATTAGGAGAACATACATATACTCACCAGGAGAACAGACATACGCTTACCAGGAGAATAGACACACGCTCATCAGAAGAACAGACAGACGCTCTTCAGGAGAACAGACAGACGCTCTTCAGGAGAACAGACAGACGCTCTTCAGGAGAACAGACAGACGCTCTTCAGGAGAACAGACAGACGCTCACCAGGATAACAGACAGACGCTCACCAGGAGAACAGACAGACGCTCTTCAGGAGAACAGACAGACGCTCACCAGGAGAACAGACATACGCGCACCAGGAGAACAGACAGACGCACTTCAGGAGAACAGACAGACGCTCACCAGGAGAACAGACAGACGCTCACCAAGAAAACAGACAGACGCTCTTCAGGAGAACAGACAGACGCTCTTCAGGAGAACAGACAGACGCCCACCAAGATAACAAACAGACGCTCACCAAGAGAATAGACATACGCTCTTCAGGAGAACAGACAGACTCTAACCAAGAGAACAGACAGACGCTCACCAAGAGAACAGACAGACGCTCACCAAGAGAACAGACATACGCTCACCAAGAGAACAGACAGACGCTCACCCGGAGAACAGACATACGCTCACCAGGAGAACAGAAATACGCTGCAGTGACCTATTGATAGTGTTTCTGAAAAGCTTCAGCAGTAATGCCATGTTATGGGAGAAGCTTGCATAGAATCGATCCACAATGACAAGCAAAGATCGCGGAACGAGACTCCATCGCCGAGGCTGAGGGAAATCCCGCTACCAGAAAGAACCGAACGCACGGCAACTCCATCGCCGAGGCTGAGGGAAATCCCGCTACCAGAAAGAACCGAACGCACGACAACTCCGTCACCGAGGCTGAGGGAAATCCCGCTGCCAGAAAGAACCGAACGCACGACAACTCCATCGCCGAGGCTGAGGGAAATCCCGCTACCAGAAAGAACCGAACGCACGACAACTCCATCGCCGAGGCTGAGGGAAATCCCGCTACCAGAAAGAACCGAACGCACGACAACTCCATCGCCGAGGCAGAAGGAAATCCCGCTAGCAGAAAAAACCGAACGCACGACAACTCCATCGCCGAGGCTGAGGGAAATCCCGCTACCAGAAAGAACCGAACGCACGACAACTCCGTCGCCGAGGCTGAGGGAAATCCCGCTGCCAGAAAGAACCGAACGCACGACAACTCCATCGCCGAGGCTGAGGGAAATCGCGAAATCGCGCTACCAGAAAGAACCGAACGCACGACAACTCCATCGCCGAGGCTGAGGGAAATCCCGCTACCAGAAAGAACCGAACGCACGACAACTCCATCGCCGAGGCAGAAGGAAATCCCGCTAGCAGAAAAAACCGAACGCACGACAACTCCATCGCCGAGGCTGAGGGAAATTCCGCTACCAGAAAGAACCGAACGCACGACAACTCCGTCGCCGAGGCTGAGGGAAATCCCGCTGCCAGAAAGAACCGAACGCACGACAACTCCATCGCCGAGGCTGAGGGAAATCGCGAAATCGCGCTACCAGAAAGAACCGAACGCACGACAACTCCATCGCCGACTTCTCACACGTGTGCCCCAGGAGCGGCAGAGTCTGTCGTGCCAGGATTGGCCTTTACAGTCATGTGAGAATATATATCGCAGCACAAGTCTGATGCTGTCACCATCTTTGCTTCCAAAGGACAACTATTTAATTCCAACATTGTTATTTAATTACTCTCTGTGTCGCAGGAACCACGTCACACATTATGCTCCCAATATTCAGCCACGATGATTGCCCTGTTGTTACCACTCAGCAAGGCGTCCATACTACAAATCTCTGGAAGGTTTAAGCAGATGGTCATGTAGTCTGGGTCTTGTGTTGCTCCATATTCGCATGTTTCATCATCTAAGTATCCCCTTCTTTTAAAGTTTTTCCTGCATCGTGAATCGCCAGTTCGAAGTTTGATTAGTGACTTCCATGGTAGGTGATGTTCAAGCACAGGTTCTTCCAATAACTCGATCCAGGGGACGTGAACTTTCAATCTTTTGATGCGCAGTTTTCCAGGACTAGTCTGTAAGAGCTGGGTTGACTGTAGGAATCTTTATCTTGATTTTAATTGTGTGCACTGCACCTGATGTTCAAAAATAGGGTGCCTTGGCTAATTGACCTGTCTCTCTTTCTATCTCTGACGCGACAAATCGTCCTGTCTCACGTGGCGCTATGCCGATTTCGGGGTAAAATTGTTTCAGTTGGTGTAGGTCTTAGGCACAAAGTGACAATCTGGCATGTCTCATTAATTGCTATATCAATAAGTTTTTTAAAATTAATTGCTATCAATTGTTAACGCAGCGAGTCTAATTGCCACTTTGAAAGCCTGAAAGTCAAGGAGCCAGACATATCTATGCTACTATGATTTATTGCTTTTTTGGAATACTTTGAAAGATGATATGTGATGAGTGAATAGTCTTCGTTGCCTTTGCATTAGATGGTCAGAGACAATATGAAACAGATCTATGTGAAAGAAAATGTCACCAATCAATACTGCTGGGCTTTGGGAGGAGAATGTGAACATTTTGCCAGAAAGAAGTCGGACATAATAATCAGACACGCACTGAATTAGAACTCAGATGAAAGGTGACGCGTGGAGGTGGACAAGAAACAAATAGCAAATAACGATAGGAGAGGAAGTCAACACAGTCGTGGTGGTCTAGCGGACGGAACTCCAGAGGGCAGCACATAAGAGAAACAAATGTACAATATTGTAGCGGACCTATGGTCTAGTGCGAGCCAGACGGGTAAATGATGATAGTTGTAAGTTGATCGTTAATCAATCAATCAATCAATCAATCAATCAATCTTGTAGCTCTTCTCTGTTGATAGGGCATTGATATGATCTTCCCGAGCATGCACAGTCCTTTCTGTCTCTCCAAGTGTGGTCATTTAAGCTTAGCTCTTCCTCACATTCTCTTCTCCCTCAGTGTATTTTTGGGTCTACCTCTCAATCTCTCTCTCTCTCTCTCTCTCTCTCTTTCTCTCTCTTTCTATTTGTCTCTCTTCCCTTTATGATTCCATGTAAGAGACTGTCTGGATATGTTCTATCCAACCCTATTTTCTTCGCTTAATGTATTGTTCCAGTGGATGTTGTTGACTCCTTTCCAATAGGTCTTCATTCCTCTCCATGCTCTGCCACTTTATGCCCATTATCCTTTGTAGGCATCTATTAACTAAGGACTGAATTATTTTGTAATGGTAGTTCTCCATGTCTCCGCTGCGTACAGCACCACAGAATTGGCACTGTTGTTGATTATACTAACTTTTGTGTGTCTTGTTTTCTCTGGATTCCGACGTTGTTTAACGTCAGGAATGTTCCTCTTGCCTTTCCAATTCTGATCCTTACATTTGCATCTGGACTTCCTGATGTGTCGGCTGTGCTGCCCAAATAAATAAAGGTATCTACTTGTTGCAACGTCTCTTCCTCCAGTATGATTGGTTCTTTGCTGATAGTGTTGAGTGTAAGGAACTTGGTTTTCTTTATGTTTATATTCAGTCCCAATCTGGCCGAGAAAAAAACCCACACGCACGCACACACACACACACGATATATATATATATATACACACATATATATAAATCTATATATATATCTATGTAAATCTATATATATATATTTATCGAAATCTCTCTCTCTCTCTCTCTCTCTCTCTATATATATATATATATATATATATATATATATATATATATATATATATATATATATATATATATATATATATGATATTGAAGGCTGCGTTCTTTGTGAATACTGCCATTAACGAAGTACATCAAACATTGGTTCATGGTGCCTCATAACAAGTGACTGGCACTGCAAATTTATTGATCAGCATTTAAAGGCAAAGCCAACAAAGGAATTGAGATAGATGTCCCTGATTCACCCGCTTGGTTAGATAGACTGTATCACGACTTCAGAACATTCTTCGCATTCTGTAGTGCAATCGCTTGCAGACTACCATCTCGTCTGATGTATATAACATCGTTGTAGAAATATCGACTAACTGGAGGTTTTCGTGGCTTAACACAGACCTCCAAAACTTTCAAGTCTGGAGAGAACTGCCCAGTTATATCCATGACTCGAGCGAAATTGACAGAGTACTCGCATTTTTCCACGCTCGGTTCGATGAGCCGAATAGCAAAGTCAATATCCAGATGAAGTGTTTCCTCCATAGCCTTATTCACGTCTACTCCCAGAATGATGCCGTCATCGTTGACGCCAAGGTAGATCGTGCCCCCCTCGGTGTTGAGAAACCCGCACACGTACTTTGCAATAAGATGTCTGAACGATCTCTGCTCGTGTATAACGCCACCCTTCTTAAACTCATCGTACCTGGTCTCAGTACCGATCTGCTGGAATCGGTGGTAGAATACGGTCTCCGGACAACCACAAGGGTAGACTCCAGGAGTAGAAGTCTTAGCACTGATCATTACTGGGTTCTGGGTTGAATCCGAGCTTGATGCCGGGTCCGAATTCAGAACTCTGTCCGAAGATCGCATGTCAGAAGTCGAAGTTGCCTGGTGTCGTATAATTTTCGATTCATCGTCCTCTTCCAGTTCTTCAAATTCAATTTGGAAAGATGATGTCGTTTCTGAACTCTTCATGGTGTTCTTGGCTTCGATATTCGTAGGCGTTTCATTTCTGACATCTAACGTATTGCTCTTAAGATCTTCAGTTATTGTTACCTCGGGCTCTTCGTTAATGGTGGATGGAGGCATGTTCTCACCGGCTGTTGGACGATAGGTTGAAGTACCACCGTCGGAGATTTCCTGGCACACAAATTAATAAACATGTTATTTCAAGATTTTCTGGCACACAAATTAATAAACGTGTTATTTCAAGATTTTCTGGCAGCTTACACACAAATTAATAAACATGTTATTTCAAGATTTTCTGACACACAAATTAATAAACACGTTATTTCAAGATTTTCTGGCACACAAATGAATGAAGACCTTATTTCAAGATTTTCTGGCACACAAATGAATGAAGACCTTATTTCAAGATTTTCTGGCACACAAATTAATAAACATGTTATTTCAAGATTTTCTGGCACACAAATTAATAAACATATTATTTCAAGATTTTCTGGCACACAAATTAATAAACATATTATTTCAAGATTTTCTGGCACACAAATTAATAAACATGTTATTTCAAGAATTGCTGACACACAAATTAATGAACATGTTATTTCAAGAATTGCTGACACACAAATTAATGAACATATTATTTCAAGATTTCCACAGATAATCAAATTGAATGTATACATTTTTTCTAGATAGTGTGAGTATTATAAATCTAGAGGCAAATAGCCTTGTAAAGCATATGAACATCATTAATAAAGTATTTAACGTATCTAAACGATAAAAGTTGAGTATGTAACGCATCTGGAAGGCATAAATAAAGTGTATAAAGCATATGAACGCTATATATGAAACGTGTAAAGCTACTGGACGTCATAAATAAATTACTTGAAAAGTGTAATATTTTAAACAAAATAAAAACAACAACAACCAAGTGATGAAATCAAAAGAACAGGCATGACATACTATTAAAGTCAGAAACAAAAAAATTCATCAAGCATAAGAATCGAAAACAATTAACAGCTGGGAAACACTCACGAGCTCACAGACGATAGCAGAATGTATAGAGATACAGAAACACGAACTCACAGACGATTGGAACTCACAGAGGAAATACGATAACATACCAACTATTACCATTGCTCATATATAGAAACATGCTAATGGAGCGCGCACTCGCTGGCAGGCGCACACACAAACACATAAATAGTAAATGAATAGATGGCCTACCTTAGATGCTCTAGTAGGCTGTGGTGTATGCCATCTGATATGCAAGCCAGGGAGTTGTTCTATAAATAAACTCATACTGCTCCTCCCTCCTTCCCGGCATTATCACTTTCTGTTTGTTCCCTCCACTTGGATCACTATTTTGTCTTTAACATATTTGGCTGCTACTGCCTTATCCGGGGCCCTTTCCACCTAATTTCTTACGCTCTCCTGGCCATCTTATTTTACCGCTGTCATTCATTTAGAATCGTACTTTCGACCCGACCAGTCGCGATGGAAGACAATATATCAGATAAGTAGACCATTTTTTCCTTATATGTTAACGTCCCCCATACATGTATTTATCCTTTCTTCTATGATTTGCTAGTTCAGTATTGTTGTTTTTTGTTGTCCCTAATGAAAGCAAATTGGCCGTAACGTATGTTTTGTTCGTGTTCTCGTCTCGGTGCGGTATCTGATGATACCCATTAAAATATTTTGATTAAACATAACTTTAATCAACTTTAAACATTTTTTTTTTCATTTATTTTTTCTCTTCTATAAATAAATATGCTGAAGAGCCAACACGAGTTGATCAATTTACACCCCTACGAGGAATTAAGGCTTGGAATTGTTTCAGTGCAAAACATGAGTTTGTACATTTACTTGGGCCAAGAAATTTGAAACTTCCATGAAATGTATCAAGAGATCTTAAGAAGGATAGGAGTGGGATGGTTCAGCTTGGAAAGCAGTGCCACAGGAAGTAGTGGATGCAGGGACAATTAAGGCATTTAAGAATAAATTGGATGCGCATAGCTTTTAGAGCAAGTAAATGTAAATGAAACTGGTTGTATACAGACGCTGCAGAGTCTTATAAACCAGTATTAAGAAGTTAAGTTAAGTATCAGGCCATACAATAACTGATGAAAAACAGCAACGCGAGGGCTCAAACCTTTAACTGCACGGGCATTCGTGCCATGGTATTAGACTGCAAGGTACGGGGCCTGCAATAAAACTGACATTACGCGGCTTGAGGCAACTCGACGACCACCAATGAATATTCTTGAGCACCATCTGCCCTGCCCATGCGATTCTTAATCTGACCAATCGCCAATGACCTGTTTGGCGTGGATTCCCTTATCAAGTATACAACAAACTGGATCACTGGGCCGTGTAAGCCCCCCCCCCCCCTCCGCCTCCCATACCCCCTTCCCCTCCCAACCTTGAGGCAAGGTAGTGACCTCAGAAAGATTGGTGGTGGGGGGGGGGGGTATAGGTGGGATTCATAAAATCTGCATGTTCTTCCTTCGTTCTCAAACTCCCTCTACTAATCCCTGAAAAGGACTTTACAAGTAGCAGGATGTAGTTGGAATACGTAATGCTCTGTGTCATAGTTTACAGATTGATTGCGATATTTGCACATTTCGGTCCGACACATCCGTCTTCAGCCATGGTATTATTTTGGTACCGGGTTGACCTTCTCTCTTTGATCATTTCTCCTTAGCCAGTCTGTCATGATGTAGCCTGTTATCCAGGATCACCACGTGAAGGTGGTAAAAGGGTCTTGGCATCTCTGGATCACTGATCGTGACACTAGCAGTCGGCGTTGGGTATCTGACAGCTACCGCTCGTGTACTGATCAGCATCTTCTTGACCCCGGAAACACGACGTAACAACATTTTTCAAACGTTATGTCAATGGTATTGCATTCTATCGGACTGCCTTGACCTTACCTGGTAATGATGTCCGTGAACTAGATGCCTAATCCGGACTGCTCTCAACTGCTCAGGATTCTCCAGCAGTTTCCTAAGATCGTAGAGGCTCATGATACACCTCACCTCTTTCAACACCTTCACCAGATAATCCTCGCAGTCGTTTTCGAACACCTCAATTTTGGCACAGCCGACTTTAGGGTTGATCAAGACACGTGAGATTTCAGAACACCTGATACCTAAGGCACTCAGAAGTTTAAAGACGTTCATAGCCATTTGATCGGCGCTATTGCCTTTATACAAAGGACCAATCAGAACACCGTTTTTGTCTTCCGGTGGGGAACTATTGGTCATGGCTGTTGGGGAGAAGCGAAAGATGTATGTATTAATGCTCAATTAAAGTAATATTGGGCAGTCAACGTTGGAGGCTCCACGGGACTCCAATTTGTAGGAGTCTGCGTCAGGCCGCCATGTTTTGAAAAAATGTCTATAACGTGTTTCTTTTTTAAATGAGTCGATTCTATTTGGCGCGGTTTTCTTGAATGGTGCTTTTTGGTGGTTTTCCCAATGTTAATCTATTATGTCGTTAGTCGGAGATGACATGTGCAATCTTCGTTTTTGTGCCATTTGAGTTGCCATTGTAATCATTGACTATGTTTGTTCGTCCATCGTAATCGATGAGGATTACCCTGTCAATTTTCACAGTTCGCATGAGTTAGAAGATGGCTAAATAAGGAAATCAGAGTTCTGAATTGTCTGTTGCACTTAGTACATGGAAATAGGACACGCCCTTCCATCGAGGTTGAAGAAGGGATGCTGTAAGCAGACTTGCGGATCGATCGTCACATTAATGAAGGCCAGGAGCCAATTTGGTTCCCACACTTACGCCTATGTACGGTGCCAAGGCTAAACTACCTCGGTGAAATGGGAAAAAAGAGGGAGGGAGGGGGAGTTCACCCCTAACTAGTACACACAGCTTCTGATGGAAAAGGCGGCCGATCGACCTAGTCAACAACGGCTCTGAAGGCAGCAGCTGGAAAGACCTGGTATCGGCCTAAGGGCGCACCAGGGACTAAGGATAGTGAACGGCCAGAACAGCGTTCAGAAAGCAACAGCAAACTACTGAATGCTTATTCACCAAGAGACCCATGACAGTCGATAATACACATCGGTCTTGAGAGAATGGTAATGGAAGGCATGGTGCCTGGCATGAGAGGCAGACCAAGAAGGCGATGACACCATGATGCTTGCGCATGACTCTGAAGCAGGCTGGAGATTTGACAAAAGATTGAGTCTCTTTCAGACGGTCTGTGATGGAAGCGACGTTCTGCTAAGGATATGACGAATGAAGATTTATCTTGCCTTCTGAATTCTTAATATGATATCGTGTTCTGTACTTCCCACCATACATATGCCACTTCCGAGACACGTTAACAAGCATACCTCCTGTAGTGCTCCACAAATCTATTAGAATATCGTCAACATTATTTGTACTCAAAATCTTAGTTTTAACTTTGTGAATCTTCAGTCCTAATTATATATATATATATATACTTACTTACTTAGACGCTCCTCTTCTATCGTGAGGTGTAGAGGTTTCCCAAAGAGAACGCCACACTGCTCTATCCGCCGTCTTTTTCATGGCCTTTTTCCAATCCAACCCATTATCAATTAGGGACTGTCGTATGTAGTCTTCCCAACGTACTTTGGGACGTCCTCGGGGTCTGCGCCCTTGACTTTTTATCTTCTATGACCGCTTTGGTATCCGATCTTCTTCCATTCTACAGACATGGCCAAACCACTGTAGTTGGGACTGCTCCACTCGTGTCTGCAAGATTTGAACTTCGAGATTGCTACGTATTGTCTGGTTATGAATCTTGTCCCATTTCGTCACCTGAACCGCCTTTCTTAGGTACCTCATTTCTGAAGTTTGTAATTGCCTTTCTTGGGCTGTAGTCATTGCCAATGACTCACATCCTATATATATATATATATATATATATATATATATATATATATATATATATATATATATATATATATATATATATATATATATATATCTTCTTCTTCTTCTGCGTACACAGTCAGACAGTAACCATTATTTTCTCGAAAAAAACGGCGGTCATCCTGAGACTCTCGCCACTACCATAGAGCTTGTCTTGCAGTTCCACTGGCAATGGCCACATCTGCTCTCTCTGATCCTCGTATGTCGGGCAGTTCTGCAGCAGATGTTTAGTGGTCATTTTACCAGTACCGCACGGGCATTCGTCGGTACACCCTATCTTCAATTTGTTGAAGAGGTGGTACCTCAGTCTGTTGTGGCCAGTGCGAAGTCTGAAGACAACGACCTGCTCTCTTCGGTTCAACTGGTAATAGGCATCGTTTTTGGTGTAACCAGTATGTTCGGTTTCCCATTTGGACATGTACCTGGCTTTGATAAGCCGTTTTGACTCTTCGTACGTCATACTGGTATCTATTTGTGGTAGCCTTGCACCTTCTTTTGCCAGTCTGTCTGCCTCCTCGTTGCCTTGGATGTTGCAGTGTGACGGAACCCACTGTACCACTACCCTTTTTGGTGCGGACTGTTGGCACAGTTTGCAGAGTGCTGCTCTTAAGTCATTAAGCTCAGTGTTTTTCTGGCTTTTTAGCGCTGTGACTACTTCGAGAGCATCTGTAAGCAGGACTATATGGCTCTCATTTTCACTGTGTGTTACCATTTCTTCCACTGCCGCCCTCAGTGCCTCTGCCTCTGCTCTGAAATTGCTCGTGTACTTACCAGTAGCGAATGACAGTGTTATTTTTCTGCCATTTGGTAGGTTCAGGAATGCTCCTGCCCCTCCGTTCTGTGTAGTGTTTGTTACAGAACCGTCGGTGTATGCATGGGTCCAGTCCATGCTTTGGTAGCTTTTCGTTATGAAGCTTAGGGTAGTGTCTCTCCTTTCTTTTTCACTCTGGCAGTTTTTGTTTGCAATACCTGGTATATTTTCTACCACCTCTGGAAATATATCCTGCCTCCAAGTAGGTTTTCGTACAGTAGTGATGGGTTTTGGTGTTGTTAGTGCGTTTATGGGATCTTCGTGCATCTTTGCTTTGGCTATTTCTGCAAAGTTTCTCCGCTTTAGTTTCCCAGTTCCCAAATTGTTTAGCCTCTGGTACATTGGATGGTCCGTCAGTCTTCGGAGTTTCTCTGACTGCAGCTGGGCTCTGCAGTCTCTTCTGTCGGTCATGGATTGCAGTTTTGTAATCTTTTCAAGTTCTACAATTGGCGTTGACTTCATGCCACCTGTTATAATTCTCATGGCTTGGTTTTGAAGTTTGTTAACTTTATCGAAGTTCGCCTTCGCTGCTGTTGTCCATGCCGCGATGCCATACTCGAGAACTGGTCTCACTCTTCCAGTGTACATTTTCTTTAGTATGCCTTCGTCTGCTCCCCAGCTTGTGCCAGCAAGTTTCCTCATGATCGCCATTCTTTCTCTGGCTTTCATTCGGTTTCTCTCAATCTGACTTTTCCATGTCATGCGCCGATCAAATGTGACTCCCAGATAGGTTGGGTTGTCGTTTGGCTGCAGGATTTTGCCATTTAGGCTTAATTTGGTACTTTGGGGTTTTAATGAGAGCGAGAATATTGTGCACGTGGTTTTCTCCTCGTTTATTTTGACCAGCCATGAGTTCGCCCACTCTTCCAGCGATGTTAGGGCCGTTTGCATCCGATTTCTTGCTATGGTGAGATTCTTTTCAGAGGTCCACATAGCCAGATCGTCTGCAAACATTGAGCTATGGACTCTTCTTGGTATATTCTCTGTAATGTCGTTTATATATACCAGGAAGAGTGTGGGTGACAGTACTCCCCCTTGGGGTACTCCCTGCTCGAGTGTCACCTTTTTGCTCATCTGCCCTTGTACTTGGACTCTGGCCGTTCTTTGTTTGAGGTAGTGGTTGATCCACTTGTACATCTTCCCACAAACATCACTTCTCCTTAGCTTGACTCTAAGTCCATCCTTCCAGACTTTGTCAAATGCCTTTTCCAGATCCACCCAAACAGCTACTGTGTGTTTCTGTGCCTGGTAGGCATCTTCTATCTCCTGGGCTATGAGGATGACCTGGTCCTCAGTGGATCTGTGCTGTCTAAAGCCGGCTTGCTGTGGAATTAGTATTCGTTTTTCTTCCAGATGCCACATCAGTCTGGTGTTTATCATCCGTTCCATCAGCTTGCCGACACAGCTCAGTAGGCTTATGGGCCTGTATCCATTCGGATCTGTTTTGTCCTTTCCTGTTTTTGGTAATGGTACCAGTATTGCATCTTTCCATGCCTGGGGTACAATACCCCTTTTCCAGCTTTGGTTCAGGACTGATAGTAGTTTTTTCTTCGCTGTTTGGCCCAGCCCCATCAGCATTTCGTTTGTTATCCCGTCTTTTCCGGGAGATTTCCTTTTCTTAAGTGTTCTCATAGCCTCTTCCATTTCGCGCATTGTTAGTTTGGCCATCATGTGCTCTTCAGGAGCCGTATTTATGTTTTCGTGTCCCTTTAGCTCTTCGCTAATGTCTGTATGCTTTTCTGCAGGGACCTCGATGTGGTTTGCTCTGGCATAGTGATCGACAAAGGCGTTTGCGGCTTTCTTACCTGTGATCAAGTTCTCGCCCTGCTTGATAGTAATTTGTTTATTTGACGGGGTTTCGTCGTTCATGGCTCTGACTAGCTTCCATAGCTTGTTCCCTTCTTTGTCCAGGTTTAAACTTTCCGTTTTATTTTTCCAACTTTCTCTTGCTGTTTGCTTGAGAGTGTGTTTGTACTTCGCCGCGGCGGCTTTGAGGGCGATGTTTGCCTCCATGGATTTTTCTCGTTCTGCCATGTTCCTAGCATTTGTTACTGCATCTTCCACTTTCTGCAACTCATCATTCCAGTAGGGCTTATAGTTTTTCCTAGCTCCTCTTGGGATGGTTTCAGTGGCGGCTTGCATTATTGCCTTGCTTAGGCTCTCTACCATGGGCTTCATTTTGGTGTTTCGTGTGTTGATGGTTTCACACAGCCCATCTGTCAGGATTGCAAAACTGTCCCAGTCGGCTCGTTTGTAATTCCAACGTGGGAGCGGTTTTGTTTCCTGTGGGCCTACTTCCATGTCAATGGTTAGCCTGATCGGCCTGTGGTCGCTACCTGCCAGTTGGTTTAGCACCTGGCGGTCTATTTTATAGTGTATGTCCTGTGTGGAGAAGGCCAAATCTGGAGTCGAGGTTGTATGCCATGTTCTTGAATAGAAGCTAGGGCTATCCTCCGGCCTATTGATTAGGGATAGATTTGCATCTATCTCCCAATCTTCCACTTCGTCACCTCTGCTGTCTGTGTCAGAGTATCCCCATCTCTCCGAGTGGCATATATATATATATATATATATATATATATATATATATTTATATATTAACAATAATCGAGATACCTATAGAAATTAAAACAGATTTATATCTGTGCTTCATAGACTATACTAAAGCAGTCGACAAGGGGAACCACAAAGAAATGATCCATATACTGGAAGAAGTGCATGTCGATGGCAAGGCCCTGAGAATTATTCAAAACATGTAATGGGGGCATTCTGCAGCTATAGAGAACAAAAGTAGGACATTTCAGGTAGATACAAAAGGGAGTGAGAATTGTTGACTATCCACTGGCGTTTTCTCTCTGTACAACGAATTTATCTCGTGATCTATATAAACAATACCTGGAATATCAGTTTTTGAACAATACATAAACAATTTCAGTTACGCCGATGACACTGTGTTGATAACGTGAATGAGTCAGACGTACATGATATGGCCAATATGGTAGTTATTCAAAACGAAATAAAGGCCTCAGCTTAAATCAAAAGAGGCCAGGAGTATCGGTATATAGTGGTAGATGTGATATGTTGCCAAGCACCCGAATCTCCAATTCGATATATAAAGATGTACGAGACGTAACACACATAAGTACATACATTTCCATACATGGGCGCCCACGTAACATATGATTGGAGATGCACTTGTAAAATAAATAACAGAATAGCCCAGACAAAGTCGATCTTCCAGAGTGAGGAGAATTTTGTGCAACAAAACCCTATCACTGGATTGAAGTAAGAGAGTTCTTGGATGCTTGCTATATAGAACTTGTACTGACATACGGCAGCGAGTCCTAGGCAATCTGTAGCCAAGCACAGGGGACATTAAAGGCAACCGAAATGTGGTTTTACATACGAATTTTTAGGATTTAATGGACTGCAAAGAAAGCTAAAAACGTGGTACCTGAAGAGGCACATACGTAAGGACAACTTATGATACACATCAGTATAAGACAGTCAGCCTTTTTCGGGCATGTCAAGAACAGAGACGGATGGGATCGCACAACGGGCAGAATCGCAGGGAAGAGGAACAGAGGTTAGCAAAGAGAGACAATATTGGACAGCTTGAACGAATGACATGGGAGACAATCAAATGGGGAACTGGAATTAAATGCATACACCGACGGTTCTGTAACAAACACTACACAGAACGGAGGGGCAGGAGCATTCCTGAACCTACCAAATGGCAGAAAAATAACACTGTCATTCGCTACTGGTAAGTATACAAGCAATTTCAGAGCGGAGGCAGAGGCACTGAGGGCGGCAGTGGAAGAAATGGTGACGCATAAAGAAAATGAAAGCCATATAGTCCTGCTTACAGATGCTCTCGCCGTAGTCACAGCGCTATAAAGCCAGAAAAACACTGAGCTTAATGACTTAAGAGTAGCACTCTGCAAACTGTGCCAGCAGTCCGCACCAAAAAGGGTAGTGGAACAGTGGGTCCCATCACACTGCAACATCCAAGGCAACGAAGAGGCAGACAGACTGGCAAAAGAAGGCGCTAGACTACCACAAACAGATACTAGTATGGCGTACGAAGAGTCAAAACGGCTTATCAAAGCCAGATACATGACCAAATGGGAAACCGAACATACTGGTTACACCAAAAACGATGCCTATTACCAGTTGAACAGAAGAGAGCAGGTCGTTGTCTTCAGACTTCGCACTGGCCACAAAAGACTGAGGTACCACCTATTCAACAAATTGAAGATAGGTGGTACCGACGAATGCCCGTGCGGTACCGGTAAAATGACCGCTGAACATCTGCTGCAGAACTGCCCAACATACGAGGATCAGAGAGAGCAGATGTGGCCATCACCAGTGGAACTGCAAGATAAGCTCTATGGCAGTGTCGACAGCCTCAGGATGCCCGCTGCTTTTTTCGAAAAAATAATGGTTACTGTCTGACTGCGTACGAAGAAGAAGAAGAAGAAGAAGAAGAAATGGGGAACTGATATATTAAGCATCTCAGTTTCTGTAGACCATGCGAGTGACGCCCTGTGAGTAGTCTCTCCATGGCGCAGGCCTAGGTGCTGAATATGGAGACACTGGTCTGCCCAAACTGCAGGATCCCCCTGTCCACCTCACTGATGTAATCCAAAGGAATGCAAAGCATGACAATTTGGCACCAGCTCAATTGCAGGAGCTGCCAGAATGAGTTCGCAATTTTAAAACTATCCGTCTGAGGTGCTACCACTCCGGATTTTCTGTCTGGGTTTACTCCCGTAGCCCGTCCCTCTCCCGATTTTCCACAAGGCAGTGGAGTCGTTTCTCTCTGATGCTAGTTACTCAAGACATCCGATGATACTATCATCGTCCCAGCACTCTCTAACACTTGTGGGTTTGGTTAAAACCAGAGTTCTCACTCTCCTGGGCGAACTGCCTGAACAGGCTAACGGGTTTCGTCTAACTTTGTCTAAGATTGGCTGCCCACTAAGAATAAAGTGCTCAATCTGCCCGCCCAGTTATACCACCGTGTACACGGTCGCGCCCCACAGCAGGCTCTGTAAGATGCAGGAGGCCCCTCATGAAGGTGCTGCTGGGGATACGATAATGTAGAAGAGGCCATTGGTATGGAAACTCTTGCCCGGCAAGTCGAACAGGGAATCCGGCGGCGATCTCTACACCTGAAAAAGGGAGACTCTAACAAACGCTTCACTTTCCTATAACGAGCGGGACGTCACTCCCAGACCTCGCTGCAAACCAGGAACTGGGATTACGACTGTCCTAGTAAGGGGACATGGAGATCCAAGCTCATTAACGCTAATCGGCAGGGTACTTGATGATGATGAAAGCCGTAACATTTCTTAATACTATTTTTTGTTACAACTTTTTTTCACTGATGAGATTAAACGAACGCTTTATTGAAAGTTCTGATGAGAATGTTTAGAAAAAGCGAGATTGCCTCCAGCGGTTATTTATTTGCGTCTTCGTTTTCAAATTATATATTGTGTGCATCCTTTTTCCGTGTTTCTCTCCTGGAGAACCAAATAACAATCCGCGTGTTATTACTTAGCTCTGAAGAAGTGGCCGGTGATTTGATTAACGGAGGGTAAAAGAAAAATGAACTTGTTGAAACGAAAAAATTCGAGTCTTTTTATGTTTGTCTGCAGAAATTGCGTATTTGTTTTAAAAATAACTGGGCAAAACAAACTCAAATGTAATAGAATTTTTTAAAAAAGCCCAGATAAACACAAATACTTTTTAAAAGTATTTCTACCAGAAATGGAAGTATGTAGGATTTAACAAATAAAATGAACAGTATCAAAGTCTTTTCTCACTTCTGAATAGTTCAAGAAGAATATCGATCACTCATTTTTTGTAATACGTTTGTATGTGAGCCTGTTTGTGTCAGGCAACGCAGGTCTGCCAGTTGTAACAGCATTCCATTTTTTCTATAATGTTTTAAGCTAAATTATTTTGTTAAATGACTATGCCTCTTTGAAGTTCGTGTTTTATATTGGACAAAAAACGCAAACGATGACGTCGCCATAGTCAGAGCTGATGCTGCAATTTGTTCGTTAATTAATATTTAAGTGACAGGAGGTTACGCTATGATTAGAAACACTCTCTCGTCCAGAGCTTTATTGGTTTAATGGCAAGACCGGTTAGTCGAAACGACTTCAGATAGCCTGGAATGCATATTTATTTGACTTCGGCTTACAGCCGGACTAGATAGGTGGCGCATTGGTTATTAATTTCATTATTTGAATGTTAGCTGGATACGACTATCAACCTTATTTTTTTCGATTGTAAAGAGTTTAGTCACGTGCATATTGTGTACATGGGGATCTCGGAGTTTATCGTTCATCTCCGATAGGACTAGACAATAGACAATTAGTCTTACTTCCTATTGAGACCAGAGGACACTTGATACTTGCAAGATTTGAACGTTCCGATCTTTTCATACATTCTTTGAGAGGCGAGCAAATTAGATAAAGCGAACATATTTCGGCAAGAGAGAGGCACGGTTGCTGTCGAGTTCGTGGAGGCACTCATGACAACAACCTTCAACATCAGAATTGTCATTGAAATCGTTACTTTAGCTAGTTTATGTACTTGAAATAGTTAAGAACTGACACCTCGTTACTCAGAACAGTCATAGCACATGAACTTCTTAACACTGGCTTTAAACGGTAGACTAGGGATGCGTACAGCTTGAATGGAAGGTAAAGATGAAGACCTAAATCCTTGAGGGGTTCATGTAAATCTTCTGTCCTGTCCATGGAGGGATATTATTATTATTTTATTATTATGATTATATATATATATGTCGGTGGCGACGCTGATGCTTTGTCGGTTAGAGAAATTTGCTTGTAGTCTTCCTACTGAAGCGCACGATTTTGCAATCCTGATTTTGAACTCTGAGGTGAACGAACTGCCATTTTGATTATAAATTTTCATTTTGGGTAATTTAAATATGGAGAGAGGGAATATTGTTGATCCAATAAATAATAGCTTCATGTGTGACGGATTGATGATCTGGTGATCAGCTGATCCCGTAGATTGACGTGTTTCAAGAAGAGACGGGCCGGAGAAAACAGAGCAGGAGGGACATGTGCCTAGGAGAATAGAGCAGCAGTGAGGGGCGCCTGAGAGAGCGGGGAAGGAGTGAGGGGCGCCTAAGAGAATATAGCATGAGTGAGAGGCGCCTGCGACAATAGAGCAAGAATGACAGGCGCCTAAGAGAATAGAGCAGGAGAGACAATCGCCTTAAAGAATAGAGCAGGAGTTAGAGGCGCATGAGAGAAT
Organism: Ariolimax columbianus; assembly: GCA_036924085.1. NCBI lineage: Eukaryota > Metazoa > Mollusca > Gastropoda > Stylommatophora > Arionidae > Ariolimax > Ariolimax columbianus. The sequence continues at coordinate 33,590,987 of JAVGWX010000007.1, read as the reverse complement.
AGAGCAGAAGTGAGGGGCGCATGAGAGAATAGAGCAGAAGTGAAGGTCGCCTGAGAGAATTGAGCAGGAGTGAGGGTCACCTGAGAGAATGGAGCAGGAGTGAGGGTCACCTGAGAGAATGGAGCAGGAGTGAGGGGCGCCTGAGAGAATAGAGTAGGAGTGAGGGTCGCCTGAGAGAATAGAGCAGGAGTAAGGGGCGCCTGAGAGAATAGAGAAAGAGTGAAGGGCGTCTGAGAGAATAGAGCAGGAGTGAAGGGCGTCTGAGAGAATAGAGTAGGAGTGAGGGTCGCCTGAGAGAATAGAGCAGGAGTAAGGGGCGCCTGAGAGAATAGAGAAAGAGTGAAGGGCGTCTGAGAGAATAGAGCAGGAGTGAAGGGCGTCTGCGCGAATAAAGCAGGAGTGAGGGTCTGAGAGAATAGAACCGGAGTTAGTAGCGTCTGAGAGAATAGAGCAGGAATGAGGGGCGCCTGAGAGAATAGAGCAGGAGTGAGGGGCGTCTGAGAGAATAGAGCAGGAATGAGGGGCGTCTGAGAGAATAGAGCAAGAGTAAGTGGCGTCTGAGAGAATAGACCAGGAGTGAAGGGTGTCTGAGGGAATAGAGCAGCAGTGAGAGGCGCCTGAGAGAATAGAGCAGGAGTGAGGGGCGTCTGAGAGAATAGACCAGGAGTGAGGGGCGTCTAAGAGAATAGAGCCGGAGTTAGGGGCGTCTGAGAGAATAGAGCAGGAGTGAGGGGCGCCTGAGAGAATAGAGCAGGAGTGAGGGGCGTCTAAGAGAATAGAGCCGGAGTTAGGGGCGTCTGAGAGAATAGAGCAGGAGTAAGGGGCGCCTGAGAGAATAGAGCAGGAGTGAGGGGCGTCTAAGAGAATAGAGCCGGAGTTAGGGGCGTCTGAGAGAAATGAGCAGGAGTGAGGGACGCCTGAGAGAATAGAGCCGGAGTTAAGGGCGTCTGAGAGAATAGAGCAGGAGTGAGGGGCGCCTGAGAGAATAGAGCAGGAGTGAGGGGCGCCTGAGAGAATAGAGCAGGAGTGAGGGGCGCCTGAGAGAATAGAGCCGGAGTGAGGGGCGCCTGAGAGAAATGAGCAGGAGTGAGGGGCGCCTGAGAGAATGGAGCAGGAGTGAGGGGCGCCTGAGAGAATGGAGCAGGGTAAGAGTGAAGGGGAATATGAGAGAACAAGGTAGCCATGGGTACTAACAACAATGCTGAAACCAACACTATCCACATTTGCTCAAAACTATGAGTACCACTATTTGTCTGTTTGTAACTCAAAGGTGTGTTTCTAAACAGTTCAACAGAACATAACAAATATTCTTTTATCATATTTATCCTTTTTTTTCTCCTTAACTTTTGCTGTAGCTACAAAGCTCAAGCTGTGTCAAGACCGTCAGCTCTCATATAATCAATAGAAACATATAGTACCGGTACTGGTTCAGTGAGCTAGCCAGGACAAAACCATACTTACGTTACGGCAGTATGGTCTTCGTCAGATATCATTTTGTTGTTGTCCTGGTGCGGTCAATGAACAAGTGGGGCACTCTGTATTACACACGCATATGCACACACGCATGTAGGAGTGAGACACATACTGACCTCATCTTAAGTCTACACAGTGCACCATGGAGCGAGAACATATATTCTTTTAATCGACTTTTAACTTTCAGTATGGGAAGGAAGACTAACGTCTGGTCAGACAAAATATACTGGCCAAGACCCTCAACTCGGCTTCCTCGTAGACCTCTCTGGAAACGGGCAGTTTTCATGGAAGCCTCACCAACGTGGTGAGGGATCGACGTGATCCCCGTACTAGTGAGCGATACGCAGATGAAGCCAAGCATATCACAACCGCCTGGAGGACCCCGGTCCACCTTCATCAGCAGCACGCTCGGAATTTGAAACGTTCTTTTTTGGGCGCACAAAAGAGTAGTCCTACGCATTGTGGACATTCAACATCAACAACAACTTTCAGTACCACTGCAGCTTCGATCTATTTATTTCTCCGTTCTAATCAAGTAGATTGTGTGTAGACCGTTCGCTGCTCCTGTTGAAACCTTCACTACTGATGGATCATCTATGGTAGAAAGTTGAATTGACTTTATCTCCGCGCCATACTGGAGAAGGTGGAATGGGCCGTCTTTGTTGTAACGCAGTATTAGGCTTCTAAGCAGACCCATCGCAACACGGATCGCAGTAACAATCCAACCTTGTTGATCATACTGTCATACCACTGGTGGTTGAAGGTGCACTGTGTAGACTTAAGATAGGGTCAGTATGTGTCTCCTTCTTGTGTGTGTGCATATGCGTGTGTAATACAGAGTACCCCACTAGTTGCCGGCCCGTGGGTCTCCCTAATAACTTCTGAACTTATTCTTAGTTGACCTGTACTTCTACAAGGCTATAAACCCCTGTGCAGGTACCATCTCTGGAATGAGCTGGATGTAGCCAGGAGGAGGATTTCCTGTTTAGCGGGCTAGGTTCGAGCAGCTTATTACTCCATTATGACGGGGGTTAACTGATGTGTGAATCCATCTTAATAGACTCAAACACTGGAGCAAAGTAGACCCGCAGCTTTTTGGACGCCATTTATGCTGCTCTTAACAAACCCCCTAACCGTGGCCGGTGTTGTGCCATGTCACACAGTTAGTAGCCTCCTTCGACATGCTCCCTGTGGGGCAGAAGTGATATTCTTGTCCTTGTCATACACATAGACCCCGGCAAACCACTCCCTTTTAAACTAATACACATAATTCAGTAACATTTGACATGGACGTGGTGGGTTTGAAGCATAAAGAGCTCATAGCAAATTGTGCAAGTGGTTGCTATTAGCATCGGCATTTCTGCATGTTAGGGATGGTATTCCCCAACACATCAGAGTGCTCCACTCGCAGTCAGCCCCTGGTTTTCACTTACTGGATTACCCGTTCTTCAGCAACTGTTACACCGTTGTGGGTCGCAACTTCTCATCCAACAGTCTCATGTCTTGTACCACATTGGACGATTGGATAATGAGTCGTTCATCTGTGTAATTCTGAATGTTTGTGCGGGATGCATGGAAGTCGGAACGTGTTGGTGGTCATTTCTTGTCTCTGGGTACCATATTGATGTAGCTGTGCTCGATCGATCGTCCGTGCTTGACAGTAAGTATTTCATCTTGTCTGCGTAAAAAACAGCATCTTCCACCAGGAACAATTGACGTATGTCCGAGTTATGAAGACCTTTTTGTGCGCTCGCTATGAAGAGTGAGGCCCACCATGCATCTCTCGAGGGAGGTTTGGGTCACTCTGAGTTTAAACTCAATCTCCTTCGTTAGTGTCCATGTTCCCACCGCAAATCATATTGTAGGTAGTACTGTAGAGTTGGATAGAGATGTGCGCAGGCTTTGGACGTGGATGCTGTCCAGTACCAGCGTTGCCGAAGAGAAAGCCGCGCAACTGGCGCGTCGCCGTCTTGTCAACTCTCGGCCTTAAGTCGTTCTCCATGTTGAGCAGACGTCCAAGGTAGATGTCCTCGATGCCGTCTTGTCAACTCTGGCCTTAAGTTGTTCTCCATGTTGAGCAGACGTCAAAGGTAGATGCACTCGTCCACGTCGTCGAGTCATTCACCATCTAAGAAAACTGAATCGATCATTATCATCATCATGTAGCATGTCCTTTGTAGAACGTCGCTCCCATCACAGTCTGTCTGACAGAAACTCGTTCCCTTGCCAAAACACCAGCTTCCGCCACTGTCATACTCAGGCATTCCTGGATATCTTGGTGCCATCGTCTTCTTGGTCTACCCCTTCTTCTTTTGCCTGGCACCATACCTTCCATCACCGTTCTCTCAAGACCGTTGTGTCTCTTGATGTGACCAAAGTATTTGCATTTTCTAGCCAAAATGGAATTGATAAACCAGTTCTCCTCTATGCTCAACTCTTGCCGAATGTCTACATTTGTTCTTTTCTCTGTCCATGGTATTCTGAGGATCTTTCTGTAACATTTTGACTCGAAGGATTCGATTCTTTGTCTAGAAGTTTTGGTAATCGTCCATGCTTCACAGCCATAAGCTGCCACAGGAAAAACACAGGCTCTCAAGACTTTTACTTTTATCGTTTTGTTGGTGCCCTGCCATAATTTCTTCCGGCTGTTCAGTCTCTGCATTGCCATAGCTAGTCTTCTTCTGATTTCTTTCGAGTAGTCACTATTTTTGTCGATTCTGGAGCCCAGATATTCAAAATGTGTAACCTGGTCTATTTCCTCACCACCCACTGTAAATTTATGCTGACATTGTGTTTTGTCGGTGGTCATTATCTTTGTTTTGTTTATGTTTATGAACAGATTTTGATCTTTACTATGTCCATTAACGGCTGAAAGTAGCTGCTCTAGCCCTTCTGCACATCTTGATAGTATCACTGTGTCATCTGCGTATCGTAACTCTGGAATCTCGTACCCCCAATCGTAAATGAGTCGAAACTTTCAATGTTCTCATCTTCTCGCACATTTCTCATTATACATTCCGCATATATGTTGTACATAAAAGGTGAGAGTATACATCCCTGTCGGACTCCCTTTTGTACTGAAAACCAATCTGATGTTTGGCCAGATACTCGGACAGCGGCTTGTTGATCTTGGTATAATGTTTCAATGAGATGGACTATATGTAAAGGAAACCCCATTTCCTTCATGATTCTCCACAGATTTTGATGTTTTGCCGTGTCGAAGACCTAAGTGTAATCAATGAAACATGTGTACAGGTCTACATTAAACTCTCTACATTTTTCATAGATATTCCTTAAATTGAATATGTGGTTCCGGGTCCCCCTGTCTTTCCTAAAACCTGCCTGGACTACGTGAATTTTAGATTCAAACCTTTTCTCTATCCTTCTTAATAGGATTCGCAAGAGTATCTTGCTAGCGTGGCTGATCATCGCGATAGTTCGGTAGCTCGTGCACAGCTTCAGGTTGCCTTTTTTGGGGAGGGGAATATAAATTGATTTCTTCCATGCTTCTGGCCACTCTACACTGTGCCATATCCGTTTACACAGCTTGTGATAGACTCGAGCACATGCCTCTACTCCTGCTTGTATTAGCTCTACTGGAATACCATCGCATCCTGGGGACTTTCCCTTTTTCAGACTTTTAATTGCAGAGCGTACTTCTTCCAATGTTGGTTCAGGTTCTTTCTCATCCTTTGGTAGGATTGTAACTGAGCGCATTGTACTATCTCCATACATGGTTCTGCAGTACTCTCTCCATCTATTCAGTATGTCTTTGGTTTACGTTAACGTGTTATCCTCTTTGTCATTGATGACATGTGGAACCGGACGGAATTCCCCTGTCAGTGTTCTCATTGCTTTGAATGCATTTCTTTCTCTGCCTTGTTGTAGGTTTTCAATATCCTTACACGTTTCTACTATGTATCTTCTTTTATCTTTTCTTATTTCTCTTCTAACTTTTCTTGCGCAGTTTTTATATGCTGTGTTGGTCCCCTTACTTCCCATTTGTTTTAATTGTTGCCTTTCTGCAATGAGTTTCTGTGTTTCCTCTGTTATATAGCGCATAATTTGTTTTTACAACTTTGAAACCAATTAATGTGATTTTTTAAATCTTACATGGGCATACTGTCAAGTTTGCAAAGTGTCATAATCCTCTCATATTTTCCTCATCAGCCCGTTGAAAACATAGCAAGAAACTGAAGTATCAGAAGTTGTTCACAATGAGTACCGATACTTCAGTTTCTTGCTAATAACCATTTGAACTGTCCCTAGCGACACAGCGAATTCCTCTGCTAGCGAACGTAAGCACCGGCGACGGTCCACCCGAATTGTTGCATCAATTTTGACGATGGCATCCTCTGACGCAACAATATGCGTATGAACTGGCCTCGGAAGATGTTTTGTTAACTCACATATTTCTTTAAACATCGTTGTCTAGTTCTTCACTGTTGTCTTTGATACACTTTTGACACTTACACTGCTTATATTATTTGATAAATGTCAACTGGTCGCCATCCTTCAGTTGTTAGAAAACGAATCACCGCTCGCTGATAAACTCTGGACGGATTCCGTTTCACACCCACTTTGTTTTTAACGGTTTTCTTTGGAAACTATGAGTCGGACGATAATGACATTTTGCAAACTTGATGGTTGGTATCTTCTATTTACACAGAAGTGACGTCATCATGCGCATCGCACGTATTTTCACTTGATGCAGTTAGATCCGGTTTAATTTGAACACGCCTCGTAAAATGTTTATGCTTCTCACACACCGAGGTATGTCCAGGTCAAATTTTATTGAATTACGTTCATTGGTTTGAAAGTTATTAGGGACAACCAGGGACCGGTAGTTAACGGGGCACCCTGTATAATATTAAAGTTTGTTCATGTGTCAGAGGCACGTTGGGTTGGTCGACCACGTCCAAGTAGAGCGCAACATCGCCAAACCCCGTCTAAAGTTGAGGAAGAATAAGCGAACTGTCGAAGCAATTATGTCCAGGGACATTCTCTCCTTTGCCAGCCGGTGGGTGGTCGTTGACACAGAAGGCAGATTTGTTGGGAACCTTACGGGTCGGGACATTGTGAGCCAAGAGAACAACATGGCCGAACAGGAAGAGGCAGTGGCGATTTGTCTTTGCGGTGACCTCTGCATTTCAGGCAGTCGTTCCAGACGACCCGGGCTTGACGCATCTATTTTCGCACGTATAAGACCTCCTAGTCTTGACATGTCAGATTTAAGCAGGATCAATGCACAGCCAACTGTAGTAGGCCAGGGTCTATGTCTTAGAGTCCTACAGGAATCACACGTAATTGGCAGATACGTAATTTGGTTTGAAGAGCGACACTGATGTTATTCCACACGCGGTGAAATTAGTTCATTGCAGAGGCGTCGAGCCCGATCGCATCGACATATCTGGACTGCTGCGCGCGTATGATATAATCGTGCTGCCCAGGTATATGTAAATTCATTGGTACCATCCGTGGTGTGGCCACGGACTGCTATTCTCAGAGGTCCCGTTACGACACTTATGGTCTGGTCTTTAATCTTTGTTGTTGTTGTTGTTGTTAAATGCCCACAATGAGTAGAATTACTCTTGTGTGCGCTGTAAAAAGGGCCTTAAGTGGCGAGTTGTTAAAGCTTTCCTCACATCCCGAGCGTGCTGTTGAAGGTGGCACGGGGTTCTCCAGTGGGATGTGCTATGCTTGGCTTCATCTGCGTCTCGCTTACTATTACGGTGATCCCATCGATCCCTCACCTCGTTAGACAGAATGTCGTGAAAACAGCCTGTTTCCAGGAAGGGCTGCGTGGAATCCGAGGTGAGGTTCTTGGCCATTATATTTTGCCTGACCCTGACTAAAATGTCTGATCAGTACGTTGTGCCTGACCAGACGTTGGTCATCCTTCCTTAGTCTTTATTTGGGATCAAGATGCTGAGCAGCGCATGAGCTGCAGTGGTCAGCGACTCATAGCTGACTGCTAGCGTCAGAGCCAGCGAGCCAAAGCTGCCAAGACCCTTCTACACCATCCACGCGGTGATCCTGGATAACAGGCTGCAGCAGGGCAGACAGGCTAAGAAGAAGGGATTGAAGAGGGAATGCTAACCCGGTACTAAAAAAATGCTTGCTGAAGTCGGACGTCTTGGGCCGAAAGGTGCAAATATCGCAGTCAAGCTGTAAACTACGACACAGCGCATTCCGTTCTCTGGACTACATTCTGGTACTTAAACCCTTTCAGTGTTTGTTAGTGGGAGATTGAGAACGAACGAAGCCAAGCCAAGTCTTTATTTGGTATGGTTACAGATATTACGATTAGTTGTACCGTTTTAACGTGTTTCGTTCTTGATAAAGACCTTTAGTAGTTATTCACGTACTGAGTGAGACATTTCTTTATGTTTCAGGTGTCAAGGCTCATGGCAGTGTCTTGTGGCGGAGTCATCGGCTTCAGCGTTATTGCAACAATCATCGTCGTTGTTGGAATCGTTGTCTGCGTGTACCCAGCCAAGCCGAACCGGATCACGCCCTTGATGGAAGATAGTACAAATAGCATGTCTAACGGTCGTCATTTGTGATGGTAGGGGCGGCGGTCAGTTGTGATGGTAGGGGCGGCTGTCAGTTGTGATGGTAGGGGCGGCGTTCAGTTGTGATGGTAGGGGCGGCGTTCAGTTGTGATGGTAGGGGCGGTGGTCAGTTGTGATGGTAGGGGCGGTGGTCAGTTGTGATGGTAGGGGTGGTAGTCAGTTGTGATGGTAGGGGCGGCGGTCAGTTGTGATGGTAGGGGCGGCGGTCAGTTATGATGGTAGGGACGGCGGTCAGCTGTGATGGTAGGGGCGGTGGTCAGTTGTGATGGTAGGGGCGGTGGTCAGTTGTGATGGTAGGGGCGGCGGTCAATTGTGATAGTAGGGGCGGTGGTCAGTTGTGATGGTAGGGGCGGCGGTCAGTTGTGATGGTAGGGGCGGCGGTTAGTTGTGATGGTAGGGGCGGCGGTCAGTTGTGATGGTAGGGGCGGCAGTCAGTTTTGATGGTAAGGGCAACGAGGAGGAAGAGGGCAGTATAAATAGCATGTCCAGCGGTCGTCATTTGTGATTTTGAAAGAGGGTAGGCGGGCATGAGAGACATATTATATCAAACGGTCGCCATTTGTGATGTGCATGAAAACAGATGCAGCACAATCAGTACGTGTGTAGTGGTTGTCATTGTGTGCGCATGTGTAGCATTTTCTGACACATTTTTTTGGATCATTCACTCCTTATCTCCTACCGATCTCTCAAAGTAATATTTTACAACATCGAATATCCAAACCGGAGTTGAAACCCTGATTAAAAGGCGCACAAGCCTGTTATTTATTTCTTGAAAATAAATGCTATCTTTGCTGTACTGATGAATAATTGGTGGTGTGTTGAAAGCAACATTTGTACCCTTTGAAACAAAAATTATTTTTCGCATCCTTTTAATCTCAGCTGTGTGCTTCATTCATTGATTTTCGTTTGTTTTTATTGCAGTCTTTTTATCTCAAAACACTTAGGAATCTCTTAGAACATTCTAGCTTTTTAATAGCAGTTAGAAATGGCTTCTTTTTGACTTGATGTGTCATTTTGTGTTTGTAAGAGAACTTGATGGGGTCACCGCGATAACTTCACGGCTGCTTTCTGTGTTCTAAATGGGGAAAATTGGTTCTTTGATATTCGAATTATGCACGTTCCTTTACATTTTTCTAGCAGAATATTTTCTTTTATCTTCTATATATAGACAGCTTCCTCTCCATGTTTCAGACATGAACAATTGCTCTTTCATGTTGGTAACATACACGTTCCGGTATATAACTCAAGCTGGAACAATTGTTTCATTTTGTTCATAAAATACACAGGTTCTTTCCATGTTTCAGACAGGAACAATTGTTCTCTCTTGTTAGTAACATACACATGTTCCTTTCCATGTTTCAGGCGGGAACAATCGTTCTTTCTTGATCGTAACATATGCCGGTTCCTTTCCCTGTTTCAGGCGGGAACAATTGTCCAAGTTTGGTCGTAATATGCTGGTGCTTATTTCTTTTTGTCATGTGGAACAATTGTTCTTTCTTGCTTGCAGGCAGATTCATTTCTATGTTTCAGGTGGAACAATTGTTCTTTCTTGCTTGCAGGCAGATTCATTTCTATGTTTCAGGTGGAACAATTGTTCTTTCTTGCTCGCAGGCAGGTTCCTTTCTATTTTTCAGGTGGAACAATTGTTCTTTCTTGCTTGCAGGCAGATTCATTTCTATGTTTCAGGTGGAACAATTGTTCTTTCTTGCTCGCAGGCAGGTTCCTTTCTATTTTTCAGGTGGAACAATTGTTCTTTCTTGCTCGCAGGCAGGTTCCTTTCTATGTTTCAGGTGGAACAATTGTTCTTTCTTGCTCGCAGGCAGGTTCCTTTCTATGTTTCAGGTGGAACAATTGTTCTTTCTTGCTCGCAGGCAGGTTCCTTTCTATGTTTCAGGTGGAACAATTGTTCTTTCTTGCTCGCAGGCAGGTTCCTTTCTATGTTTCAGGTGGAACAATTGTTCTTTCTTGCTCGCAGGCAGGTTCCTTTCTATGTTTCAGGTGGAACAATTGTTCTTTCTTGCTCACAGGCAGGTTCCTTTCTATGTTTCAGGTGGAACAATTGTTCTTTCTTGCTCGCAGGCAGGTTCCTTTCTATGTTTCAGGTGGAACAATTGTTCTTTCTTGCTGGTAACAAGACTTTTTGCTGCTTTCTATATTTCAGGAAGGAATAGAATATTTCAGTATTCTAAATATAGCCAAGTTCCTTTTTATTTTCCGAACATATATTCTAGTTTGCAATATCTTTATATTTGTTTTTAGATTATTTATTTTTTTTGCGTTCGCCTTATTTCTCCATTCCCAAGGCGGTGTGCGTTGCACTACTGTTTTTATTTTCGCCATGACTTCGGCATGCATTTTATGTTAGGGTCTGCTTCCCCGGAGTCATGGCCGGTGCTGTGATGGGGATCTAACGATCTTTATATTAATGTTAAATACTTTCTTCAATCAGCTCTACCTGCTGGAGTCGGATGTGTTGAACCGAAAAGTGCAAATATCGCAGTCAAGCTGTAAACTACGACACAACGCATTTCTTTCTATGAACTACATTCTCATAGTTAAGCCTTTTTCAGGGCTTGGTAGAGGGGGATTGAGAACGAACAAAGCCAAGTCCTAATCAGCTATGAGTGTTCCACTGTACCTGAAATTGCTTGCTTGTTCTGCAGTTATTCTTTCTACTTTGCTATCAGCTAAAAAATAACATCATTAAGTTTTTCACTATCATTGCTGAGGTCCACAGTTAGGATTTATAGGGTTGGGGAATAAAGGCTGCTTTCTCATGCAGTCGACATGCGCTGCACAGGTTCCGTGTTGACCTCACCTCAGAAATACAAATTATTTATATTTATAAATAAAATGTAGGACCTTGGTGAATGACGATTCCATAGACTTTCAAACGTGGGAGGAGATGGCTGAGAATAAAGTTGCATGAAAAACATTATATAAAAGTGTTGACGCTTTCATCGAAACGCTAAAAACAAATTGACAGGCAGAAGACCACACTCAATCACTGGATGTTTGAAAACAAAAGACGGAGAGATACTTACTTACTTTCCGTGTACAAGCACAACGTTATATATCTTGCATCTAGTATTCAGCGACATGGATTGCCTTGTTGTTTGCCTCCAGGATGTCGCGCCTATTGCATGTTTCCTGGAGGTTGGGGCAGGTCATCAGGTGGTCTGGGTTCTGTATTGCCCCACAGTCACATGTGTCATCATCTGTGTATCCCCATCGTTTCACATTCCTCTTGCACCATGACACATCAGCTCGGAGTCTACTCAGCGTCTTCCATGTTGTGTAGGGTAGATGATGTCCAGGAGCAGGTTCCTCCCGAAGTTCCATCTCTGGAGCCTGCACCAATTCGTGCCGCCTCTCGATACGGCGACTTTTAGGGTTTGTATGTATGGGGTTTGTTGTTTTTAGAAAGTTAGGAGAGAGACTGATGGGGAAGGATAACATAGCAAACAGGTGGACATAATAGGGGGTTCAGTGATCTTAAAGTAAAGTGTACGCCTCGAGTGCGATATATACGATCTACCCGCTTCTTTACTATCAGGTTCAATCAAATTATTCAACGTCGTATTTGCCTGTATCACCGCGCGGGATGGCGAGTGTTTTTTTTACACGTTTCACAACCTAAACATGCATCATGTTTCGATTCAGCAATGTAGTTCCTCTAATGGGAAGTGGACATGGACCCCTTTATAAATGAGGGCTAAAGTCCAATTCTCTGAGCCATAATTTACACAAGCGTAGTACAACGCCCTCAGCCTTAGGAAACTAGAACTTGAAAACAATTAACACCAGTTTGTGCAAGACAAACGACATACAAAAATAGATTTCCAGACCTTAACTCCAGAATATAATTTAAATGGATAAAATTACACAGTTGGATAACCCCCATGAAGAGTGGCCCAATGAACTGTTGTTTGCTGGTGATCAGGTCATCTCTTACCAAAATAGAGAAGACCTACAACACCACCTAAACTATCTCCATTTCGCTTGTAACAAATAAGACATGAACATAACACAGGCAAGACAGAGACAATGTTGATAACACGTGAACATGTGTAGAGAAGTTTCCGCATTAGTGACATTGGTATCAAGCAAGTACGGGAGTTCAAATACCAAAGTAGTACGTTCACTGATTACGTCAGAGTGCACAGGGAGATTGCACATATAATGCAGAGGGCGAACAGTGTCCACTATAAAATTGCACCGATTTTGAAACACCCTAGAGTTCTTCTTTCAACTAAGTGAAGGCTGATAAATACACTATTTATTCCGACATTGTGTTACCTATGTCAATTTTGGTCCTTATTAGAAACACATAAGAGTAAGATCCACAGCTGTGAAAAGAGTTGTCGGAAAGACAATCCGTGACTGAATCCGCAACACCACGCTGAGGCAGACAGTGGGGACAAACCCAGTTAGTGCCTACATTGACTCTCAACAAATCAAGTAGTTTAGTCATTTAGTCAGAATGCATTATGACCAGCCTGCATCAAGAGCATATCATATACATATCGCCGGTCCACGTGCAAGAGGTAGACCACGACGTCGAAGGATCGAATGTGTCTCTGACACCCTCAAGAAGTTCCACCTAACGACAGCACAAGCCTCCCACTTGGCAATAACAAGACATCTACACACCCCGCCACTCTGCGACGCCGTATGACAAGAGCAGCAGGGCAAAAGAAGAAAGAATACGACTCCTAAAATGTAAAGGACGTTGCCACGAATAGGTCTGAACTCAAAGTGAACTTCCTTATTGTCGTCAGTTAGACTGTAGCCAAAAAGGTCTGAACTCAAAGTAAACTTCTGTATTGTCGTCAGTTAGACTGTAGCCAAAGAGGTCTGAACTCAAAGTGAACTTCTGTATTGTCGTCAGTTAGACTGTAGCCAAAGAGGTCTGAACTCAGAGTGAACTTCTGGATTGTCGTCAGCTAGACTGTAGCCAAAGAGGTCTGAACTCAGAGTGAACTTCTGGATTGTCGTCAGTTAGACTGTAGCCAAATAATTCTGAACTCCAAGTGAACTTCTGGATTGTCGTCAGCTAGACTGTAGGCAAAGAGGTTTGAACTCAACGTCGCTTTCAGAGACCTCTCGAACAGCTCGTTTTTCGTAACGTTGGCGTTATAAATACATCTCCCCACATAGAGTGGAAAATCAAAGATCTTTAAACATATATTATAAATTACCCCTAGGCTGCCAAATCTGGCTCCAGTCTCTGCTTCAACCTTCGTAATTTCCTCACACTTCTAATATATGATCAATATCCATTATCACAAAATGTCGAGTGCGAAAAGAAATCTGCCAATGTGGAAATTCAATATATTAAAAACATAGATTTTCATGTTTTCCTGCATGAGATTCTAAAACTCCGTTTAAGGACATTCTCTCTCCACCAGAATTGATTGCGTAGAAGGAATTATTTTTGGAAATTCGCCGTTTTGTATAAGCACTTTCTATCCAGTTTATATATCCCCGTGTATCTGAATCTGATATGATTTGGGAAATATATCAAGACAATCGATAATGGGTGTTATTTTTGTTTGTGGTAGGAACTATGTTAGGGCGGGGTTGATCATTACATTTATTAGCCGTGTTTTCTAGTTTTATTTACAGTAAAACAGTCATTTGCTGTAAACATGCTATCTCTTGGTTTGAGTGCTACCAGGGCGTTAATGGCGAACAAACGGTCTTATTTTTCTTCGCCCTTATGACCTTCGGGTACTTACGGCTTCAACTTTGAAATAAATCAAGGGTGGGGTGGTACTGGGTTTAAAATTAAGGTTACCAAACATGTATATAAATGGTTAGATATCGCGCTAAGACGAAAACAGCAAGGTAACCTACGTTTTTACCAGAACGTCTTCGTCAGAGACAACAAATCACACAAGTATGAGATAGCGAATCGATGCAGGGATGAATACATAACATAGCGATACAAACACATCAATGAGTAAGAGAAAGTACTTATCTGGAAGATAATACTTCGGCACGGTTCTACTCGCCTTTGGACACGTCAGGTTAGGTCAGATCATCCCGTAACCGGTGAGGTCGTTGGGGCACACATGAAGACATCCTCACAACCCCACGTCACCGTTCCCTGCCAGCAGCCGCTGCCTGTGCCTCTTCTGGTCGGAGATTGGTCCATTCTTTTATGTTATCCTCCCACCTCTATTTGGGACGGCCTCTTCGTCGTCTGCCATGCACCTTTTCGTGGAGGATTGTATTTGCAAGACCATTTGATCTCGATAATGTGACCGTACCAAGCGAGTTTCCTTCTTTTGACAGTTGCCAAGAGGTCTTCAAAAGACCTTATTGCTGTTGTAATTTTATCTTGTATTTCCTCATTTGTAACTCGATTTTTGTACGTGACGTTTAAAAGTATTCGGAAACATCTCATCTCCAAGGCTGAAGGTCAGCTGTAACTGTCCATGTCTCACAAGCATAGAGGAATATTGACAGGACCATTGTACGCATTAATCTGATTTTCGTGCATACTGCTAACCGTTTATCTTGCCAGATTTTGTTAAGCTGTGCAAGCGCCGTTACTGTCTTTGCTATTCTGGCCAACACCTCACATTTTGATCCTTCATCACTGACAATCGACCTCAGATATTTAAAAATTAATGACCAACAACGTCGAGGGCTTCAACAGCAGGCTTCAAAAGGTAATGGTCAGGAACTCGAAGTGGTTGACCGTTGGACACGTAAGTCCATCTTAATAGACTCAAACATTAGAGCAAAGTAGACCCGCAGCCAGTTAGAGGCCATCTAAGCTGCTCTTAACAAACGACCTAACCAATATCGGTGTTATGCGATGTCACACAGTTAGTCGCCTCTTACATGTGTGCCTTGGTTGCGGCAGTCTGTCAAGCCGGGATTGGCCTTTACAGTCATATGACAACACATCTCGCGTCACGTCTAATGAGGTCGCCATCTTTGCTTGCGATGAGCAGCTATTATTATCAGGACGTGTTTATGGACCCTGGTTGGTTGGCAGTCAAACTATCTTAAGCCCTCATTGAATGCTGGTTAACTGGACGGCGTGGGCTAGTGGCTAAGTGACACGGCTCACAGCCCGAAAGTGCTTAGTTCGATCCCCATCACAGCATCGGCCGTTATCCCGGGAATGGAAACCCTTAGAAAATGCAGGAGGAAGCAGACCCTTACATAAAATGCATGCTGAAGTCGGATGCACTGGGCCAACAGGCGCAAAATAAAAAACCACAGTGCAACGCACACAGTCTTGGGGATTAGAGAAATAAGGCGAATGTAAAAAAAAAAAAATCCTGGCTAAATTGAATAACAGAGTACACGTTGCATGCACTATTCTAAACGGCGCCCATTAGCATCTAGAAATACCTATAGATTTTGTAATCGTTTGACTGGAGGGTCGAACAAGTTAATCTCCAGTCCAGTTGCTTCTTACTGGATCGTTTCGCATGACGAATTTATTTACTTGTGGTCTCGAGATAAGGTGTCCGCCTTGGGTACCGGAGGTCGCTGGTTGGAATCACGGTGAGGACCGGGATTTTTTTCACCAAGAAACTGCTTGTATACAGACTAGATTCTTCTAAACCAGAATAAAGATGTTAAGATAAGTTAAGTAATAAGCGTCAATAATTAAGCCAATTTCTCTAGCGGCAAATAGACGAAGTTCGATGCCCCGGTCTATACACACTCCAGCCTACCCAGAAGTAAATAAGTACCTAACTTACAGCTCGGAAAGACAAGGCACCAAGGAAGGTAACTCAATCTCAGTATCAATACATATTAAAAACTCCCTTTTTCTGTACAAGGATGGCCTGACCAGGATCCGTCAAAATTTAATAGATTACAAGATTCACATCTTAGAGGCTGTGTACGAAATATCAGTGTTCTAAGTTATGGGGAAGTTGGTTAAAGAAGGAGGAAAAGGAGTCAACGCAAACGGTGGGCGGCCATGTTATGTTAAATAAAAGTTTGTAAAACGACGTAATACAAAGCTATGACTAACACTTAAGCACACAAGACACGATATTCTCTGTCTGCGACTGCCTTTACCTATTGCTTTATTCACACTAGCAGACAACTTATACTTGTGCCCACGGAAACCTGTTTTGCTTTGTCGTCTGGATTAGTTAGTTTGTTCATTTTGTGGTGTTTTTCTTTCCGATTATCATGGAATAGTCATAGGGTATTTGAAATAGTACTGCGGTTACCATGGGTCGTGTTTCCACAGTCTAGTGCACTCGGCTTAACTTCACGAGATTGGGCCATTCGCCATGTTTCCTGGCAGTGCCACTTTTGGCATGGCTAGAAAATTACACATGGATCAATAATGAACCACTTGGGCCCTGTCCGGTTATCAACATCTCCAAAACACATCGCTCACACACTGAGTGATGCCTTTAATTCTCGCGGCCCTCGCTCCAAGTCAGCGGAGGACTCGGCTGCCCTCAAGGAGAACGCAAGAACCACGGTCGACACACTTGAAACCACAAAAGGCGCCAGAGCTACATCCCCGGATATTGGTAGTTCAGTGATAATTGCAACTTGGAGTGTTCTTTTTTGCCGCAGCAGCTGGCCAGGAAACTGGTCGATCGATGCACCAGGTCACCGATGCCTAAGCGAACATTATTATTGTTATTATTATTATTGTTATTATTATCATAATTATTGTTTTTATTATTTTTGTTATTATTGTTATTAATGTTATTATTGTTATTATTATAATTATTGTTTTTATTATTGTTATTATTATTGTTATTATTATTAATGTTATTATTGTTATTATTATTGTCATTAATGCTATTTTTGTTATTGTTATTATTATTGTTATTATTATTAATGTTATTATTGTTATTATTATTATTATTGTTATTATTGTAATGAATGTTATTATTGTTTTTATTATTATTATTGTTATTATTATTATTATTGTATTGTTATTAATATTATTTTTATTGTCATTATTATTGTTATTATTATTATTATTACTATTAATATTGTTGACGCTGTTGTTCATCCTTCTAAGGGCAGTCTTGGATGTGATTATTTTCATTGTCTGAGAATATTGTCGAATATGTATTCCTACTGACCAGGCAGAAATTTGTATTCTATGTAAAATGCATATCTACATTCAGTTATCTTGGAGTCTCAGTTAACCGTGCCATTGCCACAGGAATCAAAATAACACGCATTTTTTCAAAGCATTCGGAACACATATAACCGAAACACATTTATCGGAACATATATAATCGAAACATATATACTAGGACCCATTTACAGTCAGACATAGACATAGTCGAAACACATGTTGTCGAAACACATATAGTCGACACACATATAGTCGGAATAATTAAAACCTACCCATATATTCTCGGAACATATATAGTCCAAACACATATAGTCGGAACACATACAGTCGGAACACATATAGTCGGAACATATATAGTCGAAACACATATAGTTGGAACACATATAATTGACACACACCTTCTCGGAATACATAAAGTCAGAACACAAATGATCGGTCACACATATACTAGGAACACAATAGTCTAAACATATATACTGGGACACACATATAGTCGGGTATACATATAGTCGGAATATATACACGGAACACATGTACTCTGAACACATATAGTTGAATCACATATACTCTGAACTCATATAGTTTGATCACATATAGTCAGAACATATATACTGAACCACACATATAGTCGAAACATATATAGTCTAAACATATATACTGGGACACACATATAGTCGAAACATATATACTGGGACACACATATAGTCGGAACATATATACTGGGACAGATATATAGTCGGAACATATATACTAGGACACACATATAGTCGAAACATATATACTGGGACACACATATAGTCGGAACACATATACTAGGACACACATATAGTCGGAACACATATACTAGGACACACATATAGTTGAAAGATATATACTGGGACACACATATAGTTGATACATATATTCTAGGACACACATATAGTCGGAACACATATACTGGGACACATATATAGTCGATACATATATACCCACATATAGTCGGAACACATATACTGGGACACACATATAGTCGAAAACATATACTGGGACACACATATAGTCGAAACATATATACTGGGACACACATATAGTCGGAACACATACTGGGATACATATATATAGTTGAAACATATATACTTGGACACACATATAGTCGGAACACATATAGTCGAAACATATATACTGGGACACACATATAGTCGGAACACATATACTGGGACACACATATAGTCGGAACATATATACTGGGACACACATATAGTCGAAACATGTATACTGGGACACACATATAGTCGGAACACATATACTGGGACACACATATAGTCGAAAGATATATACTGGAACACACATATAGTTGATACATATATACTAGGACACACATATTGTCGGAACACATATACTGGGACACATATATAGTCGAAACATATATACACACATATAGTCAGAACATATTTACTGGGACACACATATAGTCGAAACATGTATACTGGGACACATATATAGTCGAAACATATATACTGGGACACACATATAGTCGGAACACATATACTGGGACACACATATAGTCGAAACATATATACTGGGACACATATATAGTCGAAACATATATACTGGGACACACATATAGTCGGAACACATATACTGGGACACACATATAGTCGAAACATATATACTGGGGCACACATTTAGTCAGAATACATATAGTTGGAACACATTTAGTCAGAACACATGTAGTTGGAACACATATACTGGGGCACACATAGTCAGAATACATATAGTTGGAACACAAATACTCGGAATACAAATAGTCGAAACATATATAGAAGAAACATATGTAACGAGACATACATATGAAGAGACACACATAAACTTGATGAACACATACTCAGAACACACATACTCAGAACTCACGTGCACCAAAAAACATACAAGAAACTGACGTACTAAGCACTCTGTATTTGACCCTTGTTCCAGCCAGTTGGACTACGAGATTCGCCGCCAGGAGGCGCCATGTTTGATAACTGACATTGCCATTGTTTTGTCAGATTGTTTACGATTGGCTGATCTCATTTTCTCAATGGCTTATATTTGTGACATTTAACTTACTTGTAATGCATAAATGTTTGTGACATAATGTATGATGTGACATATCATTTAATGGGAATACATACTTATTTGTGACATAGTTAAATTGGAATACATTCATATTTTTGATATCATGTCTGATGTCACATAAAGCTTACTTGTAATTCATAAATATTTAAATATAATTTCTGATGTCACATATAACTTACTTGGAATATATAAATATTTGTCATTTCTGATGCCACATATGACTTACTTGGAATACATAAATATTTTTGATATCATTTCTGATGTCACATATAACTTACTTGTAATACATAAAATGTTTGTGACATAATGTATGATGTAACATATATTTCAATTTGAATACATAAATACTTTTGATATCCTTTCTGATGTCACATATAGCTTACTAGGAATACATAAATCACCGTAGAGACCAGTTTTTATCACGTGGCCTTTCTAGTATTTCCCCTGATCTCTGGGTAGTAGAGATCGGACGCCAGGGCTGAGTGTCGCTCTCGTTAAAAATCCCTTATAAGTTGGAAATCGAAATGAGTAGGCAGCTTCCCGGGCAAAATTCAAAATTATGTTATAACTCAACCCAATCTACCACGGATTATGTTATAACCCTACCCAATTTACCACAGATTATGTTATAACCCTACCCAATCTACCACGGATTATGTTATAACCCTACCCAATCTACCACGGATTATGTTATAATTCTACCCAATCTACCACGGATTATGTTATAACCCTACCCAATCTACCACGGATTATGTTAAAACCCTACCCAATCTACCACGGATTATGCTATAACCCTATCCAATCTACCACGGGCTCCTCGCCGGTGCTGTTCTGTTCTGTTCTAGAAATCGACTTCATTGCACTCCGGGCATACCCATAGGTGCTCAGTCTCTCTCGGCAGATGGCGCAAAGTGTGTGATGCTGATGGTGCCTGTAGCCTGTTGGTTGTACACCTTCCTGTGTCGTCCTCTCAGGTTCCCTGATCCACTGAATCCTAATTTGATTACAAAGTGCCGCAGCCTGTGCCTTGCAGACTCATCCAAAGCAGTGTCGTTTTCCAGCAGGTGGTCCTTGATAGCCTTCACTATTTCACCTTTATCCATGTCCACTGTGCCTGTTATGGGTGCGTATGACGCCAAAAAATCAGCTCGCTCGTTGCCCGGAACCCCGGCGTGACCAGGACAGTAGATCCACACCAGCCCCTGGAGTTTTGAGGTCTCCAGCGCTGCTATCCACTCATGTCGTAGCCATCCATTATGCACTTGCAACTTACCTCAACAGATGAGCCAGACTCCAGACAACTTGACCAACTCGCATCGAACCAAAATGGTAGAATGAAGCTGTTGTTGTTGTTGCTAATGCCACTCGAACGTGAGTTAGGTACTCTTGACAACTTTATTTCGTAGCGGTTTACAGTGACTCTCCTGACATATCGAGGCGTACCTGAGAAGGTGGGCTTGGGTCCTCCTGGCTGTAGTGCAAAGCGAGGCTTTTCAATAAGCTTACATCTATGAAAACCACATTGCCGATCCCCGCCTCATTCGTCAGACTGCCATGAAACAACCTGTTTCCGTGAAGAACTGTGGGGTCTTGATCAGCATGTTTCACCTGAACCTGGCATACACAGCCTGATCAGTGTTTGCCTGACCAGGCGTTAGTTTCCTCTGCCCACCTGCAATATTTCAATACGTGTGATATATATGCGTGTACGATTTACATTCGCCAGTGACATACAATTGTATATTATTGGCAGATGCATGTGAAATATGTATTTTATATATCCAAGGCTAATTGTGATATATAACGTCACTGTGTTAACACAATGTGTGAGATAGACAATTACTCGTCACATTATTTCTGTGCAACAATGAAGGAAATAAATGTATGAATGAGGGAAGAGACGAATGGAGGGATGAATGAGTGAACAAATGAATGAGTGTATGATTGAGGGAAGGGGTGAATGAGTCAATGAATGAATTAAAGAATGAATAAACGAACGAATGCATGAATGAATAGAGGAATGAATGAATAAAGGAATTAATGAATATAGGAATGAACGAATGAAGGAAGGAATGAATTAAGGAATGATTGAGTGAAGGAAGGAATTAATACAAAAAATGAATGAATTGGTGCATGGATGGAAGAATGAATAAATGATGAATGAATGAGTGAATGAATGAACGAACGAATAAATGAGTGAATGAATGAATGAGTGGATTCATTAATGAATGAATAAATGACTGAATGAGGGAGTGCATACGGGAATTAATGAGTGAGAATGAATGAATGGAATGGCAATATAAATGGAAAATAGAAACGGTGCAGATAGAAACTGCAACATCAGTGATACAATGTGAGAACACAGAAGAGCTCATACAATGTGAGAACACAGAAGAGCTCATACAATGTGAGAACACAGAAGAGCTCATACAATGTGAGAACACAGAAGAGCTCATACAATGTGAGAACACAGAAGAGCTCATACAATGTGAGAACACAGAAGAGCTCATACAATGTGAGAACACAGAAGAGCTCATACAATGTGAGAACACAGAAGAGCTCATACAGTGTGAGAACACAGAAGAGCTCATACAGTGTGAGAACACAGAAGAGCTCATACAATGTGAGAACACAGAAGAGCTCATACAGTGTGAGAACACAGAAGAGCTCATACAATGTGAGAACACAGAAGAGCTCATACAATGTGAGAACACAGAAGAGCTCATACAGTGTGAGAACACAGAAGAGCTCATACAATGTGAGAACACAGAAGAGCTCATACAATGTGAGAACACAGAAGAGCTCATACAATGTGAGAACACAGAAGAGCTCATACAATGTGAGAACACAGAAGAGCTCATACAATGTGAGAACACAGAAGAGCTCATACAATGTGAAAACACAGAAGAGCTCATACAGTGTGAGAACACAGAAAAGCTCATACAATGTGAGAACACAGAAGAGCTCATACAATGTGAGAACACAGAAGAGCTCATACAATGTGAGAACACAGAAGAGCTCATACAATGTGAGAACACAGAAGAGCTCATACAATGTGAGAACACAGAAGAGCTCATACAGTGTGAGAACACAGAAGAGCTCATACAATGTGAGAACACAGAAGAGCTCATACAGTGTGAGAACACAGAAGAGCTCATACAATGTGAGAACACAGAAGAGCTCATACAATGTGAGAACACAGAAGAGCTCATACAATGTGAGAACACAGAAGAGCTCATACAATGTGAGAACACAGAAGAGCTCATACAATGTGAGAACACAGAAGAGCTCATACAATGTGAGAACACAGAAGAGCTCATACAATGTGAGAACACAGAAGAGCTCATACAATGTGAGAACACAGAAGAGCTCATACAATGTGAGAACACAGAAGAGCTCATACAATGTGAGAACACAGAAGAGCTCATACAATGTGAGAACACAGAAGAGCTCATACAATGTGAGAACACAGAAGAGCTCATACAATGTGAGAACACAGAAGAGCTCATATTCTACTGTACAACGGGAAGATTATAATATGTTCACTGCATGTTACACTAGCTTGTTAATCAGTGGTTATCACGACTCGTGTAGACTATGCTTCGTCGGACACTGAAGGAATAGCGTGTTGTTTAAGATATTCATAAGATGTTTTGTGTTGCCTCCATCTCAGCAGCAGAGAAACATTAGCAGTCATTAATGTTAATTGATATTATATTGTACATGTTATATGTCTGAACCAGTGGCGTAACTTCATTGTTAGGGGCAATCTGGAATAAATGAAGGGAGCAGATTATATTATAATATTTGATTCAACAACCATTATCAATTCATGATACATAATGGAACGAGGAAATCCAACAAGGTATATATTTACATAATGGGAGAGAACAATATTAGAAAAATGGAAAAGGGACAGTGAACTTGGTGTTACAACAGATCATACAGGAAAGGTGCGGGAGAAAGTTCATGGGCTGTTAAAAAGGCTAATGTAATGCTGGATATGATAAACAATGGTTCCATGTTTCAGACCCACACAGTGCAATTGGTCATAGTGAATATTCCTTTCCTCAGTTTTATCCTGATATTCTTAAAGGTTAGCAATTTAGATTTTTCTCTGAAAACCTTTTTTTGCCAATGCAATCCTTGTTTTAATTTCGCGCTCATTGCGAGAATCTTCTGTTATGGTTTGCCTTAAATATGGGAACATTAGTACTCGTTCGATTATTTCTCCATTGATTAGTATATTCATTTGCCTATGTTGCTTGGTTATTAGAATATCCTTTGTATTTCATGTTTTTATTTTCATACCAAACTCCTTGACTGTGCTGTTAATTTTTTCAAGCAGCATTTGCAAAGTTGCATCTGATCCTCCCACAATGGTTTAGTCACCGGCAAATTTGAGGGCTTTAACTTTCATACCATTGACTTTGACATCTCTATTACAACGCCAAACAACTTTTTTTCCATGGGGGATATGATGTTAGGCCCATATTTTCTTGCGCACGGCACACTAAGGCTGATGTGATCAGCAGTACGTAGGCCGTCTTTACTTCCCAGACCTGCCCTGGTACCCATTTTTTAGGACGTGGTCAACCACGGCGCCATGTACGATCGAAAAAATATTCCGCATCAATTGCGAATTGAATCTATATAGTTTCCTTGGACATCCAGTGCGCTACCTATAATTAGACATTCCTTTTTGGTTATCATCTGAGAACAGTAGCTGCACTCCGCTCATATGTACGTAGGTTTACATTATTTAGCTCACATCAAGGACGTTTCAGTTGCTTTGTCTTCCTCTTCTATTCTTCTTTGCCAGGTGTTCTTGGGTCTTTTCACTCACCTATTTTCATCGGGGTTCCCCTCCTGTGCTGGCCAGGTACTGATGTGAGGTTTCTCAAGGGTATGTCCTATTCACTGTCATTGTACAACTGTATTCCCATTGCTGGGGTAGTCGAGGGGTATACAAGGCTGTGGACAAAAGGCCATTCGCCAAATTGTCACCACGTCGTGTGCTGGATATATTAGTTTTTTTAACCTCCAACAGAAAAACAACATATGCCTTACAAGGGAATCGATCAGTTGCCTCCCTTTTTCAAGGCAGGCATCGAAACCATTAGGCCACGTATCACTTCCCTCTTACTATTCTCTCTATGTGAATTGTTACAATGGTCGTTGTTAAAATGCTGTATTTGCTTTCATCTGGCTATCTGTCACGAAGCATACAACATACACATCTATTGACAAATGATTGTAACCTGGATGAATGTTTTATCTGTTTGTATGTGTTCGCTTTCTTCGCAAAGCAGATGGCTCTGTACTGTGTGTTTGGTCTATGGTCCAGTGCATCGGGCTTCAACGTTCATTTTTAAATGGGTTAACTTTCCCATATCGGTACGGAACCTTGCTGGTTCGTGAATCCGAAAACGTGCACGTTACTAACAGATTAGTCACCAGGCCACCCCACCATATCACCTGCTCCTGTTTAATCTGAATGTGATTCTCTTGGTTACGTGTAATAATTTCAAGCCATATAATACTGTCTTACTTCCACTGTCCGTAGCATCATGTCAGACATCATCTGTTTAATATTTGGCCCTCAACATGTCATCCATATTGCGTATTTCCATAAGGTTTGGACAGATCATCGGGTTGGTCTTGTGTTGCTCCACAGTCGTATGTCTCATCATTCTTGTATGCCCATCTCTTTAAGTTCTTCCGTATCGTGATATACCCGTTCGAAGTCTATTTAGTGACGTCCATGCAGGGCAAGACAAGACGTGTTCAGGCGCAGGTTCCTCCTGCATCTCAGTTCATTCCACTTTTCGACGCTGCGTTTTCTGAGACTAGTCACTGTGGGTTGTGTTGACTGTAAGAAACTTCGTCTAGATTTCAGTCTTGTGCGCTTCGCCTGTTGTCCACACAAAGGGCGCCTTGAGTCGCTTGCCTGTTTCTCTGTTGAAATTCCTGATTTGATACTTCGTCCCATCTAAATTGTGGGGTATATTCTTTCAGTTGGAGTAGGTTTTAGGCACGCTGTATATATTCTTCAAGTCTCATTTATTGTTGCATCAATGAGTTTGACGTGTGCAGATTTCTTCCAAAATGGCGCTGTATACTCAGCTGCGGAGAAACACAAGGTGAGTGTTGATTGTTCTGACTTTGATCCCCCATGTTGTGCCAGTCAACTTTCGGATATTTTTATTCTTCGTCGTTCGTTCTCAAACTCCCACTACCAAGCCCTGAACGCTCTCAAACACCCGCTACCAAGCGCTGAACATTCTCAATCTCCCACTACCAAGCCCTGAACGCTCTCAAACACCCGCTACCAAGCCCTGAACGCTCCCAAACACCCGATATCAAGCCATGAACGCTCTCAAACACCCGTTACCAAACGCTGAACGTTCTCAAACTCCCACTACCAAGCCCTGAACGCTCTCTAACATCCACTATCAAGCCCTGAAAAGGGCTTTGCAAGTAGCAGGATGTTGTCCAGAGAACGAAATGTGCTGTGTCGTAGTTTAAAGCTTGACAGTTATATTTGCACCTTTCGGTCCGACACATCCGTCTTCAGCACGTATTTTTGAAAACCGGGTAAGCCTTCCCTTTTCAATCCCTTCTCCTTAACCAATTCTGATCTGTTGCAGGCTGTTATCTATGATCACCGCATGGCAGTGTAGAAGGGTATGGCAGCTTTGAATCGCTGGCCCTGACGCTAGCAGTCAGCTATGGTTCGATGACCACCTGCAGTTTATCCGCTGCTCAGCATCTTGATCCCCAGATGATATTATTTCTCGCACATATCTTCCGTGTCCTTTCATAACAGTGTATTGCATTGGCATGTATACGATTCAACTTTACATCCACGTATTTGGGAGTTACACTTTATTATAGCTCCTGTCCTTGCTATTTGATCTGTAGTTTTCTTTTTGCCTCTCTGTTTCTGTGGGGAACCCTCCAAGTAGATTGGATTTAACACAGAATTGGGCGTCCCACTGTAACGACTTTTCAGCCTATCAATCCTGTCATTACGAAAGCCATTGTAATAAGACCATTGTAGGTTAGTAGTCAACAGCCTACCTTATTGTCCCTGCAGAACGTGTTCGAGATATATATTGAGAGAAAAGATACAACTGACAGGGAATCTAACGTTGTAAATCCATTCTTTGTCATCTTGATTTGGTTTATTCTCTCTTTGAAAATCCTTGTTTTGTAAATATTGATTTTGTTTATCCTGTCTTTGTAAATCGTTACTTTGTAAATCCTAATTTTATTTATCCAGTCTTTGTAAATCTGTTTTTTAAATCTTGCTTTTTTGTATTTATCTTTGTAAATCATTGCTTTGTAAATCATGATTTTGTTTATTCTCTCTTTGTAAATCCTTGCTATGTAAATCTACATTTTTTTATTCTTTGTGTAAATCCTTGCTTTGTAAATCCTGATTTTGTTTATCCTGTCTTTGATTATCCTGTCTTTGTTTGTCCTGTCTGTGTAAATCCTTACTTTGTAAATCCTGGTTTTGTTTATCCTGTCTTTGTTTATCCTGTCTGTGTAAATCTTTGCTTTGTAAATCCTGGTTTTGTTTATCCTGTCTTTGTTTATCCTGTCTTTGTTTATCCTGTCTGTGTAAATTCTTGCTTTGTAAATCCTGGTTTTGTTTATCTTGTCTTTGTTTATCCTGTCTGTGTTAATCCTTGCTTTGTAAATCCTATCTTTGTTTATCCTGTCTTTGTTTATCCTGTCTGTGTAAATCCTTGCTTTGTAAATCCTGGTTTTGTTTATCTCTGTGGCGAGTGGTCAGACGGACGATGTGCCAGTTTGAGCTACGACGGTCTGTATTTCGGAGTTCCCTAGGTGCATCTACGGCCATGATTCATCGCTGGAGCTACGGAGTTCGTGATTTGTGCGCTGCTCTCGGCAGGCGGGGATACCTTTCTGCTGAAAGAGATCTGGCCATATGGGCAAACCCTAGGCGATGAAGTCGAGTCCTCGACTTTAGCCTTTAACCATTTAATCCTTGCTTTGTAAGTTTAGATTTTGTTTGCGCTGTCTTTGTAAGTTTAGATTTTGTTTGCGCTGTCTTTGTAAGTTTAGATTTTGTTTGCGCTGTCTTTGTAAGTTTAGATTTTGTTTGCGCTGTCTTTGGTAAGTTTAGATTTTGTTTACGCTGTCTTTGTAAGTTTAGATTTTGTTTGCGCTGTCTTTGTAAGTTATTGTTTTCTATATCTTGCCTTTTTTTTATCATGTCTTTGTAAATACCTTTCTTTTTTTATCTTGACTTTGTTAATCATGTCTTAGTAAATCCTTGTTTTGTTAATGATGTCTTTGTTAATGATGTCCTTGTAAATCCTCTCTGTGTTAATCTTCGCTTTGTTAATCATGTCTTTGTAAATCCTCTCTGTGTTCATCTTAGCTTTCTTAATCATATCTTTGTAAATCCTCTCTATGTTAATCGTCGCTTTGTTAATCATGTCTTTGTAAATCTTCTCTGTGTTAATCTTAGCTTTGTTAATCCTGCCGTCATCAGCTTGGTTTGCCCATCTATTTTATCTCATAGTTTCACAAATAGGTTCTAAATTTTCTTTCTTTTTTGTGTGTCTTATTTTAACTATTTAAAAAGCATAAGGCCAGACGTGGAATTAGCCCCTCATAGGTAGCCTACACCATTGCACTTCGTGTGTTTTTGCAGTTGTTTCTTTTGCAGTTTAATTTATTTGATGAGATTGTTAATTCAATACCCAACTCTGTTTATTCGCTTTTTATGTCATGCTATAGTCGCCCTATTCTTTGCTCTCAGAATATGTCCGGGTGTAAACATGTATACTGACTAAAAATAATTATTAGTAGTAACATATTTTTAGTGCCGACTATGGTGTTAGTTAACCCTTGTACCCACTGCGTTGATAGTTACGCCACTGGATGCAGAGTTACGATGTTATTCGCATGACGACAACGAATCAAAGTTAACCTTAACTTCACAACCATTCCCTTATTCCATCCGTCCCACGAGCGTCTTAGTGTGTAGTCTATGTTGTGTTATCTGTCTTGACTTTAATTAAATGGGTTATTTCCCTTATCAGCTCTGACGATTTTTAAAATGGCAATTTGATTGTATTTTGTATATGTAGTTATGCCATGATGAATTGCATTCTTTTATTTATTATTGTAAAGATTCCGGGACACGTATTTCAAAAGCAGTTTACCGAAAAAGGTTTTTTTTAATTTAAAAAAAAAAAACGCATCGACAGCGGAAACAACAATTTCAAGTCGCGTTCAAACAGACACACTGATTCATTGAGTGAAACATCACAAATCACCGAATATAACAATTGAAGATAGCGTAGGTAAACATATCGACAGGAACTATAATGATATTCGAAGGTTAAAATCGGAAATTAATGTTGACTAACACGGATTTAAAAAAAAAAAAAAAAAATCACCAAAGAAACATTACAATTTAAAAATAAATTGTATTATGCATCTAGTTGTCGTAACCAAAGACCCATGCACCCTCTCCTCCCCTCCCCCGCCGCCATTAAAAAACAAACTTGTCTTAGTAAAAATAAAAGCCTGTACCGAAATAAAGCCGTTGCTTTTTATATTTACTTGTTTTACATTACTGTTTAGCAGACGTCTCTTATTTTCTGTTGCAATCTCTTCTGGACGACCGTATCAAGCCTCATCAGCAATGTGTGAGTGTACTTGAGATAATTATAGAACCAGTTGTGCACCGCTTTATGCGACAAACACTTCCGAGTGAATATCCTTTGAAGAAGGCTTTTCACTATAACCCGCGGCCCCCTTCCCAACCCTAAAACATGACACTATTGTCATATTTGGCACTCTATGAGAAGAGACCTCCGCCTTGTATCTGAATCGAGGACGTGCATGCGACACCAAGCGTCTGCTACCCTCAAGTAATCACAAAGCTGGCTATTTCTGCCCCCTAATGAGACCTTCATAAACTAGAAAATACATTTGTCAACTATCCAATTCCATTGTATGACCCACTTACTTGCTTATCCTAATGCGTGTGTTTGTGTGTGTGCGTGTGTATGTGGCTATGCATGCATCCAAGGCAGAGTCAAAGGCCGCCGTCCATCGTATACGATGATGGCATAATTAATTTTGCTACCGCTATTTTTAGTAAGGATAAACTGCGCTATTTTTTATCCTCCCTCTCTCGTCTCGAGTCGCCCAACCCCAGTGGCAAATCAAGGACAAGAGGACTAGGGGGCGACTACGAGATACAGGGGACTCCGCATCAAGCACCTGTGAAAAAGACGGCGTAGTCCGGAGTCGAACCCACACTACCTGATCACGAAGTCGACGGCTTAACCACTTCGCCATGCATATATGTATGTGTGTGTGTATATATATATATATATATATATATATATATATATATATATTAATATATTGTGTAGATAATAACCTTCTTCAATCATTTTTGCCCCGAAGTTGGAAGGCCAAAAGATCCCTGGTCTAGAACATCTCCTAAAGTATATCGCGACATTTGTTAAGAACAGTTGTGTTAATAGAAGTCTTCGATAAACGAGGGACTAATGCACACGTGCAAATACGTATGTACAACTGTTACAAGTCGCTTATTTATGTGTTACAAGTTGGTTTACAAGTGGTTTACGCTAATAGTAACACGCGCTATGTTTTCTTTCTTTCTTGTAATTGGTTTGTATATAAATGTGTAACGTCACGCCGAAGTAAGTTACAAACTATGTATATACATGTTATAAGCTTTAACATCAATTGAAAAACGACACATCGTAACAGCAGAAATGAAATACCTCCGAAAAATAGTGGGTGTAACAAGGAGAGACATGCTCAGAAACGATGACATCAGGAGACTGGTTGGAACAACACCAGCAACAGACAGCAACTACAATGTTTTGGCCACGTAACAAAGCTACCACCACACTGCACCTCCATCCACCCCCACCCCATCCTCTGACAAGCAATGCTGTTTAGATGCAAGGGATTCAAGATCAACGGCAGACCAGGAAAAGGTGGCTTACAGAAATATCTGAAGCTGTGAATGCCACTGAGCCTAAGACGCATAGTCGGGCTCGTTTTAGATATCTCTTCATAACCTGGCGCTTAAAGGCATAACAGGTTGAGCGAGAAGATAGAAGCTTTACGTAATTGGTTACAACCTGTGCGCGTGTGACTATGTGAGACCTAATTGATAATACCAAAAAAATGTCTTTGACTGTCAACCTTTTGTTTCGGAAGGTACATAATGTATTAATGGGAGAAGACGAGAACATTGAAAGTTTCGACACATTTACGTTTGGCGGTTACGAGATTTTAGATTTACGATACGCAGACGGCACAGTGATACTATCAAGAAGTGCAGAAGGGTTAGAGCAGTTACTTTCAGCCGTAAATAGACACAGCAAAAATCAAAACCTGTTTATAAACAAAACAAAAGATAAGGAACACCGACAAAACACGATGTCAACATCAATTTAGAGTGGGTGGTGAGGAAATAGATCATGTCACACATTTAGAATATCTGGGCTTCAGAATGGACAAAAATGGCGACTGTACGAAAGAAATTGGAAGACTAGCCATAGCAACGCAGAGACTGAACAGCCTGGAGAAATGATTGCAGAGCACACACAAAAAACGACAAAAGTGAACGTCTTGAGAGCCTGTGTTTTTCTTGTGGCAGCACGAATCATGGACGATGCCCAAAACTTATAGACAAAGAATCGAATCCTTCAAGTCAAAATGTTACAGAAAGATCCTCAGAATACAGGAGAAATAGACAAATGTGGACATTCGGCAAGAGTTGAACATAGAGGAGAACTGGTTTATCAATTCTATTTTGGGCAGAAAATGTAAATACAACGGTTTTGAGAGAAAAGTGATGGAAGGTATGGTGCCAGGCAAAAGAGGAAGGGGTAGATCAAGAAGACGATGACATCAAGATATCCAGGAATGCCTGGATATGACTGTGGCGGATGCTGGCATTTTGGCAAAGGAAAGAGTGTCTTTCAGACAGACTGTGATCGGAGCAACGTTCTATAAAGGACCTGCTACATTGAGTCATATAGGCCTCATAATTTCAAGACATTATGTTAATCTATTGTATAGGTCATATTATAGAGTACGCCAATGAAAGGGAGGACATTAGTTACGGATAGGCGGTTCGTTTTGAAATAAATCAGTTGCGGGGTGTTGGATGGTGGCATTTCAACTCATGAAGGGCGTTAGTAGTTTGGCATCAGTCTTTGGTCGTACAAGAGGTATACGCCTGGTAGAATTGACTAGGCCTGCACAAGCAGAAAGCTTCAGGAACTGTCAGTAATTGTACTGTCTCACCATTTATTAATACAGGACACGCAGATCACTTATCAGTCTGCAGGAGACCACTCACATGCGCAACCAACGATGTTTTCTTGGAGGACGGGAGCATAACCTAGTTACCAACTTCGAGAACATTTCCCAAACGCTGGATCGGCGTCGCCTCTCCTTCCTCGGCCATATGGCCGTCCCGTCTCGCTAGCTGATACACCTGTCCAATACATTTAAAATGAGACTCGTCGGGTGTTATATATATTCAACATTATCATACGTTGGAGAAACATGAAAAGTTAAAAACAAAATAGAGGCTCTCGAAATGTGGTTATTCATTCTTCTGAATGTGTCGCATTTCGTGGAAAGAGAAACAAACAAATAGTGATGTCCTGTCTAGAGTAGGCATCTTTTGACAAACATTACAAGTCAAATATTTTGGTCATGTAAAAAGACACGATACTTTATTGAAAACAATACTGGAGGGAAAGGTTGAAGGTCGGCGGACAAGAGACAGGAATCGCTATAAGTGGGAGACCAACATAGAAAGGTGGACTTGTGTCAGTCTGACAGAGTGTGCCGTCAAGACAAGAGGCAGAGAATATTGGAGGTCTTTTGCAGCAGCCAACCTTCGTTGCGAAGACGGCAGTTGGAATTAAATTGACACATGTCCCTGCAATTGTATTGATCCAGGCTTTCTGTAAGGGGGCACCCCCTCCTGGTGGCTCCGTGCTTTATATGGGAAGAGTCAAGTAAGCAAGAAGGATGGAAAGATGACATAATTTGTGTACGTAAATGATTTTTAGGTTATACAACGACACACAAATTCACGTGTTGTTGATTGATTCCTTAATCTTGTTTAACAAACTCATTCCGTGATCTATTTTAACATTTGTTGTCCATTTTATACCAAGTTAATTAATGTTGTACAATATCATGTGTATCTTGTTGATAACAAATTCATGGCAGTGTTGATTATCAACACGTGTTGCTAAACTGATAACAAATTCATGCCTCGGTGTACATTAACATTTGTTGTTCATTTCATAATAAATTCTTCATGCTTCTGTTGTATATTTATAATTGTGGTCTCAAGGTAAGATGTTCGCCTCAGGTGCTGGAGGCTGTGGTTCAAATCACGGTGGAGACGGAGATTTTTTCCCGTGGTTCAATTCAATAAAAATGTCCCCTGATTCTGAGTAGTGAGACCTGACACCAGTAATCAATGGCGCACACGTTAAAAATCCCTTGGCAATTGGAAACTGAAAAAAGGAGGTTTAACAGCCGTTGCTTGCACAAAATTCAAGTTAAAAAAAATCTACTCATATTATTCTGGAGATTCTCTTCCCACATAGAATATGTCGCAAAAAGGGGACTGTGTGGCTATAACATCAGGTCTTGGTTATGTGGTTAACGGAGCGGCATATTTGGCGCCTGACAGGCTGTGGGTTTACCTTGCTCTGATTTACGCTTCCACCACCACCAGTCCAAAAAAGGCGATCGTATATTCCAACACATACTGGGATTGACCTGGCAAGTCACCAGCTGATTTTCGCCTGCCAACAAAATAAAAACAAAGGACAACCCCCCCCCCCCCCCCCCCCCCCACTACATCTAAGCACACAAGTAGACCGACGATAGATAGACTGTTTAATCTAAAACAAGTTCATGGCCGTGTTGTATATTTACGTTTGTTGTTTATTTCATAAAAAATGTATTAACGTGTTCTAAATTAACATCTAAAGTTTATCTGATTAAAAAAAATCATTCCGATGGTTTATGTTAACATGTTTATTTCATAGCAAATTTATTCCAGTGTTTCATAGAATCATCCTTTTCTATTTTATATCAAAACTCATTCCCTGTTGTACGTTACCATCTTTTGTTTTATTACCATCTTTTATTACCATCATTTGTTTAAGTCATAATAAATTCATTCCGTCGTCAACATCTGTTGTTTAATTAATAACAATTTCGTGACCTTGTCGTATATTAACATGTGTTGCTTATTTTATATCAAAACTAATTCCTGTGGTGTATATTAATATGTTTTGTTTATTAGATTAAATAAAAATTATTCGTCTGTCGTTTATTCTTATCATTAGTTGATATATTACATTCTTCGCCTATTGTTTGCCTGTCTATGTTGTTTATTTGTTAACAAAATTATTTTCGTGTTGTATATTTATTATTTTTTTAAAGATCAAACTCATTCTCGAGTTGTTTATGAATATATGTGTGGTTTATTTGATGAAAAATTCATTCACGAGTTGTCTATTAATATATGTGTGGTTTATTTGATGAAAAATTCATTCACGAGTTGTCTATTAATATATGTGTGGTTTATTTGATGAAAAATGCATTCACGAGTTGTCTATTAATATATGTGTGGTTTATTTGATGAAAAATTCATTCACGAGTTGTCAATTAATATATGTGTGGTTTATTTGATGAAAAATTCATTCACGAGTTGTCTATTAATATATGTGTGGTTTATTTGATGAAAAATTCATTCACGAGTTGTCTATTAATATATGTGTGGTTTATTTGATGAAAAATGCATTCACGAGTTGTCTATTAATTCATTGCACCATAACAAGCCCAATATTGCATCCAGGACGCGACACTCATTATACTGTCTAATACATTCAGTGGCAATTTATATTTTATATTAGAAAAGGTACTCTTCCAGCCTGCGCCTGGGAATCTTCATATTGAACCAGACATTACCGTACAGAAACAACTTCTTCAGGCAATCCAGATATTTACCACCCTAGACAGTACCCTCACTATAGAGGCGAATATTAGTTTTGAGGTTAACAGCATAATTGTGAAGGCGAGCTTTGCTTTTTGGGAGGCTGCACGCAAACGTCTGGTGCCGACAGGGAATTTGTGACAGTTTGAACACAGCGACAGCAGTCTGTTACCAACAAGACAAAAAAAACGACTCCAGGAAGACCACTTGCGTGAAGCTCTTGATGATGATTGATTCTACTATGCTTCCAATCGCAACAGCTGATAACCGATTCGAAGCCCGCAGAGAAAAGGTTGGGTGAGTTATGATCTCCCTCACGGACCGATTTTTCTTATTGAAACCACACCTCTGTGCTGGAACGAATGGAAGATGGTAGTGCACTTTGTGGAAGTAGAAATGAGCACCGAAACGCAGATAAAAACATTACAAAATATATTAAACTGAGGATCGTCATCGTCCGACAGCCATGAAGTGCAGAGGTGAAAAGGTACTTCAGATTACCGGCCAACACAGAAAATGAGATTAGTATATGTTCTATGTGTTCCTATTGCTTTTTTATGTGTGTATCCCTCTTTTGAATACATTAATCTCTGCTTCCATGATTGACTTGATATTCCTATGTGCATAAACCGTTGTATCTGATAAAGGCATTATTGTCGAAACGTAGGTTCTGTTCTTGATTTTGTTCAAAAGCGATATTTGGACCATTCCATCTATGTTTTATACTCCAAAGGCTACAAGAGAGAGATAGAGATAGAGAGAGAGAGAGAGAGAGAGAGAGAGAGAGAGAGAGACCATGAGGGGACTAGGTTACGAACTTTCCCAGTTTTCCCACCAGAAGCAAGTACTCAAATCGCTTGGCAATTTATATAATCTACATACCGACACTAAGCATTAATGTCTGAAATAGTATCTTACTACCCACATGTTAACATTATGAAGCAGTGCTTTGATATCCTATATAGTATCTTACTACCCACATGTTAACATTATGAAGCAGTGCTTTGATATCCTATATAGTATCTTACTATCCACATGTTAACTTTATGAAGCAGTGCTTTGATATCCTATATACTATCTTACTATCCACATGTTAACAGGAAGCAGTGCTTTAATATCATATATAGTATCTTACTATCCACATGTTAACATTACGAAGCAGCGTTTTGATATCCTATATGGTATCTTACTATCCACATGTTAACATTATGAAGCAGTGTTTTGATATCCTATATAGTATCTTACTATCCACATTTTAACATTATGAAGCAGTGTTTTGATATCCTATATAGCATCTTACTATCCACATGTTAACATTATAAAGCAGTGTTTTGATATCCTATATAGCATCTTACTATCCACATGTTAACATTATGAAGCAGTGCTTTGAAATCCTAAATAGTATGTTACTATCCACATGTTTACACACAGCTTTGATATACGCATAGTATCTTACTATCCACATGTTAACAAACTAACTCTTAACGTTAAAGACCTACATAGTATTTGACTAACATAATGTCAACAGATGCAGACAAATACTGAGCTTTAATGCCCTACATCGTTAACAGATGTATATAAGGATAATGAGCATAAAGTTACAGGACAGGGTGAGGAAGGAAGACTTATGGGAAAGGAGCCAGGAACAGCCATTGGAACAACACATGAACTGAAGAAAACGGTGATATATAGGACATGCACTGAGGAAGGCGCAGTCCAACATAACCAAACAGGCTCTTACATGGAATCCTTAAGGGAAGAGAGAGAGGGGTAGACCCAAAAATACGATGTGAAGAGAATGTGAGAAGAAACTACAATAAAATGATTACATCTGGAGAGAGGCAGAAAGATCAGCCCAGGACCGTGCATGCTGGTGGGATGTTGCCAATTGCCTATGCGCCGAGAGGAGCGACGGCTTTTGATTGATTAACCCATTGTGGACATGTGTTCCAAGGGAAACCATACAGATTGTGTGTCAGTACCTTCCTTGAAATGGTTCGAAGGCCCATTTCTGGAGGGTAAAGAATAAGGTCATTGCATCTTTACACATGCTATAATATGTCGACCCAGGTGTAAATGGGTGCCTGGCAAAATGTGTAGACAAGTTTGAAACCGCTGCGGGAGCTAAGGACATTGTGTTATGTCGTCGGTTTCTTTAACAATTAAAGAGACTGAGCACATATGGAAGCACCTAGGTGTAATGGAGTCTGGAGCACATATGGGACCACCTAGGTGTAATGGAGTCTGGAGCACATATGGGAGCACCTAGGTGTAATGGAGTCTGGAGCACAAATGGGAGCACCTAGGTGTAATGGAGTCTGATCTATGGGCCATATCCAATCTTTGGATGAAATGGCAATACACAGACTGTAGAGTTATGAAATATGAAATCAATAATGAATTAAAGGGACTGCGTGGTTTAGTGACACGGCTCACAATCCGACCGTGCGGGTTTGCCCCCCACCCCCAATCACAGCACCGGCCGCTGCGTTACCCCAGGGAAGCAAACCCATACCAAAAATGCATGCCAAATTCAGATGTACTGGGTGGACAGGCGCAAAATAAAAACAGTGCAACGCACTCCACCTTAGAAATTAGAGAAATAAAGCGAACACTAAAAAAAACCCACAAAAAACAGAAATATCATTCTCTGTCCACATGAGTTCGAAGATTTCTTCTTCTTCTGCGTTCGTTCACAATCTCCTGCTACCAAGTCATGAACAGGGCTTTGCAAGTAGCAGGATGTAGTCCGTTATGTCGCTAGTTTACAGCTTGACTGCAATATTTGCACCTTTCGGTTCGACACATCCGTCTTCGGTAGGGAAGATGTCTAAATAAGCCAATCTGAGTCCTGTATTCTATTTCGTATGAGGGAAATAGTACACCTCATTGCACGGAGGTTGAAGTAGGGCTGATGTGAGTCGACTTGCGAACCGGTCGTTTCTGAAAAGTCTAATTTATTCTTGCTACATCATGTCTCTGAACACCTTTGGCAATAGTGCTGCGCCAGTCTGTGCGATTGGTGGCGATTCTTTCCCAGTCATCGTTGTTAATACCGTACTGGATCAGTGATTTTTTTAATGTGTCCTTTTACCTTTTCTGCTGCCCCCGCTTGCTCTCTTGCCTATTTTCAGTTCACCAGCTCTTTTGGTGGACGATCTGACATGCTTACAACAAGGCCAGCCCATTTCAGCTGATCTACACATATAATAAAACTGAGGTGCAAGAGAGACACCAGGGATTACATCACAAGAGTGCGAGGGGTGTAGCCTAAAACCTCCGGGAATACGTTTCCAAAACAAGAGAGAAATCATTGGTTCCTCTAAGCGGAAAACAAACGGGCGGAAGCTGCCAATCTGTCAAAGGTCAGTCACACCACCAAAGACGAAGTCCATAAGACCCAGGAAATTAATTTAGTTTATTAGTTTCGATCGTTAGGCAGGAAAGGGACAAAATAGAACCTGAGATACCATCACGTTAATTTCAAAAAATCTCTGATACGGGAGTTTAGTCACATATACCTCAGTTGATAATTGAGTAATAACTAGTTTATGAAAATAAACACATAACCATGTTTTTATGTTCAAATATGATTTTGTGTTTCCTATGTTTTTCAAACGAAAGGGGAAATAATTAAGCTGAAGGGGTTAAATTGGCTAAAGGCACGATAATCAAAGTGAAAAGATCGAGTCTATTATAAAATATAAATTAGTCCACTGACCACGGAGGGTCTGTTACACTACCATCGAGGGCCAACCATCAGCTGTGGGCGGAGGATACATATTTCACCTACATACAGTCTACTGTCAACTGGGAGGGCTCCAGGTGGGGATCTGATGTCGGCTGAGATCTACAAAGCAGACAACTGTCACCAACACAGAAACTAACAGAGTTATATAATAACACAAGACATTTGTCCTCCCCCTTCTTACCCCACACTGTTTCATTTGACTCTGTCCAACAATCACACACTTACACAACTTTCACACTCGCCCTTCCATTGCACTTAAGTTGGTTAGACCTTTGAAATCGCTATAACTAGCATAGATACATTCAGACGCGCACACGCATCCAAGCACTTGTTAATACTTGATATCAGCTATTTGACTGCGGTTTGGGGTGGAAAGAGCCGTGCCTCCGCCAGTAGAATACAGAGAGGCAAACCTCAAAAAAAATAAAATATATATAACAATATGAAGCACCGAAGAATGCTCCCATCAGCCATTTATTCAAGTGAAACGGAAACTACCAATCCTGCGACAACCAGGGAGGAATTTTCCTCCTATCAACTGCTGGTGTCCAGATACTGGCACCAGTTCACCTCACCCACTTGATCGATCAGTTGGTTGCAGAGAGCCAATGTGTCTTCAGAGTGTGTCACAGAAAAGTGGATATGCTATAAGCGGCTCGGCAACTCCAGGAGAAATGTCAAGAGCAACCTCGTGGTCTACAAATGACTTTCATAGACTTTACTTTCATAGACTTGACAATAGCTTTTGACATGATCAACAAAGATGGAGGATCATGAGTGACAGGATCAACAGATGGAGGATCATAAGTGACAGGATCGACAGATGGAGGATCATGAGTGACAGGATCAACAGATGAAGGATCATGAGTGACAGGATCGACAGATGGAGGATCATGAGTGACAGGATCAACAGATATGGAGGATCATGAGTGACAGGATCGACAGATGGAGGATCATGAGTGATAGGATCAACAGATATGGAGGATCATGAGTGACAGGATCGACAGATGGAGGATCATGAGTGACAGGATTGACAGATGGAGGATCATGAGTCACAGGATCGACATATGGAGGATCATGAGTGACAGGATCGACAGATGGAGGATCATGAGTGACAGGATCGACAGAGATGAGGGATCATGAGTGACAGATCGACATAGATTGAGGATCATGCGTGACATGATCAACAGATGGAGGATCATGAGTTGGAGGATCATGATTGACAGGATCGACAGAGATGGAGGATCATGAGTGACAGGATCAACAGATGGAGGATCATGAGTGACAGCATCGACAGAGATGGAGGATCATGAGTGACAGGATCAACAGCGATGGAGGATCATGAGTGACAGGATCAACAGATGGAGGATCATGAGTGACAGGATCGACAGAGATGGAGGATCATGAGTGACATGATCGACAGATGGAGGATCTTGAGTGACAGGATCGACAGAGATGGAGGATAGAATCGTGAGTGACAGGATCGACAGAAATGGAGGATCATGAGTGACAGGATCGACAGAGATGGAGGATCATGAGGAAATGTGGCTGCCTAAGCAGATTCACGATGATCGTCAAATAATTGCCATGCTCAGTGACAGCCCACAGGGTTGGGTTGATACAATGCAGGACCGATGGTAAACGTCTCAAGCACAGTAACCTGCAGGATCAAACCAAGGTAAGGGACCAAGATGCTGAGCAGCGCATGAGCTGCAGTGGTCAGCGACCCATAGCTGACTGCTAGCGTCAGGGCCAGCGAACCAGAGCTTTCAAGACCCTTCTACACATCCACGCGGTGATCCTGGATAACAGACTGCAGCAAGGCAGACTGGCTAAGAAGAAGGGATCGAAGAGGGAATGCTAACCCGGTACTAAAAAAAGGCTCGCTGAAGTCGGATGTGTTGGACCGAATGGTGCAAATATCGCAGTCAAGCTGTAAATTTCAACACAACGCATTCCGTTCTCTGTACTACATTCTGCTACTTAAGCCCTTTAAGGGTTTGGTACTGGGAGATTGAGAACGAACGAAGCCAAGCCAAGGTCAAGAACACAACCATTGTCAATCTACTGTACGCTGATGACTGTACCCTCACTGCTAGCACTGAAAGGCACATGCAGCAATATGTAGACAAGTTCTCTACTAAAGCCTGTGGCATGTTCGGTATCACCATAAATACAAAAAAGCAACTGAAGTTGTTTCAGTCTGCCTGAGTTGCGTATATGGCAACCACGATATCAGAGTCAAGAATAAGCGCCTCCAATAAGTAAACAACTTCACTTACCTGGCCTGTTCTGAGTACTCTCTCCGGGGTAACTACCATTCACTGGTGTCAACAACAATCTCCAAGACCAGTCCTGTTTTTGAGAGGCTGCTCAACAGCGTGTGGGGTTGGTGTGGTTTAAGCCTTGATACGAAAGTCTTGAGTCTACCTCGCTGTAGTGCTCACCACCAGTCTGTATTGCCACAGAGACAGACTGTGTACAGCAGCATATATGTTAGACATTCATTGGCAATACAGACCGATCACAAACAGATCTTCAGTATACATCTGTCACATTCACACAATCCAAATGTTCATATCAAATGTCACAATCAAATGTGTACCACATAATGTTCAAAACTAACACAAAGTGTTATCACAGAGAGAGTGAGATAAAGAGTGGCTCATTGGTCTCGAAGTAATGTGTCCGCCTGGAGTGCCGGAGGCCGCGGGTTCGAATCACGGTGACACCGTGATAACGTAGATTTTCTGATAAAAATGTCCCTGATCTCTGGTTAGTGAGATCGGATTCCTGTGTTCAGTGTCGAGCACGTTAAAAATACCTTCTCTCATGTAGCATGTCCTTTGTAGAACGTCGCTCCCATCACAGTCTGTCTGAAAGAAACTCGTTCCCTTGCCAAAACTCCAGCTTCCGCCACTGTCATACTCAGGCATTCCTGGATATCTTGGTGCCATCGTCTTCTTGGACTACTCCTTCCTCTTTTGCCTGGCATCATACCTTCCATCACCGTCCTCTCAAAACCGTTGTGTCTCTTGATGTGACCAAAGTATTTGCATTTTCTAGCCAAAATGGAATTGATAAACCAGTTCTCCTCTATGCTCAACTCTTGCCGAATGTCTACATTTGTTCTTTTCTCTGTCCATGGTATTCTGAGGATCTTTCTGTAACATTTTGACTCGAAGGATTCGATTCTTTGTCTAGAAGTTTTGGTAATCGTCCATGCTTCACAGCCATAAGCTGCCACAGGAAAAACACAGGCTCTCAAGACTTTTACTTTTATCGTTTTGTTGGTGCCCTGCCATAATTTCTTCCGGCTGTTCAGTCTCTGCATTGCCATAGCTGGTCTTCTTCTGATTTCTTTCGAGTAGTCACTATTTTTGTCGATTCTGGAGCCCAGATATTCAAAATGTGTAACCTGGTCTATTTCCTCACCACCCACTGTAAATTTATGCTGACATTGTGTTTTGTCGGTGGTCATTATCTTTGTTTTGTTTATGAACAGATTTTGATCTTTACTATGTCCATTAACGGCTGAAAGTAGCTGCTCTAGCCCTTCTGCACATCTTGATAGTATCACTGTGTCATCTGCGTATCGTAACTCTGGAATCTCGTACCCCCAATCGTAAATGAGTCGAAACTTTCAATGTTCTCATCTTCTCGCACATTTCTCATTATACATTCCGCATATATGTTGTACAGATAAGGTGAGAGTATACATCCCTGTCGGACTCCCTTTTGTACTGCAAACTAATCTGTTGTTTGCACAGATACTCGGACAGCGGCTTGTTGATCTTGGTATAATGTTTCAATGAGATGGACTATATGCAAAGGAAACCCCATTTCCTTCATGATTCTCCACAGATTTTGATGTTTTACCGTGTCGAAGGCCTTAGTGTAATCAATGAAACATGTGTACAGGTCTACATTAAACTCTCTACATTTTTCATAGATATTCCTTAAATTGAATATGTGGTCCCGGGTCCCTCTGTCTTTTTTAAAACCTGCCTGGACTAAGAGAATTTCAGATTCAAACCTTTTCTCTATCCTTCTTAATAGGATTCGCAAGAGTATCTTGGTAGCATGGCTGATCAGTGCGATAGTTCGGTAGTTCGTGCACAGCTTCAGGTTGCCTTTTTTTGGGAGGGGAATATAAATTGATTTCTTCCATGCTTCTGTCCACTCTGCACTGTGCCATATCTGTTTACACAGCTTGTGGTAGACTCGTGCACATGCCTCTCCTCCTGCTTGTATTAGCTCTGCTGGGATATCATCGCATCCTGGGGACTTTCCCTTTTTCAGGCTTTTAATTGCAGAGCGTACTTCTTCCAATGTTGGTTCAGGTTCTTTCTCATCCTTTGGTAGGATTGTAACTGAGCGCTTTGTGCTGTCTCCATATATAATTCTGCAGTACTCTCTCCATCTATTCAGTATGTCTTTGGTTTCTGTTAGTGTGTTATCCTCTTCGTCATTTATGACATGTGGAACCGGACGGAATTCCCTTGTCAGTGTTCTTATTGCTTTGAATGCATCTCTTTCTTTGCCTTGTTGTTGTAGGTTTTCTATATCCTTATATGTTTCTACTATGTATCTTCTTTTATCTTTTCTTATTTCTCTTCTAACTTTTCTTGCGCAGATTTTATATGCTGTGTTGGATCCCTTACTTCCCCTTTGTTTTAATTGTTGCCTTTCTGCAATGAGTTTCT
This sequence comes from Ariolimax columbianus, assembly GCA_036924085.1. Taxonomy (NCBI): domain Eukaryota; kingdom Metazoa; phylum Mollusca; class Gastropoda; order Stylommatophora; family Arionidae; genus Ariolimax; species Ariolimax columbianus. Next base: position 33,548,221 of record JAVGWX010000007.1, on the reverse strand, counting down.
GTGTTTCGTCTGTTATATAGCTCTGTGTCTTGTACAACATCTTTGGAATCATTTCTTTTTCTGTCGAGATCAAAATCTCCCTTGCGTACGATGTCAACTCCTCAGCTGTCATCTTTTCATGTATAGCAAGCAACGCCTCAAATTTGTTTTCTACTTTAATGTTGTATTCAGTAGGTATCGCTGATACATCGAAGCGTATTGGCTGGCAACCTTTGTAGATCCTGCGTAGTCTTGTTTGGAAAACTGCAAACAGTAATTCGTGGTCCGTATCGCAGTCTGCTCCTGTCAGTGTTTTTGTCGCCAGCACATTTGATCTCCATCTTTGTTGCACTAGGATGTAGTCTATTTGGTTTCTGCTGTTGCCATCCGGGGAGGTCCACGTGTACAGTCTTCGTGGATGTTGTTTGAAGAAGGTGTTGGCAATGGAGAGGTTGTTTTCCGTGCAGAATTCAACCAGTCTTTCTCCTCGCTCATTTATGTGTCCCAAACCAAAAGGTCATCCAACACTTCTCTCCTCTTCGGCTCTTTCCTCTCGGACTTTCGCATTGAAATCTCCAATGAAAACCAAGATGTCTCTTTTTTCAACTTTTTCCATCGCTTCTTGCAAGGTGTTTTAAAAATCATCCATTTCACAATCGTCTGCTGCTGATGTTGGTGCATACACTTGAATTATTGTTAAATTTCTAGTCTTTTTCTTTAGTCTGATTACAATTATTACAAAAAATACCTTGGCAGTTAGAAATCCAAAGGAGTAGGCCTAGCGACCGCTGCCCGGACAACAATTCTAGTTACAAATCTACCCTCATTATGCGCATCTTCCCCCAGACCTAGTAAGCCTCAGCCCAAGGCCTAGTACGCCGCAGGAAGTTGTCAAATCCCTACTACGTATTTCCGAAAAATTCGGCTACCAACAAACATAACACAGAACTGGGAGGGGCAGGGGTATTCCTGAGCCTACTAAATGACAGAAAAACAACACTATCAGTGGCAACTGGAAAATACTTAAGCAATTTCAGAGCGGAGGGCTGCAGTAGAAGAAATGGTGACATGCAAAAGAAATGAAAGCCATATAGTCCTGTTTACAGATGCCCTGGCCGTAGTCACAGCACTAAAAAGCCAGAAAAATACTGAACTTAATGATTTAAGAGCAGTACTCTGTCAACTATGCCAGCAGTCCGCAACAAAAAGGGTAGTGGTACAGTGGGTTCCATCCCACTGTTACATCCAAGGCAACGAGGAGGCAGACAGACTGGCAAAAGAAGGTGCAAGACTACCACAACCAGATACTAGTGTGACATACGAAGAGTCAAAAAGGCTTATTAGAGCTAGATACATGACCAAATGGGAAACAGAACATACTGGCTACACAAAAAAACGATGCCTATTACCAGTTGAACAGAAGAGAGCAGGTCGTGGTCTTCAAACTTCGCACTGGCCACAATAGACTGAGGTACCACCTATTCAATAAAAAAAGGTGGCACTGACGAATGCACATGCGGTACTGGGAAAATGACCGCTGAACATCTGCTGCAAAACTGCCGACATACGAGGACCAGAGAAAGCAAATGTGGCCATCACCAGTGGCAACACTAGACAAGCTCTATGGCAGTGTCGACAGGATGACCACTGCTTTTTTTAGAAAAAATAAAGGTTGACGTCTGACAGCGTACGAAGAAGATGAAAGAAGAAGAATACCAGAATTCAAAGTATTCCTAATAAGAGAGAGAAAGTGAGAGCCATTTACGGGTCATCTATATTGAATAATATTGACAAGCATGTAAATGGCAATTCATAGTTAAGTCATATTAGTACACGATACTTGCCATTTCATCGCTAGACACATCTGCTGGGATTATGGACCGTTGTCGCTTGAACAAAGAAATATGTCTCTTCCTTTTTCATTCTGTTAGATTGTTTCTGAGGGAAATTTTCCATCTTTTTTAGCGCACGAGAAAATTTTAGATTTAACAGCATGAAGAATGCACTTCTGTCCAAGCAGATATCTCATAAACTAAAAATGAGAATCATTAACTGCTATGTCCATTCAGTTTTATTGTATTGAGTAAAAACTTGAACCCTAACAAAGAAAATGGAGAAGAATATTAGCGCCTTTGAAATGTGGGTCTTCAGAAAACGTGGACGGGTTCTTGGAAAATAATTTTTTTTTTTAAATAGTGAAATTCTGGAGCAACTCAAGGAGGAAAAGATGCTTTTGAAGGAAATAACAAGCAGAAAACCAAATATATTGGGCATCTCAAGACACATGACAGCCTGCTGAAGATTATATTGTGGGGAAGAGTGGAGGACAGCAAATGTACAGATTGACAGACATCAAGATGGGGTCAGGACACAGTCTGAATGAGTGTACAGATTGACAGACATCAAGATGGGGTCAGGACACAGTCTGAATGAGTGTACAGATTGACAGACATCAAGATGGGGTCAGGACGCAGTCTGAATGAGTGTATAGATTGACAGGAATCAAGATGGGGTCAGGACACAGTCTGACTGAGTGTATATATTGACAGGCATCAAGATGGGGTCAGGACACAGTCTGACTGATTGTACAGACTGACAGGCATCAAGATGTGGTTAGAACACAGTCTGACTGAGTGTACAGATTGACGGACATCAAGATGGGGTCAGGACACAGTCTGACTGATTGTACAGACTGACAGGCATCAAGATGTGGTTAGAACACAGTCTGACTGAGTGTACAGATTGACGGACATCAAGATGTGGCCATGACACAGTCTGACTGAGTGTATAGATTGACAGACATCAAGATGTGGTTAGAACACAGTCTGACTGAGTGTACCGACTGACAGACATCAAGATGCGGTCAGGACACAGTCTGACTGAGTGTACCGACTGACAGACATCAAGATGCGGTCAGGGCACAGTCTGACTGAGTGTACCGACTGACAGACATCAAGATGCGGTCAGGACAGTCTGACTGAGTGTACCGAATGACAGACATCAAGATGCGGTCAGGACACAGTCTGACTGAGTGTACCGAATGACAGACATCAAGATGCGGTCAGGACACAGTCTGACTGAGTGTACCGAATGACAGACATCAAGATGCGGTCAGGACACAGTCTGACTGAGTGTACCGACTGACAGACATCAAGATGCGGTCAGGACACAGTCTGACTGAGTGTACCGAATGACAGACATCAAGATGCGGTCAGGACACAGTCTGACTGAGTGTACCGAATGACAGACATCAAGATGCGGTCAGGACAGTCTGACTGAGTGTACCGACTGACAAACATCAAGATGCGATCAGGACACAGTCTGACTGAGTGTACCGACTGACAAACATCAAGATGCGATCAGGACACAGTCTGACTGAGTGTACCGAATGACAGACATCAAGATGCGGTCAGGACACAGTCTGACTGAGTGTACCGAATGACAGACATCAAGATGCGATCAGGACACAGTCTGACTGAGTGTACCGAATGACAAACATCAAGATGCGATCAGGACACAGTCTGACTGAGTGTACCGAATGACAAACATCAAGATGCGGTCAGGACACAGTCTGACTGAGTGTACCGAATGACAGACATCAAGATGCGGTCAGGACACAGTCTGACTGAGTGTACCGACTGACAGACATCAAGATGCGGTCAGGACACAGTCTGACTGAGTGTACCGAATGACAGACATCAAGATGCGGTCAGGACACAGTCTGACTGAGTGTACCGAATGACAGACATCAAGATGCGGTCAGGACACAGTCTGACTGAGTGTATAATAAGCAAAACAGCATAATGGTAAGATAAAGGTTCGTCTCAAAGTGCGAGGTACAGCCACTAAGTAACACGAGTTGTATTTTAAACTGCAGGAAAGAGTATGCACAATGGAACCTCTTATATCGGGACACAAACTGGCTCTGTAGCAATAGCACATTGAAAATTAATATTGAGTTCAGTAAATATAAATATATAAATCGAAGAAAGCGGGTAACGTAAAAAGTCATGGAGTGCGAATAAACTAATCGGTGACTTAATTAGCAAATGACCGGGTGATGTCATAGCTTGATGGACGGAGGTGTGCTTAGAATCGTTAGATCAATAAGGGATAATTAGGCGCGCAGTATATGGTTTAATGGTTGTGTGGTTAGGAAGTGAAATTCTTCGTTTCTTATGGAATGTAACACCGCAACAAATGTTGGCCAGTCTTGTCTATTTTAGGCTTTCTTTTTTGGTTCTGTTTATTTAGGAATGGCTCATTTGACCTTCCTTTTCTACTTCTCTCTGGGTGTAGGGTCTGTGAGAGCGGCGTACATTGGGTATATTGTATCCAGGTCCAGTGTATTAAAGGAGACCCGAAGTCAATGCATTATATTATATTAGAAGTTACTGTACTACTACTACTGCTACTACTACTACTACCACTACTACTACTACTACTACTGCTGCTACTACTTCTACTACTACTACTACTACTACTACTTCTACTACTACTACTACTACTACTACTACTTCTACTACTACTACTACTACTACTTCTACTACTACTACTACTACTACTACTACTACTGCTAGTACTACTGACGCTATTACTAATATTACTACTACTGTTGCTGCTACTAAAACTACTACTACTACTACTACTTATGTTACTACTGCTGCTGCTGCTGCTACTACTGCTACTATTACTAATACAACTACTACTAATACTACTACTGCTGCTGCTGCTACTATTACTGCTATTACTACTACTACTACTAATAATAATAATAATACTACTGCTATTAATACAATTACTACTGATGCTGCTGCTACTACAATTAATATTATTATTATATCACTGTTACTACTGCTTTGACAGAGTCAAGTGTGTTACGTAAAATGAAGGGGTCTCAAAGTTCAATGCCCCTTTGTTTTCGTCACCGAAATTTATTCCAATCGGGAACATTGTTTAACCTATTATGTACAAAAGAACTGGTTTAGATATGGATGAATGCACACTAGCCATCAGTGGAATACAGTTGTTCAAGGAAAAAGAGAAACACTAGGTTGGTCCTGTTAACTTGTTACTTAGCGAGGCCCTCTCGAAACGGATTAAACAGATTACCGATTGGCTCATTTCTATAATCTGAGCACAGATAAACAGAAGCTGTGCAGGTTGGGCAACAAAGCGTTACAGAGACGGATATAAAAGATAAATTGATTGGCGGGATCGAAGCATACATTCGGTGCGGATAGCAAGTTAGGAGATCGATGGAAATTAAATAGCCTACATATATATTTAACGAGAGGAGCACGAGCTCAAAAACAGAGGAAGCAGGTCAGATAAGAAGAACAGTTAAACTTTTCCCATCAGGCTTTATGAATTATAAATCACATCTACATACCGGAGGTTGTTGACATGTATGCCCTACTGCGTTCACCAATGACATGTCCTCTCACTCTAGCCGAGAAACCCCAGCCTGATGTCCCACTGCGCACGACTGATCAGTCGGTGTTTATGACAGCGCCACTCACCTGCGTGTTCTCAGTTATCAGCTGATTTACCTCGTGCTCTGCTCTCCTGTTGCTTCGTTCGCTGCATTGCTTGCTTAAGGTTATAATGACTCTCTGGTACTCAATCAATCTATCACCAGTGTGCACCCATTCTTCCCCTTTTGATATCCACTCAGCTGGAGTGACGTGTCCGATTGTTGTCTCTGTCTGTGCCATCCATGACGACCCTCTCTTGATTGCTGATCCCTTGATGTCTGAGATACTACTGTGCAGAGGGTGCCACGTGTATGTGGTGACACGCATATAGGCTTTGACTTGTGCCAGTTCATGTCTGGATGTCACCGATAACAATCCTAACATGTACCGCATATTTATACGTGTATCATATGCTAACCTGTCTACATTGTCCACCATGTCCCAGTGACTTTCAAGTTCAGATGGCATACTGGAGTACCAAAGCACTATTGGAGAGTAAATTCCCATTTCTGTCCAGTTTGTCTATGCTGTCATTTTCTGGCTTGTATTGTTTATTAAAGTCTCAGTCCGTTCTAGTAGTTCGTTTTATGAGCGCCTTTGCTCCTTTAAAGCCCTGGGGATGGCGATCTATGTGCCGCAACTTTAAGTTTTTGCGAGGTCATCTGCCCTCTCGTTTCAAATGATCCCACAGTGGACGGGAATTCTTGTAGTTGAGTTTTGGCTGATAGGAATCTTATTTTCTGCATGTATAGCTGTTGCTTCATATCTCAAATTTGTTTTAGTAGTATTGAGTAGTTTTCTTAGGGACCCTCCGAAACTGTACAGTATAATAAATGCCATAACACTCTATGTTTGCCTTATAGAGAAAATCCTATATATCTTTGCTGACAGACAACTGCCAAGTATGTTAACTATTGCTGTGGATTACCTACACAGCTAACTTCACGAAAAACCAAAATTGCGTTGTACTGACGTTACTTAGAATAGTGTAGCTACGATATGACATTTCAGACGTCACTTGTAGTCAACTCAGCTGATTGCATTGGAGCTTTAACAATTAGCGAAACCCAGCGTTATTGGAAATTCAATATGTAAACATACCTTCTTTTGAACCGTTAGCCATGGAACATTGAAATTAAAATGTAAGTATTTAAAAAAATTGGATCTTCGGTGTATGTGTTTGTATTTTCAAGACACAATTAGATGTATGGCCAAATTGAGCTTTACTAAAGACGTCTCAAGAACAAGACCCGAATCTGTGCGTTTTATTTTTTAGGAAAAACAGTAATGCTTTCGATTTGCATAATTATACAAATAATTCTCCTGCGTTCAGGATTTTTGGTCATGCAAGATCTGTAGTCACGTCGCCAGGACGAAGTCCACAGTCCTCACCAGATCTGGGTGGTAGCCTCTCAGCTTCTACTTCACCTCGGCTCCCTCTGGCCAGATTTGGCATCGTAAGTATATGTATGTTGGGCAGTCATGTAGGATGTGTTCATTGGTCTGGGCTATGGTTCCACAGAGACAGTCATGTAGGATGTGTTCAGGGGTCTGGGCTATGATTCCACATGGACAGTCATATAGGATGTGTTCAGGGGTCTCATTCCACATGGACAGTCATGTAGGATGTGTTCAGGGGTCTCGTTCCACATGGACAGTCATGTAGGATGTGTTCAGGGGTCTGGCTCCCCATGGACAGTCATGTAGGATGTGTTCAGGGGTCTGGTTCCACATGGACAGTCATGTAGGATGTGTTCAGGGGTCTGGCTCCACATGGACAGTCATGTAGGATGTGTTCAGGGGTCTGGTTCCACAGGGACAGTCATGTAGGATGTGTTCAGGGGTCTGGTTCCACATGGACAGTCCTGTAGGATGTGTTCAGGGGTCTGCACTCCGGTTCCACATGGGTTGTCACTTATGTGCGATATCTTGAGCCAATGTAGGGGACCCATTAGTCTGCAATGGCTTGTTCTTGGGCGAAAGACGGTAGTTTGTTGGTGTCTGTGGGGCTGGTGATTTGGGTATAAACGAACTGAAATTCTGGCTTAAAATGATCTGAAGTGAGCTCATTGACAATGGCTAAGGGTTGTACATTGACAATGTCTAGGGGATGTACATTGACAGTGTCTAAGGGTTGTACATTGACAGTGTCTAAGGGTTGTACATTCACAGTGTCTAAGGGTTGTACATTGACAATGGCTAAGGGTTGTACATTCACAGTGGCTAAGGGTTGTACATTAACAATGGCTAATGGTTGTACATTGACAATGGCTAAGGGTTGTACATTGGCATAGTTTAAGGGTTGTGCATTGACAATGGCTAAGAGTTGTACATTACCAATGGCTAGGGGATGTACATTGACACTGTCTAAGAGTTGTACATTGACAATGGATAAGGGTTGAACATTGACAATGGCTAAGGGTTGCACATTGACAATGTCCAGGAGTTGTACATTGACAATGGCTAAGGTTTGTACATTGAAACTGTCTATGGGTTGTACAGTGACAATGTCTAGGAATAACTTTTTGAAGTTGATCAAAGGCCGTCTATTAAATGAAGACAATGTAATTGATGAACCAGTAATGCACATATTACGAAGTTTTGTAATCATACGCGAATCCAGCAGAGTGGAGCACATGATAGTGTGGAGCAGAAATGTGTACGGGAATCGTCAATATCTGCCCGCTTTGTCATTCCTGGGAAGCAATAAGAACCTATGAGTCTGCCAGAAGGGCAATGACGTCGCTACTTAACAGAACAGACCATAATCAACGAGAACACTTTAAAATTTTGCAGATAATGCTACGTAAATACCCCCTTTCTAATTGTCCAAATTTGTCATAAGAACTACTACAGTCAGATCAAATATGGTTTTCAAAGACAAATTGTTCAAAGAGTCCAGAACAACGGCACTTCAGATTGCTTTGAAGTTACGTTTTGTTTATAGATACGTCTAGACCAAGGGTTCTTAATCTGATGTCAGAGTTCTGTGAACGTGCATCTATTTCCCTGCCCTGTCCATTTTGCTTTTGTCTGTGAACATTATTCCAGGATATCTGAATTTTCTAACTTTATGAAGTTAAAGATCTATGTATTCACGATGTGGAGTGATTGCTGTGATTTGTTGCCTTTAATGTTATCTATTTTAGCTGTGTTTATTCTTATACGTTCGTTCTCAATCTCCTGCTATCAGGCCCTGAACAGGGCTTTGCAAGTAACAGATAAACGGAATGCGTTGTGTCGCTAGTTTACAGCTTGTCTGCGATATCTGCACCTTTTTGTCCGACACATCCGTCTTCGGCTGTAGCTGTGTTTATTTTCATATCATGCGTCTTGTATGCCTTATTATTGCATTTCATGTGCAGTTAATAGGTGTTTCTTCACTTTATATTGACACCAACGAGAGGCTGGTTGGATAACCGTATTTTTACTAAGGGGGTGTGGGTTCAAAACCATGGTGAAGAATATTTGTTGTATCGCAGATCAGATACAAGTATAAGCCTAGCCTAAGCGGTCTACGTCGACTGCGAGTGCAAATTGTTTTATTAAAAAAGAAATTGTATGTGTTTGCCTCACTAGTTTTACTGGCGGAGGCGCGCCTATTCCACCATAGACCGTAGTCAACTGGGCGATAATAAATTGTATTTATTTCTTAGACCTTTGAACGAATTCACTTGATCACAGGCTCTGAAAGTACTCTCACCGTGCTGAACTGCCACAGCTTATCCCTATTTGAAAATATGGCCCACCTTGCGAGGTTAAACCCCGCCCACCAACTCTTAAAGTAGGAAATCAAGGGTGGGAAACCACACTCCCCATTATTGTCCTACACCCGCAAGCGTCCATGAACCATGTGGTTAGGTCAAATCGGGTATACACCCTTCTCATTTCATGCAGTCTGGGACTTATCGTGTTCATAGTCCTTATCGTCTAAGTTGTCTACCTACCTACCCACCACCTACCTATCTGCCTACCTACCTACCACCTACCTAACTGGAAATCCGTCCGGCGGCCCTAACATGGGAATAAGTACCATAATGTATGGTATATAACTGACTCACTTTGCAAAGTCCAACACTTCCTTACAATCCTGTATAGCTAATTGATGTATTGGCTTGAGCAGTTGCCAGAGGTCAAGATGATGAGCAGTGCATGAGCTGCAGCGGTGAGCGACCCAAAGCTGACTATTAGCGTAACGACCGGCGACCCAAAGCTGACTATTAGCGTAACGACCGGCGACCCAAAGCTGACTATTAGCGTAACGACCAGCGACCCAAAGCTGACTATTAGCGTAACGACCGGCGACCCAAAGCTGACTATTAGCGTAACGACCAGCGACCCAAAGCTGACTATTAGCGTAACGACCGGCGACCCAAAGCTGACTATTAGCGTAACGACCAGCGACCCAAAGCTGACTATTAGCGTAACGACCGGCGACCCAAAGCTGACTATTAGCGTAACGACCGGCGACCCAAAGCTGACTATTAGCATCGTGTTTAACTCCGCAGATTTCAAATACCTGGTCATTGACAAACAAAAGCCCTCAATAAATTCGTCTGACCAAATAGTGAACGGGTGCTGGAAATAGATCTGAAGACAGGTCAGTTTTACCCTACAAATGACAGGGCGTTGCTACGGAAAACCAGCTCAAATCGAGAGGAGCCGCAGACACTTTGGTTCACGTACCAGGCTGATAAGCCAAGGGCGCGAGGCTACCATGTGGGGGATTACGGCCGAACCCTTGAAAGCCGCAATCCCGCCCAAAATCTCAGCACCACTGCAATGGGAGGCTCCTACATGCTCGGGACCTGGGGCTTGCGCCCCAGCCCTATCAGGTAGAGCCACAGTAAGAGGTCCTTGCCGCCCGCAAATCAAAGCGGGCGGAAAACTGCTTGATACTCACCCTATACGGCGATGGGGTGCGAAAAACACCAACCAAAGACTTAGAACCTGGTCGGGGTGTCGAAAACAGTAGAGCAGCCACCACACTGTGAACTGTCAAGACTCAACCACTGACCATGAGAGTTGTCCGCACACCAGGCGATCAACATCTCTGTGACATTACCAGGCTTGTCCTCTGGCTAAATGCACTCCGGTTACGATATCTACCTCTGTACGTTATCAGCCATAACTATCATGCTGGACGCAGAAGAGATGCAGACCAGCGGACATTGCACACCTGCCCCACTGTGTCAACACCCCAGGTGGCGGGGAATGCTAGGCGTACCATCCCTGCATAGAAGCCAAGAAAATAAAGGGAAAAAGAGATACCCCACTCACATGCAAATGCTACGTTTCTGGCAGGACGTGACGATCCTGGGATACAGACACACTGGACTGCCTCTCTTCCGGGTAAACCAGTCCATCTCATATATCACATACCATCATTGCACCCTATAGACACGAGTAGTGAAGACTCGATAGTCTGGTAAGACAACTTCCATAGGAGAGAAAACTCTGATCGTAAACAACTGCTGCCTTGCAGATAGGCTGGGGACAGCCAAAGGCTAAGGAGGGCATCCCTACAGAAACGCCTGTTGAAATCGGATGCACGGGGCCGCAAGCCTAACAAAACAGTGCAACGTAAATCACAGTATGATGGCAGCACAACCTATTCGAAAAACGTATGGCGCTCATCCTGAGGAGACCCGCCAGGCAGCGATAGCGCCGGGCCCCACGCCTCGAAGGGGCCCACCCTTGGCTACTGGTGGTCACCCACCCATGTGTCGTGGAGTCAAGGCACATGGCTATGGGGAAACGACTATTGGCCAAAACTTCAAGACCCTCAGAATATTACAGTGGAATGCGGAGGGAGTCATTAACAAAAAACTTTCCCTAACACATCACCTGCATGAAGGTAAGATTGACGTGGCATGTATCCAGGAAACGCACCTCAACAATAACCATAAATTCTCAATCAGAGGATACCAGACTTTCCGTCTAGATAGAGAAGGCCACAAAGGAGGGGTCCTGATACTGACCAGAAACAGCATACCGAGTAGCGCGGTACCTGTCAATCACACCGGACAAGCAGAAATTGTAGGAGTTGACATAATGGCTCAAGAGACGAAGCTCCGCATTTTCAATCTGTACGGACCACCAAACAGAGACCTATCGCTCTCGAGTATGGAGGTCAGAGACTCCAACTGCATAGTGGTTGGAGATTTCAACAGCCACTCGGAGAGATGGGGATACTCTGACACAGACAGCAGAGGTGACGAAGTGGAAGATTGGGAGATAGATGCAAATCTCTCCCTAATCAATAGGCCGGAGGATAGCCCTAGCTTCTATTCAAGAACATGGCATACCACCTCGACTCCAGATTTGGCCTTCTCCACACAGGACATACACTATAAAATAGACCGCCAGGTGCTAAACCAACTGGCAGGTAGCGACCACAGGCCGATCAGGCTAACCATTGACATGGAAGTAGGCCCACAGGAAACAAAACCGCTCCCACGTTGGAATTACAAACGAGCCGACTGGGACAGATTTGCAATCCTGACAGATGGGCTGTGTGAAACCATCAACACACGAAACACCAAAATGAAGCCCATGGTAGAGAGCCTAAGCAAGGCAATAATGCAAGCCGCCACTGAAACCATCCCAAGAGGAGCTAGGAAAAACTATAAGCCCTACTGGAATGATGAGTTACAGAAAGTGGAAGATGCAGTAACAAATGCTAGAAACATGGCAGAACGAGAAAAATCCGTGGAGGCAAACATCGCCCTCAAAGCCGCCGCGGCGAAGTACAAACACACTCTCAAGCAAACAGCAAGAGAAAGTTGGAAAAATAAAACGGAAAGTTTAAACCTGGACAAAGAAGGGAACAAGCTATGGAAGCTAGTCAGAGCCATGAACGACGAAACCCCGTCAAATAAACAAATTACTATCAAGCAAGGCGAGAACTTGATCACAGGTAAGAAAGCCGCAAACGCCTTTGTCGATCACTATGCCAGAGCAAACCACATCGAGGTCCCTGCAGATAAGCATACAGACATTAGCGAAGAGCTAAAGGGGCACGAAAACAAAAATACGGCTCCTGAAGAGCACATGATGGCCAAACTAACAATGCGCGAAATGGAAGAGGCTATGAGAACACTAAAGAGAAGGAAATCTCCCGGAAAAGACGGGATAACAAACGAAATGCTGATGGGGCTGGGCCAAACAGCGAAGGAAAAACTACTGTCAGTCCTGAACCAAAGCTGGAAAAGGGGTATTGTACCCCAGGCATGGAAAGATGCAATACTGGTACCAGTACCAAAAACAGGAAAGGACAAAACAGATCCGAATGGATACAGGCCCATAAGCCTACTGAGCTGTGTCGGCAAGCTGATGGAACGGATGATAAACACCAGACTGATGTGGCATCTGGAAGAAAAACGAATACTAATTCCACAGCAAGCCGGCTTTAGACAGCACAGATCCACTGAGGACCAGGTCATCCTCATAGCCCAGGAGATAGAAGATGCCTACCAGGCACAGAAACACACAGTAGCTGTTTGGGTGGATCTGGAAAAGGCATTTGACAAAGTCTGGAAGGATGGACTTAGAGTCAAGCTAAGAAGAAGTGATGTTTGTGGGAAGATGTACAAGTGGATCAACCACTACCTCAAACAAAGAACGGCCAGAGTCCAAGTACAAGGGCAGATGAGCAAAAAGGTGACACTCGAGCAGGGAGTACCCCAAGGGGGAGTACTGTCACCCACACTCTTCCTGGTATATATAAACGATATTACAGAGAATATACCAAGAAGAGTCCATAGCTCAATGTTTGCAGACGATCTGGCTATGTGGACCTCTGAAAAGAATCTCACCATAGCAAGAAATCGGATGCAAACGGCCCTAACATCGCTGGAAGAGTGGGCGAACTCATGGCTGGTCAAAATAAACGAGGAGAAAACCACGTGCACAATATTCTCGCTCTCATTAAAACCCCAAAGTACCAAACTAAGCCTAAATGGCAAAATCCTGCAGCCAAACGACAACCCAACCTATCTGGGAGTCACATTTGATCGGCGCATGACATGGAAAAGTCAGATTGAGAGAAACCGAATGAAAGCCAGAGAAAGAATGGCGATCATTAGGAAACTTGCTGGCACAAGCTGGGGAGCAGACGAAGGCATACTAAAGAAACTGTACACTGGAAGAGTGAGACCAGTTCTCGAGTATGGCATCGCGGCTTGGACAACAGCAGCGAAGGCGAACTTCGATAAAGTTAACAAACTTCAAAACCAAGCTATGAGAATCATAACTGGTGGCATGAAGTCAACGCCAATTGTAGAACTTGAAAAGATTACAAAACTGCAATCCATGACCGACAGAAGAGACTGCAGAGCCCAGCTGCAGTCAGAGAAACTCCGAAGACTGACGGACCATCCAATGTACCAGAGGCTAAACAATTTGGGAACTGGAAAACTAAAGCGGAGAAACTTTGCAGAAATAGCCAAAGCAAAGATGCACGAAGATCCCATAAACGCACTAACAACACCAAAACCCATCACTACTGTACGAAAACCTACTTGGAGGCAGGATATATTTCCAGAGGTGGTAGAAAATATACCAGGTATTGCAAACAAAAACTGCCAGACCGAAAAAGAAAGGAGAGATACTACCCTAAGCTTCATAACGAAAAGCTACCCAAGCATGGACTGGACCCATGCATACACCGACGGCTCTGTAACAAACACTACACAGAACGGAGGGGCAGGAGCATTCCTGAACCTACCAAATGGCAGAAAAATAACACTGTCATTCGCTACTGGTAAGTACACGAGCAATTTCAGAGCAGAGGCAGAGGCACTGAGGGCGGCAGTGGAAGAAATGGTAACACACAGTGAAAATGAGAGCCATATAGTCCTGCTGACAGATGCTCTCGAAGTAGTCACAGCGCTAAAAAGCCAGAAAAACACTGAGCTTAATGACTTAAGAGCAGCACTCTGCAAACTGTGCCAACAGTCCGCACCAAAAAGGGTAGTGGTACAGTGGGTTCCGTCACACTGCAACATCCAAGGCAACGAGGAGGCAGACAGACTGGCAAAAGAAGGTGCAAGGCTACCACAAATAGATACCAGTATGACGTACGAAGAGTCAAAACGGCTTATCAAAGCCAGGTACATGTCCAAATGGGAAACCGAACATACTGGTTACACCAAAAACGATGCCTATTACCAGTTGAACCGAAGAGAGCAGGTCGTTGTCTTCAGACTTCGCACTGGCCACAACAGACTGAGGTACCACCTCTTCAACAAATTGAAGATAGGGTGTACCGACGAATGCCCGTGCGGTACTGGTAAAATGACCACTGAACATCTGCTGCAGAACTGCCCGACATACGAGGATCAGAGAGAGCAGATGTGGCCATTGCCAGTGGAACTGCAAGACAAGCTCTATGGTAGTGGCGAGAGTCTCAGGATGACCGCCGCTTTTTTCGAGAAAATAATGGTTACTGTCTGACTGTGTACGCAGAAGAAGAAGAAGAAGGCCCTGAACAGGGCTTTGCAAGTAACAGAGAAACGGAATGCGTTGTGTCGCTAGTTTACAGCTTGTCTGCGATATCTGCACCTTTTTGTCCGACACATCCGTCTTCGGCTGTAGCTGTGTTTATTTTCATATCATGCGTTTTGTAAGCCTTATTATTGCATTTCATGTGCAGTTAATAGGTGTTTCTTCACTTTATATTGACACCAACGAGAGGCTGGTTGGATAACCGTATTTTTACTAAGGGGGTGTGGGTTCAAAACCATGGTGAAGAATATTTGTTGTATCGCAGATCAGATACAAGTATAAGCCTAGCCTAAGCGGTCTACGTCGACTGCGAGTGCAAATTGTTTTATTAAAAAAGAAATTGTATGTGTTTGCCTCACTAGTTTCTACTGGCGGAGGCGCGCATATTCCACCATAGACCGTAGTCAACTGGGCGATAATAAATTGTATTTATTTCTTAGACCTTTGAACGAATTCACTTGATCACAGGCTCTGAAAGTACTCTCACCGTGCTGAACTGCCACAGCTTATCCCTATTTGAAAATATGGCCCACCTTGCGAGGTTAACCCCGCCCACCAACTCTTAAAGTATGAAATCAAGGGTGGGAAACCACACTCCCCATTATTGTCCTACACCCGCAAGCGTCCATGAACCATGTGGTTAGGTCAAATCGGGTATACACCCTTCTCATTTCATGCAGTCTGGGACTTATCGTGTTCATAGTCCTTATCGTCTAAGTTGTCTACCTACCTGCCTACCTACCCACCACCTATCTATCTGCCTACCTACCTACCACCTACCTAACTGGAAATCCGTCCGGCGGCCCTAACATGGGAATAAGTACCATAATGTATGGTATATAACTGACTCACTTTGCAAAGTCCAACACTTCCTTACAATCCTGTATAGCTAATTGATGTATTGGCTTGAGCAGTTGCCAGAGGTCAAGATGATGAGCAGTGCATGAGCTGCAGCGGTGAGCGACCCAAAGCTGACTATTAGCGTAACGACCGGCGACCCAAAGCTGACTATTAGCGTAACGACCGGCGACCCAAAGCTGACTATTAGCGTAACGACCAGCGACCCAAAGCTGACTATTAGCGTAACGACCGGCGACCCAAAGCTGACTATTAGCGTAACGACCAGCGACCCAAAGCTGACTATTAGCGTAACGACCGGCGACCCAAAGCTGACTATTAGCGTAACGACCAGCGACCCAAAGCTGACTATTAGCGTAACGACCGGCGACCCAAAGCTGACTATTAGCGTAACGACCGGCGACCCAAAGCTGACTATTAGCGTAACCACCGGCGACCCAAAGCTGACTATTAGCGTAACGACCGGCGACCCAAAGTTGACTATTAGCGTAACGACCGGCGACCCAAAGCTGACTATTAGCGTAACGACCAGCGACCCAAAGCTGACTATTAGCGTAACGACCAGCGACCCAAAGCTGACTATTAGCGTAACGACCGGCGACCCAAAGCTGACTATTAGCGTAACGACCGGCGACCCAAAGTTGACTATTAGCGTAACGACCAGCGACCCAAAGCTGACTATTAGCGTAACGACCGGCGACCCAAAGCTGACTATTAGCGTAACGACCAGCGACCCAAAGCTGACTATTAGCGTAACGACCGGCGACCCGAAGCTGACTATTAGCGTAACCACCGGCGACCCAAAGCTGACTATTAGCGTAACGACCAGCGACCCAAAGCTGACTATTAGCGTAACGACCGGCGACCCAAAGCTGACTATTAGCGTAACGACCGGCGACCCAAAGTTGACTATTAGCGTAACGACCGGCGACCCAAAGCTGACTATTAGCGTAACGACCGGCGACCCAAAGCTGACTATTAGCGTAACGACCGGCGACCCAAAGTTGACTATTAGCGTAACGACCGGCGACCCAAAGCTGACTATTAGCGTAACGACCAGCGACCCAAAGCTGACTATTAGCGTAACGACCGGCGACCCAAAGTTGACTATTAGCGTAACGACCGGCGACCCAAAGCTGATTATTAGCGTAACGACCAGCGACCCAAAGTTGACCATTAGCGTAACGACCGGCGACCCAAAGCTGACTATTAGCGTAACGACCAGCGACCCAAAGCTGACTATTAGCGTAACGACCGGCGACCCAAAGTTGACTATTAGCGTAACGACCGGCGACCCAAAGCAGACTATTAGCGTAACGACCGGCGACCCAAAGCTGACTATTAGCGTAACGACCAGCGACCCAAAGCTGACTATTAGCGTAACGACCGGCGACCCAAAGCTGACTATTAGCGTAACGACCAGCGACCCAAAGCTGACTATTAGCGTAACGACCGGCGACCCAAAGCTGACTATTAGCGTAACGACCGGCGACCCAAAGTTGACTATTAGCGTAACGACCGGCGACCCAAAGCTGACTATTAGCGTAACGACCAGCGACCCAAAGCTGACTATTAGCGTAACGACCGGCGACCCAAAGTTGACTATTAGCGTAACGACCGGCGACCCAAAGCTGATTATTAGCGTAACGACCAGCGACCCAAAGTTGACCATTAGCGTAACGACCGGCGACCCAAAGCTGACTATTAGCGTAACGACCGGCGACCCAAAGTTGATTATTAGCGTAACGACCAGCGACCCAAAGTTGACCATTAGCGTAACGACCGGCGACCCAAAGCTGACTATTAGCGTAACGACCGGCGATCCAGAGCTACCAAGGCCCTTCTCCATCTCCTGGATAACAGGCTACAACAGGGCGGACTGGCTAAGGAATATGGATCAAAGATGAAAGGTAAGCCAGGTACCCAAAAAATACCATGCTGAAGTCGGATGTGTAGAACCAAAGAAGTGCATTTATTGCAGTCAAGCTGTAAACTACGACACAACGCATTCCGTTCTCCAGGCTACATTCTGCCTCTTGAAAAGCCCAGGACTTGTTAGCAGGAGTTTGAGACGAACGAAGTAGCAGAAGAACAGTTACCGTACTTATACATAAACGTTTCTCCATGCAGAGTTTTCCTAAATTTATGAATATGCCTGTACTTCGTAGATGACATTTTTACTTTGCAAGAATAAATGTTGTCAAAGTTCCAGAGTATTCCGGAGAGAATGAGTTAACAGTGTCAGTCGAGGACCCTAACCAAGACACACGAACTAAAGATCATAACCTGGGGGGGAAACGTGCTTGCAAAACAACGGACATGATCACTAGAACAGAGCCGGGAATGATGAAATCCGACTGTGAACATCGGCATGAATGAGACATATGACAACGGACAGAGAATTTCATGTCTTGGTCACAAGCATTTCTGTCACCCGACCCCATAATAGACAGCAGGTCATCATAGGAATAGTAAAAACAAGAATAAAGTTGGACTGACAGTGTTTAAGAAACACTTCAGAAGAATAGATTGAAAAAATCAACGGCCACACAGAAGAACAATAAAATATAATGGTACCTCCCTATGCCTTCTAATGACAAACGCGTAATGATGAGCGCATGTAGAATAGTTGATACTTGACTAACTTAACATCTTTATACTGGCTTAGAAGACTCTGCAGAGTCTGTATACAACTAGTTCCAATTACATTACCTTGCTCTAGAAGCTGTACGCATCCAATCTATTCTTAAATGCATTAACCATCCCAGCCTCCACAACCTCACTTGGCAATGCCTTCCAAGCATTCACAACTCTCTGGCTAAAAAAATACTTCCTAATATTTAATCTAGACCTCTCCTTAGTCAACTTGTAGCTGTGCCCTCTTGTTCTTGTTGGTGGTTGTATTTTTAAAAACTTGTTATAGTCTACTTTATCCATTCCTCTGATCATCTTATACACCTGTTAAGTCACCACGAATTCTTCTCTCTTCTAGACACTGTAGGCCGGTTCTTTTTAATCTTTCCTCATAACTGTAATTCTGGAATCCCACTATCAGCTTTGTCGCTCTTTTTTTGGATTCTCTCCAGCATGTCTATATCCCCTCTCTGATAAGGATTCCACACCTGTACACAGCACTCAAATCTAGGTCTAACTAAAGCTTTATACAGTTTGACTATCACCTCCTTGCTCGTATGTTTAATATTTCTTTTTATCATCCCTAACATTGCATTTGCCTTTTTCACTGCTACCTGAACTTGCTCACTCACCTTACCTGTATGATCTATTATAACCCCTAGGTCCCTTTCCTTATCTATCTTTCTAATATTGTTCTCTCCCATTCTGTAATTATGTTCCATATTGGATCTACCCATGTGCATGACTGTACATTTATCTACATTAAACTCCATTTACCAGATTACAGACCATTCTCGAATTTTATCTAAATCCGACTTAAATATATCCACTTCCGCTTTAGATGAGACCCTACAGCATAGTTTTGTGTCATCAGCAAATTTTGCAATAATGGATTCCATACCTATGTCCAAATCATTTATATATATCAAGAATAAATTGGTCCCAAAACCGAGCCCTGTGGCACTCCACTTTTCACTTCACACCACTCAGAGTACTCCTTATTTATACCCACCCTTTGCCTTCTTCCCGTTAACCAATTTTCAATCCATTTGGCAACTTCTCCACCTATTCTATGTGATTTTAACTTTCGAAATAATCTTTGATGAGGTACTCTATCAAAGGCCTTTGCAAAATCCAGATAAATAACATCCACTGGCTCTCCTTTATATATAATGTTAGTAACCTCCTCCATGAATTCTAATAGATTTGTTAAGCATGATCTCCCTCTTGTAAATCCATGCTGACCATTTCTAATAAGATTAAATTTATCTAACTGCATTACAATGTTTTCTTTGATTATTGACTAACAATTTACAGACTATGCTGGTTAAGCTCACAGGTCTATAGTTTGCTGGATCTGCTTTTTTGCCCTTTTTGAATACCGGGATCACTCCCGCATCTTTCCAATCCCGTGGAACAATCCCTTGTGCAAGTGATGGAGAACATAATATAGCCAATGGTTTTGCTAATTGATCTCTAATTTAAAACAGCAATTTTGGATGAATGCCATCTTGACCTGGACATTTATCCACCTTCAACCCCTCCAATTTTTTAAAAACCATTTCCTCTGTACAATGCTGTGGTATATATATATATATATATACATACATATATATATATATATATATATATATATATATATATATATATATATATATGTATGTGTATATATATATATATATATATGAATGTATAAGCCAGTTGCCACGGAAATAAAGGAAAATAATAATCAATGGAGAAATAATCGAACACTTACAGGAGTTAACAAAATTGGGGAAAACTATCATAGAAGTTAACATACTTGGTGGAAACTATCACAAAAGTTAACATAATTGGGGGAAGCTATCACAGAAAATGCCCACAATGGGACAGAAATTAGGACAGGGATTATAAGAACAAAAAAAGCCTTCAGAAAAAAAAATTGCTAACCTCAACGAATATCAGGATAGAGCTGGGAAAAAGATTAATCGCCACTCATAAATATCCAATTACACTGTATGGGGCTGAAACATGGACAAAGCTTGGAAAAATTCGTAGAAAGGAAATGTAAGTTGACAGAGAGAAAATGTAATGTTAATGCCCTCATCCAGGTAGGCACACAAAGACAAATATTGAAATTAGTACAGTAACGGAGATTGAGTTGGCTGTAACACGATATGCCAAATGAATAATGTTCTACAGAAGTCGGATGCCGAAGTCGGATGCACTACGCCGACAGGCACAAAATAAAAACATAGTGCAACGCACAACACCTTGGGAAATTTAGAAATAATGCGAAAGCAAAACTAAAATTAAATGCAGACACTAAAATCACAAACCTGTTCTAAAATTAGAAGAGCTGCAGTGAATGGTGTCAAGCGGAGCTGACAACTATATAACCAGTCTTAGGACTGATCAACCAGAAGTTGGGGTCAAATGGAGAGACATGCTCTGACAACTTTATATCCAGTCTTAGGACTGATCAACCAGACGTTAGTGTCAAATGGAGAGACATGCTCTGACAAAAGTATAATAAGTCTTAGGACTGATCAACCAGAAGTTAGTGTAAAATGGAGAGACATGCTCTGACATCTTTATAACCAGTCTTAGGACTGATGAACCAGAAGTTAGTGTCAAATGGAGAGACATGCTCTGACAACTTTATAATAAGTCTTAGTACTGACCAACCAGAGGTTAGGGTCAAATTGAGAGCCACGCGCAGACTGTATAACAGGTCTTAGGACTGATCAACCAGAAGTTAATGTCAAATGGAGAGACATGATCTGACAACTTTTTAAGTCTTAGTACTGACCAACCAGAGGTTAAGGTCAAATTGAGAGCCATGCGCAGACTGTATAACAGGTCTTAGGACTGATCAACCAGAAGTTAGTGTCAAATGGAAAGACATGCTCTGACAACTTTATAACCAGTCTTAGGACTGATCAACCAGATGATGATGATGAGTCAGATGACGCTGTATAAATCCTGTATTGGGGATGTCATTACACAAAATTGTGATTGCATATACAGCAAAATCCTCTAGAACCTCAATCAGTTCTATATTTATTGTGTCCACACTTGTTGCTTTCCCCTTGCTCATATCTTGTATTGCTTACTCTACTTCTGATCTGAGAAGGCTTGACTCTATCTTGTATTGCTTACTCTACTTCTGGTCTGAGAAGGCTTGACTCTATCTTGTATTGCTTACTCTACTTCTGGTCTGAGAAGGCTTGACTCTATCTTGTATTGCTTACTCTACTTCTGGTCTGAGAAGGCTTGACTCTATCTTGTATTGCTTACTCTACTTCTGGTCTGAGAAGGCTTGACTCTATCTTGTATTGCTTACTCTACTTCTGGTCTGAGAAGGCTTGACTATCTTGTATTTCTTACTCTACTTCTGGTCTGAGAAAACTTGACTCTATCTTGTATTGCTTACTCTACTTCTGGTCTGAGAAAACTTGACTCTATCTTGTAATGCTTACTCTACTTCTGGTCTGAGAAAACTTGACTCTATCTTGTATTGCTTACTCTACTTCTGGTCTGAGAAAACTTGACTCTATCTTGTATTGTTTACTCTACTTCTGGTCTGAGAAAACTTGACTCTATCTTGAAATTACTTACTCTACTTCTGGTCTGAGAAAACTTGACTCTATCTTGTATTGCTTACTCTACTTCTGGTCTGAGAAAACTTGAACTTGACCCTATCTTGTATTGCTTACTGTACTTCTGGTCTGAGAAAACTTGACTCTATCTTGTATTGCTTACTCTACTTCTGGTCTGAGAAAACTTGACTCTATCTTGTATTGCTTACTGTACTTCTGGTCTGAGAAAACTTGACTCTATCTTGTATTGCTTACTCTACTTCTGGTCTGAGAAAACTTGACTCTATCTTGTATTGCTTACTCTACTTCTGGTCTGAGAAAACTTGACTCTATCTTGTATTGCTTACTGTACTTCTGGTCTGAGAAAACTTGACTCTATCTTGTATTGCTTACTCTACTTCTGGTCTGAGAAAACTTGACTCGTTATTATTAAATGTTGATAAAATGTTGCCCCTGCTGTTGTGGAACAGTTTACTTAAATATTCCGCTCATTGTTCGTTTGATATGTTTTTTTCCTAATCTAACAAGATGTCACCATTTTTGTTCGTAATGCAAACTTGGCCAGCCTTATTGTGTTTGAAAGTTTTTTTAAAAATTGTTGATTGTATAACTCTTGTGATGTTCACCTTCCCCGTCTTCTATTATCTTGCATTTTGATTTAATCTACATTTATGTTTCATTTCACGGAGAAAGATAAATGTCTAATCAGGCAAAATATACTGTTCGGACATGTTAGTCAGGGTCAGGCAAAATATACTGTTCGAACATGTTAGTCAGGGTCAGGCAAAATATACTGTTCGGACATGTTAGTCAGGGTCAGGCAGAATATACTGTTCGGACATATTAGTCAGGGTCAGGCAGAATATACTGTTCGGACATGTTAGTCAGGGTAAGGCAAAATATACTGTTCGGACTTGTTAATCAGGGTCAGGCAAAATATACTGTTCGGTTATGTTAGTCAGGGTCAGGCAAAATATACTGGTCAAGACCCTCACCTAGGCTTCCTAGTTGCTTTTTCTGGAAACAGGTTGTAGGCTGTTTTCATGGCAGTATGGCTAACGAGGTGAAGGATCAAAGTGATCCCCGTAGTAGTGAGCGACGCGCAGATAAAGCAAAGCATAGCACTACCGCCTGGAAAACCTCGGTCCACCTTTTTTGGCACGCTCGGGATGGGAGGGAAGCGACTGCAACCCGTCACTTTACGTTCTTATCAGGCCGCACAAAAATTCACTTTACTCCTTATTGGCATTCTAAACAACAACAACAACAACAACAACATGTTTCATGTCAGCACATATAAGTTATCTCGTTGCTTATTGCTTTACATTCTGAAGCGTTTTATTTATTGTATGTGTGAGAGCATATTGCTTAAGATGTCATGAGTCGTCCATGCTTGATTAGTTTTAAACCGTATTGTCGGTAGACTTGTATTTGATGTTTGTATGCTTATTTTTGTTATAGCTTTATCAGAAAGCCAGAGGACTCTACAAGGCTCACCAGACTAACAATGAGGTCCACAAGTTTCATTGGACTGACAAAGATGCTTAAAAGTCATCAAGAGACTGACAAGGACGTCCAAAAACTCTTCACCAGAACGCCAAAGAGGCTGACAGCTAGACTGCCAAAAGGGTCTTCGGTTTCAGTAGACTGCGAAAAGCGTCCTCAGACTTCACTGAACGGTAAAAAGGGTCCGCAGACTTCACTGACCGGTAAAAAGCGTCCTCAGACTTCACTGAACTGTAAAATGGCTCCTCAGATTTCACTAGACTGGACAAATGGCCCCTGGTTTAATTTGACTGCAAAAATGCGTCCTCAAACTTCACTAGACTGCAGAAAGAGTCTTAGGTTTTACTAGACTGCAAAAAAGCGCCTTCAGACTTCACTAAACTGCAAAAAGTGTTCACAATCTTCACTAAACTGCAAAAAAGTGTTCACAGACTTCACTAAACTGCAAAAAGTGTTCACAGACTTCACTAAACTGCAAAAAGTATTCACAGACTTCACTAAACTTCAAAAAAGGTCCACAGGTATCAGTAGACTGCAAAAAGAGTCTGCAGACATCACCAGACGGCTACCAACTGGATCCGCAGACTCCTCCAGACTGCCAAAGAGCTATTTAAACTTCACCTAACCGCTGCCTAATGAGTATAAGTTCTTCTCCAGACTGTCGAAGGGTCTAATGCAGTGATCGCCATACTCAATGAGTATGTGAGTTACATTTAAATATAACATTTATGGCGAGCTTTATAGCAACATATCATTTTCATCATACTATGTATTGACAAGTATTAGAACTTGCACAAATTCATAATGTATACAAATGTAAGAAATTAATTTCACAAGCATAACAAAATATACTGAAATAATTAAATTATTCACACACACACACACATACACACACACGCACGCACGCCCACACACACAGAGATAACATTATTTTATTATTGCAGAATTTTCATGAAGAAATTATTTCTTACAAGCAAACGAAAATAACTCGCAGCGTTCGTGGGTCTAAAGGTTTGACCTGGCTGCCAAACATATCTAAATGCTTGCTTGAGTGCTGTAGGAGTTCATACGCCTTACATGACCGCAGAATATGTCATTCGGCTTCACTAATCTGCTAAAAGCGTACACTGTACCGAAGAAAAGCAGTAGTTAAAAAGTCAGCAACAGAACAAAAAATCCAAATTGTACATGCGCTCAAGAGACAGTACCCTAGCAACTCCATGGCACATGTGTACACAGATGGATCGGCCATGGAGAGCGAAAAATGGGGAGACAGCGTAATCTACACCACACACTCCAACGGTGACATAGAAACCCACTCCATACCAGCAGGAGAGACCTGAACCAGTTTCAAAGCTGAAGCAACAGCTGTGCATGCTGCAACTCAGATTCTTATCAGCCAAAACACGAAGAAAACGGCCATTCTATCAGACTCCAGAAGCGTCCTCCAAGCCACCTCAAGCCCCAAACACAAAATAAAAATATAACATGTGTCTGCTGTCGCAACAAAATACAACAGATCTAGTCCTACAGTGAATTCCCGCCCACGGTGGTATCCTTGGAAACAAGAAAGCAGATGAGTTCGTAAAAGCGGGAAGTGTCGGCAACAAGCTCGCCATCCACATAACTATAAAGAAGCAAGAACACTTATCAAACGATCCATGAGTACGGAATGGAGAGATCAACACAAATAATTCAACCCAGAAAATGACATCATAGAGACACTTGCCAGAGATGGTCAGACAAAGATCGGTGGACTCAGTACGGAACATTGCAGACTGAAGGCACACCTCCACAGAATAGATCTTAGAGACACCGGCACGTGCGATTGTGGAGCACCCAAGCAAAGGATCAAGATGATGAGCAGCGCATGAGCTGCATTGGTCAGTGACCCATAGCTGGCTGCTAGCGTCAGGGCCAGCGAACCAGAGCTGCCAAGACCCTTCTACACCTCCACGCGGTGATCCTGGATAACAGGCTGCAGCAGGGCAGACTGGCTAAGGAGAAGGGATCAAAGAGGGAATGCTAACCCTGTACTAAAAAAATGCTTGCTGAAGTCGGATGTGTTGGACCGGAAGGTGCAAATATCACAGTCAAGATGTAAACTACGACACAACGCATTCTGTTCTCTGGACTACATTCTGCTACTTAAGTCCTTTCAGGGTTTGGTAGCGGGAGATTGAGAACGAGCGAAGCCAAGCCAAGCCAAACACCAGAATATATCCTGCAAGACTGTCCCACTTATGCAGACCAAAGAGAGGCAGACTGGCATGGCGGAACGACCATGCTCGAAAAGCTGTAGGGAGACCGGTGAAGACCTGAAACGCAGTGTCCTTCATGAACTTCACCGGGCTAGAAGCAAAACATTAGTTGACAGAAGAAGAGGAAGAAGATGAAGAAGAAGAAGAAGAAGAAGAAGAAGAAGAAGAAGAAGAAGAAGAAGAAGAGGGTACACTGTACGAAACAGATTAAGATCCTCTTGTTCAAACCATATCTTAAAGTACACTTTGCATATCTCTAAAAAGTTTTAAATATGCCATGACGTCACATCTCTGACCTCACAACAATGTCCTGATTATCACGTCACGTTCGTTTTCTATGGCTCTTTAAATTATTTGAACAGACAATACTATTCTCATAATCTCATTGGTTGTTTAAATCACCAGTGGTTGACCCTGGACTGAAGTAAAAAGGCACGTTGCTTCATACATATTTAACGAGACTAACGTGATGCAACAAAATCTGGCGTCTTTGTGATTTTCTTGCAAATACAGTCAAGCTGCTTACAGAGCTGTTTTACTCAATTTAACCCGCTTAAAAATTGAACAATGGATAACTTCAGCCTATATAAGGTTGCTCTTATAATGTTTGGCCTGATTACTGTCTCAACTGAACCAATTGAATTTAAATCCTGCCCATCTGATGAAGGTAAGTTATTTTCTGTCCAGTAATCTCGAGAGTAGGCAATATTTTTACCATTAACTTTGATAGCAAATAACTGAAATTTACGATTGACATTGTAAATAATAAGCTTTTCTTCCCATTCACAATGTACGTTTTCCTATCAAAAACGTAAGACATGATGAGCGTGTCTGCTAACTTCTATAGTTGGCAGTTCTGTCTTGGCAATAATTCGTATATGAAATTACATATTATCTTTGAAATTCAGTTGTGTCTTACCATTAACGTTGATATTAAACTATTTTAAACTATGTGCTACTATTAACTTTGATAATAAACTATGTTTTACCATTACCTTTGATAATAAACTGTACTACCATTAACGTTGATATTAAATTATGTCTTACCATTACCTTTTATATTAAACTCTGTCTTATGAGGGATCAAGATGCTGAGCAGCACATGAGCTGCAGTGGTCAGCGACTCATAGCTGACTGCTAGTGTCAGCGATGTATGGCTTGCGTTACGGTCAAATCAAGGACAGATCCGCTGGACACAGATAAAGTCAAATAAAATGGTGCAATAGGCAGGGGACGAAAAAAGAAAACTTATGACAATAATAGGAATTTAAAGATTGTTTTGTTAGCCACAAGCCAGTTGGAGACGTCCTTACAGATAGAAAGTAAAGACAAGAGGATCGCCAAGGAATACCTTTATTACATTAGAAAAGTTTACAGGGATGTAGCAGTATAATAAAAATAGGAAAACCAAGAAATACGTGCTTTCTAAGTATAGATGTAAAAAGGGGAGTGTATGATCCTTGTTTCTCTTTAATATCAACACAGAACAAATAGTCAGACATATAGGAAGGCCAGGGCGAGGCATTGTAGGAGCAACAATAAATAACCTTAGATATGCGGATGATACGGTTTTGATAGCAACAAGTGAGCAAGAATTGTAGGAGCATGTGACAACAATATACACAGTAAGTCAGAAGTTTGGATTAGACACATAAACATAAAGAAAACAAAGACTGATACTCGGGGAAAGTGACAAGAAACCATGTTTACAGATACAACTAAAAGATCAATTATTGCAACAGGTACTGAGTTTCTCATATTTAGGTCATATAATAATGAAAAAAGATATATGTGGGAAAAAAACAGAAAGAGAATAAGTATCGGCAAGATGGTATTCGACAACATGCGAAACATACTGACCTTCCAAACAGATAAATCATATATTGAAAATGAGAATTGTCAGGTGTTATGTTTACTCATCACTATTTTATGGCGCAGAAACAGTGACACTGAATAACAAGTTGGAAAAGAGTATTGCAAACCTTTGAAATGTGGGTATATCGATTAATGGGTCGAGAAGGTGCAAGACTACCACAAACAGATACTAGTATGACGTACGAAGAGTCAAAACGGCTTATCAAATCCAGATACATGACCAAATGGGAAACCGAACATACTGGTTACACCAAAAACGATGCCTATTACCAGTTGAACCGAAGAGAGCAGGTCGTTGTCTTCAGACTTCGCACTGGCCACAATAGACTGAGGTACCACCTATTCAACAAATTGAAGATAGGTGGTACCGACGAATGCCCGTGCGGTACCGGTAAAATGACCGCTGAACATCTGCTGCAGAACTGCCCGACATACGAGGATCAGAGAGAGCAGATGTGGCCATCACCAGTGGAACTGCAAGACAAGCTCTATGGCAGCGGCGACAGCCTCAGGATGACCGCCGCTTTTTTCGAAAAAATAATGGTTACTGCCTGACTGCGTACGAAGAAGAAGAAGAAGAAGAAAAAGATTAATGGGTCGCATTTCTTAAAAAAAAAAAAGAAAACAAATGGGTAGTTATTGAAGACTTTGGAGATGAAATGATCGCAATCATGGTTAGACAGTTAAGATATGTTGGTCATATAACTAGACATACCTCCATGTTGAAGACCATACTAGAGGGTAGGGTGGAGGGCAGTCGTTCAAAAGGCAGACAACGTTACAGGTGGGTGGATAACATCAGGAGATGGGCTGATAAAAGCCTGTCAGATTGCACCATTACGGCAAGAGATAGAATATACTGTAGAAGTCCATTCACACAACCTATCGATATTGCGACCGAGAAGGAAGTGTTGCAAGGAGACCACATCTCACCTATTCTCTGTGCAAGGAGACCACATCTCACCTATTCTCTGTGCAAGGAGACCACATCTCACCTATTCTCTGTGCAAGGAGACCACATCTCACCTATTCTCTGTGCAAGGAGACCACATCTCACCTATTCTCTGTGCAAGGAGACCACATCTCGCCTATTCGCTGTGCAAGGAGACCACATCTCACCTATTCTCTGTGCAAGGAGACCACATCTCACCTATTCTCTGTGCAAGGAGACCACATCTCACCTATTCTCTGTGCAAGGAGACCACATCTCACCTATTCTCTGTGTAAGGAGACCACATCTCACCTATTCTCTGTGTAAGGAGACCACATCTCACCTATTCTATGTGCAAGGAGACCACATCTCACCTATTCTATGCATGCCTTTAGTCGACGATGAGGCACTGCGACTGGGACACTACGGTATCAAAATCGACGGAAGACGTCTTAACCACCTCAGATTCGCAGACGACATCGTCATCATCACATAGACATCCCTGGGAGCGACAGAGATGCTGCGGTCACTAAACACGGAAAACAGGAAAGCAGGTCTAGCTATGAAGCTAGTGAAAACCAGAGCTATGTGCAACCGTTTCGCAGTCCAACCCAATACTCTTGAGTGGAACGCCCATATAGGTCGCTGACGAATATGTCTATCTGGGAAGGCTCCTCAACTTGGAGAACAACATACAACCTGAGATCGCCAGACGGAAACGGGCAGGCTGGGCAGTCTTCAACTCCATCATGACAGCAACAGACGCCACAAAAGACACCAGACTACGTGCTGACATCTTTGATTCTGTAGTCCTGACAGCGCTCTGCTATGGTAGGGAAACCTGGTCTCTAACCAAAGCAGCAGAGAACCAACTGAGAACAGCACACGCATCTCTTGAAAGACGCCTCGTGGGGCATAACTCTTAGATAACAGTGGCAGAGCGAACTACAAAATAGCGACATCCGGAGAATGTCACACATCAAGGATGTCCTACAGTACGTCAACCATTCAAAACCCGCTGGGCTGGTCATATATCAAGAAGACAAGATGGATTATCATAACCACCATGTGGTACCCGCGCGACAAAAAGAGACCTAGGGGACGGCCCCCAACTCGCTGGCGAGATTCACTAGAAAAATACAACATCCATGACCCCATAACAGACAGACTACTATCATACTGGACGACACACGCTCGCAACAGAAACGACTGGATCCTGAGTTAGGACCCGCTCAAGGGTGACCACCGCTTGACGAAGAAGGGGTTGAACTAAGAACTAAGTCCGTTGCAGGCGACCTTCGATTCGGAGATGACACTGAAACTGAACAGAAATGAGCTGAATACTGAATTCAGAAGGGCTGTCGAAGACATACGAAGATGGAATTAGACAGTTCGACGTCTCCAAAAACCATGCTCAATGACTGACAAACCCACAACCACAATATGACCATTAGCGTTCATCACAAGCAATATATATTTTCTCATTACATTTCCCCACATACATCCCTGTATTGGTGGACGCAGACAAAATGTCATCGGTGACACTACTATCACTATTTGCCACCACTGTAATTGACAAGAGCGCACTGTTTTTTCGTGACGTGTATCGTGACGTGTCAACACTAATACTAAATGATTACCATAGAAACAGTACTACAGTCGTTGCATGTCGTCACAGCAAGAGCGCGAGTCGGCTGCTTTCTGCATTTTATGGACACATTGGTGACCACTCGCTTCGATTATCGATGTTTTTGGACGTGAATTGTTGGTTTCCGATACATACTCCACACCAATGTTCACTAAAAGAACAATCTATATTTCATATCGTGCCTGATCAGTAATCATTGTCAAGATGTGTTCAGTTGTATACTTTATTTTGTATACTTTATTTTGCATACTTTATTTTGTATACTTTATTTTGTATACTTTATTTTGAATACTTTATTTTGTATACTTTATTTTGCATACTTTATTTTGTTTACTTTATTTCGCCGAAATGGCCATTGCTGACCATAGAGAGGCACATTCTCGTGGCGTATTCTGCATTATAATTTCGGTTACGAATTGTTGAGGTATAGTTCGCTTCCATATTCATAAGTGCTTCTAAGTTTGTTTTTGGTTCGCGCACATCATCACAATTTGATTGGATTACCTCATGTGGGTTTCAGGCATGCTGAATTATGTATCTATGATACAATTGACATGCACAGCCCTGCTTCACTATAATTCACATGCAAGTCACTTTGTTTTAATTTCACGTTCGTTACACCACCGTCTAATATGAAATGAACAATGGAAGTGCCTTTGATTTGTGTAGCATGGAACATTCGCAGCTTCATGGATCGAGTGCGAAAAATCATCCAACCTGATGGAAGGGGGTGTCCTATTTCCTTGTACTAAGTGCAGCAGACAATTCAGGGCTCAGATTGACTCATTTATTCGAGCTTCTGCACATGCTCACAAAGTGGTCCTCATCGATTACAGTGGACGAACAACACCGTTGCCATTGTTCTCGTTTATTCTTATCTGTTAAAACAGCCTGGTCATTCCAGCCATGGTGTAAGGCTTGCAAGATGTGAACCCTACTAAAAAGTGACATCGGTAGACTCCAAATTACGCAACGAGCGATGGAACGTTGCACACTGTCACTTTTACTACAAGACTACATCCGCAACACTGCCAACAGGAGTCAAACCTGCTTCGATGGCGTCATAGATACGGTGTTGATAAAAAAAAAGGTACAGGTTGGCAGACCACGTGATACGCATGCCTCACACTAGATAGACACGTAGAGTGACGTCATGGTGACCCTACATCTATAGTCGTCTCCCCGGACGTCCACCAATGAGATGAAGCGATGGCCTTAGACAAGACCTTGGTCCGGCATGGTATTTAATGGTAAAAGAAAGAGATGAGTTTAGACGAGATTTGGCTACCTGGCATAGGGCAAAAGATATGCCTGAATGAACAGCAAAAAAAAAAAGACAAAGGCCGCCGTCCATCAAAGACGATGATGGCATAATTAATTTTTCTAGCGCTATTTTTAGAAAGGATTAACTGCGCTACATTTTATCCACACTTTCTCGTCTCGAGCCGCCCGACCCCAGTGGCAAGTCAAGGACAAAACGACAAGGGGGCGACTACGAGATGCAGGGGACGCCACATCAAGCACCCGTGAAAAAGACGGCGGAGTCCGGAGTCGAACCCACACCATCTGAACCACTGAGCCACGGAATCCCCCTGAGTGAACACCAGGATTACAAATTTACAGTTAAAGTAGATACGGCAGTCTCCTGATAACTGCGACACCATGCCACAACGTCATTATTAGGACGACCGCCGGAAAGAGAGAATCTTATAAGTCACACATTTCGTTTCATGTCGTTTAGATATTCAATCTTCTTTCATGTGCCATCAATGAAGTCATTGATTTTTTTTGAAATCCTTGCTTCTGTAGTGATTTTTTAACGCAATCAGTTGATCTTTATTCCTGATTTTTCTCTTTATCATACAGTTGGGCAAGAAATGAACCTGTTTACAGTGTATTTTAGCTCATTATCTCCGACTTTTTGGGGTCTTTCTGGCACATATACATTTTTGAGATTCTAAAACTCCTAGCAGGAAATATATGTACAATTATACATTTAGGTCAATTTGTTTTTGAGAAACTGTACGTTTTGTAATTTTTCAAGCCAAGATATCGGCGCTGTAGCTTGTAAAAAACGTTTTCTAGCCAATATATCAGCTCTGTAGCATTGAAAGAAAGTTTAGTTTTCAAGCCAAGATATCGGCTCTGTAGCATTGAAAGAAAGTTTAGTTTTCAAGCCAAGATATCGGCTCTGTAGCATTGAAAGAAAGTTTAGTTTTCAAGCCAAGATATCGGCTCTGTAGCATTGAAAGAAAGTTTAGTTTTCAAGCCAAGATATCGGCTCTGTAGCATTGAAAGAAAGTTTAGTTTTCTAGCCAAGATATCGGCTCTGTAGCATTGAAAGAAAGTTTAGTTTTCAAGCCAAGATATCGGCTCTGTAGCATTGAAAGAAAGTATAGTTTTCAAGCCAAGATATCGGCTCTGTAGCATTGAAAGAAAGTTTAGTTTTCAAGCCAAGATATCGGCTCTGTAGCATTGAAAGAAAGTTTAGTTTTCAAGCCAAGATATCGACTCTGTAGCTTGTAAAAAAAACGTTTTCTAGCCAATATATCAGCTCTGTGGCATTGAAAGAAATTTTAGTTTTCAAGCCAAGATATCAGCTCTGTAGCATTGAAAGAAAGTTTAGTTTTCAAGCCAATATATCGGCTCTGTAGCTTGTAAAAAAACGTTTTCTAGCCAATATATCGGCTCTGTAGCTTGTAAAAAAACGTTTTCTAGCCAATATATCGGCTCTGTAGCATTGAAAGATAGTTTAGTTTTTAAGCCAGTATATCAACTCTGTAGCATTGTAAGAAAGTTTGAAAACCAATATATCGCAAGCTAATATATACTGGTATTCGGGGCTAACCATTTTTGCACACTGTTCCCAGAACGTGCAATTACTATATGTCGATGTGTGTTAAAAGATATCTGCTTAACTTAACTTAACGTTTTTATACTAGTTTAGAAGACTCTACAGATTATATATACAACCAGTTTCTTTAACCGCTGTGCGTCCATCGTAATAGACTCAAATACGAGAGCTAAGTGGATATGCAGCCATTTAGGCGCCATCTATGGCAGCCTGGCTAACAATGTGAGGGATCAAAGTGATCCCCGTAGTAGTGAGGGACACGCTGGTGAAGTCAAGCAAAACACAACCGTCTGGAGGACTTCGATCCATCTTCATCAGTACGCTCGGAATGTCAGGATAGCTACAACAAACGGCCACTTAACGTCTTTGTTAGCGGGCACAACATTGTAAATTTAACAACAACAACAACAAAACAAGAGCGTAATGATAGAGTGAGTAACTAATTTTTCTAGAGGACCACGGGGAAAGGAATACATATAATAAGACATAAATAAAAATAATAATAACAATAATAATAAGAAGAAGAAGAAGAAAAAAAAGGAAGTAGAAGAATAAGAAGAAAAAGACGAAAGATAAAGTTAATAGAACTAACTTAAATGTATTTGAACACATCCGTATGTACTCAGTCCATCTCATTGTTGAAATGTGCCGACGACAAGCACGAAATCTGTGGTTCCCGCAGCAGCCCCCAAATGTTCTCCCAGATTTTGCCAAGTACCCATTTACAGATGCGTCGACGGGAAGAAATGGTTGTGCCATGAACAAAATCCACCATATACCCGATCTGTCAAATTGAGCAAGACATGATTTGAACCGGGTACTTTGTAACTGGTCCCCAAATCTAAGAAGAAGAAGAGGAAGAAGAAGAAGAAGAAGATGAAAAAGTAAAACAAGAAGAGGGAAAAGAAGGTGAATAAACTTGATTCTTGATATCAATATTGATTTTATATTTGATTATATATATTTAACTGCAACAAGTGAACAATACGTACGATGCGCATAATGACATCAATTCTGGTGTAAACAGCACTTACCAACCGTCAAGTTTGGAGAATGGCATTATCCTCTGACTCATAGTTGCCTCAGCAGACCGTTGAAAACATGGCGGGTATGATACGGAATCCGTACAGAGATGATCAGCGAGCGGTGATTTGGTTCTTAAGAGCTGAAGGATGTCGAACAGTTGTCATTTATCGCAGAATGCAGGCAGTGTATGGTGACAACATTGTGTCGAAGACAACAGTGAAACACTGTGCAACGATCGTTAAAGAAGGACCTGAGTTAACGAAAGATCTTCCGAGACCAGATCAGGCGCATATTGTTGCGCTAACTCACGTCCCTTAGAATCTCTAGCCCCGAACATCCGAAGAAAGCGGCCCCGAGGAAAGAGAGCGGGGAAAAGAAAGAAGAACAGAGCGAACACAAATAACGAACCGATATGCCAACCTCGAACGTCACCCAACACTGTCGAAGCCCAGCCAAATAGGCAAAACAGAATTCAATCGGCAACAGACAGCTCCAACGAAAACGACCTCAACCCACGACAACCCACCAAATAACGTAATAGATAAGACAGCATACAAAGACCTCGCGAGGCCCCAGGTCACCAAGAAAACCAGACAAGAGAACGAACACGGATACCACATCTCTCAGTCTGCACATACAACTGTGGCTCCAAGAAAGCACATCCTTCTTTACTTGACATTGTTGTCCAGTTCTTCGCTGTTGTCTTCGCCACTTTTGTCACTATACACTGCCTACATTCTACGATGAATGTGAAATGGTCGACATTCTTCCGCTGTTAAAAAACAAATCACCGCTCGCTAATCAACTCTGGGCGGATTCCATGTCACATACGTCATGCTTTCAACGTTCTACTGAGGAAACGATTTGGAGGAAATTGACATTTTGCAAACTAAACGGTTGGTATGGGCTGTTTACACCACAAGTGTTGTCATCATGTGCATCGTACGTGTGTTCACTTGTTGCAGTTTGGTCCGGTTTCATTTGAACACGCCTCGTATATCTCACAGGTGTTACTGGCAGCGCAACGGCCGTACAATTGAGTCCGTGTGCATCCCAACCCTGTAACTTCAAGCATCGCGAGACGGTGAACGTCAAAATATCCTTTACTGCAGGTAACACTTTATTCTTAGTAATAGTTGAACATTATTAAACATTTCTCTTATTTGCATTGTCAATCGTGTCCCTATATACTGAACTCTCGTGAATCTGTGCATCTGAGCACTTCACATCATTTTACTGCATGTGAATTGGTATACGTCGTATGCCGAAGACGGATGTGTCGGACCGAAAGGTGCAAATATCGCAGTCAAACTGTAAACTAGCGACACAACGCTAACCCGTTCTCCGAACTACATCCTGCTATCTGCACAGTCCTGTTCAGGGCTTGGTAGCGGGAGATTGAGAATGAACGCAGAAGAAGAAGGTATACGTCGCAATAAATGCTGCGAATTATTCTAAACAAGTAGTGACCTGTCATTAATTGAGGACGTTTGTAGGTGTCAATCACATTACAACTTGTTTTGATTGAGAAGATTCTTATATGGCTACCTTCTATTGTCAGTCCAATTGTGTCGCTAGACGTGATGGGGAGGTGTGACCTCCTTTGTTTCATATTTTTTGGTTTTCGAAAATCCGCTGGTGACTTGCCAGATCAATCCCAGTATCTGCATTAGGTTAGTAGCTCCTGGAATGTACGATCGTCTATTTTCGGGACTGGTGGGGGTGGTGGTGGATGCGTAAATTAGAGCAATGTAGACCCGCAGCCTGTCAGGCGCCATCTAAGCCGCTCCGCTAACCACATAACCAAGACTCAGTCCCCTTTTTGCGACATTTTCTCAGTGGGGCGTGAATCCCTAAAATAATTTGAGTAGATTCTCAACTTGAATTTTGCCCGAGCAACCGCCGTTAAGCCTATAACTTTAAAATAACAACAAATTCCCACAAGCCACATTCAAAACACCAGATAAGGATTTCATATTTGTCCACTAGCAACTTCTTCTTCTTCGTTCATCCTCAGATCAAGGTCCCGGTCTCTCTTATAAAGGACACCGTCTTTTGTAAGTCTGTTTTATCTCCATACAGCTTTTGTCTCATATCTGTCTCGCGAGACCAATATTGTTCTCTCTTTTCCCGAGTGAGCATGCAGTTTTGCAGGATGTGTTCCACGGCCATGATATGCTCCCCATATGGACACTTGTCATCTGTCCCAATCCTCATTTTGTTGTAAAGATGGCCCTTGAGTCTGTTATGCCCAGTTCTCAGTCTGAATATGATGACTTGCTTTTCTCTAGTTTAGATAAAATAGCTGTCTTCTTTTCGGAAGTCGCGGTGTTGATCAATCCATTTCCCCCTGAAATATGTCTGTAATTATGGTCGTGGCCTCATTATATGTGATGTTCATGTCTGTTTGTGGGGATGCTCCTCCACACTTTGCTAGTTTGTATGCAGCTTCATTGCCTTCAATATTGTAGTTAGGTGGGGGGTGGGGTGGGGAAGGTGGGGGGGGGGGGGGGGAGAGATCCACTGTATGACCAACCTTGGGTATTCTGATGAGAGCTGTGTCAGGGAGAACATACATTGCTCGAGATCTTCATCTTTTTGTTGTTTTAGCGCTGTTAATACTGACGCGGCATCAGTCAGGAATACTATGTTTTCTTGGTGGATATCTTTATCTTGGATTACAAGTTCAGCTGCGACATTCAGTGTCTCTGCTTCTGCACGGAAGTTATTGGAGTATGTTCCCATTGTTAATACTCGAGTTTTTTCGTCTCCATTCCTTAGTCTGTAATAGACCCCTCCACCTCCATTAGATGTGGCTTCATTAGATGAGTAATTTGTATATACGTGCATCCATATTTCTGGTGAGTATACTCTTCTAATATATTCTTCTGTATTCTGACCTATCGCGGGTCATACAAAGGTATCAGGATAGGCTGTACTTATGTTTAGCGTATGAACATTGTATGTGTTCTTTCAACTTTTAAATTTTCATACTTTCATCACCAGACTGTTGAAAACATGGCGGATGTGAAACGGAATCCGTCCATTGTTAATCAGCGAGCGGTGATTCGGTTTTTAACAGCTAAAGGATGTCGACCAGTTGACATTCGTCGCAGATGTATGGTGACAAATGTGTGGCGAACGTAAGCTCCGAGGACGGTCCACTCGAATTGATGCTTCAGTTTTGGCGATGGTCTCTTCTAACGTAACAATATACGGCTGACATGGTCTCAGAAGATCTTTCGTTAACTCGCGTCCTTCTTTAAACATTGTTGTCCAGTTCTTCACTGTTGTCTGCGACACAGTTTTGTCAACCAACACGGCCTGCATTCTGCGATGCATGTCAACTGGTCGACATCCTTCAGCTGTAGGACTCCGAATCACCACTCGCTGATCATCTCTGGACGGATTCAATATCACACACGCCATGTTTTCACGGTCTGCTGAGAAAACTATGAGTCGGAGGTTAATGAAATTTAGAAAACTTAACGGTTGGTATGTGTTGTTTATATGAGACGTGACGCCATCATGCGCATCGTACGTATGTGTACTTGGTACATTTAGATACGGTTTCATTTTAACACGCCTCGTACAATAAAAGCTAGTTAAGGTGTTGTATTATTTGCACACTTTAACATGGTTTCAACTTTTTTTTAAACAGCTGAAGACTCACCCACGCTCCAGTCAACCGTGTATGGTATAGTTCTCGGATTGCCTGTCAACTTTCCATTGCCGAACTCTGATGGCTGCAGTAACAGTGGTATCGCCTGCCCTATCCACAAAGGCCAGTCCTACACGTATAACTCATCTTTCAGTGTTATTGATACTTATCCTGAGGTAAATATATAAAATAAGAATAATTTCGTTTCAATTCTCTTATACTTCAGTAACTGTCGTCCATAATCAGAGGCATTGAAGACCACTGCCAGGCTTGTGACCAGAAATGAAGATATTCCCCAAGAAAATGTAGTATTATTGACTGATTCATTGTCAGTATTAGCAGCGCTAAATTAATGCAAAGATGAGTATCTCGAGCAATGTATATACTCCGCAATACAGATCTCATCATAACACTCAAGGTTGACCATTCGGTGGATTCCCTTCTATTGCGAAATCGAAGGCAAATAAGCTGCAGACAAAGTAGCAAAGCGGGGAGGAGCATCCGTACAAACAGACCCGAGCATCACATATAATGAGGCAAAGACATTATTGACGCCAGTTTCAGCTGCCTGATCAATACCACCCACTTCCAAAAAGAAGACTGCTACTGCGTTTTATTAAAATGAGTAAAAGTCATCATATTCAGACTGAGAACTAGGCAAAATAGACTAAAGGGTCATCTTTACAACAATATGAGGATTGGGACAGATGGCAGATGTCCATCTCGGGAGCAAACCATGACTTGTTAACACATCCTACAGAGCTACATGCTCACGCAGGAAGACAGTGAGCGATATTGCCCTCGCGAGACAGGTATGAGACACAAGCTGGATGGAGATACAACAGTGTTACAAACAACGGGGTTCTTGTTAAACGAAATCGGGACCTTTATTTGAGAAAGAACGAAGATTTCCTTTCACCATTTGTATTCCATTACCGGCGTCCCCTACCACATTGGAAAGAGCAACGATGGCGCCATACCGGATGAGGTGGAACATTTCTCTGGTGTTTTAGTTCATTATGGATATCGCCAGTCCACGGATTTGCCTGGAATTCACACTAGTCGACGACTTACACTTGTGTTCACAGAAACTTGTCGTTGTTTCCATTTAGACTGGTTAATTCGTTCGTTTTTTATGTTTTCTTCCCTCCGATTATCTTGGCCTAGACATCGGCTATATGAACTAGCACTACGCTTAAACTTGTGTCGTATTTCACGGTCAAGTTCACACGTCTGAACTTGACGATATTGGTGCTCTTAACCCTAGCGTCATTCGGTTTTGGTGTGACTGAAATTTAGAAACAACTAAAATGGACTAGAACACGGCCTGAGAAAGATACGCAACACATCATTCGCAGAGTGGTGTCCCCACTACCTCTTGACGTTAGGCACGACACACAACCATTATCCCCCCTACGCCGCCTTGCGGGATACCTGTTTACGGGAAAGGCTTCGGAAGTAAACCCCCAGGAAACATCTGAATCATGTACTATCTCCAGTCGTTTCGATAAAATCTTGAGACTGGCCAAAGGTTGTACTGGACTATATAGTGAGGTTGACAAAAGGCACAGTTTCTTTCTCACTCTATTCCAAATCACCGCGCAGGTCACCCATTTTAGCGGACAGCAAGAGAAAGGACTGTCCACGCGGCTGAACAAAGAGAGTGGTCTTCATCACATAGGATAGACGAACGTCATCATCACCTCATTCACACAAGTTACCGGAAATTACTTGGGCCGAGGATGCAGAGGTGAATGAGCTGACGGCAGTCAGTGGCTCATATTTGGCTGTTTGTGTCGGTGTCGGCGACGAATATTCCGCCTCCAACTGGCTACCCTGGAAAAAGACTGCACCAGTAACGACAGACTGAGAAAATAAGGATTGAAGAGGGAAGTAAACCAGGTTCCAAAAATTACGTGCTGAAACCGGATGTGTCGGGCCGAAATACGCTTATATCGCAGCCTCGCTGTAAACTAGGACACAACACCCTTTCGGGAAAAAACCCAAAGAAGAAGCAGAAGAAGATTTTTAAATATATACTCGAATAAGAAACTGTGGATCGACTTTATTCCCATTTCT
The DNA here is from genome assembly GCA_036924085.1 of Ariolimax columbianus. NCBI lineage: Eukaryota > Metazoa > Mollusca > Gastropoda > Stylommatophora > Arionidae > Ariolimax > Ariolimax columbianus. The sequence continues at coordinate 33,508,344 of JAVGWX010000007.1, read as the reverse complement.
GGAGTATTCGAGGCTTACAGACCTTCTTGTCAGCAGGCAGACTGAGAGATCAAGATGCTGAGCAACGCATGAGCTGCAGCTGTCAGCGACCCATAGCTGACTGCTAGCGTCAGGGTCAGCGACCCATAGCTGACTGCTAGCGTCAGGGTCAGCGACCCATAGCTGACTGCTAGCGTCAGGGTCAGCGACCCATAGCTGACTGCTAGCGTCAGGGTCAACTATGCCAGAGCTGCAAAGACCCTTCTACACCTCCACGCTGTGGTTCTGAATAACAGGCTGCAACTGAGCAGACTGGCTAAGGAGAAGGGATCGAAGTGGGAAGGCTAACCCAATACTTAAAAATTCCTGCTGAAGACGGATGTGTCGGACCAAACGGTTGAAATATCGCAGTCAAGCGTAAAATACGACACAACGCATTTTGTTCTCTGGACTACATTCTGCTACTTCAAAAGCCCTTTCGGTTCTTTGTAGCAGGAGATTGAGAATAAGCGAAGAAGCAGAAGAAGAAGGCAGACATCGAAACTCTTCATTCAAGGAAGATTAGGAAGAAATTATTATTCATTTTGATATGTTACAAAACTTCCCTACATCCAAAATAGAGCAATATCAAATACATATGCAATGTAATAACAAAATGTGAAACTGATTTGCCTTTGTTGTTCGCTTTTAAGTATTCCTGGCTAAAGGTATTGTAAGCTTGACGGACAGCGATAGTTTTCTGTCGACAGGATTCACTTTGTCTCTTATAAATGTCGCAAGTCATTGGAGATAAGATAGTGAGATATGGGGGATGTGGGAGTGGAACAGAGAGGGTAACTTAAATAGAACTGAGAATTTTCTTATGTTAGTAAAACCGTAGAATAGAAGAGTGTGTGTGTGAGAGAGAGAGAGAGCGTGAGAGAGAGAGAGAAAGAGAGAGTGTGTGAGGTAGAAATGCATAAATTATTATATTATTGTACAGGAACAATGTTACAGATAAAGAGAGAGGAAGAGAGCGGTTGAGATAATGAGTCTAAGGGAGAAGAGAGCGACAGAGAGAGTGAGTCTATGAGAGAAGAGAAAGATTGAAAGAAATCAAGCAAAAGAGAATGATGAAAAGAATTGTTATTAGGTGTGGAATATCTTGTCGGATATTGCTTAAACAGAATCCAACCAGAACATAATCCAGAATGCTGGCTGTGTACACATCCCTATGAAACTGTTGAACACCATCTTTTTAAGTGTCCCGCGGTTGACTGTGTTAGGAAAGAACGTGTTCCTTCAAGGCCTGACAAATGGAACACACTGTACTGAACTAAACAACAGCTCACAACACGTGTGTGGGAACAAACCCCAAACTTACAGCCAAGACCAAGGCCATGATCTACAATATCTGTATCGTCAGTACGCTTCTATATGGCAGCAAAACGTGGACAACCTATGCCAAACAGGAGCATAGGCTCAACACCGTTCACCTACGGCGTCTGAGATCCATCCTTGGCGTCTCACGGAGAGACAAATGCGGAGAGGCATTCTCGCACCGGTCTTCTAAGGACACTCTCCTTCGCCAATGAAGACTGCGATGGCCTGGTCATGTTCGTCGCATGGAAGATGGTGGCGTCCCCAAAGATATTCTCTATAGGCATCTTTCGTTCGGTAAAAGATGCACGTAAACGGGACAAGAAGGCTCTGGATATGGATCTGACATTTTGGGAAGACATAGACCGATCCAAATGAAGATGCAACCTGAAGAGCCACCTCAGGCTGGGCAAAAATAAGCTCATGCAACACAGGGAAACGAAAAGACAACGACGAAACCAAAACCAAAAACTCTGTACAGAGTTGCTACTACACGGCCGCATTAACCTATAGTCAGACATGACTGGTAAGGGACTAATACTAAGAGATCCTGTACCCCATTTCCTCCTAAATTACGAGAAATGCAAGACGGAGCTGCCTTATTCAGTAAATATGTTGTCTTTTTTTGAAAGTGTGTATACCATTCAAGATATTCCAATCATGATCGTGATATAAATTATAAAAGATATACATTTTCACTTCAACAAACATCATCAAAATAAAATATATTGTATCATTTAAGATTACACTAGTTGTGATGTGGAAACTGGACGGAGCCACTGCTAATGACGTCTGCTTCACTTTCCCAATGTCTATCGACGACAAGGTGGATATCGTCGGCTGATTGTGCAAAATACATGTACATTAAAGTCACTTGATAAACTGCATTTATGTTTGGAAAGTAGCTGTCGGTCTAAAGATTTAATTTAAATATTGCTTTGAGAAAATAAAAGTAATGAGCACGGAAACATATTTTTCGTGTAGCCACGAATAACATGTCTCATTGATTTTATTATATTTGTATCTGAAGAATAAGTAGTTAGTAATAGTAGTGGTAGTAGTAGTTGTTGTTGTTGTTATAGTAAAAGTAACAGCAGTAGTAGTAGATGTTGAGGAGAAGCAGAAATAGTAGTAGTAGTAGTAGTAGTAGTAGTAGTAGTAGTAGTAGTAATAGTAGTAGTAAAAGCAGCAGCAGCAGCAGTAGTAGCAATAGTAGTAGCAACAGCAGAAGCATCAGTTGTAGTAGTAGTAGTAGTAGCAGTAGTAGTAGTAGTAGTAGCAGTAGTAGTAGTAGCAGTAGTAGTAGTAGTAGTAGTAGTAGTAGTAGTAGTAATAGTAGTAGTAAAAGCAGCAGCAGCAGCAGTAGTAGCAATAGTAGTAGCAACAGCAGAAGCATCAGTTGTAGTAGTAGTAGTAGTAGCAGTAGTAGTAGTAGTAGTAGTAGTAGAAGTAGTAGTAGAAGCAGCATCAGCAGCAAAATAACAGTGGTAGTTGCAGTAGCAGTAGTAGTAGTAGTAGTAGTACTAATAGCAGCAGTGGTAGTAGTAGTAGTAGTAGACATAGTAGTAGAAGTAGTAGTAGTAACAGTAGTAGTAGTAGTAGTAGTAGTAGTAGTAGTAGAAGTAGTAGTAGTAACAGTAGTAGTAGTAACAGTAGTAGTAGTAGTAGTAGTAGTAGAAGTAGTAGTAGTAACAGTAGTAGTAGTAGTAACAGTAGTAGTAGTAGTAGTAGTAGTAGTAGTAGTAGTAGAAGTAGTAGTAGTAACAGTAGTAGTAGTAGTAACAGTAGTAGTAGTAGTAGTAGTAGTAGTAGTAGTAGTAGAAGTAGTAGTAGTAACAGTAGTAGTAGTAGTAACAGTAGTAGTAGTAGTAGTAGTAGTAGTAGTAGTAGTAGAAGTAGTAGTAGTAACAGTAGTAGTAGTAGTAACAGTAGTAGTAGTAGAAGTAGTAGTAGTAACAGTAGTAGTAGTAGTAGTAGTAGTAGGAGAAGTAGTAGTAGCAGCAGCATCCGCAGTAGTAGTATTCTCTTATCGTTCGCCTTCTAGCACCCATGGTGCATAGGCCATCAGCAAACCCTCACCAAGCAGCTCTGTCCTATGCAATCTTTTCCACTTCCTTCCGGCTTTTTCCTGTTTTCTTTACTTCCGCCTCTAGATTTCGTCTCCATGTATTCCTTGGTCTGCCTATGCCTCTCCTCCTCAGGGGGTTCCATCACAGGGATTGCTTGGAGATACTGACATGAGGCTTTCTTAATGTATGACCCATCCATCTCCACTTTCTTTCTAAGATTTTCTGTTCCAATTTACCTTGTCCAGCTCTCTCCTACAGTCTAACTTTGTCAAACCATTTTATACCAAGAATCTTTATCAGGCATCTGTTAACAAAACCCTGCAGTATTCTGTAATTGCCTTTGGTCATTCTCCAAGTTTCCACTGCAAACAGCAGAACTGGCTTCACATTTGAATTGATAATCCTTATTTTTGTCTTCCTTCTTATTTCCTTGGAGTTCCATATGGGTTTCAACATGCCGAATGAAATTCTTGCTTTTTGTATCTTTGTTTTTATATCATCGTCTGTCTGTCCTTGTTTGTTAATGATACTTCCTAGGTATGTAAATACCTCTACCTATTCCAGTGGCGTTCATCTCACACTGATTGGTTCTGTCTTTCCTGCATTCGCCATAATTATTTCTGTCTTTTCCTCATTGATCTTCAAACCGACTTGTTTAGAGGTATGATTCAGTCTATCCGGTTTCCTTTGCATTTGGCGTTGGCTGTGGGACAGAAGGGCTATATCATCCACAAGATCAAACTCATCCGGCTGTTTATTCAAGATCCACTGGATTTCTTTTTCTCATTTGTTGCTACTTTCATAATCCAGTCTACTGCCAGGATAAACAGGAAAGGCGACAGTAGGCAACCCTGTCGTACCCATGATTTAATTTTGAATGGCTCTGTGAGTTGTCCTTCGTGTATACCTCTACATTGCATACTTTCATACTTCTGTTTAATTATATTTGAGAGCTTTCGAGGAATTCCATAGTGTCTCAGTAGTTTGCAGAGTATATCTCTGTCCAAACTATCGAACGCCATTTCATAATCAACGAAATTGATGTACAAAACTCGAATTCCATCCAATGATTGCTCCACAATTATCCGCAAAGTGGCTATCTGCTCAATGCATGATCCATTCTGTCTGAAGCCCGCCTGCTCATCCCTTATCTTGTTATCCACTGCCTTTCTCAACCTTTCTTGTATTACTCTATTTAACACCTTTCCCGGCACTGATAATAACATTATTCCTCCATGGTGTGTGCACTCCTGTAAATCTCCCTTCTTAGCCAATTTCACCTGGTAGGCCTCTCTCCAATATTTTGGTAAGCTTTCTTGCTCCCAGATGGCGCCTATCAAGTTGTGGAGCATGTTAGTAGATGTTTCAACATCTGCTTTTATGACTTCTGGTGGTATCCCGTCAGGACCTACTGTTTTTCCGTTTCTTAGAAACTCTATTGCCCTTCTAATCTCTTCTTTGCTTGGATTATCACAGTTGATTAGCAGGTCCTCATCTGCTGGCGTGATGTCTGGTGCTCGTCTTTTCTAAAGCTCTTCAAAGTATTCTACCCATCTTTTCTTCTGTTCGTCAAGGTTAGTTATCTTTTCCCCAAGGCCACTTTCTTATTTCGCCTCTTCTCGATCTTAATGATTGTTTCTGCTGTAATTCATTCTTTATGGTGCCGTTTCTTCATTCCTAGCACTTCCTCGCATACAATTGTCCTTGTACTTTGTACTTGTACTTTGTACTTGTTCCCATTTATCCTCAATACTGGCCCCTTCATGTAGCTGCTGAAGTACTTGATATTTACTCCTGAGTGTTATACGGAACTCATTATTTGTATCATCATCTTTCAGGTATTGTACGCAGTACCGTGGCCTGCTGTATCATGCCCTGCTGTACCGTGGTCTGCTGACCCGCATCGTTCTTCAGCCGTACCTTTGCAATCACTAAAATGTAGTCTGAGGCCACATCTGCCCCCCCCCCCCCACCCTAGACCATGACTAATAATGAGCGTCTAAATTTGTAGTTTACACAGATGTGGTCGATCTTATTCTACGTTTTCTGGTCTGGGGATACCAGTGTTGCCTTATGAATGACTCTGTGTGTAAACATACTTCCTCGTATGACCAATTTGTTTCCTGCACAAAAATCTCATGACCACTCTCCGTTTTCGCTTAGGACTCCTAGTTCCTTGCTCCCCAGAATCTCCTCATATCCCACGTTGTCATGTCCCACTCCTAGTCCCTCCCTCCCCATGGTCTCCTCATATCACACATTGCCATGTCCTATTTTTGCGTTAAAGTCTACCATTAGTATGGTAATGTCCCTCCTCCCTGTCTCCTACCCTAGTTGCTGTAATGTGCTGTAGAAAACCTCACTAACTGTCTCTTCCTTTTCATTTGTTGAGATACATCCCTGAATTATATTTAGTTTTACCTTCTTGTTCTATGTTCTAAATATAGCCATCAATAATCGTGATCCAGCTGCTCTCATATCCATGAGCACACTTTGGGCCTCCGCTGATAGCATTAGGGCCTCTTCCTCTGTGTGTGGTGCGTTTTCTCTTCCTAATGTCCTGAGTATATCACAGCCTCCCCTGTTGTCAATAGTTCCTTTCCTGACTGAGCTCATCTAGTCTCACTCAGCCCAATGATACTAATGCCATATCGCTCAATCTCTTTTGCAATCTGTACTGTCTTCCCCTCCTCCCACAAGGTTCTAACATTTCAGGTGCCGAGTCTGGAAGGCTTCCTTATCGAAAGAAAGGTAGTCGGCAGTCCAGCTTCCTTTCGTGTTTGGCTGAGCCGCGTCATAGACCCTGCTGAGGAGATTTTCCCTTCAAGGACGGCTTTTGGTTTGTTTTTGTTGTTTTTGTAGCAATTGTTTTTCGACGAGGTGGGGAGCTGGCCCCACGCTCAATCTTCCTCCTTTCTCACCCGGGCTTAGAACCTTCCATGACGGAGATGTAGTAGTAATAGTAGTAGTAGCAGTAATGCTATCAGTAATGGCAGCAGTTGTAGTAGTAGTAGTAGCAGTATAAGTTGTAGTAGTAGCAGTAGTAGTAGAAGCAGTAGTAGCAGCATCAGCAGCAGTAGTTGTAGTAGTAGTAGTAGTAGTAGTAGTAGTAGTAGTAGTAGTAGTAGTAGTAGTAGTATTCACAGTAGCAGTAGCAGTAACAGCAGTAGTTGTAGTAGCAGTAGTAGTAGTAGTAGCAGCAGAAACAGCAGCAGTAGCTCTATTGGTAGCAGTAGTATCAGCAGCAATAGTAGCAATAGTAGCAACAGCAGTAATAGTAGTAGTAGTAGTAGTAGTAGTAGCAGTAGTAGTAACAGTAGTAACAGAAGTAGTAATAGTATTAATAGTGTTAGTAGTAGTAACAGCAGCAACAGTAGCAGTGGTAGTAGTAGTATCAGCAATAGTAGTAGTGGTGGTTGTAATAGTAATAGTTCTAATAGTGGTAGTAGTAGTTGTTGTAGTAGTAGTTGTTGTTGTTGTAGTAGTGGTTGTAGTAATAGTTGTAGTTGTAATAGTGGTAGTGTGTATGTAAAAAACATTTACAGGCATGGTCAGATACCGTGTTATGACGAAAAAAAGAAACAACTTACGTTACGACATAAATGTCTTCATCGGGGAAAAAAGAAAACATTAGCTAGCAAATCACGGAGGAATGGATGAATTAACAAAATAGAGGTATGAAAACATACATGATTAATAAAGAATACTTAGCTGGATAGCACATACTATTTTGTCACATAACATGATCACCTCACTAGTGGACTAATGTAACGTGCGCGATTTAAGCAAGCCGGATAAGCCAATAGCTAGAAATGTCCAGCTGGTGATAAATGTAGATATTAAGCACCTAATTGAAAAAATGAAGAAAGGCAGATGGAGGCAGAGAAGAAAGATAGCTGGAGGAACATACTTATAGAGATCCCCTCACTTGCTCGTAGGGGATCAATCTGGCCAACGTGATGGGGATCGATACAGTAATCCCCATAGTGGTGAGCCTACTGAGAACCCTCGCATTGCAATACAGCCAAGAGGATACCTATTCATTTTATCGAGTACGCTTCAGAATGTAAGAAGAGCCTCTGGAACCTCCTTATCTCACACCAAATAAACGTCATAGAACGTTAAATTAACTCATCTTGAATAGCTTCCAACAACAACAGGTAAGACGATGTAATACGTCGGCCTCGGGTGCTGGAGATTGCGGGTTCAAATCATAGTGGAGACCGGAATTTTTTTTCGTGAACTTTCTGTTATTTCCCAGATCTCAAGGTAGTAGAGATCGGAGGACGGACGCACGTGTACAGTGTCGCGCACGCTGAAAATCCCTCGGCAGTTGAAAATCGAAAAGAGTAGGCTACACGACCACTGCTCATGAAAAATGTTAAATTATGTTTAAAATCTACTCAACCTATTACATAATCCTCTCAGGTGCTGCGGTGTTCGGGCATTGGAGAAGAACAGGGCACTTATGGGTTAAACCGTGTTCAATGACGTTAATTCTTCGACTAGACTAAACTAAACTAAACAGCAGTCTGGGTCAGGTATAACATACTGACAAAGAGCCCACCTGAAGTTGACGTCATGTACCTGTAAAGAGGGTTTTTTGGGGTTTGTTTTTTTTGCGTTTACCTTATTTCTTTATTCCCAAGGCGGTGTGCGTTACACTGTGGTTTTTATTTTGCGCCTGTCGGCCCAGTGCATCCGACTTTAGCATGCATGTTATGTAAGGGTCTGTTTCCTTCTGCATTTTCTAAGGGTTTGCTTCCCAGAGGTAACGGCCGGTGCTGTGATGGGGATTGAACCAAGCACCTTCTGGTCGTGAGCCGTGTCACTTAACCACTAGCCCACGCCGTCCTCAACCCTTTGTATGATTTCCGTGGTGTTTTACATGATGAGGTTACTAGATTCATGCACAGCCCTCTATAGTCACCTTTTACAACACGCAGATAGATGTAAATATGGAGAAGAACAGGGCATTTATGGGTTAAACCGTGTTCAATGACCTTGATTCTTCGACTAGACTAAACTCAACTAAACAGCAGTCTGGGTCAGGTATAACATACTGACAATGAGCCCCACCTTAAGTTGACGTCATGCACCTGGAAAGAGGAGGTGTTACAATAGTTGTTCTAATAAGACAGGGGTTATCATTGTTATTCCTGTTGTCTTATTTCTCTGTTATCGCATCTAAACTAAGACATCTATTACGCTATTAAAGGCAGCAACCAGGCCGAGGTGCGGATATCTCCATACAGTTTAGAACGGAAACAAGCGGTCTTCTGCAGGTGGCACTATTTTCATCGATGTATTCTGGGCAGGTCCGTAGAAAGTGTTCCGATGTCTTGGTGTCAGTGCCACAAGTACACAGATCCGAAATGCCAATCTTATATATATATATATATCAAGATTTTGATGACCTGTTCCTCAGCGTAGCTGCGGTTCCCAACTTCGTATCCAGCAGACCCTGTCTTGGGCCACCAAAGTCCAATGCGTGGTAAGTACTCCTCTAGAGGCATCTTGGAAGTTGCAGAGTGCAGCAAAGAAGTCTGAACCAACGCATTGGAGGTCTTCCCGGACTTGCTATTCTTGCCTCGATGTGTAACAGACATAATCGAAACAAATCCGGTGGTAAATGCTCTCAGAAATCAAGGTATTTACAAAAGTGCACAACAACGTTTGAGGAAATCTACATATGTTGCAATGCGGAAATTGCACTATACAGAGGCTTGTCATAAGTTTTTACCCTGACCATGAAGGAGTAAGATGAGAAAGTTGAAATTTGGCACAGTGATTATTCCTTCTTAATGTAGCCGCCACTTGAACTTATACATTTCTGCTATCTCTACGTGACTTCGAAAATACCTTCAGAATAAAGTAACCTATTTTTCAAACTAAACCAGTTATCACAAGCCAGTATGACGTCACTGTCAACATGATTTCCTTTCAGTTGTTTTTAAGATTTGGGGAAAGAAAAAAGGTCTGATGAAGCTAAGCCCGGAGAATATGGTGGGTGTGGAAGAGTTTCAATATTCTAATCGTTGGCTGTTTGCAGCGCAAGCCTTGCTTTATGGGAGAGAAGCAGGGGCAAAATTTGAGTGCGCGCTATCCCTTGTTTTCTTGTTACAGTCTTTCTAAGTTTGGTAAGGAGATCTGCATAATATTGTCCATTAATCGTATTTCCATAGGCAGGAAATCTTTCGATAAGACACCTTTGACGTACCAAAAAACAGTCAGCATCACTTTTCTTGCAGATTTATGTGCTCTTGGCTTGACATGTGTTGGTGAGCCTGGGGTTTTCCACTGCATACTGGAAATTAGGATTCTTGGTCATAATGGTGAACCCAATTCTCATCTGCTGTCACAATGTTCGGCAACATGTATTTCGACCGACATATTTTTAGCAACTGGCCACAGCAATTAACCCTCGTTTGTTTCTGTTCACATGCCAGCTGACGCGGGATCCAGCGTGCACACACTTTTCTCCTGTGTTCAGTTTGTTGTGTAAAATTCTAAAAACTGTACTTTCATTCAGTTTTGCAGACACAGATATCTCTGTAATTGTCATTTTCCTATCCTGGTCAATGATTTTCTTCACTCTTGCAGCATTTTCATCGCTGCACTCTGAGGATGGTCTTCCTGATCTTGGAAGATCAGCAACATGGGAACGGCCACACTTAAACTGCCTACATCAGTTTTTTACAGAAGCATACGAAGGACAGAATCCCTCAAATAATGGTTCCATCTCACTGTGTTTTTCTGTAGTTATTTTTCCCTGCAACATCAAGAATTTTATCACAGTTCTAGCCTCTGATTTCTCCATTGTTCTGACAAATCGTTAGAGGAACAGATCCGGTCAATAAGGTGTTTTGCGCCATGCACCATACTGGGTAAACCCGTAGAGGAGGAAAATTCATTTTTCTCAAGTCCAGTACAAATTGAATGAGCTAAGCTACTTATGTGCCAAATTTCATTTTTCTCCTCCTAGTCGTTCATAGGGTAAAGACTTGATGACAAGCTTCTTGTACAATCGGACAGTATATATTCAGATTGCAAGGGATATTCGACAGGTCCACACCTTCAGTCCAAAGTTAGTTACAGATTACAGCAGCTCTATGAGAGATTTTCCAATATTTCTATATATGTTGGTATACATATGGTTTCTCAGTCTGTTTTACAAAGTGTGATAATGATCACTTGGTCCACTCTTAACAGTTGTTGAAAAGCGTAATTTTGTTTATGTAACCAAGGTGATTGCTTTCCCATTTTGATTCAATAGTTCCCAAATAGTTGTTTTTGGTCATTTCATAAGTTGTTCATTTTTGTACTGGCTTATCTTTGCTGTTGTTACAATGGCATCTGTGTAGATTTCCATACACATATACATACAAATCATAACATGCACTAGAGACGAAATAGATTAGGAAGAGATAGGCACAGGCAAAATAATTATGCAGCCCTAACTTAAGAATCCAAATCTTGAGAACACACAGCTGGTAACAAAATACGAACAGGCGCAATTCACATATTCTCGAAAAGAAAATGCTTCCTGAATTAATAACTAACATTCTTCTTCTTCTTCTTCTTCTTCCTCTTCTTTTTTTCTTCTTCTTCTTCTTCTTCTTCTTCTTCTTTTGCGTTCGTTCTCAATCTCCCGCTACCAAACTCTGAAAGGGCTTAAGTAGCAGAATGTAGTCCAGAGAACGGAATGCGTTGTATCGTTGTTTACAGATTGACTGCGATATTTGCACCTTTCGGTCCAACACATCTGACTTCAGCAAGTATTTTTTGAGTACCAGGTTGGCATTCCCTCTTCGATCTTTCTCCTTAGCCAGTCTGCCCTGCTGCAGTCTGTTATCCAGGATCACCGCGTGGAGGTGTAGAAGGGTCTTGGCGGCTCTGGTTCGCTGGCCCTGGCGCTAGAAGTCAGCTGTGGGTCGCTGACCACTACAGCTCATGCGCTGCTAAGCGTCTTGATCCCTAACTAACATTCAACAAATTGATATTAACATAAATGCAATGAAAGTGTAGAATCTCTAATTATGTCAAATAGAAATGTCCACTAAGATCCTGAACACATTTATACACAGATGGTCAGCTAAAAAGGCTAAAAATGAATAACATGACATCGTCATTATATTTTAAAATTAAGTCCGCTCGAATGTAATTGCCACCTTGAGATATTGCAACTAATTTAATGTTGATGTAGCAGCACTAAAATATAGCATTGCATTAATATCAGGTGGACCAAGACCCTCCTTCTTTTGTGCATACTTGGAATGGGCCACTGTGACTCTCTGCCACAAAAAAATTCGCCAAGAGCAAAGAACTCAGCACAACTTGTGTCTGGACAATAGCAATACCGATACCCTTGAAACGATAATGGATGTGTATGTACATCACTTTCATAAGGTGACAAATTATACTGAAACTTGCATAACACCACTGATAATGAAAGACGATTTCAGATGTAAATTAAATTAAATGAACAAAAATGAAAAGGTTGTAGTAATGCTTCCTCTTGAACCTCGCTTGATCGTTGTGATTAGCGCAACTATTTCCTACGTATAGTATTTGCAACTTTCTTTCTTAAAGCAATCTTATCATTTTTTTTTCTCCATAATAACAAGTCTAATTTGCATCACGATGTCTAATCTCACCTAGATAAGACATCCACATCTCACCGGCTTAATCCACGATACAAAACATGGACTGTAATCCCCCAACACAAGGGATTATTGTCGATGACCTCCGCTGAAGACTCCGTTTACCTGGGCAGTAAACAAAACCTCGCTACACGAAGTCACCAGACATCATTCGGCGAGTCGGTGTGGCTGCTGCCTCTATGAACGCCGTGCATCAGGCCTGAAACCAACAAAGGCTTTAACTCAAAACCAAGATGCGGATTTACAAAACCTGTTTTGTCCACAGAGATGTAGTTTTTCAGAAGAATTGGAGCACGTCGTTACAACGGGAAAGGTAGCGGGACAGAGAGACAGACGAAGGCCGAGAGAGAAGAGGTTGGACAGCCTGAAAGTATGGCATGGGCGATAATCAACAACAGAGTTGGTAAACAACACACGTGATAGAAATAGATGGAGGTCCATGATCGCCAATGCCAACCGGTAGTGCACCTGATGATGATGATGTTTCGTCCCCATCCTGCTGAACGGGTCCGAAACATGGACTACTCAACAGGGCGATCAGAAGCGCACTGAAGCTTTCCCCATGCGCAGCCAGATGCGAATCACGATTCACTGGTATGACCTAGTATCATACGACAAAATCCCCCGACATGCAGGTCTCGAGTGCACAGTCATCATGCTAAACCGTCGCCGTTTTGTTCTGTCTTGCCGAGGATGTTCCCGCCCATCTCCTTTTAAAGCAGATCCCGAACATCAAGGGTGGGAAGCGGCCCGCTCCGTCATGGTCTCACCGCCGTGGCTATCCACGTACCAAGTGGTTAGGTCAAATCGGAAAGACATCATCCTCATTGCATGCGGCCTGGGACTCAGTCACTCATCGTGCTCGTGGACGGTTGTCGTGACTGGTCTTGTTATCTAACTTAACTTAACTTAACTTAACTTAACTTAACTTAACGTCTTTATACTGGTTCAGAAGATTCTGCAGAGTCTGTATACAGTTGGTTTCACTTATATTTCCTTGCTCTAAAAGTTACGCGCAAGCTATCTATTCGTGAATGCATTAATTGTATCTGCATTAACTACATCGTGCAGCAATGCATTCCAACCATTCTCCACTCTCTCACTAAAAAAAAATATTTCCTAATATCAAATCTGGACCTTTCTTTAATTAATTTGTAGCTGTGCACTCTTGTTCTTGTAGGTGGTTGTATTTTGAAGAAAAAAACTTGTTATAGTCTAATTTATCTTTTCCTTTAATTATCTTATAAACATGTATTAATTAACCCACCTTGAATTCTTCTCTTTTCCTTACACTTTAGGTCGGATTTTCTGTCTTTCCTTAAAACTAACTCATATCTTTCCTCATAAACGAAGTACCTACCTACCTACCTATCTATATATCTACCTACCTATGCAACATTTACACTATGAAGATAAGATCACCAAAAACTGAAAGTATTAAAATTAGCAAAACCCCAGGCCCAGTTAACATTTAACATGAACTTTGAAGCACGTTTACGAGTTGAAATACCTGAGAAGTATGTTTTCCAGAGATAAAAAGCTTTATGGAGAAATTGAAACTAGATGCCAGTAAGCCTCTGCTGCAACTTAAATCAAATGGGATCACTGTTTAAATTCCCGAATATCAGCTTGGCAACAAATCAACAAACTAATCAACAGTATATTTATACCATCTCTGTGCTCCCAGTGTTGAACTTGGTACACATCAAAGATGTAGGACATGAATATTACAATGTGTGAAATGAAATGTCTATGAAAAGCCATTAGTGTGAACAGGAGACCAAATGAGAAATAATTACTTTAGGGGATTAGGATTTGTATGAGAAGGAGTTCTTGTGCTCAATATATTTCTAAAAATAGAAAATATATGTTCGGTCTTCTCATGTGAATGCTTGTTGTTGTTACGGATGCCCACAATTAGTAGGTTACTCTTTTTACAACTTGATAAGGGGTGGGGGTTAAGTGGCGGGCTGTAATAGTTTTCCTCACATTCTGAGCGTGCTGGGGGTCAAGATGAGCTGCAGCTGTCAGCGACTCATAGCTGACTGCTAGCGTCAGGGCCAGCGAACCAGAGCTGCCAAGACCCTTCTACACCTCCACGCGGTGATCCTGGATAATAGGCTGCAACAGAGCAGACTGGCTAAGGAGAAGAGATCGAAGAGTGAATACTAACTCGGTACTCAAAAAATGCTGGCTGAAGTCGGATGTGTTGTACCGAAAGGTGCAAATATCGCAGTCAATCTGTAAACAACGACACAAAGCATTCCGTTCTCTTGACTACATTCTGCTACTTTAGACCTTTTCAGGCTTTTGTAGCGGGAAATTGAGAACGAACAAAGACAAACCACGAAGCCAAGTCATCCCGAGCGCGCTGATGAAGGTGGGCCGATGTCCTACAGGCGGTTGTGCTATACATGGCTTAATCTGCGTGTCGTTCACTACTACGGGGATCACATCGATCCCTCGTTAGCCATGCTGTCATAAAATCAACTTTTTCCACGGAGTGCTACGAGAAAGCCGAAGTAAGGGTTTTGGCCAGTTTGTTTTACTTGATTCTGACTAGCATGTCTGATTAGTATATTATGCATGACCAGGCGGTAGTCTTCCTACCCCATGTAAATACTTAAAACACAAGATGGAATGGCTACAAGACACGAGAAAGATTGCGTACCAGATGAATGGATGATATAATATAAACCATGCAGCACGTACTTACAACAAGCGACAAAACACGTTTAGCTAAAAAAAAAAAAAAAGACAACCAAAGCTTCTTACGGCGTTAAAAGACACGCCGATAGATGATTTCAGGTCAGGTCAGGTCAGGTCATCCCGTAACCGGTGAGGTCGTTGGGGCACACATGAATACATCCTCACAACTCCACGCCATCCCTCTCTGTCAGATGCCGCTACTCGTGACTCTTCTGGTCGGAGACTGGTCCATTCTTTTATGGTGATTTACAACTTTAAAAAAAAAATGTATGGTCAAGTAAATAGTTAAGTGGGAATGCGTACGATGAATAGAATTTATCAAAGACTGAAATTAACGAAAACATATCAAAACAGTGTATTCATTTGTAGAAACTTCACAATACCTAGCTTGTATTTCATCTTTTATTTGCATTGTTTAACTGCAGTCCTTCGTATATTAGCAGAAAAGATAACAAATACCAAGTGACATGAACACGCGGTCGAAGATACAACAGTGACTGGTCTGACAGAAGCCAACGACACGTAGTTTAATGCTTGCATTAAGGTCAGAGAGCCATAACTAATAGACTATATTCCGTCTCCAAGGAGCGTCCCTGGAAACAAACTGCAACCGTACAGCCTGGCTAAGCGCTTAGGGATTGAAGAGGGAAGGCAATCCAGGTCTCTAAAATACCGTGCTGAAATCGGATGTGTCCAGCCGAAAGGCAAAGATATCACAGTATCGTTGTAAATTGACGTCACATGTGTTCTTTTTAGGATGAACACAGAAGAAGAAGAAGAAGAAGAAGAAGAAGAAGAAGAAGAAGAAGAAGTGGACACAAATGGCACTAAACAAACAGCAATGCAAAAAAAAACAACACATTTTATAACTTAAAGTAATGTAATGAAAATGTCGTTGTTGAATGCACACAATGAGTAGATTAACTCTTTAGTGCGCGCTGAAAAGGCCGTCAAGTGGTGGTTTGTTGTACCTTTCCTCACATCCCGAGCGTGCAGATGAAGGTGGACCTGTGTCCTCCAGGCGGTTGTGGTATGAATGGCTTTATCTACGTGTCCATCACAACTACGGGAATCACGTCGATCCCTCACCTAATTAGTCAGGCTACCGTGAAAACAACCCGTTTCCAGTGAGGACTACGGGGAAGTCGAAGTGACGGTCTCGGCCAATGTATTTTGACTGACACTGATTAGCATGTCTGATCAGTATGTTTTGCCTGGCAAGACGTTAGTCTTCCTCTACCAAAGGATGACGCAAACTATCGTCGCCACATCAAAGATTGAATGCAATGGACCAACAACATCCTCTTTTTCTTGCTACTACTACAGCTATTAATTAATCCATCTCTTAATATTTCTCTCACTTATAGGGTTGTCTTTCTCTTGTCCCCTTGCCCTAAACCTTTCCGTCCAGTAATGTTTTAAGCCCAAAACATTTGATTATCTTAATGTGTATGTTGTACAAGTATTTCCCCTTCCATTCCTAATCTTGCCAGGACTTCTTTATGTGTGTATTTATCTTTTCTCGAAATGTGTGACATATTCTTATGTTATTCACATTTCAAGGACATCTATTGTGTCTCCTCCAACTGTCTTCTCATCCACGCTTCCGCGTCGTATAGTAATGAATAATAATAATAATAATAATAATAATAAAAAAATAAAATTAAAAAAAGGAATTGGAAACCACCTATCAATGACAGGAAGGATCAACGAGAGGATCAACAAATGCCATGAAACACTTTTGCATCACTGAAATAACAAGGTTAGGTACATACAGATCCATACATGCATCAAAGCACTGGTTTATGCGTCCTGATATCGCCCAATGGACTACGGTCTGGGATGGAATGGGCGCGCCTCCGCCAGTAGAAACTAGTGAGGCTAACATCTAAGCAACAACACACACACAAAAATAGCTGTCCATCGCAAGCAAAGATGGCGGTAGCCTCAGACTATTGCTGCGAAATGTGTTTTCTGATGGCTGTAAAGACCAATCTTGGACCGGCATACCCTGCTACATTCAGGGCACACATGTGTGGAGGACCTGGTTGTGGAATCGTGTAATGTGTTTTGTTTTTACTGGTAGCAAGCTTTCGCTGAGCGTCCGCGATGACCGTGCTCTCTGCGATCTGAGCACCTTCGGTGATACTAGTTCGCCAGGGGGACAGGTTCTGTGCTAGCATATCACAAGTGGGGACATCAGTATTTAAGTTTTAATTTGATAACGTAACGATGAATATCCATATATAACACATGATGGCGCTAATTTTTAGTTTATTTGCTATCTGTCTGCGGATCAAAGTATTTCTCAAGTTGTTCAATGCATTTTAGCCATTCCTATTCATTTTGTCACTTCCCCTTCATATCTATCACCTCTCTCTCTCGGTGTTGTCTGTCCTAGGTACAAGTAACAGTTTACTTCTTTCAGTATTTCTCCGTTTACTTTGATGGTTACTGTGAACTTTTTGCTAATTATCGTAGTTTTTGTTTTCACAATGTTATTGTCCCATCCTCATCCTTTACTTTTATTGCTGACCGTCTCCGCCAGTTCCTGCACCTCTTGCTCACTTTTAGTCAACACTGTTGTGTCATCGGTATATCTCAGATGGTTAATTATTCCTTTATTGGTGTTTAGTTCTGACATCCCTTCGATTTATCTGAAAATTCTCTCCGTGCAAATGTTAAGCAGACAAGGTCACAACCCCCACACCCGTCTCACACCTTTTTTATATCAATATATGGTGAGTAATTATTTCCAGATCTTATCCACTACCTTTTCCCAATAAAGGTTACTGGGCAATCTAATGTTTAAAAAAAATCTAGATGAATTTCTTCGACGCACTAAATTATGATGCAGGGTTTTCTCAGTCCTCTGAGGTAAGAACTTGAATGAGATAGGGCTGTCTCTTATCACCATTCCTCTTTATGCTGACTATTGACTGAATTATGAAGAACGCGACTTCTACACATTAAAAAAGAATCAATCGTTTTTGACGAAAGAACTTGATGATCTGGACTCTGTTAATGGCGTAAATCCTCTGTCTACAACCAAAACCAAAATTAAATAAATATAGGCCTTCTTTCTGAATGGTCACTGAAATTAGGCCTAGGGGTCATCATCATGTAGCATGTCCTTTGTAGAACGTCGCTCCCATCACATTCTGTTTGAAAGAAACTCGTTCTCTTGCCAAAACTCAAGCCGCCGCCACAGTCATACTCAGGCATTCCTGGATATCTTGGTGCCATCGTCTTCTTGGTCTACTCCTTCCTCTTTTGTCTGACACCATACCTTCCATCACCGTTCTCTCAAGACCGTTCTATCTCTTGAAGTGACCAAAGTATTTGCATTTTCTAGCCAAAATGGTATTCATAAACCAATTCTCCTCTATGCTCAACTCTTGCCGAATGTCTACATTTGTTTTTGCTCTGTCCCGGGTATTTTGAGAATCTTTCTGTAACATTTTGACTCGAAGGATTGGAATCTTTGTCTACAAGTTTTGGTAATCGTCCATGATTCACAGCCATAAGCTGCCACAGGAAAAACACAGGCTTTCAATACTTACTTTTATCATTTTGTTGGTGCTCTGCCATAATTTCTTCAGGGTACACTGAATAAAACACAGATTACAACAATAAAAGCAACTAGCATCAATCAGATTTTACTGGGAGACACGATACTTCGGGAGGAACATTCATTCATACGAGGCGTGTTCAAATGAAACCGGACCAATCTGCAACAAGTGAACATACGTGCGATGCGCATGATGACGTCACTTCTGGCGTAAACAGCACATACCAAACGTCAAGTTTGCAAATTTCATTATCCTCCCACTTATAGTTTACTGAGCAGACCGTTGAAAACATGGTGGCTGTGATATGTAATCTCGAAATCCATCCAGAGTGCATCGACGAGCGGTGATTCGGTTTCTAACAGCTGAAGGATGTCAACTAATTGATATTCATCGCAAAATGCAGGTAGAGTATAGTGACAAAAGTGTGTCGAAGACAACAGTGAAGAACTGGACAACGATGTTTAAAGAAGGACGCCAGTTAACGAAAGATATTCCGAGATCAGGTCAGGTGCATATTGTTGCGTGAACTCACGGACCCATTCTTCCCCTTTGGCTATCGTCTCAGCTGGAGTGACGTGTCCGATTGTTGTCTCAGTCTGTGCCATCCATGACGACCCTCTGTTGATTCTTGATCCTTTGATATCTGAGATACTACTGTGCAAAGGGTGCCACGTGTCTGTAGTGACGCTTTATGCCACTTTATGTCTGAATGTCACCGATAACAATTCCAACATTTACCGCATCATCACAATCGGAGAATCTCCAGTGCAGCCCAGAACCAGACGCATACCTTCAATCTGGATGCGTTCCAACCTTTCCCACCGTGTTCTTGATAGTGTGAGGATGCCTAGTCCGTAATCGATGACAGACAACACGACCTGACAAAATAAGATGAACAGGAGGCGTTGTTCCAAGTCGGCAGCAGCTATGGTCTTGAGTGCTCCTAACCCTAACCCATTTAACACGATGTGGCCAACATGGCAGCTATAGGAAAGACTGCGATCAAAAGTCACTCCGAGGTATTTCAACCTGTCAATGGTGCAACCATCAAAAGTGATGCCCGGGAGCTCAGCCTTTACTATGGAATTATTCAAAGAGCACCAGGTCATGGCGGCCTTGTTTGGATTGATCTTGGAGCTTGAGTCGCCGCACCACTGTGAGATTGCTTGCAAGGTTTCCTGGATGTCTTTTACCAATGCTTGCCTGTCTGAGCCAGTCCTGTACGTTAGGATGTCATCGGCAAATGTCAACGTTCGCCCTGTCCCTGTGGGTTGAATATTGGCCACTTTTACTGTGTAAATGTTGAACAGCACCGGTGATAGCGGAGACCCTTGAGGCAGTCCTGGACATATTCGCCTCGGTTCTGATGTCCACGATCCCACGCGTAGCGCAACTGTTCTTTCCATCAGGGCAGCTGATATCCAACTAACCAGCCACGAGTTTAAACCATACTGCTGCAACAGGTAATTAAGGTCTCAAAATCGACACGGTTGTATGCGTCTTCCAGGTCGAGTGCCACCGCGACTGTTTCTTGCTTTGACTGAAACCCTTCCTTCGTACACATCCTGCAACGATTAAGACGAAACAAAAGATTTACGCGTTGCGTTTTTGTTTTCTATGGATTTATTAAAAACAAAGACTGGCAATGTTTACGGTTCTGAATTAACTGAAAAATGAGACTAATTACAACACAGTGTAACGAGTTTACGTTCTGTAATTTATGAAATTAGCTAAACACAATACGTACATTTGAGTCTAGGGCAAGGGTTTTAGGCAGTGAGTAGAATATGTTTTCACCTGCAACCGAAATGGATTTTCAGAATGGGATTGATGATTGAATATTTATTTGTTAATCATTCTCGTCATTCATTTAATTTAATTAATGATTTATCATTATGATATGATTTATCTGCATTGTAATTGTTGACATTTCATGTTGGTCTACTCTGACTATTCACTAACACTTCTTAGTCACTACTGTGAGTGTGAGTCTACATACGTTTTAATGACTCAGGGAGAGCCGGTTAGTTAGACAGAAAGACGATAATAAAGATGGAAGAGGAATACAATTACTATTACAAGCATTTGAAAGATGAACAGGGAATTATAATTTATACTATAGGCTATAGCCTATACTATAGGCCTACCAAGGCAATTGTTTGTTATGAATATGATAACTACGCCAGGGACAGGCCAGGTGAGAAATTTTGCAACGAAATCTCTTAACATTTCCAAGTTCCTGATGTCAGTGTCTCAAGTGTCTACTATGAAACCTTCTTTACCTTACTGATTCTACTTTAGATATTTCTTCAGACAGACTGTTTCTGAAGTTTCTGACTGCTTGGCTTCCACAGACACCTAGAAAAAAGATTTGTTGACTAACATTGAAGCAGAGGAGATCCAAACAGCTGGACTCCGGAGAAGATACTAGATAGCTTTAGATAGGAATCCGTTTGTATAGATGTGTGAATTGCAAACCTCTGATCCAAGGGGAATCAGAAGGGTTATTAACCTAAGTTAAGTAAGATTCACTTGAGAAACAGATGTGATCATTATAGGCTATAGCATTATTCCCTTGCACAAGAGAATTATAGGGCTGAGGAATTAAAGCCGCTTGCCTCTGCAGTTGCTAGATAGTGAGTAGACTAGGTTTTTATTTCATCCTAAATAAAGAAAAAAAAATAACCTTCACCTGGGCTTGAACCCATGTTTCATCTCGGTGCAATGATCAGCAGAAATCAAGAGAACAATAGTGACAAGATTATTGGAACAATTATCAGATGTGATAGCCACATTAGGAAACATATCAGATGGGAGAGTCACACTAGGGAAATTATCAGATGGGAGAGTCACACTAGGAAAATTATCAGATGTGAGAATCACACTAGGAAAATTATCAGATGTGAGTCACACTAGGAAAATTATCAGATGTGAGTCACACTAGGACAATTAAATTATCAGATGTGATATCAACGGTGTAATTACAAAAAAGGCTTAGATTTAGTCGTGTAGTCAAGGGGGAACAGTTAGGTTAAGAACTCCAGAATCTAACATATTATATTTAGTCATTGTCCCAATGATAGGATGTGATAGGCAGTTAAATAGTTTTTCGTGTGTGAATGAGAGAAAAGTTTAATAAAGATTATTATTGCCCGCCATATAAACAATGAGAGCCTTTCTATTTTGTTACCTGCAGTGTTTTAGTTGTCATCGTGTGAGTCGTGGCCATATAATAAGAGTTAGTGTAGAAGAGGAGAAGTAAGGACCTGGCAACCCAATAGTTCCTGTACAGTGCAACAGAACGAAGCATGGTTGTGTAGACTGGTACAAGAAGAGCAAATGTTACATGTGACTGGAATTCAAAGTTAGAGTTGTGTACGGCTGTTATAAGGAGAATAAATGGTTGCTCGTGACCAGTATAGATATCATTAAGGTTTTGAAGGAGGGCTGCTACAGTAGGGCTTTTTGAAGACCTCTTGGCAACGATCAAAACATGAAAGTTCACTTGGTAGGGTCACATCTCGAGATCAAACGGTCTTGCAAATATGATGCTGCACAGCATGGTTCAAAGTGGAGGACGAAGAGATCATCCCAAAAAGAGATAAGGGACAACATAAAGGAATGTCCAATCTCTGACCAGAGGAGACACAGACAGCGGCTGCTGACAAGAGTGAGGTGGCGTGGGGTTATGGGAGTGTCTTCTTGTGTGTCCCAACGACTTCAACGATTACAGGATGACCTGACCTGATTAAACATTGCTATGAGATAGATCATAAGTTCTTGTTATTTAAAAATGTTTAGATAATTCTCTTTAAGTACTAATTATTCAGCTTTCTGTGAAGAAAGCAATGTCTCCCCGTTAAAGGTAATCCAGATGAGAAGATGTTCTGTGACGTTTCACTTAATTAGTTGCGGCAGCTTTCACAATATCCACATTTTACTGAAGGCACAAAGTGTCCCCCCAAAAAAAGCTACATATATATCAACCAAAGACATAGAGATTATAAATGCTACAACTGAAATGATAAAAATATATAGATTGTAGTTGTTCTTGTTGAATGTCAATGATGAATCCCTGAAAGGTGCATTGGGATGGTGTGAACAGCAAGGCTGCGATATATCTACACCCATTGGCCTGACACATCTGATTTCAAGTGTCTTTTTATTGGGTACTAGGTTTGCCTTCCCACTGCGATCCATATTCTCTGAGTCAGACTACACTAGTGGCCTGTTTCTAACACCGCTGCTTGGAGACAGAACAGGGTTTTTGTCAGCTCTGGTTCGCTGACCCTGATGCAAGCAGTCAGCTATAAGTCGCTGGCTGCTGTCAGCTGATTCACTGTGCTGCATCTTTAGCCAAAAGCAATGTTTAAATGAGTTCATTGAATCAAGCATGGCAGTTGGCCTACAAGTAAATAGAAAAAAAGCCTGCTGCTAGCTAAAACCCTTTTTACCCATTAGGGCAACGAAGATACCAGCATTTGATCTTCAAGCTGAAAACAGGCCATGCCCCTCTCAACAAACATCTGAATAGATTAGAACCACTATGTGAACCAAACTGCAGATTCTGCCATGACCGCAAGGAGTCAGTCGAGGAGCTCCTGACTTTGTGCCCAATGCTGGCTGATCTGCGGAACTTGCTGTTACCACCACATCCCACCATACTCAACACGCTCTACACAACACTACAACAATTGAGGAGGACGTCTGCTTTTGTTCAGAATACATTGGGCTGTCAAGAGCTCACAGCTAAAGGGATTATATCGTCATTAATGAGACGGCGTGACCTAGTGGTTAAGTGGCACGGCTCACAATCTGAAGGTGCTGGGTTCGATCCTCATCACAGCACCGACCGTTACCCCGGGGAAGCAAACCCTTAGAAAATGCAGGAGGAAGCAGACCCTTACATAAGATGCATACTGAAGTCGGATGCAATGGGCCAACAGACTCAAAATAAAAACCACAGTGCAATGCACACCCGCATTGGGGAATAGATAAATAAGGCGAACGCAAAAAAAAAAATATCATCATTATATCATCATCATCACCCATAAGGGCAACTGGGGATATGAGATTATCCAATTGAAAGTGAATTTGTACATTTACCTGGACCAATAAATCAACATGAGCAGCTTTAATCGCATCAAACTCATACAGCATCAAATATGAAACATCACTGCAAAAACTCACACCTTTAACAATATGCTTATTCCAGCTGTGGTATATGGCTTCAAGATATGAAACTACATACAGTAGATAACTTTCAGTTACCAAAGGGCTAAAATAATGAAGAACATCACCATCCTCTATAAATCCACACCTGCAAAATCATGTGCCGAACCTCGTACATTGATGCCATAGCTGTACATGCAGTAACTCAGATTCTTATGAGCCAAAACACAACTAAAAGGAAAACGGTAATTCTAACAGACTCTAGGAGTGTACTCCAAGCCATCTCAATTGCCAAACACGATAGACCCTCACATGAAATAAAATACAACATTGGATTGCTGTCCCAAAAAAACAGATCTAGTCCTACAGTGGATTCCAGCCCAATGTGGAATTCTTGGAAATGAGACTGCAGATGAGTTTGTAAAAGCCGCAAGTGGCGGCACACAAACTCGCCATCCACAGATCTATGAGGATGGAATGGAGAGACAAGTACAAAGAATACAAGTCAGAAAATGACAATATAGACAAACTTGGCAGAGATAGACAGACAAAAATCTTCAGACTCAGAACGGGACACTGCAAACTCAAGGCCCACCTCCACAGAATGGGTATCTAAGACACCACCACATGCAATTGTAGAGCACTCAAGCAAACACCAGAACATATCCTGCAGGACTGCTCTACGTATAGAGACAAAAGAGAGGCAGTCTGGCTCGGGGGGAGTGACATGTTGGAAAAGCTGTTAGGGACCTGCGGCAAATACCTGAAACGTACAGTCTCTTTCATGAACCTCACCGAACTAGAAGCAAAGCGTCAGTTGATCAAAGAAGAAGAAGTAGATGCCATAGATACTGCACTGTTAAGGAAGTACAGATGGACAGGGATGCAGTATGCATGCTTGAAATAGATGGACACATAAAGTGATGGTCTCGTGGCTCTACAACTATTCTGGTTGCCCACCAATGGGATGGAGACATGTAATGAGTAAAATCCATGATCCACCATGATACCACAGGAAAAAGGACCGAAATAAATGGACTCAGCTTTAGGTTACCTTTCATCAGGCACAAAATATGTCTGAACACCAGGATGGGATCAAGATGCTGAGCAGCGCAAGAGCTGCAGTGGTCAGCGACCCATAGCTGACTGCTAAGGAGAAGGGATCGAAGAGGGAATGCTAACCCGGTACTCAAAAAATGCTTGCTGAAGTCGGATGTGTTGGACCGAAAGGTGCAAATATCGCAGCCAAGTTGTAAACTACGACACAACGCATTCCGTTCTCTGGACTACATTCTGCTGCTTAAGCCCTTTCAGGGTGTGGTAGTGGATGATTAAGAACGAACGAAGAAGAAGAAGAAGAACACCAGGATTACAGATTACATACAGAATACCTATTTAATGGAAAAAACGTGATTAAAAGATGTAAAATTGATTTGTGGATATCTCAATAGACTTTTTTGTAAACCCCAGATTTGAAACAACTGGCTTACACTTATGACATTTTCAGGGACATAAAACAAAGTTATATGTGTTATATAAATGAATGTAACTATGTTATCACTGTCCACAGTTCCCAAATAACTGCATGAAGTATGAAGCCTCAAGCTAGATACATACAGGTATCAATATGGAATCTGATGGTTTGCTTTGCGTTGGTCTACTTAATACTGGTGTGGTTTGGATATAGGTATATAGAAAGGAGCATTACACATATGCATAGTATGGGTCAAGTCTTCCATCCAAGAATCAGTCAGGTACGTTGGAATGAATGATTACAGCACGACTAGCAATTATCGTATAGTTGAACTATTGACCATGGTATTAAAAGTGTGTGCTCTCGCCATGGTGTCTTATGTTGTCCTTTATTTCTTGGAGTATTGGTTTTATGGTGCTATAAGTCACTCACAGAGCAATGGAGCGACAGGTACTAACAATTTTAATAAGCGATACGATCAAAAACTAAGAAATTCAACATTAAACTTTGTTTTGGGACATTGTGGAAGCAGCAATATTATGCAAACATCACTGAGCTGGACATGTGGGATGCATGCCTGACACGTAGATGGACATGTAGAACATCATTTTTTTGGCCATTTGCATGTACACTTCCACGGGGACACCCACCTATGCGTTTTTGAGATGGACTGACCTAAGACCTAGGCCCACATTGGTACAGTGGTGCAAAGGATCAGGACGCATACAGAATATTGTTGGCTCCCTCGCATACGGCATATTTTCCGGACTGGCTCAGAGGATAATGTTAAAATGTGATCCATTGAGATGTCAGAATCAAACAGTTGGTCATTGATTGAGTTCAGTATGTCCCCCTATATCCATTGCTTATGTCCTCATTATGGAGACTTTCAGAGCCAGCATACCAGGTCTTTCATTTGCTGAACCCCAACATGGCTAGAACAGTGGATCATACAAGTCCCTGAAGGTTTGAGGTCACTATGTTGATTTTTCATTCTTGTAATAGCCATCCCATATAACTAATCCATCTCATAAGAACTTCCCAAAGTAGGGACAGAGAGCCTTATGAATAGTGAAAGTATTGTTGTTACAGATCCAGCAGCATTTGTGCTCTCGCCATTTAGCCCAGTGTCATGTAATGGTATCTGCATGTGTTTGTTAGTTGTTGTTTAGTGCCATATAAAGTATTCCATTTATCCGGCCTTAGAGGAAGAAGCGTTTTCAAAACATCATTGAGCACCTGGCACTCAAAAAGATGACTGTCAGCAGTTTTGTATGGGTGTGTACACATCTGGCACTTTTGAGTGTGTTGTGGTTGGATTCTATTCACAAGCTTGTTAAGTGGGATGTATTGGGTTCTTAACCAGAAAAAAATAGTGCTCTGGTCTCTACTTGTGAGTTTATTGATGCTATCAATTGGGTTAGTGTTTATAAAGCTCCTTTCCTGCATTTGTCATGTCCAGTCAGGTTTCTTTGTTTGCTGTCTGAGAAGTGTTTTTGGATGTTTGTAAAGTTGTGGCTGCGTGTATCTATTCTTGTCAGTGAAAGTATTAACCCAGTGTTATTGATAGTTTCTACAAGGTATGTTCAAATGAAACCAGACCTAACTGCGGGACTAACTACACCAAGTGAACATATGCACGATGCACATGATGATGTCACTTCTGGTGTAAACAGCACATACCAACCGTCAAGTTTGCAAAATTTCATTATCCTCCGACTCATAGTTTCCTCAGTAGACTGTTGAAAACATGGCGGGTGTGATGCGGAATCTGTCCAGAGTTGATTAGCGAGCGATGATTCGATTTCCAACATCTGAAGGATGTCGACCAGTTGACATTCATCGCAGAATGTAGGCAGTGTATGGTGACAAAGGTGTGGCGAATGTAAGCTTCGGCAACGGTCCGCCCGAAATGCTGCATCAATTTTGGCGATGGCATCTTCTGACACAACAATATATGCCTGACCTCGTCTCGGAAGATCTTTCGTTAACTCATGTCCTTCTTTAAAAATCCGTGTCCAGTTCTTCACTGTTGTCTTCTACACACTTTTGTTGCCATACACTGCCTGCATTCTGCAATGAGTGTCAACTGGTCGACATCCTTCAGTTGTTAGAAACCGAATCACTGCTCGCATATCAACTCTGGACGGATTCTGTATCACACCCGCCATGTTTTCAACAGTCTACTGAGGAAACTATGAGTCGGATGATAATGAAATTTTTTTAACTTGACGGATGGTATGTGCTGCTTACATCAGAAGTGACGTCATCATGTCCATCATATGTATGTTCACTTGGTGCAATTAAATCCGGTTTAATTTAAACACGCCTCATATTATTTTTATTAGCAATGTAACAACATTACCATTTTCTTGAACACCATATAGAAATGAACAGCAACTGAAAAATATCCACATTATCATCATATGTCATTGGGATGAAGGTCAAGAGCCTTAGCTCTGATGTATTTATAAAACAACAAATGCAGCAGTTCAAACTCATCATGGACCAAATCATCTGATGATGTCTCTGTCATGAGATTTTTAAATCCTGAATTTATTACTAGAATTCTGTGTTTTACAGAGAGGAGAATAAACAGACTACCACACGTATGGCATGTCATAAGTGGCAATGAACTACTATCTATTCTATCTAGGGTAGAAGAGTTTCCAACTCATGGGTATTGCACTCCCTCCTGTACCCACAGGCTAAAAGTCAGCCGGATGTGAAGCGTTTTTTGTTTTAAGAATACAGTAGAAACAAGAATGATCTATCTTCAGTCAACTTATGGCGTTAGATGTCGTGGGGAGGTGTGACCTCCTTTGTTTCATATTTTTTGGCAGGTGAAAATTCACTTGTGACTTGCCATCTGTTAGCCCCTGGAATATATGATAACCAATTCTTTTAGACTGGTAGAGGCAGAAGCGTAAATTAGAGTAAGGCAGACCCGCAGCTTGTCAGGCGCCATCTAAACCACTTCGCTAACCACATAACCAACTACTATGGTATTTTTAACATGCGCACCACATGGGTGTCTGATC
Organism: Ariolimax columbianus; assembly: GCA_036924085.1. Taxonomy (NCBI): domain Eukaryota; kingdom Metazoa; phylum Mollusca; class Gastropoda; order Stylommatophora; family Arionidae; genus Ariolimax; species Ariolimax columbianus. The sequence goes on along the minus strand of JAVGWX010000007.1, from coordinate 33,480,306 downwards.
TCACTGTGCAGAGATCAGGGGAAATGTTTACCGGATGATCCACGTGAAAAAATCCCGGTCTCCACTGTGATTTGAACCCACGACCTCTAGCGCCCGAGACGAACACCATACCTCGAGACAACTGGGTTTCCCCAACAAGAATGATACAAGAATAAAATGTACTTATGTAGTGATCGATGAAGATGGAAAGCAAGTTTAGGTAGCAGTGAAAAATGCAGATGCTATGTTAGGTATGATAAAAAAATGTTAAGTATAGGCGCAGGGAAGTGATTGTCAAACTGTATAAAGCATTAGTTAGACCTAGATTGGAGTACTGTGTACAGGTGTGGAGTCTTTATTGTAGAAGGGGTATAAACTTGCTGGAAAGGATACAATGAAGAGAGTCAAAGCTGATAGTGGGATTCCAGAATTACAGTTAGGAAAGACTCAGAAACACCGGCCTTCAGTGTCTAGAAAAGAGAAGAATTTGAAGTGACTTAATACGGGTTAATAAGATAATCAAAGGAAAGGATAGATTAGATTATAACAAGTTTTTCCAAATGCAACCACTTACAACAGCAAGAGGCAAGAGGGCAAAGCTACAAATTAACTAAAGAAAGGTCCAGATTAGATATTTGAAAATATTTTTTCAACCAGAGAGTGGTGAATGCTTGGAATGCATTGCCACAGGAAGTAGTGGATGCAATGACAATTAATGTATTTAAGAATAGATTGAATGTGCATAGCTTTTAGAGCAAGGAAATGTAAATGAAACTGGTTGTTTACAGACTCTGCAGAGTCTTCTAAACTAGTATAAAGAAGTTGAGAAAATCATTTTAACATTTAATTTTCTCTCTCTGGGTTTGGGTATGCTAGAATAACATTAGATGATATATCACTTGTTTCTTTACAGGATAAAGGCTTTCAGCTCTACAGAAATGAATGCCCAGAAGTCCATGGCCCACATCATATTTCAGATCACTCGAAAGCCAAACAAGTCATATCTTTGAAGTCTGGAATGTGCTCTGTGCGGCCAGACCCATTGAGATCTGACATAGAGGTAGAATATGTGCTAGTCCTTGCATTAACTTAATGTCTGTCTAATATAGTTCTGACTGTGCATGAACTGATCTATATGATGGAAATTTATGTCAAGTCTGTCTAATATAAATCTGTATCTAGTTTCTCATGAAAGTATGTTGATATTAATTTTATTTTCAGCTGAAAGCCCGCGGTAAATCAATGTAAAGTTTCTCAAAGAAGTCTGCCTGTAATTAAAATGTGCCTTGCTACTTATAGAATAGTATAGGATGTGAATCTATGTTCAGTTGGTCGTGGAAGTCTACCTGATGTGAATCTATGTTCAGTTGGTTGTGGAAGTCTCATCATCATCTGGTTGATCAGTCCTGAGACTGGTTGTAAGGTTGTCTGAGTATGTCTATCAATTGGACCCTATCCTCTGGTTTATCAGTCCAGAGACTGGTTGTAAGGTTGTCTGAGACTGGTTGTAAGGTTGTCTGAGTGTGTTTCTCCATTTGACCCTATCCTCTGGTTGGTCAGTTTGTAGACTGGTTGTAAGGTTGTCTGAGTATGTCTCTCCATTTGACCAGAGTCCTCTCTACCCTTAAATACTGCCCTCTAGTATCTTCTGAAGAAGACTTTCATGTCTCATATTGTGACCCAGCCAACTCATCCAACATTTTTGTATCATATGCAAAATTTGTCTTTGTGCGCCCATATCAGTGAGTACATTGTCATTGGATCTTCTTTAAGTCCAACTCACTCTTTCCATTCTACGGTAACACCACATTTAAGATACCTCCAAGCTCTTTTCATCCTTCTTTGCCAAAGTCCATGTTTCAGCTCCATACAGTGCAATTAACAAACACTTTGTCCATGCTATTAATTTTTTCAAGCAGTATTCTTAACGTTGCTACTGAACCTCCTACTATCGCTTGGTGGTCGGCAAATTTTATGGCATTAATAGTCATAACTTTGACACCCCTATTACAACTCTGCATAACCTTGTCCGCCATCATCTCAGAATATGCGTTATAGAGACTCGAGGAAAGCAAGCAGCCCTGTTACACCACATGTCTAATGGAAACTAGATCAGTGAGACCTTCTGTAATTGAAATAATTGCCTCTTGTCTTAGAGCAGTTAGATTGCACTGAGACCCCTGTCTCAGAAGGGTTAGATCTCACAGAGACCCCTGTCTAAGAGGGTTTAGATCCTACTGAAACCCCTGTCTTAGAGGGGTTAGAACCTACTGAGACCCCTATCAAAGGGGTTAGATCCTACTGAGACCCTTGTGAGAGGTGTTAGATCTCACTGAGATCTCTGTCTTAGAGGGGCTAGATCCCACTGAGACCCCTGTCTTAGAGGGGTTAGATCCTTCTGAGACCCCTATCAAACGGGTTAAATCCTACTGAAACGCCTGTCTTAGATCGGTTAGATCTTACTGAGACCTTTCTTAGAGTGGTTAGATCCTACTGAGACCTGTCTTAGATTGGTTAGATCCTACTGAGACCTGTCTTAGATTGGTTAGATCTTACTGAGACATGTCTTAGAGTGGTTAGATCCTACTGAGACCCCTATCAAACGGGTTAAATCCTACTGAGACCCCTGTCTTAGATCGGTTAGATCCTACTGAGACCTGTCTTAGAGTGGTTAAATCCTACTGAGACCCCTGTCTTATAGAGGTTAGATCCCACTGAGACCCCTGTTCTAGAGGGGTTAGATCACACTTTGAAACCCCTGTTCTAGAGGGGTTAGATTATGAAACAAGAATGCTTTTCACATTAGAATCAGGAAACATTTCACCTCACCGGCTTTATATTCTGTATCATAGATGGAGAAAGAGTGGGCATCAATCAGTGTGGGATACCCCCAGTATGTGTACACTGTAAGTGGATGGATTCAAGTGATTGATGTTCCCAACTACAGCGCCAAGCCGCTTCGTGTCTTCATTATACCTCATTCACATCAAGATCCAGGTATGAGTCACGTGGCCATTTTGTTATGAATTTACTAATATATCAGAAGAATAGAGAAGACACTAAATATTCAGGTGAAAAGAAGGTAAACTAGAAAAGGTAAAGGTAAATCTCATAGGGATGAAGATAACTTCATGTACTAAGTCGCAGGCTATATGAGGTGGGGTGACGAGTTCCCTTCTTTGCTGTTTATACCTTTCCTAACTTATACGTCAGGTACTCATTTACAGCTGGGTCGACTGGAGGAGCGGTTGTACCAAGAATGAACTATGACCTGATTTTTTTCTGTCCGTCAGTGATTTCGAACTCTGGCATGCTATAATCCCAGTCATAGCAAACCAGCTCGCTGTCTACTAGGATACATGTTCCACAGGTAATATAATTCAAATACTTGGGTAGCGTGTTCACACAAAATGAACGGATGGACAGAGAGGGGGAATCGAGAAAGCAAATGCAGTTTCATATCAGTTCTCACCATTATTAAGACACAAACACATTCCAGTGGAGACAAAGAGATAGTTGATTAATAGTATTTCCATAGCAACTCTCTGCTGACAGTGTCAGACATGAACTCTTGTCAAGACGCAGGTTGGAAAAATAATGGTATGAGAAATGAGGTGTTTGAAAAAAGCTGTTGGAGTCACAAGGCTGGGCAGAATACGAATCGAAGAAATCAGAGGCTGGGTTCAACACTATGCATGGAATACATGTAAAGACACAGAATAAAATGTTACCAACTGTAAAGATCTACATCGCCAGACTAGAGGGTTGCAGAGCAAGAGGGAGACCAAGAAAAAAGTTGATAGACAGTGTAAGTTGCTGCCGAAGTTGAGAACAGACCAATGCACCAAATTTACGGACAAAAATTGCAGAAAACTAGACTAGAGAAAGTCTAGACAGAGTTTCCTACAAACAACACAACCTCTTCAGGGCGGCTCCAGAGAGCGTCACATCGAAAAATGACACGATAAACTACAGACCCCATGGAGAAATCTGCAGGAGGAGGCTGTGCCAGGAGCATATCTACCATATCCAATTTGGAGAACCTTATATAGACTTCTTTCTGAGGTCACCTTATGCAGAAGAAACAGAATGAAAGCAACATCCACAACACATAGCAAACCATCCTGCGATGTCTGCCAACACAAGTGAATAGAAGATGATGATCAGCCTGTCTGGTACTGGCAATCCTCGGACTTAACAAGTTCAGTTCTATGTCAGGTGTTGTAACTTGTAGCAATTACTTTTTCACTTACTGACTGATGTACTGCACTTCACATTATCGCATTATCCTCGACGTCAGTCCAGCAAGTATGCCTTTGTGAGGAAGCAAGTAATATTCTGCGTGTCACTTGATCTTTTGTAGTGCTCTACCGATGCAGGAAAAGGACTTTGGTCAGTCCATTCCGCCATCACATAGATGGGCGACACCATGGACGTGTACAGACATTGGACCATCAAAACATTGTTCTGCTTGTCCATCTGTTGTCACGCATGCGTGCTATATACCCAGCCCAGTGATGTTTGCGTGAAATTGCCAACGTATCGAAACAAAGTTTGATGTAGAATTTATTCATTTTGGATCTCATCCCTTATCACAATCGTTAGTGCCCATTGTTCCATTGCTCTCTGGGTGACTTGAAGCTTCTCAGCATCTGTTTTGCACATTCCACACTTTGCATCAGTAAATCATTGCTGAAATGATAATGGAGTTAAGAGTGTTTGCTCTTGCCGTGGTGTCTTTCATCTCTTGGAGTATTGGCTTAATGGAGTTGAAGCAATGCCAAGCTGTTTTTTATCATCTAGGGATTTTATAGTCAATTTTGTGAGTGATATTTATCTCTTGGTCTAGGTTATTGCTGTTGAATGCCCACAATGAGTAACTTTAAAGAGATTCCTACTGGCAGGCTGTGATGAGAGCAACGTTCTGCAAAGGACATGTTACGTGATGATGATAATGAATGTACATCCCAGGCACCCTATACAATGGAGGAGAGAATGGAACTACTGAACCTTTCTGTGCATGTAATAAAATGAAGGTTGTGCATAGAGATTGCAATGTAAAACAAAGAGGGCCGAAGATGCAGCAGTGAATGAGCTGACAGCAGCCAGCAACTCATAGCTGACTATTTGTGTCAGAGTTATCCAAGTATAGCTGACGAAGACCCTATTCCACTTCTAAGTGGCTGACCTGGAAATAGACAGTACTAGTGTAGTCGGGCCAGGAGAATAGGGATCGAGGAGGAAAGGCAAACCTGGTCCCAAAAATGGAATGCTGAAGCTGGATGTGTCAGTCACAAATATCACCTATTTGCCAGAGAAGTATGACACAACATCATGTCTTTTTTGGGACGAACGCCGGAAAGAAAGAAAGAAATGTAATACCAAGAATTCAACAAAAGCACATAAATGCATTGATGCAGACTTTCTTCAAAGAGACCAACTGTAGTTGTGACCCCATTCAGCTGCTGGTGTGAAGATGATGTCATTTATAGGCAAATTGTGAATACTTTGACATGGTGAGCTGTAGTTTTCTGTCCAGGCCAGATGCGCATCTGAAGTAGCCGTCATCCCATTACAACCCAGAATATCAGCAACATTTCATATACATTTGGTTCTTGGCCTGCCACGGTTGCGAAAACCTGATTACTGTGCATTGTACAGAGCCGGTTGATTTGATGGAGCTCTATCACAGATGGTAAAGGGGTCTGCTCTATTCTATTGCACTCTACACTTACTCTAAACAAATTCAAGTAACAATAAATATAAACACAATAGAACAGATTATTTAATCAAGAAACACTGTCAACTATAAACTCTCTAAAAACTTAAATTCTTTCTCTTACCATTTATACGTCACGATACCCTGTTCTCCTAATCTGGTCTGCTGCAATGAAACTTAGTTATGGATTGCCGCTGATGGTAAAGTTCATAGGTTCTGAACACAGGTGTGACATCTGTGATCTTGTTCCTCTTTGTCGACGGTAGATCAAAGTGGTCTCAATGTGGTCAGGATAGACTGCATGAAATATGATCCATGGGATCATTACATAACTGCCTCTAGCTGCGACTGACGACTTACATTCACGTGATCAAGGTGATGTCGACGTGATCAGTGTGACTGTGTCAATATGATGAATGGGATGATTGGAAGACTGCCTCTATAAGCTACTGACGGCTTGTAATTATGACCACTACATAATATTAGGGTAGTTACTTGCTTTCTGCGTGTCTATCTCAACTGCCTCTCTTTGTTACCTAAATATCAACTCAAATCTGCCTCAACTGCAATTCTTCGTCGCCTGTCCTCCACTGAGCATCTCTTTCCAAAGCACCTTTGTCTTTGAAGTGAAGTGTTCTCTCTCTGTCTCTGAAGTGAAGTGTTCTCTCTCTGTCTCTGAAGTGAAGTGTTCTCTCTCTGTCTCTGAAGTGAAGTGTTCTCTCTCCGCCGCCTACACTCCACTGAGCGTCTCTTTCGAATGTCTTCTCCAGTAATGATCCTAAGTCGAATGCTCTCCACGGCCTGGCTCATGTAATCTCTTCTCAAGTAAACATCCTCACGTCTCTCTATGCCGGGATGTAAATTCGATCTCCTCCCAGATCACGTGATTTCCAAAACCGTTTTTGTCCGTTTGCTTGCCATTATTCCCCATCCTATTCGCATGGTTGCCATATGATGCGGGTTTGTCGGCGGCAACAAGTCTACATGTCACCCACCACTTATCGTTCCAGGAGTAAACACATGGTCTGAAACTTACGTCAGGTTGCGTCGTGGTTTGATTTGGTTGCTCAAATTCTGGTTGGACAGAGTTCAGCTGCACTGACTCAAATCCCACGAAGAAGAAAGAAAGAAATGATTGTCTAAGCTCCTACCTATATATTATCTCTAAAGCTAAGATCTTACAGCATTATAAGTGCACAGGGGTTGTTGTTTCGAAGCCCAAAATGAGTAGGTTTACCTATTTGTACTCTCTGAAAAGGACGTTAAGTGGCGGGTTGCAGTAGCTTTCCTCACATCCCGAGCATGCTGATGAAGGTGGACCGAGGTCCTTCAGGGGGTAGTGCTATGCTTGGCTTAATCTGCATGTTGCTTACTACTACGTGGATCATGTCGATCTCTCACCTCATTAGCCATGCTGCCATGAAAACAGCCCGTTTCCAGGGAGGGCTACGAGGAAGCCGAGGTGAGTGTCTTGACCAGTATATTTTGCCTGACAAGATGTTAGTCTTCCTTCCCTGTACACTGGGGTAGTTGGTCAAGTTACATTCTCATTTGGCAACTGAACCACTTAATTGTTTTTCCTATAAATTTATTCAGTACAGGGTCTCGCTCCACTACATTCCGCATTCTGTCTCTTCCATGTATGATTTTAGGGGATGGTATTCCGGAAGCATCTCATCTCACATATCGTGATTTTTCTCTCTAGAGATTTTGAGTTTATGTTTGGCACTGCTAAAAAAGTGTTGGCATGAATATACTGTTGATCAATCTGTTAATTCAATCTGATCTTACTATGTTTAATTTAAATATGGCATCAATAATGCATATTTTACTGTTAACAAAATATTTTTTGGATTGTTTGCAGGATGGAAGAATACGTTTGATAGCTATTTTAACAGCTACACAAAATATATGTTTGACTATATGATCCATTATCTGGGGAGCAACCCCACGTGGAAGTTCATATGGCCAGAGATTTCAAACTTGGAGAAGTGGTTCAGTTCTGCTGGGAATAATCAAGAGCAGCTGAAAAGGTAAGCCCTCTAGTGGTAACAATAATAGGGCCACTGTAACCTACCAGACTTTTATTGCAGAATTCACAAGTGAAAGTAAAGATCCCATTTACATACCTGTGTGGTATATTGGAAATGTGATGTTAAACTGATATTATCTTGATCGACGACACACTATAGTTGATGGGGTCACCATTACACAAGATACCTTTACTTCTCAGATTGTTCTGATACCAAAATATTTTGAGCTGGGTCAACTCCGGAACCTTTTTTTTTTAAATTTTTGCAATCAGAAATTAATCCAGTTCTGGCTGGGGATTGAACCCAGATCGCTCGGTTAGAATCCATGCACTAACCACTGCGCTAGCTCAGCTCCACTCATACTTGAGTAATTAATTTAATTGTAGAAACCATTTCTTTGATAGCAGGTTACAGTGGCTCTAACATCCTGAAGTGAATTTGAGAAAGTGGACTGAGGTCCTTCTGACTGTAGTGCAATGCATGGCTCATCAGTAAGCTCACCACTATAAGGATTATAATGTCGATCCCCACCTCACTGCCAGACTGTTTTGACACAGCTTGCTTCCAGAGAGCATGGTTGCAGATGAGAGGAGGAGGTCTGGATCAGTATGTTTCACCTGACTGATTGCTTTTTACATCTGCCCAGCATGTTGTACAAGGTGACTATAGAGGGCTGTGCATGAGTCTAGTAACTTCATCATATAAAACACCACGGAGATCCTACATAGAGTTGGGGACGGCGTGGGCTAGTGGTTAAGTGACACGGCTCACAAGCCAAAGGTGCTGATTTCGATCCCTATCATAGCACCGGCCGTTACCCCGGGGAAGCAAACTCTTAGAAAATGCAGGAAGAGGCAGACTTTTACATAAAATGCATGCCGAAGTCTGATGATCTGGATCGACAGGTGCAAAATAAAAACACAGCAACTCACATCACCTTGGGGGAATAAAGAAATATTGCAAAACGCACCAAAAACAACAAACAAAAAAATTCAAAAGGATGGTGCAGACTAAATGAAGTCGGGGGCTTGTTGATGCCTTGAAATATGACTTCAGAAGCCATAGTCACTGACTGATTTATTAGTCTCCGATTAACGATCCAGGATATCATCATCATCATCAAAACCCTTCAACCCCATGCAGAGCATAGTTCTCAAGAAATAATCGATGTGAGCTTCTATCAGCTGCCAGCCACTCCAACTGTGTTCATGGCCTGGCAGTACTCTTTCTTCTTTCTGTCTCCAGCTGTGTTGAGGACTACCTCTCTTTCTCTTTCCCACTGAGTTCCAGTGCAAACACTGTTGAGTAATCAGTACTAGTATCATTGCTTAAGGCTTGACATATCCATCCACATCATCTCTTTACCTCTTACGACAGTTGGTTGGACATTTAGTTGACATTTGTGATCTTATGGCTTGGCTTCATTCGTTCTCAATCTCTCGCTACCAAACCCTAAAATGGCTTAAGTAGCAGAATGTAGTCCAGAGAACGGAATGCGTTGTGTAATAGTTTACAGCTTGACTGCGATATTTGCACCTTCTGGTCCAACACATCTGACTTTAGCAAGCATTTTTGAGTACCGGGTTAGCATTCCCTCTTCGATCCCTTCTCCTTAGCCAGTCTGCCCTGCTGCAGCCAGTTATCCAGGATCACCGCATGGAGGTGTAGAAGGGTCTTGGCAGCACTGGTTCGCTGGCCCTGATGCTAGCAGTCTGCTATGGGTCACTGACCACTGCAGCTCAATCGCTGCTCAGCATCTTTGATCTTATCATACCACTTCAAATTCAAAATTCTACACAGGCTCACAAATACCTGCACACTCCTTTGTTGTCTGCCACAGCTTTTAACTGTAGAGCAAAACCGATTTGACTTTTGAGATCTAAGATGATCCTTATAGTAAAATCAATTCAAAAGTAGAAACTGGAAAGTTTAACATTGGCACCAAACTATGAAACTTTTATTCTGCTCTTTATAATTTTTGAATGAAAACATAGTCTAGTGGTAGAGCACTCACTTTTCATGACAAAGGTATAGGGTTCAACGCCTGTTACTGATTGGTCTCGAGGTAAGACATCAGCTTCGGGTGGTGGAGACCGAGATTTTTTCACTTAGACTTTCTGGTATTTCTCTGGATCTCTGGATAGTAGAGATCGGACACCCATGTGCACTGTTGTGCACGTTAAAAATCTCGGCAGTTGCAAATCAAAAAGAGTTGCCTTAACGACCGCTACTTGAACAAAATTCAAAACTATGTTAAAAATATACCCAATCTATTACGGGATCCTCACCAGTGCTGTAGAGTTCGTGCATTGTGGCTGAGATTCTCAAAAAAATATGGAGAAGAACAGAGCACTTATGGGTGAAACCTTATGCAATGACGTTGATTCGGCGAATAAACTAAACTCCAGTTACCATCACACTCCAGCTGACCCAGCTGTAAATGGGTACCTGACTTATGGTTCAGAAAGGAAACGCAGCGAGGAAGAGAAATGGCCAACCAACATCAAATAAGCTGTATTTTAGCACACTGAAGTCTCTAACATTTCAATTCCGACCATCGGTTATGGGTGCTAAAGGACACCCTTGACCTATACTTCATCTTGAGTAATCTATATTGTAAATTGTGTGAAGGTGTACTAGGGAATATCTTGTTTCATTTTCCCACTGGATACAGTTTAATTCATATATATTATGTCTGCCAAAGTAGATAAAGGCTCATGTTTCATTTATCATGCATTAGATATGGAATAACTTCCTGCTTCACCCTACACCTAATAATCTTGCTGCAGATAATGTTTGGTTCAGGCTGCAGACCTTCACCAACAGATGTCGCCGTAGCATACTTCATATACTGTTAACTTAACTTAACTTAACATCTTTATACTGGTTTAGAAGACCCTGCAGAGTCTGTATACAACCAGTTACATTTACATCACCTTGCTCTAAAAGCTATGCGCATCCAGTTTATTCTTAAATGCATTAACTGTCCCTGCCTCCACTACCTCCCCTGGCAATGCATTCCAAGCAGACACCACTCTCTGACTAAAAAAATATTTCCTAATATCTAACCTGGACCTCTCTTTAGTCAGCTTGTAGCTATGCCCTCGTGTTATTATAGGTGGCTGTATTTTAAAAAACTTGTTATAGTCTAATTTATCCATTCCTCTGATCATCTTATAAACCTGTATTAAGTCACCACGAATTCTTCTCTCTTCGAGACACTGTAGGCCGGTTTTTCTGAGTCGTTCCTCATAACTGTAATTCTGGAATCTATCATCTTTGTCGCTCTTTTTTGTATTTTTTCTAGCATGTTTATGTCCCCTCTATGATAAGGACTCCACACCTGTACACAGTACTCCAATCTAGGTCTAACTAAAGCTTTATACAGTTTGACGATCACTTCCTTGCTCCTATGTTTAATATTTCTTTTTATCATACCTAACATTGCATTTAACCTTTTTCACTGCTACCTGAACTTGCTCACTCACCTTTACCTGTTATCCTGGTGTTCATTCAGGCACATTATGAGCCCATTGCTAGATAGCCAAATTGTTGTCATAACTCATGTCTGTCTTTTGCCTTTAAGTAATACAATATTTTTATTGCAGGTCATTTCTCTATTTCATTGGTGGACGATTATAGGTGTAGGGCCACCATGACGTCACTTTACGTGTACATCTATTGTCAGGCATGCATACTACGTGGCCTGCCCACCTGTACTTTCTTAGCAACACCAGATCTACGTCATCATTGAAGCAAGTTTGACTCCTGATTGCGTATGTCGTCTCGTAGGGAAACTGACAGTGTTCTATGCTCCAATGCTCGTTGAGTAGCTTGGAGCTGCACCATGTCACTTGTTCGTAGGCTCACACCTCGCAGCCATATACTGACATAAACAGGCTGTTGAAGGTTTAGGCTCTCGCTTTATTGTTTTTCATCTGTTGACGTACTGTCTTGATGCTGTTGAAGCTGAACTACACTGCAGCTAACCTTTGTGAGATCTCTTTATGCAAGTCGTGGGAGTTCGTAATTTCTTGGCCCAAGTAGTTGTACGAATTAACGTTTTTGACAGAATCTGTTCCAATTCGTATTTCCTCGCAGGGACAGAAACTGACCAGCATGCATTGTGTCTTTAGTCTGTTTATTTTTAGACCAACTGCCTTGCTTGCGTTGTTGAGCTCATTTAGACATTGCTCAGCTTCTTTGATGATGTGGCTGATGATGACTATGTCATCCGCAAGCTGGAGGTGGTTGAGCTTTTCTCTGTCAATGGTAATACCACTATCATTCCAATTTAGTGTGCGGAAGACTTCCTCAAGAGCTGCCACGAAATGTTTTGGAGAGATTGTATCACTCTGTCGTATGCCACGCTCAATTTGTATGTTAGTTGTCGAGTAAAAAAGGGTGATATTTGTAGAGTAGCCCTCGTTTATATCTACTATAAGCCGCGCATATTGTTCTTCAATATCTTGATTTCATAGGGTATTTGTGACTGCATTCACTTCAATGCTATTGTAGGCTTATTCATAGTCCACGAACACTAGACATAGGGGCATACTCACTTCCCTTGCCCTCTCCATTAGGTGATGGAGTGTGTGGAGGTTGTCATATTAGATGTAATAATGAACGCAGATCTCTGGTAAAGATTACAACAAAATGCAACCAATGCAAGTGCAGGTTGGGCAGAGAAATTGGAGATGAATAAGGAAGAAATCACTTTATGGTGGCACTATTTCTACTATGCCAATTGTCAGGACAGATAGGACTTCAAGTAAAGACAAAAATCATGGCCTTCACAACTACAACAGCTTATATCAAGCAAGAGGAGAAATCTCTACAAAATGTCCAACGCTGCACATGCCTGGGAAGCAAAATGACACAAAATGGAGATGCCATGAAAGAAATTTCCAGTAGAATTGCTTTAGCCTCGTCTGCTTTTAATCAGCTCACCAAAATCTGGAAATCAACGAATCTGAGCAAACATACCAAGCTCATCATAATATCAGTCCTGGCATATGGATGTGAAAGCTGGAAGACAACAAAAGCGCTGGAAAACAAGCTCAATATCTTTGAAAATAAATGTTTAAGAAAATTATTTAATATACGCTGGGACCAATTCATAACTAATGGCTCGATAAGAACAGAGACAAACCAAATATACATGTCGACCATCATACAGAAAAAACGATGGACAAACATTGAACATGTCCTTAGAATGAACAACAGCTGTCTTCCATTGCAAGCACTCGAATGGATACCAAGGGATGTTCAGAAAAGAGGGAGACCCAAGGAAACTCAGAAGAACAATCTTCTGAGAGGGCTCAACTATAGGCCTCAGCACCATACAAAATCTATAAACAGTGGCGTCACACCGTTTCAACTGGAGATCATTTGTTTCTGCCTTATGTTGCGTATTTGACGCACAAAGAACATAGATAGATAGATTTCTACTTTGTTATCACCCAGTTCTCAGGTTGTTTTAGTTAATAAACAAAATTATAGATTGTGTTGGGAGAGAGGTAAGATGCTTGCCTTTAAAGAAACAAATGAACAGAAGCATGAAACAGTGTGTGTTTGAATCTCCTAAGTTTCAATTGTATCTAGTCTCAAGAGAAGCAAGATGAATACAGTCTTATTGGAGATGTACAATAAACTCTGAGGTCCCATGTACATACTGTGCATGTAAAAGAACCTTTGGGAGTTCAAATTGAAAAGAACACTCTGTTAGTTGCTGTCTGGTTAGCGTTTAGAGTAAGTGTCTCGACAATCTACCCAGTTGAAACAGGGTACCTAACCTTCGCTTAGGGATGGAAGTTAAGGCGGCAAAAAGGAAATTGGTCACTCGATATGAAAAAAAAGGTGAAACCAAGTACAATAAAGTCTCTAACACTTCATTCTCAATAGCAGTGTCTGCTACTGGACAAACTTTGCCTACTCCTTTTATTTTAATAGAAAAACATTTCAATTTCCATTTGAGGCTTTATCTTGAAACTTTGGGCTGGCTTGTTTATTTTCCTGGCTTTGGGCTGGCTTGTTTATTTTCCTGGCCATTGTTATTTGGCCCTCCACAACATCATTAAATTAATGCAGATTACTACTCTAGACTAATATATGTTTGTATGCAACCGCATTACAGTATTAGACTTTGTTGTGAAAAGTAAGATATGTACTTGCACATTCACTTTGTTTTGTATCTAGATTGATAGATAGAGACTGGTTAATACATTCACTTATTTGTGTCTAGATTGATAGACATAGACCAGTTAATACATTCACTTTGTTTGTCTCTAGATTGACAGACAGAACTCAGTTAATACATTCACTTTGTTTGTCTCTAGATTGATAAACATAGACCAGTTAATATATTCACTTGGTCTCTAAATTTATAGGCAGAGATCAGTTAATGCATTCACCTCGTTTTACTTTAGTTTGATAGACAGAAACGAGTTAATACATTCACTTTATTTGTTTCTAGATTGATAGACAGAGGCCAGTTGGAAATAGTTACAGGTGGATGGGTGATGTCAGATGAGGCTGTCACCCATTACACTTCCATGCTGGACCAACTGGTGGAAGGCCATCTCTGGATTCATGACAATCTAGGCAGGTGATAGCTCTCATTCTTAGATCGTTTTGAATATTCTTCTTCCTCTTCTTCTTAGTACACTTTCAGACATCAACTTGAATGTATCTAAAGAAAGCAGTGGTCAAATGGTCAGCCTGAGGATGTTGGTATCCCCATAGGGCTTGTCCAGGAATGGTATTGTGATGACTAGATATGCTATCTTTGTTCCTCGTATGTTGAACACATTTGTAGGAGATGCTCAGCAGTCATTTTGTCAGTGAGCTGTTTGTCCAATTCTAAGTTTGCTGAACAGATGGTATCTCAGTCTGGTGTGGCCTGTGAGGAGTCAAAGAGAGAAGTGCTATGACGATAACATCGGTTGCCGTCACCATTGACTTTATTTATTTGCCCTTTCACTCCAAATGAAACAGGGCCACCACAATGATGTTGTTGTTGTTGAAGGAATGTCCACAAAAGGTTGTTGTTGTTTAATGCCTACAATATGTAAGTTTACTCTTTTGAGCGCCATGAGAAGGACGTTAAGTAGCGAGTTGTAGTAGCTTTCCTCACATCCCGATCCTGCTGATGAAGGTGGACTGCGGTCCTCCAGGCGGTTGTGCTATGCTTCATCTGCATGGGGCTCACCACTACGGGGATCACATTGATTGATGCACATCTTGTCTGCCTTGAAAACAGCCTGTTTCCAAGGAACGCTACATGGAAGAGAGATTGTGGTCTTGGTCAGTGTATTGGCCCTGACGCGACGTCCTGGTCAGTATGTTGTCCCTGATCCTGACGCGACGTCCTGGTCAGTATGTTGTCCCTGATCCTGACGCGACGTCCTGGTCAGTATGTTGTCCCTGATCCTGACTCAACGTCCTGGTCAGTATGTTGTCCCTGATCCTGACGCAACATCCTGGTCAGTATGTTGTCCCTGATCCTGACGCGACATCCTGGTCAGTATGTTTTGCCTGCCTGAACTAGTCTCAGTTCCTTGCACGCACAAGGTAGATTTTATGTTTTTATGCATTTTATGTAAGGGTCTGCTTCTTCTTGTATTTTCTAAGGGTTTGCTTCCCCGGGGATCGAACCAAGCACCTTTGGATTGTGAGCTGTGTCACTTAACCACTAGTCCACGCCATCCCTCGAATGATGTTTAATGTCTCAAGCTAAGACTTCCTCCTCTTCTTCCTCTAATTTGTTGGAAATGAGTAATTCTCTAATTTATTGATATACAGAGTGAATATAAAAAAATGAGCCAATACAAATTCATCACACAAAGATTATTAATTGATGAAATTCATAAAGTTGTACCTAAGTAATCAAAAGATATTTTGACTATTTCTTTTTCTGTTCAAAGTTTCATTCTTTTGTTTATATTGGTTGATGTGCAGTTGCTCCTTTCTTTTAGTACAATTTATATTAGTGTTATGTGAAGTTGTTCATTTCCTTTAATATTTAATATTGTTTACGAGGTGTGTTCTTCTTCGTTCGTTCTCAATCTCCCACTGCCAAACCATGAAAGGGCTTAAGAAGCAGAATGTAGTCCAGAGAATGGAATGCGTTGTCGTAGTTTACAGCCCGGCTGCGATATTTGCACCTTTCGGTCCAACACATCCGACTTCAGCAAGCATTTTTTTAGTACCCGGTTAGCATTCCCTCTTTGATCCCTTCTCCTTAGCCAGTCTGCTCTGCTGCAGCCTGTTATCCAGGATCACCGCGTGGAGGTGTAGAAGGGTCTTGGCCGCTATGGTTCGCTGGTCCTGACGCTAGCAGTCAGCTATGGATCGCTGACCACTGCAGCTCATGTGCTGCTCAGCATCTTGATCCCCGAGGTGTGTTCAAAAAGTATCTGACCTTAATTTTTTTTCCTCTGAAACAAATAAATGGGAGTTTTCCTTCGGCAGGGAGGTATAGGAGAGCATCATGCCCATGGATGAATTTTTTTCCTACCTGCAGATTGCATCAGTCGCTGGCAGTCAGCCTTTCAGTGTTGAGTGTAGTGAGCACCCGTCGGATTTTCATTCACCATAAAAAGACAGAAAGAATTGAGCAGCGGTGTTGCATCAAATTTTGACTAAAGTCAGGCGATACCCAAGTGGAAACCATCTGGAAGATTGAACAGGCTTTTGGTGACAATGCCATGAGCATCACACATATTAAGGAGTGGTACAATCGCTTCAAGGATGGCCGCACATCGGTGGAGCGTGAATCACGTTTTGGTAGACCCCCAGCAAGCCGAAATGAAGTCATTAACCAAGTACGAACCTTGATTTGACAGAACCGCTTTGTCGCCATCCGATAACTTGCGGACGCAATTTGGACAATCATTGGGTTGATAACACTCTATTTTGAGCGAGGATTTGGCTATGCAGAGGGTGTATGCGAAATTCATGCCGAATCTGCTAACTATGGAGTATAAGCAACTCCGTCTGGAAGTCTCACAAGACATGCTGGACTGCGCAAACGATGACCCTGACTTCCTGAACACTATGATCACTGGTGATGAATCATGGGTTTATTGGTATGATCCGGAAATCCCCAGCTGCAGTCATCACAGTGAAGACATTAATCATCCCCAAGGCCGAAAAAAAGAGACAGGTGCACAGCAATGTTAAAGTCATGTTAGACCGTTTCATTTGATACCCGTGGGGTTGTAAGTCACAAGTACAAGCGGCTTGTCATAAGTCTTTACCCTGACCATGAAGAAGTAAAAGGAGAAAGTTAAAGTTTGGTACAGTGCTTATTCCTTCTCAATGTAGCCACCACCTGAATTTATATATTTCTGCCATCTCTGTGTCACCTTGAATAGACCTTCAGAATATAGTAACATATTTTTCGAACTAAACCAGTTATCACAATCTAGTATCACATTTTCGTCACTGTCAAAATGATTTCCTTTCAGCTGTTTTTTAAGTTTTGGGAAAAGAAAAAAGTCTGATGGAGCTAAATCTGGAGAATATGGTGGGTGTGGAAGAATTTCAATATTCAAATCGATGGCTGTTTGCAGCACAAGCCTTGCTTTATGGGAGGGCTCGTTGTCTTGAAACAAAGGCAGAATGTGAGTGCGCACTATCCCTTGTATTCTGGTCAGTCTTTCTTAGTTTGGTAAGGAGATCTGCACAATATTGCCCATTAACCGTTTTGCCATGAGGCAGGTAATCTTTCAATATGACACCTTTGACATCCCAAAAAAACAGTCAGTATCACTTTTCTTTTTTGAGGGTGGTCTTCCTGATCTTGGAAGATCAGCAACATCCGACGGCCACACTTAAACTGCCTATACCAGTTTGTTTACAAAAGCATACGAAGGACAGAAGTCTTCAAATATTTGTTTCATCTCCCTGTGTATTTCTGTAGGTATTTTTCCCTACAGCATCAAGAATTTGATCACAGTTCTGACCTCTGATTTCTCTATTGTTCTGACAAACTGTTAGAGTAACAGATCTGGTCAATAAGGTGTGTTGCCCCATGCGCCCTACCGGGTAAACCCGTAGAGGAGGGAAATTCATACTTCTCAAGTCTAGCACAAATTGAATGAGCTACATTATGTGCCAAATTTCAACTTTCTCCCCCCACTCCTTCATAGCCAGCATAAGGACTTATGACAAGCCCCTTGTATGTCGTACAATGTCAAAACATTATGAAATAGTACTACCTGGGGGTCATCGGTCGCCTTCGGGATGTTGTTTGACACATATGATCGGACCTGGGAACGATGGGAACTTGATAGCTGCATCATGACAACTGACTCATTCATCCTTGACATCTGATTCAGGCTTTTTTTTGGCTAGACACAACATTCCCCTGGTTCACCAGGCTCCCTATTTTCCCGAGATGGCTCTTTGCGACTTTTTGCTGTTCTCCAAGATGAGAATTCCTCTGAAAGGGACCTGATTTGAGTCATGAGAATACATTATGGGGAATGCAACGATCCAGCTGTACTCTATTTCCAATGAGGTCTTCCTGAAATGCTTCAAATAATGACGAGATTCCTGGGAGAAGTGTGGGGAGTCTCAAAGAGAATACTTTGCAGGGGATTAGGGTTTAAAACCTCCAGGCGAGTAATTGTATTTTTCCAGCTTAAAGGTCGGATACTTTTTTAACACATCTTGTATATTACGCTGAGGTACAGTTGTTTTTTTTCTTTAGTATGGTTTGCATTATGCCGAGGTACAGTTGTTTTTTTCCTTTAGTGCGGTTTATATTACGCTGAGGTACAGTTGTTTTTTTCCTTTAGTGCGGTTTATATTACGCTGAGGTACAGTTGTTTTTTTTTCCTTTAGTGCAGTTTATATTACGCTGAGGTACAGTTGTTGTTTTCCTTTAGTACGGTTTATATTACGCTGAGGTACAGTTGTTTTTTTCCTTTAGTACGGTTTATATTACGCTGAGGTACAGTTGTTTTTTTCCTTTAGTGCAGTTTATATTACGCTGAGGTACAGTTGTTTTTTTTTCCTTTAGTGCAGTTTATATTAAGCTGAAGCACAGTTGTTCTTTTCCTTTAGTCTAATGTTTATATTAGTCTAATGTACAGGTTTCGTGTTGTACAAGTTGATATAAATGAGTTCCATAATTTGTGTATTCTATATTTCTGTTCTTGTAGGTGTTGTACCAAATACATCTTGGTCAATTGATCCATTTGGTCATTCACCAACCATGGCCTACCTCCTGAAGCAAGCAGGGATAGACAGGATGGTTATTCAGCGGACACACTTTGGTATTAAAAGGCACCTAGCAAAGAAGCAGAGTCTAGAGTTTACCTGGCGACAGGCATGGGGTAAGTACATTAGTTACTGTTGAGGTTACTTATTAAGTGTGTCAAAGTGTAATCAATCAAGTCAAACAAAATCCCTTTGGCTCCCTGCGGAGCATAGGTCTTTAACGAATACTCGTCAAGTCTTTCTGTCGTTCGCTAACATTTCCAGCCCTGCAACGTCTTTCCTGATGTTTTTAAAAAAAAATTTTTTTTAATTTTATGTTTGTCTCAACTTCACTTGTTTGGGGGTGTTTAGGTCTGCTCCTACTTCTTTTGCCCTGAGGATTCAAGAACAGTCACTGCCTTGTAATAAATGGTATCAGCTAGTTCTCATAATAATGATTTTATCTATCACCAACCGTTTCACTTTACACCTAGTCCCACTGACATATGTTTGGTTCTTTCGCACAGTTTTAAACTAGTGACTTTATCATGCCATTTTATTCCCTCAGTTCGACGCAAGCAAGCTTTATTGAAAGCTTTAATGTTTTTATTTGTACTTTATTTCTTTCAAATATCACAGGGTCATACAATAGGACAGACTTGACATTGGAATTGAAGATTTGTATTTTTGTGGCAGACTTAATTTCTTTCTATCTCCACAAATTCCGTAAAGCAGTTAATGCCCCTCTCACTTTTTGTATTCTTAATTTGATATCTATATCAGCATCTCCTTCATTGTCTATATTACTACCAAGATTCTTGACTTTTTGCTTATCCTGTTTTGCCTTTCGGTGTCAAATTATGAAGAGATCTCTAAAATGATCCTGACCTTGTGCCTCATGCACATTGGTATAAACTTTCTCAGACATTTCCAAAAGCCACCTTTTTTGTGGTTGGCCTTTGACCTTGAATCCGTTGTTTCCAAATAAAATTGCTTGTTGAGCGATGACGTGTGGTGTGTCTTGTTTGCTTGTTGAGCGATGACGTGTGGTGTGTCTTGTTTGCTTGTTGAGGGATGACGTGTGGTGTTAGTCTTGTTTGCTTGTTGAGGGATGACGTGTGGTGTTAGTCTTGTTTGCTTGTTGAGGGATGACGTGTGGTGTTAGTCTTGTTTGCTTGTTGAGGGAGGATGTGTGGTGTTAGTCTTGTTTGCTTGTTGAGGGATGACGTGTGGTGTGTCTTGTTTGCTTGTTGAGGGATGACGTGTGGTGTTAGTCTTGTTTGCTTGTTGAGGGATGACGTGTGGTGTTAGTCTTGTTTGCTTGTTGAGGGATGATGTGTGGTGTTAGTCTTGTTTGCTTGTTGAGGGATGATGTGTGGTGTTAGTCTTGTTTGCTTGTTGAGGGATGATGTGTGGTGTTAGTCTTGTTTGCTTGTGGAGGGATGATGTGTGGTGTTAGTCTTGTTTGCTTGTTGAGGGATGACGTGTGGTGTTAGTCTTGTTTGCTTGTTGAGGGATGACGTGTGGTGTTAGTCTTGTTTGCTTGTTGAGGGATGATGTGTGGTGTTAGTCTTGTTTGCTTGTTGAGGGATGATGTGTGGTGTTAGTCTTGTTTGCTTGTTGAGGAATGACTGTGGTGTTAGTCTTGTTTGCTTGTTGAGCGATGACGTGTGGTGTTAGTCTTGTTTGCTTGTTGAGGGATGACGTGTGTTGTTAGTCTTGTTTGCTTGTTGAGGGATGATGTGTGGTGTTAGTCTTGTTTGCTTGTTGAGGGATGATGTGTGGTGTTAGTCTTGTTTGCTTGTTGAGGGATGACGTGTGGTGTTAGTCTTGTTTGCTTGTTGAGGGATGATGTGTGGTGTTAGTCTTGTTTGCTTGTTGAGGGATGACGTGTGGTGTTAGTCTTGTTTGCTTGTTGAGGGATGACGTGTGGTGTTAGTCTTGTTTGCTTGTTGAGGGATGATGTGTGGTGTTAGTCTTGTTTGCTTGTTGAGGGATGATGTGTGGTGTTAGTCTTGTTTGCTTGTTGAGGGATGACGTGTGGTGTTAGTCTTGTTTGCTTGTTGAGGGATGACGTGTGGCGTTAGTCTTGTTTGCTTGTTGAGGGATGATGTGTGGTGTTAGTCTTGTTTGCTTGTTGAGGGATGATATGGGGTGTTAGTCTTGTTTGCTTGTTGAGGGATGATGTGTGGTGTTAGTCTTGTTTGCTTGTTGAGGGATGACATGTCTTGTTTGCTTGTTGAGGGATGATGTGTGGTGTTAGTCTTGTTTGCTTGTTGAGGGATGATGTGTGGTGTTATTCTTGTTTGCTTGTTGAGGGATGATGTGTGGTGTTATTCTTGTTTGCTTGTTGAGGCATGATGTGTGGTGTTAGTCTTGTTTGCTTGTTGAGCGATGACGTGTGGTGTTATTCTTGTTTGCTTGTTGAGGGATGACGTCTGGTGTTAGTCTTGTTTGCTTGTTGAGCGATGACGTGTGGTGTTATTCTTGTTTGCTTGTTGAGGGATGACGTCTGGTGTTAGTCTTGTTTGCTTGTTGAGCGATGACGTGTGGTGTTAGTCTTGTTACATGGTCAAACCATTTTAGTTGCTGTCATTTAACCTTTATGACAATACGTTAAAAAATTACGCAATTTTCCCTGCAGATGCATTATTTTTCAGTGTCACATTTATTTTTCTATGGTTGTTGACTTTGAGAGCCTGTAACATTTTTATTTGACAGTCTATTGGTATGATTTGTTTGTGAGTAGAGAAATAAATGAATAAAGAATTTTTTGGTGTAATTGTTTTTGTTGTGTGTGTGTTAGTTTCTGAGATACAAGAAGATGAAGATGATAGTGTTGAAAAACAGCACAAACATATAGACTCACTCACTTTTGTACTTTATTTCTTTCAAATATCACAGGGTCATACAATAGGACAGACTTGACATTGGAATTGAAGATTTGTATTTTTGTGGCAGACTTAATTTCTTTCTATCTCCACAAATTCCGTAAAGCAGTTAATGCCCCTCTCACTTTTTGTATTCTTAATTTGATATCTATATCAGCATCTCCTTCATTGTCTATATTACTACCAAGATTCTTGACTTTTTGCTTATCCTGTTTTGCCTTTCGGTGTCAAATTATGAAGAGATCTCTAAAATGATCCTGACCTTGTGCCTCATGCACATTGGTATAAACTTTCTCAGACATTTCCAAAAGCCACCTTTTTTGTGGTTGGCCTTTGACCTTGAATCCGTTGTTTCCAAATAAAATTGCTTGTTGAGCGATGACGTGTGGTGTGTCTTGTTTGCTTGTTGAGCGATGACGTGTGGTGTGTCTTGTTTGCTTGTTGAGGGATGACGTGTGGTGTTAGTCTTGTTTGCTTGTTGAGGGATGACGTGTGGTGTTAGTCTTGTTTGCTTGTTGAGGGATGACGTGTGGTGTTAGTCTTGTTTGCTTGTTGAGGGAGGATGTGTGGTGTTAGTCTTGTTTGCTTGTTGAGGGATGACGTGTGGTGTGTCTTGTTTGCTTGTTGAGGGATGACGTGTGGTGTTAGTCTTGTTTGCTTGTTGAGGGATGACGTGTGGTGTTAGTCTTGTTTGCTTGTTGAGGGATGATGTGTGGTGTTAGTCTTGTTTGCTTGTTGAGGGATGATGTGTGGTGTTAGTCTTGTTTGCTTGTTGAGGGATGATGTGTGGTGTTAGTCTTGTTTGCTTGTGGAGGGATGATGTGTGGTGTTAGTCTTGTTTGCTTGTTGAGGGATGACGTGTGGTGTTAGTCTTGTTTGCTTGTTGAGGGATGACGTGTGGTGTTAGTCTTGTTTGCTTGTTGAGGGATGATGTGTGGTGTTAGTCTTGTTTGCTTGTTGAGGGATGATGTGTGGTGTTAGTCTTGTTTGCTTGTTGAGGAATGACTGTGGTGTTAGTCTTGTTTGCTTGTTGAGCGATGACGTGTGGTGTTAGTCTTGTTTGCTTGTTGAGGGATGACGTGTGTTGTTAGTCTTGTTTGCTTGTTGAGGGATGATGTGTGGTGTTAGTCTTGTTTGCTTGTTGAGGGATGATGTGTGGTGTTAGTCTTGTTTGCTTGTTGAGGGATGACGTGTGGTGTTAGTCTTGTTTGCTTGTTGAGGGATGATGTGTGGTGTTAGTCTTGTTTGCTTGTTGAGGGATGACGTGTGGTGTTAGTCTTGTTTGCTTGTTGAGGGATGACGTGTGGTGTTAGTCTTGTTTGCTTGTTGAGGGATGATGTGTGGTGTTAGTCTTGTTTGCTTGTTGAGGGATGATGTGTGGTGTTAGTCTTGTTTGCTTGTTGAGGGATGACGTGTGGTGTTAGTCTTGTTTGCTTGTTGAGGGATGACGTGTGGCGTTAGTCTTGTTTGCTTGTTGAGGGATGATGTGTGGTGTTAGTCTTGTTTGCTTGTTGAGGGATGATATGGGGTGTTAGTCTTGTTTGCTTGTTGAGGGATGATGTGTGGTGTTAGTCTTGTTTGCTTGTTGAGGGATGACATGTCTTGTTTGCTTGTTGAGGGATGATGTGTGGTGTTAGTCTTGTTTGCTTGTTGAGGGATGACGTGTGGTGTTAGTCTTGTTTGCTTGTTGAGGGATGACGTGTGGTGTTAGTCTTGTTTGCTTGTTGAGGGATGATGTGTGGTGTTAGTCTTGTTTGCTTGTTGAGGGATGATGTGTGGTGTTAGTCTTGTTTGCTTGTTGAGGGATGATGTGTGGTGTTAGTCTTGTTTGCTTGTGGAGGGATGATGTGTGGTGTTAGTCTTGTTTGCTTGTTGAGGGATGACGTGTGGTGTTAGTCTTGTTTGCTTGTTGAGGGATGACGTGTGGTGTTAGTCTTGTTTGCTTGTTGAGGGATGATGTGTGGTGTTAGTCTTGTTTGCTTGTTGAGGGATGATGTGTGGTGTTAGTCTTGTTTGCTTGTTGAGGAATGACTGTGGTGTTAGTCTTGTTTGCTTGTTGAGCGATGACGTGTGGTGTTAGTCTTGTTTGCTTGTTGAGGGATGACGTGTGTTGTTAGTCTTGTTTGCTTGTTGAGGGATGATGTGTGGTGTTAGTCTTGTTTGCTTGTTGAGGGATGATGTGTGGTGTTAGTCTTGTTTGCTTGTTGAGGGATGACGTGTGGTGTTAGTCTTGTTTGCTTGTTGAGGGATGATGTGTGGTGTTAGTCTTGTTTGCTTGTTGAGGGATGACGTGTGGTGTTAGTCTTGTTTGCTTGTTGAGGGATGACGTGTGGTGTTAGTCTTGTTTGCTTGTTGAGGGATGATGTGTGGTGTTAGTCTTGTTTGCTTGTTGAGGGATGATGTGTGGTGTTAGTCTTGTTTGCTTGTTGAGGGATGACGTGTGGTGTTAGTCTTGTTTGCTTGTTGAGGGATGACGTGTGGCGTTAGTCTTGTTTGCTTGTTGAGGGATGATGTGTGGTGTTAGTCTTGTTTGCTTGTTGAGGGATGATATGGGGTGTTAGTCTTGTTTGCTTGTTGAGGGATGATGTGTGGTGTTAGTCTTGTTTGCTTGTTGAGGGATGACATGTCTTGTTTGCTTGTTGAGGGATGATGTGTGGTGTTAGTCTTGTTTGCTTGTTGAGGGATGATGTGTGGTGTTATTCTTGTTTGCTTGTTGAGGGATGATGTGTGGTGTTATTCTTGTTTGCTTGTTGAGGCATGATGTGTGGTGTTAGTCTTGTTTGCTTGTTGAGCGATGACGTGTGGTGTTATTCTTGTTTGCTTGTTGAGGGATGACGTCTGGTGTTAGTCTTGTTTGCTTGTTGAGCGATGACGTGTGGTGTTATTCTTGTTTGCTTGTTGAGGGATGACGTCTGGTGTTAGTCTTGTTTGCTTGTTGAGCGATGACGTGTGGTGTTAGTCTTGTTACATGGTCAAACCATTTTAGTTGCTGTCATTTAACCTTTATGACAATACGTTAAAAAATTACGCAATTTTCCCTGCAGATGCATTATTTTTCAGTGTCACATTTATTTTTCTATGGTTGTTGACTTTGAGAGCCTGTAACATTTTTATTTGACAGTCTATTGGTATGATTTGTTTGTGAGTAGAGAAATAAATGAATAAAGAATTTTTTGGTGTAATTGTTTTTGTTGTGTGTGTGTTAGTTTCTGAGATACAAGAAGATGAAGATGATAGTGTTGAAAAACAGCACAAACATATAGACTCACTCACTTTTGGCGTCCCATGGTTGAAAAAAAATAAGAATTCTCGGAAACGGATTATCGATGTTTACCGCAATGGCCATATCTGTCACTTTCGACTATAAACATAAACAAACTGAATAGATTTATCTTCGTAAAATAAGTTGCAGAAACTTAAATTCCCCATTCTCAATAATGGGTGAATCTTCAAATCCAAGCGAAAAACATAAGAAATCTTTTAAAAAAGTCTAACACAAATGTCAAAATGGCCATTATTTTATATCTAATCATATAGGATGGAAGTCGGAACTCTCTACAATCAAATGAGCAGTATTGTTATGACTATTTCTACATAGCCATTTGATTATATTTGATCAGAACGGCTGTAGCTATGCAACACATCGTAAGTCGATTTGGATCGACCTTAGCTGTGCTAATTTCGTGACGTCAGTCAATTTGGAATGCTGCTAGTGTCGTAGAGGTTAATGTTGTCTAATACTGGTGTTGTTTTCACCAATCTCCTGATGTCATCGTTTCTAAACCTGTTTTTCCTTGTTACACCCAATATTCTTTGCAGCATTTCATTTTGGCTGTTACAATTTTTAGTTTTTCATTTGATGTACTACCAAGATATATGATTGAATCTACCTCTTGTAATATTGTGTCCCAAATGTAACCTGATCATAGTTAGATGCTTTTATTCTCATAATCTGTGTTCTTTTCTCTGTGTATTCTCAGACATAATTCCACTGACATTTCATTAAGTTTATTTATTCTATTTTGGATTCTGTGTTTTAAAAATCTAATGGTAACTAAAAAGCCAGAAATCTCAAAGTTAGTTATCATGACACTTTTAGATTATGTTCCAACTATACGACTAAGGTTCAAGCTTTAGAATAAGCAGCAATACACAACAGCAATTCCAACTGTCACTTGATAGTTATCTTCACAGAACCATTTTCTGTATTGAAAGTACTGATGGCCTTCAATTGTGATAAACTCTAAAATCTGAGCCATCCACTAAATACGGTATCTGCCAGTACACAAACTCTGCTTCAATGGTTGCCATCCCATAGTAGTGTAGCTGGAACAAACAAGCTAAGGCAGGCTTGCAGAAAGAGAGGAGAATGTTAACAGGAAGATGATGAAATCACTTTCAGGAAAGGAGATCATTCCAGGCTGTTAAAAGAGATTAGAATAAACCGAATAAGGATCAGACCTTCGACCTGCGCGGACAGATCACTATCTTTGCCTTAGAACAAAACATAACAGACTAATTAAACACATATACAGGCTTTGTCTGTCTGCCTTACCACTGTGCACTTGTAGACTGAGTGAACAAACTGCAGAGCATGTTTTACAGAACTGCTTTCTTGTGTAGCCAGCTGTACAAATGATTAAACACTCAGCTCAATTGTACTGAGCCAAAGGGGAGCACCAACCACCGCTGATACTCACGTTCATTGATAACAAAAAAGGTTTTTGACTTGGTTTAAACAGAATTCTTGTAGAAAGTGCTGAGCGAGCAAGGAGTAGACCTCCACTACATAGAAATACTCAAGACATGCTATGAAGGATGCACCACTTTCATCCACCCATTCATGCAACTCATCGCCATTGCAACTGAGAAAAGAGTACAACAACGGGACCCAATCTCACCAAACCTATTCTCTGCATCATGCCTAGATGCCTAGAGTCGACGATGAGGGACTGCAACAGGGACAACTACAGCATAAAAATCAATGGCAGACGACTAAACTACCTCAGATTCGCAGATGACGTGGTCCTCATCACAAAGATGTTTCTAGAATCGACAGAGATGCTATGGTCACTAGACATGGAAGGCAGGAAAGCAGGCCTAGTCATAAACCTAGGGAAAACTAGTGCTATGTGCAACCGTTTTGCAGAGCCTATCTCCATACTCTTGAATGGAACGCCCGTAGAAGGCGCTGACGAATATGCCTACTTGGGAAATGATCGTCAACATGAAGAACAACATAAAAGCCATATAGTCCTGTTTACAGATACCCTGGCCGTAGCCACAGCACTAAAAAGCCAGAAAAACACTGAACTTAATGATTTAAGACCAGTACTCTGTCAACTATGCCAGCAGTCCGCACCAAAAAGAGTAGTGGTACAGTGGGTTCCATCCCACTGTAACATCCAAGGCAACGAGGAGGCAGACAGACTGGCAAAAGAAGGTGCGAGGCTACCACAACCAGATCCTAGTATGACATACGAAGAGTCAAAAAGGCTTATTAGAGCTAGATACATGACCAAATGGGAAACAGAACATACTGGCTACAAAAAAAAACGATGCCTATTACCAGTTGAACAGAAGAGAGCAGGTCGTGGTCTTCAGACTCCGCACAGGCCACAATAGACTGAGGTACCACCTATTCAATAAATTGAAGATAGGTGGCACTGACGAATGCACATGTGGTACCGGGAAAATGACCGCTGAACATTTGCTGCAAAACTGCCCGACATACGAGGACCAGAGAAAGCACATGTGGCCATCACCAGTTGCAACACTAGACAAGCTCTATGGCAGTGTTGACAGCCTCAGGATGACCGCTGCTTTTTTCGAAAAAATACAGGTTGACGTCTGAAAGCGTATGAAGAAGAAGAAGAAGAAGATCTCAAATTTTAAAAAGTATAAATTTGCAGCTAACTAGGAAACATGTATAAATTTGCAGCACAATGATCCATGTCGAATTTAAAAAAGGATAAATTTGCAGATAACTAGGAAATACATTAAAATTTGCAGCTAACTAGGAAATACTAATAAATTTGCAGCTAACTATGAAATACTTATAAATTTGCAGCTATGAAATACTTATACATTTGCAGCTAACTATGAAATATTTATAAATTTGCAGCTAACTAGTATATACTTATAAATTTGCAGCACATTAATCTATCTCATCTCAAATTTAAAAAAGTATAAATTTGCAGATAACTAGGAAACATGTATAAATTTGCAGCACAATAATCCATGTCGAATTTAAAAAAGGATAAATTTGCAGATAACTAGGAAATACATATAAATTTGCAGCTAACTAGGAAATACTAATAAATTTGCAGCTAACTAGGAAATATGTATACATTTGCAGCTCATTAATCTGCCCCATATCAAATTTAAAAAAGTATATATTTGCAGCTAACTAGGAAATGCGTATAAACTTGCAGCTAACTAGGCAATACGAGGTGTGTTCAAATGAAACCGGATCCAGTGGTTTTATTACAAACATATGAAAGTTACATCATCTGGTGTGACAGAATTAAATTATCATAGACGTCTTAGACTTTGCAGACCATGCGTATGGCACCCTGTGAGTAACCTCTCATGGCGCTAGCCTGGGTGCTGAATATGGAGACCCTGGGCTGCCCAAACTGCAGAATCCCCTTCTCGGCCTCGCTGGTGTAATCCAAAAGAATGCAAAGCATGATAATTTAGCACCAGCTCAGCTGCAGGAATGAGTTCGCATATTTGAAACCATCCGCCTTAGGTGCTACCACTCTGGATTTTCTGTTTGGGTTTACTCCTGTAGCCCTACTCTCTCCTGAGGTTTCCACAAGGCAGTGAAGTCATTGCCCACAGATGCTAGTTACTCGAGACATCTGATGATACTCTCATAATCCCAAGACTAGCCAGCACTCCATCAGACTTGTGGGTTTAAAATCAGAGTTCCTCCTCTCCTAGGCAAACTGCCTGAACAGGCTAACGAGCTGAGTTTACCCAGGTTTAGAGTCAGAGTTTACCTTCTCTTAGATTGGCTGCCAACCAAGGCTAATGAGCCCTGTTAAACCGCCAGGTACTCGGTCACAACCCACAGCAGGCTCTGTAATTAACAGGGCCTCTCATGATGGTGCTGCTGGGGACACAATAATGTAGGGGAGGCCAATGGCATGGAAACTCCTGAACGGCAAGCCGAACAGTGAATCCAGCAGCGATCTCTACACTGGAAAGGAAAGGCTATATCAGACGCTTCACTTTCCTTTAACGAGCGGGACGTCCAGCTCAGACCTAGCTTCCTCCCACAGAATTAAATATAGCAATTGTCATGAAGCAAACATGCCACACGGTTAGAAAAAGTTGCCATAGGCATTCAGATACGCATCCCACTGCTTGGGTAGATGATGGATGCCGTCCGAATAAAATGACTGGCTGCTCTTTGAACTACGTGGTCACCGAAGCCACAACATCTGCATCGAAGTCGAATCTTTGTCCTTTCAAATATTTTTTTTTAAGGATGTGTGTGGCAGTACTTCCAACCTTTTCTGTGCTGACGATTTCTGAACAATGTTTGCGACATGTGGACAAGTATTGTCGTGCAACAGGATAACACCATGTGAAAGCATGCCAGGTCATTTATTCTTGATTGCTGTATGCATCATGTCTAGTGTGTCTTTGTAGCAGATGGCATTGATGTTCACGCCTGGGTCTTTAAAGTCTACCAACAAATGTCCCTCATGGGCAAAAACTGCTTTCAGCATTACCTTACCAGGAGAAATGTGTGACTTGAATTTTGTTTGGTTTTGGTGATGCGGGATGTTTCCATTGCATGCAAGCAGTTTTGCTGCTCGCTCAAAGTGGTGGTACCACCATTCATCACCTACCACTATGCGCAAAAGAAACGAATCACCCTCTTCTTCATATCGCAGCAAGTGGTTCAAACTCCATCCCATGCGTTCTTCCTTATGGTGGTTGGTCAGCAACCGAGTTACCCTTTGTGAACACACCTTCCGATACTTCAGTCTCTTGTTAACCACCATTTGAACTGTCCCTAGCGACACCGCAAATTCCTCTGCTAGTGAACGTAAGCTCCGGCGACAGTACACCCACATTGGTGCATCAATTTTAGTGATGACATCTTCTGACGCAACAATATGGGCCTGACCTGGTCTCGAATGATCTTTCATTTATTCACGTCCTTCTTTAAACATCGTTATCCAGTTCTTCACTGTTGTCTTCGAAACACTTTTGTCACCATACACTGCCTGCATTCTGTGATGAATGTCAACTTGTCAACATCTTTCAGCTGTTAGAAACCGAATCACCGCTTGCAGATCAACTCTGGATGGATTCTGTATCACATCCACCATGTTTTCAGTGGTCTGCTGAGGAAACTATGAGTCGGAGGATAATGAAATTTTGCAAACTTGACGGTTGGTATTTGCTGTATAGACCAGAAGTGACATCATCGTGCACATTGTACACATGTTCACTTGGAGCAGTTCGGTCCGGTTTCATTTGAACACGCCTCGTACATATAAATTTGCAGCACATTAATCTGCTCAATGCCGAATTAAAAAAGGTATTGAAACTTGTCCTGTACATATTTTGCTTTATAAAGTTTACATAAAATTCTGGTCTTCTAACAGATTCTGATGGAAAAACTGGAATGTTCTGTCACATGATGCCATTTCTTCTTTACGCCATACACTACTCGTGTGGACCAGATCCTCACGTTTGCTGCCAGTTTGACTTCTCCTCGGATAAATGTGTACTGGGCTCAAAGTCTGTTCCAAAGATTACAGTGAATGATAATAACATCAGAAAATTGTAAGTCTGTGTGTACCATCTGTCCTGTGTACTCTACCTCGATATAGAGAGCTGACTTGTTCTATCTATCTCATGTGATGTGTGCTCCACCAGATGTTGAGCATCTGTTGCAGCTCTAAGTTCAAAGGGGAACCAGATGGATGAATGATGTAGATGAAATATAGACAATAAATCTGATGATGATGGTGAATCTGTCACCCAGAATAGGGACCTGGAACTTTAGTCACCTTAGGCCGTGTAGGAAGGGCTCAATAGACCAGTAAGACATTGTGCCTAGAAGAGACAACTGCTGCCATACAAGTAGGCTAGGAACAGCCAAATATCTATGATATCTGCGTGCATCGACCCAACATATCCAGTTTGAGCATAACATATTTAGTACAGCATGGGTGCAGCCTGTTTCCAATGCCACCACTTGGAAGTGGAAAGGGTTCTTTGTCAGCTATGGTTCGGTAACCCTAACGCAAGCAGCCAGCTTTAAGTCGCTGGCAGCGTTCATCTCATCCACTGCGTTTCGATCCTGAAGGGGAAGCAATTCTAATCAAATGCATGCTGATGGATATGCTGACCCGGCACAGAATATGGAGTAACGTAACCTATCTCATAAAGACACGACACAGAAATGTCTTTGCTAGAGCCATTGATGCATTGAAGAGTCTTATTAGCGTTGTAGTAGAACACTAACTTTTCATGGCAAAGGTACGGGGTTAAACTCCTGCTACCAGTGTGCTTCAGTTGACCCAGCTGTAAATGGGTACCTGGTTTTGGGTTAGAGAAGGATAGACAGTGAGGAGGGGAATTGGCCACCGCACCTTACACAGACTGTGGCTTAGTATACTGGTCTCTAACATTTCATTTCCACCCAGCAATTAAGTCTGCTGTGGAACTCTCTTTACCTGTAGAGCCATTGATGTGGATGTCTGATGGCAAATGAAGAAAAAGCAGTTGCCATTGAAATAACCTGCTACAATTTAAGCCTTTCGAGTCTTGGATTGGAACTCAAAGGGGAAGAGACAAGTTGGAGGCCAAAGAATAACTGACAAAGTGGTGGAGGTCAGGGCAGATGAAGACACATTCATGAAGCCAAAGAAAATAGCTCAAAATAGGGATAGATGAAGAGCTTCCGTTGTAGCACTGTGTTCCAAGAGTCAGCTGTGTAAATACTTTCTGTTCCAAAGATTACAATTGGTCAGTGGTTCTCAATGTTTGTTTTGTGGACCACCCATCGTTCACAACAGTCCACAGAAACATGAAATTTCCAGTGTACTCTATCTCTTGCCATAATAGTGCAACTGGACAGGCTTTTTCCAGTCCATCTCTTTATGTTATCCACCCAATTATAATGTTGTCTGTCTCCTGAACGGCTGCCTTCCACCCTACCCTCTGGTATAGTCTTCAACAAGGAGGTATGTTTCTTATATAGCTAAAATAACAACTGTCTAATCCTGGTTTCAGGGGACGGCGTGGCCTAGTGGTTAAGTGACACGGCTCACAACCAGAAGGTGCTGGATTCGATCCCCATCTCAGCGCCGGCCGTTACCCCGGGGACACAAACCCTTAGAAAATGCAGGAGGAAGCAGACCCTTACATAAAATGCATGCAGAAGTCGGATACACTGGGCAGACAGGCGCAAAATAAAAACGCAGTGCAATGCACACCGCCTTGGGGATTAGAGAAATAAGGCGAACGCAAAAAAAAATTTAAAAAATTACAATCCTGGTTTCGGTCATTAATTCTCTTTTCACCCCCAACATTTTCAATACCTCCACATATGTTTTCTTCTCTTTCCAAGAAATGCGACCCAATCTTCTATATACCCACATTTCAAAGACTTCAATACTCTTGCCAACTTGTTATTCAGTGTCCATGATTCTGCACCATAAAGTAGTGATGAGTATACATAACACCTGACAATTCTTATTTTCAATGTATGGTTTATCTGTTTGGATGTCAGAATGTGTTGCATGTTTGCCGAATACCATCTTGGCCATACTTATTCTCTTTCTGATTTCATTTTCACATTTGTTCCGTTATTATATGATCAAGATAAGAGAAGATTTGTACCTGTTCAAGTAGTTGATCTTTTATTTTTATCAGCATAGATGGTTTCTTGTCATTTTTTCCAAGTATCAAAGTCTTTGTTTTCTTGATGTTTATGTCTAATCCAAACTCTTGACTAATTTTGTATGTTGTTGTTACAAGGCTCTTGTAATTCTTGCTCACTTTTTGTCATCAAAACTGTAAAATCCGCATATCTAAGATTATTAATTTCCACTCCTCCAATGACAAGCCCTGGCATCCCCTCTATCTGTTTGAATATTTGTTCTGTGTAGATATTAAAAAGACGCGGTTATAATACACATCCCTGTCTCACTCCTTTTTACACCTAAACTTGGAGACCATAGCTGTCCTGATTTGACTGTAGCAGTTTGTTCTCAGTACAGATTACGGAGCAGTTTTATGTCTTTACCATCTAGACCTGTTTCTTGCAGATATTTAATTAATTTCCCACGTTGGACTCTGTCAAAATCCTTCTAGTTACCCATTGCAAGCGAAGATGGCGACAGCAATCAGACATATTGTATTCAGATGTGACCGCAAATGACTGTAAAGTCCGAGCTGAGGACAACAAATTCTATTGCCTGTGGACAGCATTAGCAATAGTAACTGGGCCATCTTGCATTGCCGAAGAGCAAGCGGGAAAGAGTACCATCGAGCAGATATTTAATCTTCGGCTAATGAATGAGAAGTACTCAGAGTATCAACAACAACTCTACCATGCCTTCATTGACTTTAGAAAGGCATTTGACAGAGTGTGGCATGCGGCGCTATGGTCAACAATGAAGCATTATAAGTTCAACAGTGATATTGTGAGGGTAATTGTAAACCTTTATGAACAGGCGACAAGCGCAGTCTCGGTAGAGGGAACGCTAGGCGATTGGTTGCGTACGACGGTGGGTGTGAGACAGGGATGTATACTCTCCCCAACACTCTTCAATATATTCTTGGAGAGAATAATGGAGACGACCTTAAAAGGACATGTTGGCACAGTTAAAATAGGTGACAGGCTTATCCCAAACTTCCGATTTGCTGATGATATTGATGTATTGGCAGGCACAGAAAGGGAAATCCAGGAGTTGATTGGTAGATTGGATGGAGCGACCCTGAGTTTTGGTATGGAAATAAATGCAGATAAAACAAAGCTCATGACCAATTTCATAGCAGGGTTTAAATCTGTAATAGAGGCGAATGGGCAGGAACTTGAGATGGTAAAACGTTTTAAATATCTGGGATCATTGATCAGTGAAGAGGGATCGAAGCCAGAGGTAATTGCAAGAATAGCACAAACAACAGCGGCGCTGACTAGGCTGAAACCTATTTGGCAAGACAAGCGGCTCGCCCTTGGCATAAAAGTTAGACTAATGCGTTCTTTGGTGCTATCAATATTTCTGTATGCCTGCGAGACCTGGACCATTACAGCAGATATCCAGGGCAGAATACATGCAATGAAAATGAGGTGCTATAGAACACTCCTAAATGTTACATATAAAGATTGTGTCACGAACGTAGAAATACGTCAGAGAGTTGAAGACGCTATTGGTCCTTTTGAAGATCTGTTCACAGTTATCAAAAGACGAAAGATGGCCTGGTGCGGGCACGTCGCGAGGTCCAACGGAATTACCAACTCGATACTCTTTGGTTCCGTACTGGGACAGAGAAGGCGAGGACGTCCAAAGAAGAGATGGGTGGACAACATCACTGAGTGGTCAGGCCTTCGTCCCGGTGAGATACGACAGGCGGCGACAGACAGAGAGGGATGGCGTGGGATTTTGGGAGTGTCTTCTTGTGTGCCCGAACGACCTGATGGGTTACGGGATGAACTGAACTAAACATCTTGCATTCTGTCCTTTCATGCAGCTCTCTATTTTTGTGCCTCAATAATGGTTTTCTTCTCAACAATGCGAGCATTTGGTGTGATGTCAATGTGCCAGACTGAGCTGTTCAGAGCAATCAGCTTTCAGAGAGTCTTTGTATCATTCCTTGTCCTCCTCGAAGAGCACTTGCATGTCAGTATATAACAGTTTCTTAGGGAAGCGCTCATCTAGCATGTGAACAACATGCCCAGTCCATCTGATCTCTGCAGCAGCATATGAATACCAGAGATATTCATTCTGCTGAGGGCTATATAGTTTGACACTATAAGCGCAGCAAAGATGGCACCCTAACCGGCTGCGGGTCTACATTGCACTTCTGTTTTAGTTCATTATGGATGCTGCCAGACTACGCATTTGCCTGGAATTCACACTAGTTGATGACTTTCACTGTGTTCACGAAAATGTGTTTTTGTTTTCCATTTGGACTGGTTATCTTCTTCGTACGCTGTCAGACGTCACCTTGAATTTGTTCGAAGAAAGCAGCTGTCATCCTGAGGCTGTTGGACTGGTTATGACTTACCCTGTGTTCACTGAAACATGTTTTTGTTTTCCATTTGGACTGGTGAATGTGTTTGGTTTTTGTGATTTCTTCCATCCGATTATCCTGGTCTGAACATTTGCAATTTGAATAACACTACTATCTAGGGTAGTTGTCTCGCCGCCGCGATTCAATTTCAACCAGTGTTCGTAAAGCGATCTCAGTCCCGCCAGGCGGAGCGATAGCGCGGGCTTGTGGAAAACGCTTGCCCGCCTTTCCTCGTTGAGCTATCGGGATGCGGTTTTTTTTTGGCGTCTCCTCCACCGAGGTGCGCTGCTCTGGTCCGTATCGAGAAACGTTGTCAGTCGGTGGTGATTTATCTAAGGCTTATAGCAGAGCTCGACAATTTGTCTCGCTGGTGGTCAGACTCTCGCAAAGAGCTTGTGACCGGCAAATGGAAAGCAGGAATCGTGCCTGAAGGCCCTGTGTTCTCCCGGGGACCAACCCTCGGGAGAAGGGCAGGATGGCAGGCCAAATTGTATCTAGTCACAGTGAAATTCATCGCCGAGGTCGTTGGGATCCGATCTGCACAGAGCAGGAGCGCAACTTACCCACTCCCGGCACGGGGAGGTAGTGACGAAAAATAACAATACGGGACTCTTTCGAGGCCCCGTAATTGGAATGAGTACACTTTAAACCCTTTAACGAGGATCTAGTGGAGGGCAAGTCTGGTGCCAGCAGCCGCGGTAATTCCAGCTCCAATAGCGTTTATTAAAGTTGTTGCAGTTAAAAAGCTCGTAGTTGGATCTCAGGCGCAGGTGAGTGGTCCGGCTCGCGCCGGTTCACTGCCCGTTGTCTCCTGCCCTGCCGGCTCTCTCCCACGGGGGCTCTTCGCTGAGCGTCCTAGATGTCCGGCGCGTTTACTTTGAAAAAATTAGAGTGTTCAAAGCAGGCCTCGGCTGCCTGAATAATGGTGCATGGAATAATGGAATAGGACCTCGGTTATATTTTGTTGGTTTTCGGAACTGGAGGTAATGATTAACAGGGACAAACGGGGGCTTTCGTATTGCGGCGTTTGAGGTGAAATTCTTGGATCGCCGCAAGACGAGCTACTGCGAAAGCATTTGTCAAGAATGTTTTCATTAATCAAGAACGAAAGTCAGAGGCGCGAAGACGATCAGATACCGTCGTAGTTCTGACCATAAACGATGCCGACTAGCGATCCGCAGGAGTTGCTTCGATGACTCTGCGGCAGCTTCCGGGAAACCAAAGTGCTTGGGTTCCGGGGGAAGTATGGTTGCAAAGCTGAAACTTAAAGGAATTGACGGAAGAGCACCACCAGGAGTGGAGCCTGCGGCTTAATTTGACTCAACACGGGAAAACTCACCCGGTCTGGACACTGTAAGGATTGACAGATTGATAGCTCTTTCTTGATTCGGTGGGTGGTGGTGCATGGCCGTTCTTAGTTGGTGGAGCGATTTGTCTGGTTAATTCCGATAACGAACGAGTCTCTAGCCTATTAAATAGTTCGCCATTTGACTCAACACGGCCAACACTGAAATGACTGACATGCCGAGACCACTTTCCTTGGGTCTAATATGGAACTGGTGCTGGATTTAGACCCTCAGAAATCTGGGGTTATGCCCTCTGTGGCTCGGTTGGTCTGCATTCAGTGTTTGATAAAGGAATTGACGGAAGAGCACTATCAGGACTGGAGCCTGCGGCTTAAATTGATTTAACACGCCAATACTGTAGAACGACTGACAAATCGAGAGCACCTTCGTGGGGTCTAATAGCGAACATGTGCTGGTATTAGACCCACGGAAGACAGGTCAGTCTCTTAACCCCCTAATGAAAGAGCGCCTGCTACGGTAATCTGGTCTTAACCCTGCAGAAATCGCAGGTTCTAGAAACTTGGCCATTGACAAACTAAAAGCCCTCTATTGATACGTCCTGGCTAATATTGAACGGGTGCTGGAAATAGACCCTCGGAAGACAGGTCAGTTTTACCCTACTAATGACAGGGCGTTGCTACGGTAATCCTGCTTAACTCGAGAGGAGCCGCAGACATTTGGTTCACGTACTAGGCTGATAAGCCAACGGCGCGAGGCTACAAGGTGAGGGATTACGGCCGAATGCCTCTAAGCCAAAATCCCGCCCAAAAGCAGCTTAGCACGAATGCAAAGGGAGACTTCGACATGGTGGGGACCTGGGGCCCCCGCTCCAGCCCCGCCTGGTCGAGACGCAGAATGAGGTCTCTGCCGTCCGCTGATCAAAGCGGGCGGGAAGCTGCTCGATATTCACCCCATACGGAGATGAGGTATGAAACCATTTGTAGAAGACTTAGTTCTCGGTCGGGGTGCCCTAAGCAGTAGATCAGCTACCTCACTGCGAACTGCTGAGACTCAACCCTTGACCATGAGATATGTCCGCTCCCCAGGCGAACAACATCTCCGTGCAAGACCAGGCTTGTCCCCTGGTCAAATGCACTATTTCGAGAGAAATCACAGGTCGCTGACATTTGGTCCACGTGCTTGGCTGATAAGCTACCATCTGAGGGATTACGGCCGAACGCCTCTAAGCCAGAATCCCGCCCTAAATCTCAGCACCGCTGTGATGGGAGGCTACGACATGGCTGGGGCTTGCGTCTCAGCCCGGCCCGATCGAGCCGCAGAAATGCACCTGGCAAAATGCACTCCTGCCTCGCTCTTTGCCTCTGTCTGCTATCAGTCATCCCAATGGACGCAGAAGAGATGCAGTCCAGCGGACATTGCACCTCCCGCCCTATTGTGACAACCTCCCGGTTGGCGGGGAATGCTAGGCGTACCATCACTGCAGATGAGCCGAGAAAATAAAAGAGATACCTCACTCACATGCATATGCTACGTTTCTGGCAGGACGTGACGATCCTGGGACAAAGTCACACTGGACTGCCTCTCTTCCGGGATAGTACAAACTAGTACATAGTCCATCATATCATTGCCAAACCCTATAGACACGAGTAGGGAAGACTCGATAGTCCTGCAAGACAACTTCCCAAGAGAGTCAACTCTGACCAAAAACAACTGCTGCCTTGCAGTTAGGCTGGGGACAACCAAAAGCTAAGGAGGGCAACCCTACAGAAACGCCTGTTGAAATCGGATGCACTGAGCCACAGGCTTAACAAAATAAAACAGTGCAACGTAAATATCGCTGTAAACAGCGTACGATGAAGAAGAAGAAGAAGAAGAATAACACTACGCTTAAACCTGTGTGTTGAATTTCACGATCTAGTTCATACGGCTGATACTCACATCATCCCAGGACTAGCCAGCAGTGCCTAGCACTTGTGGGTTTAAAATCAGAGTTCTTTCTCTCCTAGTCGAACTGCCTGAACAGACTAACGAGCTTTGTCTACTCGGGTTTAGAATTAGAGTTTACCTTTTCTGAGATTGGCTGTCATCCAAGGTTAATGAGCCCAATCTACCCGCCTGGTTATACCGCTGGGTACTCGGTCGTGCCCCACAACAGGCTCTGCAAGAAACAGGGGACTCCCATTGAAGGTGCTGTTGGGGACACAATATTGTATGAGAGGCCATTGACAAGGAAACTCCTGTCCATCAAGCCAAACAGTGAATCCAGCGGCGTTCTCTACACCTGGTAAAAAGAGGCTATAACAGATGCTTGACTTTCCTTTAATGAGCGGGACGTCCAGCCAAGACCTCACTACTCTTTAGTGACCTAAATTAGAGTATTACATATGTCTTTCTTGTCCCTCATGATAGAAGTGGTTGTAACAGTTGCTTTCCATCGTATATTGAACAGTCTTCTAGAGCTACATCCATAAAACTCAAGCTGCTATAACCTCCTCTACCACTGTTCTTCGACATCCACATCCTATCCTTCTCTTCTCTTGTGGGTTTCTAATCCAGCACATATCTGGTAACATTCTAAAGTCTATGTCTGAGAATTCTTCTATACATTTAAACTTTCTCTTCATCTTAACTTATTTTCTTCTTAATCTCCAGCCATTGTTGGTTGTGTTGTTTTCATGCTACTTGTTTGTTATTATTTGTTAACAAAGCATCTGGCAGATACATCTGATAGTGATGTTCTTCAGTCTGGATGTGGTACTATTGGTTACATCATTTCAAGGCATTTAGTAGGGCTATCAAAATCTTACATAATATTTGGAACAAGTGGTTGAATCCCAGTCGTTTCATTTACATTCCCGTTTCTTTACAAATTCTGTGTCATTCAAATTCTTTTGTAGGGCTCAGAAACTGGTTACCAATAATGAGGTCATCTAACAAACACATCGCAAGAGTATCATTTCTATGATGGGTCGCCACTATCTTCGGTCATATGGGTTGCCTCCCCCAGGAAGTTCTTACCCGTCAGATCCTGCACCCGGCTGTAGAAATTGAGGTTGTTAAAAGACCTTGTCCCATAAGAATTCCCCAGGGTTGTCCGCGCAACACCTGGCTGTGCCAAATTGCCCACACCCCATTAGAACTGTACACCTCATGGACCACGGCCATCAATCTTTGCCACAGACGATTGATACGCCAATTATTATTATAATGATTATTATTCCACAGAGCATGGGGCCTGTGGGAACAGTACCAGAAAAAAGCTCAGCTCTTCCGTAGCAATGTCCTTCTTGTGCCTCATGGGGATGACTTCCGTTACAGTGTCAGTGAAGAATGGACTCAGCAGTTTGGGAATCTGGGCAGGCTTATGGAGTACATGAACAAAAACAAAGATATGAACATTAAGGTGCAGTTAAGATCAAACTTGTTGTTCGTCATTCTGTTATATCTGCTTAACCCTTTGAGCCTGAGACATCTAAATGTAGGTTGTTGTGCGTGTAAATAGTCCATTTGCCCTGTGCTTAACTCTTAATTTGGAATGCCAGGGTGCTTTCTTTAACGTAACTCCTATCATCACTAACCTGTCAAGCTTGGTAAAATCTGTCATTTAAGAAATTATCAAAAATAAAAAAAACCCAAAGCTAATCCACGTTTATTCTATTTGGAACCATATGGCAACAAATACAACATAGCCTTACAAAGACAGATATTTAACCCTTTGAACGCTGGTCACCTGGCCTGTCTTCTTCTTCTGCGTTCGTTCTCAATCTCTCGCTACTAAGCCCCGAACAGAGTTTTGCAAGTAGCAGGATGTAGTCCGGAGAATGGCATGCGTTGTGTCGCTAGTTTACAGTTTGACTGCGATATTTGCACCTTTCGGTCCGACACATCCGTCTTCGGCAGAATACTTGGCCTGTAAAACCCCATTCCCCTAGTCATCTGGCCTGTAAAACCCCATTCCCCTAGTTACCTGGCCTGTAAAACCCCATTCCCCTAGTTACTTGGCCTGTAAAACCCCATTCCCCTAGTCATCTGGCCTGTAAAACCCCATTCCCCTAGTTACCTGGCCTGTAAAACCCCATTCCCCTAGTTACTTGGCCTGTAAAACCCCATTCCCCTAGTCATCTGGCCTGTAAAACCCCATTCCCCTAGTTACCTGGCCTGTAAAACCCCATTCCCCTAGTTACCTGGCCTGTAAAACCCCATTCCCCTAGTTACTTGGCCTGTAAAACCCCATTCCCCTAGTCATCTGGCCTGTAAAACCCCATTCCCCTAGTTACCTGGCCTGTAAAACCCCATTCCCCTAGTTACTTGGCCTGTAAAACCCCATTCCCCTAGTCATCTGGCCTGTAAAACCCCATTCCCCTAGTTACCTGGCCTGTAAAACCCCATTTCCCTAGTTACCTGGCCTGTAAAACCCCATTCCCCTAGTTACCTGGCCTGTAAAACCCCATTCCCCTAGTTACTTGGCCTGTAAAACCCCATTCCCCTAGTTACCTGGCCTGTAAAACCCCATTCCCCTAGTTACCTGGCCTGTAAAACCCCATTCCCCTAGTTACTTGGCCTGTAAAACCCCATTCCCCTAGTCATCTGGCCTGTAAAACCCCATTCCCCTAGTTACCTGGCCTGTAAAAACCCATTCCCCTAGTTACCTGGCCTGTAAAACCCCATCCCCCTGGTCACCTGGCCTGTAAAACCCCATTCTCCTGGTCTCCTGAAGTAAAAATGCAAAAAATGGACACCTGAACAAAACTAGTTACAATGACAAAACTAAGTGATCTGTTTCAATTTTTTATCTCAAATAGACTGACCTGATCATCTCCAATATTCCTGCTTATTATGCCAGTCCTCCCAGCATGTAGACCCATCCTTTAGGCACATATAAGTTTCACAATGTTTACACCAAAATTTTGTCTTGACTTTTTTGAATGGTCTGTCTTTGTAGGCCATGTTTGGGAAATCTTTGACATGTTTGTTAAATTTAAATGAGCATACTACACAAACGTTATTTCCTGTAGCTTTTGGGGACATTTGTAGATGATGTGAACCAACATTTAGCAGTCTCTGTTGTGCCTCGACACGGTTGTGAAGTTTTGCAGTCGCTGTTCTATAATCCTCATTGAGGGATAAACAAACTTCGTTCATGAACATCCCTAATGTCCTGTAGCGTCTTCCTGTTGTATTGTGGCAACTATAGTGATCCATAAGTATGTAGGCATCATTACATGCCCACATAAAGAATTTCACAATTAGCCTCCTAAGCCAGCGATAGTGCCGTCGTGTCTTGTTGAGACGACAAATTTGATCGTTGACATCTGTGCCCCCCCCCCCCCCCTTCCCCATGAAAGCATTATAGTCAATACAAAGTTGAGGAGTTCGAACATCTACAGCTGTTCCATCCTTTCTTCTCCTTCTAACAGTTCCAATTTCTGTTGGGTTGTGGTAGTTGGATATATAATTTACAGGTCTTTGGTCCATCCAGACAAGGCATACAATGTTGTTATGGCAAATCAATTCTGAATGACCACTGTCCATTTTCTTCTTTCCTGACAGTACTTTAGGATAAAATTTTCTTTTTTTCTTTGCTGTACCTACATGTCCTCCTGAGGTTGTCGACACTGCCATAAAGCTTATCTAGTATTGGCACTGGTGATGGCCACATATGCATTCGTTAGTAGCACCTATCTTCAGTTTATGAATAGATTGTACCTCAGCCTGTTGTGGCCTGTGTGGAATCTAAAGACCACCACCTGCTCTCTTCTGTTCAACTGGTAATAGGCATAATTTTTTTGTGTAACCAGTATGCTCTGTTTCCTATTTGTCCAAATATCTGGCCTAATAAACCGTTTGGACCCTTCGTAGGCCACACTTGAATATGTTGGGGTAACCTTCCACTT
Source organism: Ariolimax columbianus (assembly GCA_036924085.1). Lineage (NCBI taxonomy): Eukaryota > Metazoa > Mollusca > Gastropoda > Stylommatophora > Arionidae > Ariolimax > Ariolimax columbianus. The sequence goes on along the minus strand of JAVGWX010000007.1, from coordinate 33,438,003 downwards.
TCTTTTGCCACTAAAAAAACATCATTTGGCTCCCTTAACCAACCTGGAGGAAAGCATGATTCCAGTCATTTGTTAAAGCACGGGTCAAACACTTCATTTGGCTCCCTTAACCAGCTTTTATGAAAACTGATTCCAGATATTTGCAGTACAGTTTATGTTGTGATACTTTTAACACGTTGAAGTAGCTAGCCCTATGCTCAACTTTCTTTGGTCATCTTTTATGACATACGAGAAAGGAAATTGTCCTTCCCTGAAAACCACTGAGATAATTTAAGTATTTGCCTTAGTCTTGATACATTGAACTTAGTTGGCTTCACTATTTGTATTTGTAATATTTTTGTTCATCCTGTCCCTGATAAAGGCTTATTTACGTCAGGTTGAACATCTGTTACTGCTCTCATGTAAAGCTGCATTGTCACTTTGAGACCACTCAGTGGTCTTGAGCTAAGGTGTCCGCCTCGGGTGTCGGAGGTCGTGGCTTCGAATCACGGTGGAGACCAGGATTTTTTTCATGTGGATTTTCTGGTAAAAATTCCCCTGTTCTCTTGGTAGTGAAATTAGACTCCCAAGTTCAGTGTCAAGCACGTTAAAAATTCCTTAGGAGTTGGAAATCAAAAAGAGCAGGCTTTATGGCCGCTGCCTGGACAAAATTCAAATTAAAAATCTGCCCAAGTTATTTGTACCTTTCTCCAGGTGGTTTGTTAAGAGCAGCTATAGATGGCCTAACTGACTTCGGGTTTACTTAGCTCTAGTGTTTGAGTCTATTAAGATGGATTCGCACATTGATTAAACCACTGTCCAAGAAACTGGTTGTATATAGACTATGTAGAGTCCTCTAAACCAGTATAAATCGGTTAGGTTAAGTTTAATTTTTCAGCCTAGCAAGTATTGAATTTTGCTGCATTTCCTCTTTTGTTCATTCTACCCACTTAGCTCATAAGCTACTGGATTAAAAAAACACTGTGATTAGATTAATTGATGTCCTTATTTTTCAGCCTGAGGTGTGTCTATATTTTCAACTGTAGTTTTCTCAATTTTTAACATATTTTAAAAAATGAGATATAATTTTAAAGATAAATGAAAGTGCTGTTTAAATAACTAAATGTCTTTAAATATTTATGCGATAATGTAGATATTGTAATTATCACAATGTTACTGTAAGGGGCGTGGAATCATTAAAAAAATCATATAAAAATATCTACTAACAGCCAAAGTCTGGTGTTCCAAGGATAATTCCTATGAAGTGTATCCAATCATGAATAGAAATCATCCAACAACATTCACATATACTAATATTTATAATTGTTTTCATTTGCCTAGCTGCTTCTACTTCTCTGGGGCAAACAATAACATTCTAAAGAAATATACAAATATATTACAATAACATCGATTTTAAAACACATGAATAGTGTTATGACTTGGAAAGGTTATTTTCTGTGGTATTTTAAAACATTGGATAGGATTTTGACACGATAAGTCTTTTATTAGGTTTGTTTTCTAAATATATCAAACTTGCTGCTGGTGCCGGGTTTTGGCCATAAATAATAAATCTATAAGCTGCTCCCAGCAGCGTGTGATAGTGAATGAGTTAATGTAAGATACTGTTTCATATTTTTATATTTACTTGCCCTTGTTTTGAGTACATAAGCAGACAGAAAATAATGGTTCGTTCATCTCATAAGAATGCAACTTGATCAACTCTTAAGCAAACACCAGAACATATTTTGCAAGAATGCCCTATCTATGCAGACCAAAGAAAAGCAGCCTGGTCTGGGGGAGCGACCATGCTAGAAAAGCTGTGGGGGACCGGCGAAGAACTGAAATGCACAGTCTCCTTCGTGAACCACACCGGACTAGAAGTATGGCATCAGTTGATTGATGAAGATCAACTCTATGCTTGCTTACAATACAGAATGATCTGGTTACAGGACATGTGGGAGGCCACATGGCAGATAGAAATCTGACATGAGAGTAATTCTACAATGATATGGGCTTGCAGCATTACCACATCACACTTAGCCCAGGAAAGACCACTTAAGCTCTACATGACACTCAACAGCACAAGAGGATGGAAATTAAACTCATCTGTGAGGGGATAGCGCGGCCTAGCGGTTAAGTGGCACGGCTCACAAGCCGAAGGTGCTAGGTTCGATCCCCATCGCAGCACCGGCTGTTACCCCGGGGAAGCAAACCCTTAGAAAATGCAGGAGGAAGCAGACCCTTACATAAAATGCATGCTGAAGTCGGATGCACTGGGCCGACAGGTGCAAAATAAAAACCACAGTGCAACGCACACCGCATTGGGGATTAGATAAATAATAAGGCGAGCGCAAAAAAAAATAAATCATCTGTTGTTTCATGTTTTCAGGTAGAATTTGGAACTGTATCAGATTATTTCAAGGCTCTGGAAGAAGACAGTGAACAGTTGAAATTAAATTTTCCATCCTTAACGGGTGACTTTTTTCCTTACAATGACCGAGATGACCAGTACTGGACTGGATATTACTCGGTTAGGCCTATATATAAACACATGGCCAGAGTTCTGCAGGCAAAGTTAAGGTTGGTTGTTGTTCAATTTACTTATACCTGTTGTTATTCTACTTACGTCTTGTCTCCACAACAGAGGGCCACTTTTTGGATCTTGCTTATACTTACCATACTAATTGTTATCATGTTGATGATGATATTGTGAACTTGCTAACTAAAATGGATGCTGTTATAGTTCAATTTGGACGAAAAATGCAATCAACTCTGGACATTTTTTTTATACCTGTGTAAAATACTTCAGGGCTGTATACAATTAGCGTTTAGGATATTGAAATACAAATTAAATTGAGAAGGGAGTGTTTATCCCAGAGTATGTTTTCCTGTATATGATATTAACATTGTTCGGTCCCTTGAAAACTGTTTATGCGTGTGTATATATAAATATATATATAAGCTCAGTTCATGCCGTAACACATCAGGTCATTGGGGCGCACTTGAAGACAATCCCGCACATCTCTCTCTGTCCGCTGCAGTCAGTCGTGCCTCACAAAGATTTGACCACTTAGTGATGTTGTGTGCCCATTTCTTCCTTGGACGTCCCCGCCCTTTCTTTCCTGGTACGGAACCATACAGCATCAAATTTGTTAATCCGCTGGACCTCGTGACATGCCCATACCAAGCCATCTTTCGCCTTTTGGTTGCTGTGAACAGATCATCAAAAGGCCCAATTGCGTTTTCCACTCTTCATCGTATTTCTACGTTCGTGACATGAACCTCAAATGTAACATTTAAGAGTCTTCTAAAGCACCTCATTTCCATTGCATGTATTCTGCACTGGATATTTGCAGTAATGGCCCAAGTCTCACAGGCATACAAAAATAATGAGAGCACCAATAAGAGCATTAACCTAACTTTTATGCTGAGGGCGAGTCGCTTATCCTGCCATATGGGTTTCAAACACGTAAGTATCGCTGTTGTCTGTTTTATTCTGGAAATTATCTCAGGCTGCGAGCCCTCGTCACTGATCAGTGATCCCAGATACTTGAACCGGTGTACAACTTCGAGTTTCTGACCATTTGCTTTGATCACAGATGTAAACCCTTCTGTGTTATTAGTCATCAGCTTTGTTGTCTGTGCATTTATCTCCATGCATTAGCATATAAGATATTGAAATTTAAGTTAAATTGAAAAGGAAGTGTTTATCCCAGAGTATGTTTTCCTGTTTATGATGTTCACATTTGTCGGTCCCTTGAAAAACGTAATAAAGAGAGTCCACTGTTTATATATATACATATAAATAATAACAGGTATGTATGTGTTTACAGTCCACTCTCGTTATTGACGTAAGGATGGACAATTTTTATTAGTGATTCAATTGAGATTCCTTTTTTTATTATTACACTTTATAAATTGTAAAGCCTTAACTTCTTTATACTGGTTTAGAAGACTCTACAGTCTGTATACAACCAGTTTCATTTACATCACCTTGCTCTAAAAGCTATGCGCATACAATTTATTCTTAAATGCATTAACTGTCCTTGTCTCCACTACCTCCCGTGGCAAGGCATTCCAAGCATTCACCACTGTCTGTCTAAAAAAATATTTCCTAATATTTAATCTGGACCTCTCTTTAGTTAATTTGTAGCTATGCCTTCTTGTTCTTGTGGGTGGCTGCATTTTTAAAAACTTTTTGTAGTCTAATTTATCCATTTCTCTGATCATCTTATAAACCTGTTTTAAGTCACCACAAATTCTTCTCTCTTCTAGACACCGTAGGCCGGTTTTTCTGAGTCTTTCCTCATAACTGTAATTCTGGAATCCCACTATCAGCTTTGTCGCTTTTTTTGTTTTTTTTCCAGCATGTTTAAATCCCCTCTATGATAAGAACTTCATATATTGTCATAGTTTTTATTTTGCTTTTCCAGGATCACGGAAATCTTATTCTCATTAACAATTGCACAGTCACTATCATCAGAAAGCAAATTATACTCAAAATATGGCAGCATTCTTGTTGAAGTGCGCAGATCACTTGGACTGTTTCAACACCATGATGCCATCACAGGAACAAGCAAGAAATTTGTTATGGCAGATTATGCGAAAATGTATGTTCATCATTACTAGAGCTCATCTATAATTGAAACTCTTCTTCTTTCTCGTCTTTGTTATTCTGATATCTAAGAAAATTAGTTTTTCCTTCTTTTATTCATGCATCCTATATGGGCAGATGATCAGTGCCTGTTGTGCAATGATGAAAATAAACTACAAAATTACAAGAACACACTTGTGACAATGTGTGCCAGCAGAACACCTAGGTCACTCAACATAAGTGTAAATGAAATTGGTCTTCAACAGGCTCGTCAGTTCAAGTATTTTGGCAGCATTTTTTCAGCATACAGTAGGCTCAGCAGGGAAGTCGAGACTAGATGTCAGGAAGCATCTGCTGTGGCCAATCAGCTGTCACTACTGCTTAGGCACCTGAACATTGGTTTGGCCACAAAGCAGTAGCTGATAAACAGTATATTTATGCCAAACATAGTCCATGTTCAAAACGCGAAGGAGCTGAATGTGAAATGAAGCATTTGAGGAATGTCACCAAGAAAGATAGTCTGTGAAATGGAGACATTTGAAGTGTGGATTTGAAATATGAAACAAAGGAAGTTACACCTCTTCAAGACATCGAACGACATAAGTGGACTAAAGATAGATAGATAGAAATAGAAAGATAATTTAACCTATAAGTGTTCTTTAAAAGACTAGATACAATTCATTTGCAAATTTTAAGATCTAACAATAAATTTGCATAATTTAACTGCTGTTAATAAATAAATTTAGTATATGGTTTGAAATTTATAAATGTGATTAATTTATAAAAAGTTATCTTGCACCTGCTTCTGTTATAAATAGTGAAACAAATTATTGGTTTGTAATTTAACTAATAATGTCATTAATTTATAAAGTCATTAATACAGCCGAGAAGGTTATAAATAGAGAAATAAATATATGGTTTATAATTTCAGCATAAATGTGATTAATTTAAATACAGCCATTATTGCAGCTGCTACTGTTATAGAAAAATGAATAAGTGGTTTGGAAGTTCTCTGGAGAACATCCTGCTACTTGCAAAGCCCGTTTCAGGGCTTGGTAGTCGAAGATTGAGAACAAATGAAGAAGAATACAAGAATTTAGATATTCGAGTATAATGATTTGTAATTTATGTATTAAAATTGAACCTCTGTTTTGTTTATGTTTTTTTAAATTAGTTTAAGATTCATTTCTGTGTATTAGAACATGCCATGTTTACTAAAGTTATTTGTACATTGCAGTTGTTTCAATAGTTCCTCAGGCTTAACCGTGTTGCATATGTGTCTGAACTCAAACCGTTAGCTCATAGTTCTTGACTGGTTGAACTTGCCTCTTCAGTTTACAGAGTGCCATAGGAAAACTGAACACTCTACTGCCATTGTTGATGTTGAACAATGTGATCCAGGATCATGAAAAATATGTAGAATTGCCTGAGAATGCTATTTTTGTGACTGAAGAGTGGTCTTCACAAGCTTCACCTCCAACATTGACAGTCAGTCATTTTGATAAAACATGGTAAGTATGGAATCACTTTTGCATATTTATATGTCCTATTAGCAAGGTCTGGGCTGGACGTCCTACTCGTTAAAGGAAAGTGAAGCTCTCATTTCCAGGTGTAGAGATCGCCCCTGGATTTACTGTTCGGCTTGCCGTTCGGGGGTTTCCATGCCAACGGCCCCTCCTACATTATTTTGTCCTCAGCAGCACCTTTATGAGGGGCCCCTTGTTTCTTACAGAGCCTGCTGTGGGGCGCGACTGAATACCCAGCAGTATAACTGGGGGGGGGGGGGGGGGGCAGATTGTGCTCGTTAGCCTTGGCTGGCAGCCAATCTAAGAGAAGGTAAACTCTGACTCTAAACCCGGGTAGACGAAGCTCGCTAGCCTGTTCAGGCAGTTCGCCTAGGAGAGGAGGAACTCTGATTTTAAATCCACAAGTCCCAGAGAGTGCTGGCTAGTCTTGGGATTATGAGAGTATCATTGGATGTCTCGAGTAACTAGCATCTGCGGACAACGACTCGACTGCCTTGTGGAAACCTCTGGAGAGGGGTAGGGCTTGGGAGTAAACCCAGACAGAAAATCCGGAGTGGTAGCACCAAAGGTGGATGGTTTCAAAATTGCAAACTCATTCCGGCAGCTCCTGCAGCTGAGCTGGTGCTAAATTATCATGCTTTGCATTCCTTTGGATTACACCAGTGAGGCCGAGAGGGGGATCCTGCAGTTTGGGCAGCCCGGGGTCTCTATATTCAGTGCCCAGGCTTGCGTCCTGGAGAGGCTACTCACAGGGTGCCATGCGCATGGTCTGCAAAGACTGAGACGCTGATGAAATTACAGAAGAGCAGCAAAGATGGCAAAAATCAGCTGCGGGACTATTTTTCTCTTGTGTCTATCATGGGAGCCGCGTAGTGCAGTGGTTAGCGCGGTGGCTTCGCATCTGAGTGGTCCTGGATTCATTCCCCAGTTGAGGCGGAAATGTTCTTTCAGACCGCAATGGTTCCCAGGTCGACCCAGCCTTAAATGGGTACGGGTTCAGTCAGGGAAGTAAAAGTGGTGAGGGAGAGGAGATGGCTATGCCCTCATATAGCCAAGCCTTTGAAATGTGAGATCGCTAACACCTCACACCCCTACAGCAGTAATGATATGGGTTACTTTACTTTATTTTACTATCATGGATGCTACCAGGCCATGGATTTTACTGAAATTCAAACTAGTCGACTTACACCTGTGTAAACGGAAACAGAATGTGTTTTTTTCTATGTGGATTAATAAGTTATTTTAATTTGTGATATTTTGCATCCTGACTATCCTGACAAAGCAATCATCTACTTTGGTTACCTCATGTCATATTTCCACTAGGAAATATTCACGCCGGACAATGTTGGATTCACACATCGACTCTGTGGTCTTGTCCCAAGTCATGGAGAATCTGACCTCCAGTTTGCAGCCAGCAGGAACTTCATTTTACCAGGAGAGGGGTGGGTTCCACCCAGAAAGAAACATACCCAAGACACATCACTCACAAGCTCTGATCAAGATGCAGAGCAGGGCATAAGCTGCAACAGTCAGCGACCCATAGCTGACTGCAAGCAACAGGGCCAGCGAACTAGTTCCCAAGACCCTTCTACACCTCCATGCGGTGACCCTGGATAGCAGGCTGCAACAGAGCAGACTGGTTAAGGAGAAGGGATCGAAAAAGGAAGGCTAACCCGGTACTCAAAAGTTTCCTGCTGAAGTCGGATGTGTTGGACAGAAAAGTGCAAATATCACAGTCAAGCTGTAAACTATGACACAATGCAATCCATTCTCCAGACTACATTCCTTTTCAGGGTTTTGTTAGCGGGAAATTGAGAACAAATGAAGCCAAGCCACTCACATGCTGAGAACAGAAGTGAGATATGATGCTTTAACAACTTCTAAGGGTTATGGGAAATATGAGTCGAGATGATATAGCTTGCATTTAATCCTAGAGTTTTCCTGTGGTTTTTCTGCCCTTCCACATTTTTATTAAGTTGGAGTCAAGAGCCCCATCTCCCAGCTTAAACATTCCATCCTGTATCTGAATGCAGTTAGGCGTTCTCTGGTCTTAGACCCACTAAAGTGGAAAAAGTTGCATATGACGCATTCCTTGCCATCCAATGAGGCTCTCCAAATATGCAGGTAAAAATCACTGTGTTCTGGCTTTGGGCTCTCCCAAGGAATTGTCATGTCCTGCACATAGCCAGCTCCTAACTCTGCTCTCAAGCTATGTGACCATTACTTGGCTTCTTCCATCTCAACTGGAAGACTTCTGAGTTAAAATACAAGCCCTGACTACTCTCTTCACAGGTGCGGAGTCCTTATCATAGAGGGGATATAAACATGCTGGAAAGAATACAAAAAAGAGCGACAAAGATGATAGTGGGATTCCAGAATTACAGTTATGAGGAAAGACTCAGAAAAACCGGCCTACAGTGTCTAGAAGAGAGAAGAATTCGTGGTGACTTAATACAGGTTTATAAGATGATCAGAGAAATGGATAAATTAGACTATAACAAGTTTTTTAAAATACAGTCACCCACAATAACAAGAGGGCATAGCTACAAGTACAAGCTGACTAAAGAGAGGTCTAGATTAGATATTAGGAAATATTTTGTTAGTCAGAGAGTGGTGACTGCTTGGAATGCATTGCCAGGGGAGGTAGTGGAGGGAGGGACAGTTAATGCATTTAAGAATAAACTGGATGCGCATAGCTTTTAGAGCAAGGTGATGTAAATGTAACTGGTTGTATACAGACTCTGCAGGGTCTTCTAAACCAGTATAAAGACGTTAAGTTAAGTCAAGTACAGTACTGGGTACTCAATATGTCATACATATTTATCATTATATTAAGCATCTTTTGGCCATCATCAGCCTATCTGTGAGGCTGCGAGTAGTTTTGAAATTAGAGTTTTTCTTCTCCTATGTGCATTAGGGAGCCGCGTAGCGCTGTGGTTAGCGAGCTGACTTTGCATCTCAGTGGTCCTGGTTTCATTCCCCAGTTGAGGCAGAAATGTGTTTTTTCAGACCGCAACGGATCCTGGGTCAACCCAACCTTAAATTGGTACTGGTTCAGTCCGGTAAGTAAAATTGGCGAGGGAAAGGAGATGGCTACCGTCCTCATATAGCCGAGAACTTGAAATGTGAGATCGCTAACATCTCACACCCCTAAGGTAGTAATGCTATGGGTTACTTTTTTTATGTGCATTGCCAACTAGGGCTTCATCTATCCAGAGCAGTCTTGTTTCAGGGACCAGAGATTAGCACCATGCCCCTTCTCTGTTAGTAAAAATAACAGGTCCCTAATACAGCAAGATCAGGTACTGGGCTTTTGCTATTAGAGGCTATGCATTGGGTATACCCTGGGAGCATTTGGACAGACTTGAGAGCTCATCATCAAATCCACCCCAGTCTATGACAGCATTTGGTGTCCACCACAGACATAAAGAAACACTTCTGGACAAAAGGAGTTTTCAACTAATGAGTGTTTGTTTGTTTCTTTTATTTTAGTAGATCTGGCCATCTCATTAAAGACACGAGTAGGGAAGACTCGATAGTCCTGCAAGACAACTTCCTAAGAGAGACAACTCTGACCAAAAACAACTGCTGCCTTGCGGTTAGGCTGGGGGCAGCCAAAGGCTAAGGAGGGCAACCCTACAGAAACGCCTGTTGAAATCGGATGCACCGAGCCACAGGCTTAACAAAATAAAACAGTGCAACGTAAATATCGCTGTAAACAGCGTACCAAGAAGAAGAAGATTCCAAGTATGGGGCATAGACGTCTGTTGGTGAAGGTCCACAGTCTGGATATGAAATTATTAGTTACACACCATGTTTCTGAGCCATATAGTATAGCTGATAAGAATTTTGGAATCGATTTGGAATCATGGGAAAAGGATGCCACGGATCATGTTACATGACGGGGCAGGATTAAGCATGGATTACAGACAAAAGAGATACTGATTGAGGATAGACCAAAGACTCAGTATTTGAGAAGACATGTGATGCCGCAAACGGTCCTGATTTTCCTTACACACACTGTGGAAGACGCTTCTCTGCTCGGACTGGTTTTACAAGTCACATTCGTTATCATCATTGACCATAGTTATATCCCCTTTTTCAGAAAGAAGATATACTACCCTGAGTTTAATTACGGAAAACTACCCAAGCATGGACTGGACCCATGCATACACCGACGGTTCCGTAACAAATACAACACAGAACAGAGGGGCAGGAGCATTCCTGAGCCTACCAAATGGCAGAAAAATAACACTGTCATTCGCTACTGGAAAATACACAAGCAATTTCAGAGCGGAGGCAGAGGCACTGAGGGCGGCAGTGGAAGAAATGGTGACAGGTAAAAGGAATGAAAGCCACATAGTCCTGCTTACAGATGCACTGGCCGTAGTCACAGCGCTGAAAAGCCAGAAAAATACTGAACTTAATGAATTAAGAGCAGTACTCTGTCAACTATGCCAGCAGGCCGCACCAAAAAGAGTAGTGGTGCAGTGGGTTCCATCCCACTGCAACATCCAAGGCAACAAGGAGGCAGACAGACTGGCAAAAGAAGGTGCAAAACTACCACAACCAGATACTAGTATGACATATGAAGAGTCAAAACGGCTTATTAGAGCTAGATACATGGCCAAATGGGAAACCGAACATACTGGCTACACCAAAAATGATGCCTATTACCAGTTGAACAGAAAAGAGCAGGTCGTTGTCTTCAGACTTCGCACTGGCCACAATAGACTCAGGTACCACCTATTCAACAAATTGAAGATAGGTGGCACCGACGAATGTTTGTGTGGTACTGGCAAAATGACCGCTGAGCATTTGCTGCAAAACTGCCCAACATACGAGGATCAGAGAGAGCAGATGTGGCCATCACCAGTGGCAACACTAGACAAGCTCTATGGCAGTGTCGACAGCCTCAGGATGACGGCTGCTTTTTTCGAAAAAATAATGGTTACTGTCTGACTGCGTACGATGAAGAAGAAGATATCCCCTTTTTCAAAGCACTTTTCCTATCGTTTGACCTGACAAGACGGAAAGAGCCAAAGAGGATCACTGATTTTTGTTCTTATTTCGTTGTGTTCAATATTAGGTTTGGTATACAAGAGGCTTGTCATAAGTCTTTACTCTGAACATGAAGGAGTAGGAGGAGAAAGTTGAAATTTGGTACAGTGCCTATTCCTTCTCATTGTAGCCACCACCTGAATTTATACATTTCTGCCATCTCTGCATGACCTTGAAAATACCTTCAGAATAAAGTAACCTATTTTTGAAACTAAACCAGTTATCACAAGCCAGTAGGACATCTTCGTCACTGTCAAAATGATTTCCTTTCAGCTGTTTTTTAAGTTTTGGGAAAAGAAAAAAAATCTGGGTCATAATGGTGAATCTAAATCTCATCTACTGTCACCATGGTCGGCAACATGTTTTTCGACTGACACATTTTGAGCAACTGGCTACAGCAATCAACCCTTGTTTGTTTCTGTTCACATATCAGCAGGCGTCTGATCTCATGTTCAGTCTGTTGTAAAAAATTATAAAAACTGTACTTTCATTCAGTTTTGCTGACCTAGATATCTCTGCAATTGTCATTTTCCTATCCTGGTCAATGATTTTCTTCACTCTTGCAGAATTTTCATCTCTGCACTCTGAGGATCAGCAACATGGGAACGGCCACACTTAAACTGCCTACACCAGTTTTTTTACAAAAGCATACGAAGGACAGAATTCCTTAAACACTGGTTCTATCACCCTGTGTATTTCTGTAGGTGTTTTTCCCTGCAACATCAAGAATTTTATCACAGTTCTGGCCTCTAATTTCTCTATTGTTCTGACAAGTCGTTAGAGTAGCAGATCCGGTCAATAAGGTGTGTTGCACCATGCACCATACTGGGTAAACCCGTCAAGGAGGGAAATTCATACCTCTCAAGTCCAGTACAAATTGAATGAGCTACATATGTGCAAAATTTCAACTTTCTCCTCCTACTCCTTCATAGTCAGGGTAAAGGCTTGATGACAAGCCCCTTGTATAATCCATGACAGAACCTCTGAGTAGCAGAGTGACAAGGTTACTGGATTTGATACTGGTTCCAGTTTAAAGGTAAAGGTCAGTCCCATGGCAACAATTGCCGTTGAGGATGAAGATAAGCTGCAGCCTTCCTTGCTGTTTTTTCTTTCCCCAAATCATGTCAGGTACCGATTTACAGCTGGGTTGACTGGAGGACCGGTTGTACCTAGCCCAGATTTTTCTGTCTGTCTATGAGCTTGAACCTCTGGCATGCTGTAATCCCAGTCTAGTAAGCCAGCTCACTTTCAACTAAGCTACACACTTCATTCTCCAGTCTACCCAGGTGTAAATTTGTACCTGGCTTGTTGTTAGAGAAAGAAAGGCAATGAGGAATGGAACTGGTCATCCCACTTCATAAAAAGCTGAGACCTAGTACAGGGAAGTCTCTGAATACTTCATCCCCGACAGCAGTGCATGCTAGGGACTCCTTAAAACTTGTTATACTTTTTCTTCTTTTGTCCTACTGCCCTGGCCATACGGTGTCGCAGAGAGGTGGAATGTCCTGCTACCCTTATCATACGGCGTCGCAGAGAGGTGAGATGTCTTACTGTCCTTGCCATATGGCGTTGCAGAGAGGTGGGATGTCCTACTGTCCTTGCCATATGGCGTTGCAGAGAGGTGGGATGTCCTACTGCCCATGCCATATGGCATTGCAGAGAGGTGGGATGTCCTACTGTCCTTGGCATACGGTGTTGCAGAGAGGTGGTGGGATGTCCTACTGCCCTTGCCATATGGCATTGCAGAGAGGTGGGATGTCCTACTGCCCTTGCCATATGGCATTGCAGAGAGGTGGGATGTCCTACTGCCCTTGCCATATGGCATTGCAGAGAGGTGGGATGTCCTACTGCCCTTGCCATATGGCATTGCAGAGAGGTGGGCAACAGAGCAAGATTGACATTGGTAACAAAATGTATAAATAAACAGTGCATTTATCAGCCTCCTCTTAGTTGCAAGAAGCGCTCTAGGGTGCAAATCGGTGCAATTTGATAGTGCATGCTGTTCTCCTTCTGAATTATATGTACAACCTCTCTGTCCACTCTGCCATCATCAGTGAACACGTTACCCAGATATTTGAACTCTCATACTTGATAAATATCAATGTCACCGATGTAGAAACTTCTCTGCACTTGTTCACGTGAAATAAACATAGTCTCTGTCTTGCCTGTATTGACCTTCATGTCATATTCATTACAAGCGAAATGGAAAAATTTCAGGTGGTGTTGTAGGTCTTCTCCATTTTAGTAAAAGATGACCTCATCATCAGCAAACAACAGTTAATTTATGTGCTCTCCGTAAGGGTTAGCCACATGTGTAATTTTATCCATGTAAATTATGAACAGATGGGAAAAATAACAGACCGAGGCTGCACACCCTTTGCTCCTGCTACAAACCCCTAAAAAGGGCTTTGCAATTAGAAGAATGCTGTCCGGATAGCGAAATGCACTTTGTCGTAGATTACTTTAGCTTGACTGCAATATTTGCACTTTTCTGTCCGACACATTCGACTTCAGCTTATTTTTTGTAAGTTCTGAGTTAGCTTTCCCTCTTCAATCTCTTCTCCTTAGCCAGCCTGCCGTGTTTCCAGCTTGCTATTCAAGATCACCACTTGGAGATGTAGAAGGGTCTTGGCAGCTCTGAGTCGCTGGCCTTGACACTAGCAGTTAGATTTTGGTCGCTGACCGCTGCAGCTCATGCACTGCTCAGCATCTTTATCCCACTTTTTATGCAATCCAGATTGTTTATTTTGGCTACCTTTTCTGTATCTATAAATATCTCTTTGCATGAACGAGCCAAAGAAAGATGATAGTTAAAATTTAATAAAGGTTTTGTGTGGACATTTTTAGGTTTGTGATTGTCACAAATCCTCTAACCATCCCATGGACATCGACTGTTACTGTACGAACTTCTACACCGTCGCTTGTGAAAACGTTAGAAGGACAATTTGTACCCAGCCAGACAAATCCAGTCATTGATCAAGGAATGAAACCTGCCTTTGGTGTTTATGATGTATGTATTAAATTGAGTGTGTTTGTGTGATGTCTTAAATGCAAACAAATTTGAAGTACATTGTTTTATATAAAAACAGGAACAGGAATAATATATTTAATCCGCGTTTCTTCTCTGTCCAAATGCACTGACTTGATATTGGAATTCAGCAATTTTAACTTGCAATTAGTTTTTATTTCCCTGGATTCATAAACATAAACAAAACAAAGATAATGACCACAGATAAAACACAATGTCAGCATACATTTACAGTGGGTGGTGAGGAAATAGATCAGGTTACACATTTTGAATATCTGGGCTCCAGAATCGACAAAAATGGTGACTGCTCGAAAGAAATCAGAAGAAGACTAGCTATGGCAATGCAGAGACTGAACAGCCTGAAGAAATTATGGCAGGGCACCAACAAAACGATAAAAGTAAAAGTCTTGAGAGCCTGTGTTTTTCCTGTGGCAGCTTATGGCTGTGAAGCATGGACGATTACCAAAACTTCTAGACAAAGAATCGAATCCTTCGAGTCAAAATGTTACAGAAAGATCCTCAGAATACCCTGGACAGAGAAAAGAACAAATGTAGACATTCGGCAAGAGTTGAGCATAGAGGAGAACTGGTTTATCAATTCCATTTTGGCTAGAAAATGCAAATACTTTGGTCACATCAAGAGACACAACGGTCTTGAGAGGACGGTGATGGAAGGTATGGTGCCAGGCAAAAGAGGAAGGGGTAGACCAAGAAGACGATGGCACCAAGATATCCAGGAGTGCCTGAGTATGACAGTGGCGGAAGCTGGAGTTTTGGCAAGGGAACGAGTTTCTTTCAGACAGACTGTGATGGGAGCGACGTTCTACAAAGGACATGCTACATGATGCTTTCAGACAGACTGTGATGGGAGCGACGTTCTACAAAGGACATGCTACATGATGCTTTCAGACAGGCTGTGATGGGAGCGACGTTCTACAAAGGACATGCTACATGATGCTTTCAGACAGACTGTGATGGGAGCGACGTTCTACAAAGGACATGCTACAAGATGGATTCCCAAAATTTGTCAGTAACAGGAATGTTGTCCTTGCCATTCCAATTCTAACCTTTACATCTGCCCCTGTGGTGCCTGAAGTATCAATGGTGCTGCTCAAATATGTGAAAGTGTCTACCTGTTCCAGCGTCTCACCTCCTAGCCTCTGATCATGACTGACTTTCTTCTTAAGGTGTTGATTCTAAAATGTCCCTGTTCTAACTTTACATAGTGGCAGCGACTGACGCAGGTCGATATTTTAACCAATAAAAGTGCTAATAAAAAACTGGACGAATGAAATCAGTACAAGAGAAACAATTAAACTACTACATGGATAAAAAATATATGAGAATAGAGAATCACATCAAGGCTATAGAACTTCTTCAATAGATGGCTTCATCCGATACTTATCAGCTGTCACCACTGGTTAGGCACTCAGGCATTAATTTGGCAACAGAGCAGTAGGTGATATTCAATGAATTTATGCTGACTGTGTGTTACCAATGCCAAACATGGTCCCTGTTCAAGGCACCTTAAAGTAGAATTTTGACATGTGAAATGAAGTGTTTGAGGAAGGTCGTCAGTGTTACCAGGGAAGATAAGCTGAAAAATACTTCAGAGTAGAAAAGGAGCAACCAAGTATCACATTTAAAAAACAGATGTTGGAATCCTTTTGCTTTTCTTTGCCCCACTCCCAGAACGTCACCATTGATGATGAGGTGAATACTAGGATCTTCAAAACCAGCAGCTCATTTGGCAGACTATACACAATTGTTTATCATGGAAGTGGCAGTAATCTATCTACAGATGAAGCTAAAACAGATCTAGTGCTTCTTATTCTGCTGTATGCTTGTGAAAGATGGACTTTATACAAACGCCATGTAAAAAGTTGAACCACTTCCACAAAGTCTGCTTCAGAAGTGTATTGAAGATCAAATGGAAAAACAGGGTCCCAGATACCGACGTTCTTGAAAGAGCTAGTATTTCTAACAGTAAAACTATTCTGATTGCAGTCACAGATCTGCTTTGTGAGTTATTTTCTGCATGCCAAAAATACTCTTCCACAGTGAGATGAGGAATAGTAGACGCTGTCATGGTGGCCACAAGAGGAGCTTCAAAGACATATTTAAGGCTTCACTAAGGGGAGGAAGACTAATGTCTGGTCAGGTACAACATACTGATCAGACATGTTAGTCAGGGTCAGGCAAAATATACTGGCCAAGACCCACACCTCACCTCAGCTACCTCGCAGCCCTCCCTGGAACCAGTTGTTTTCATGGCGCGCCTGGCTAACTAGGTGAGGGATCTGTGTGATACCCGTAGAAGCGAGCAACATGCAGATGAAGCCAAGCATAGCACAACCACCTGGAGGACCCTGGTCCACCTTCATCAGCACGCTCGGGATGTGAGGTAAGCTACTGCAACCCACCACTTAATTTCCTTTTTAGGGCGCACAAAAGAGTAAACCTACTCATTGTGGGCATTCAAAACAAACAAACACAGGGCTTCACTAAAAGCCTTTGGCATAATACCAGACACTAGAAAAGCTGCTGTTCAAGACCGAACTGCTTGGTCCACTTCTTGAAGGTGCAGCAGCATGTGGCTCATCCATAGAAATAGTAGATGAACAATGCAGACAAACTAGAAAAGTGCGTTAAGTGAAGCCTTCAAATCAGGTGTATATTTCCTGCCCACACTTTCTGTGGTTTTTCCAGACCGACATCGCGCTTCTCGGTCATCTTCGAACTGATCGACTGACTGAACAGATGAGAATAGTCATCATCACATGTTTTTTTGGTGTTTTTTTTCACATGTGATGAGCGAACATCATCATCGTTGCCCAATCTCATTTTGAGTTTCTGTCCTTTTTCTTACAGATAGTGTTTATAGCAGAGTTGCCTGCCTTGTCAGTGAAGATGTATGTTATGGTTGAAGACAGTCATTTGGTGTCATTTGCATCCGTAACTATTTTTGGTAACCAACTTGCAGCAACTACATTCATGTGAGAATTTGTATATAGTTTGCATGCAGTGTGAATAGCTTGACCTTGTTTTTCGTAAAGTTATATTTACAAGCAAAATCGTTTAGAAATTTAGAAAAATATTTTATTTTCCCGCTTTTTTCAACAGTAGCAGTTTCCTGAATGGCAATATATAAATTTAATCACATTTATATTTAAATTATAAACCACATATTTGTTTCTCTATTTATAACAGTATCAGCTGTTTTAATGACTTTATATAAATTGATATTTATAGTGAAATTATAAACCTAATATTTATTTCTCTTTTTATAACAGTAACAGGTGCATAGATGACATAATATAAATTAATCATATTTATAGTGACATTTTAAACCACACATTTATTTCTCTATTATTAACAGTAACAGGTGCATAGATGACATAATATAAATTAATCATATTTATAGTGACATTTTAAACCACATATTTATTTCTCTATTATTAACAGTAACAGGTGCATAGATGACATAATATACATTAATCACATTTATAGTGGAATTTTAAACCACATATTTATTTCTCTATTTATTACCTTCTCAGTTGTATTAATGACTTTATATAAACTAATGTTAAAGTTAGTTGCCCATCGCAATGCAGTGATGGTGATATGATCGGACGATTTTGTCTTGATGATGTAACTTGCATTGTACTTGGATTATAGTGAGAAAGAAACTGCGCTGGTTATCAACCTCACTCTCTGGCCCCGAGCCACCTTGGACCAGTGGCAAGACTTAAGTCAAGACGACTAGAAGTAACTCAGGATGCAGACACTTTTGTCCCACCTCCCTTGAGACCAGTAGTTGCTTGAAACTTGCTGCATTCGATCACCTACTGTTTCCGTTTATCACTTTAACCCATTCAATCCCAGCTGATCAGAAAAACTCACTACTGAATTCCCAGGGCAAGGAGAATAACTCCGCAAAAATTAGTCGTGCTTGCGCAATAAAATTAATAACAAATACAATTAAAAAATTTATTTGTGTGATTCAAACTCCAGTTTACAGATAAATGGAAGAGGCACAGAAGTGCACAATTTTTTTTTTAGTGTCATGTATGTTCGATGCAAAAAATTAAACAAGTGAAGAAAAAAACATGTGTCAATATAAAATGTCTGTTTCACTCTTGTCAATTTTGCTGATAAATGTTCAAGCAAAAAGCAATCTCCCTTGGTTCATTGTAGCCAGTACATCTTTCATCTTCTTGTCCAATGTCTGACTTTCCAGTATACACCACAAAGTTATAGAGGTATCTAGTATGAGGATCTGCGGAACACCAAATTTTAATTCCTCAAGGATCTTTTTTCCCTAAAATTCTGATGCAGGCATATTCATTAGTGTGCTCTGCCAAGACTCAAAAAAAAGATCTAAAGTAGAAATGATGAAAGTGAAAGGTACCGGTAATCAAAAGCAGAGTAATCTGGATCTATGTCATCTGCAGGACCTGTTCCCTCACTAAATCCTTCAATAATGATATTACTCCGTTGCTTTGACCATTCTCTATCACCACTAGGGCCTGCCTGTGGGGTGGGTCACTGTCTTCTACCAATAATTCGTCATCACTACCGAGGCCAGTGTCGCTACTTTCATCTTGTAAGTCCTGAACTTATTTCTCATTAACGTCCGATTCATTCTCATTCTCTTCACTTCATCAACAAATTCGCAACCACTATTGTCTGACTCATAAGTATCTTCAGTCCGCACCAAGTTTTGAAGAAAATTGAAGGTCATTTTTTAAAAATCACGGCTCGAACACCATACGTGATAGAAACGATCTGTAAACTGCAATGGGATCCGCTATTACCGGTAGTCACATCAAGGCTAAATTTAGCCTGTCTATTCGCAGGTAAAATGTAAGAAAAATAATTAAAATCAGTATATCCACAGCCGCCGTCGCCGGCCGGTCTGGGAGCGAGTCGATGGCGGCCGTCGCCGGCTGGTCTGGGATTGAATGGGTTAAGAGACGGATGCCTTACCTCTCGCCCACAGTGACTCCACATAAATGAATTACATTTATAGTTAAATTATAAACCACATATTTATTTCTCTATTTATAACAATAGCAGGTGCAAGATAACTTTATATCACATTTATAAATTTCAAACCAAATACTATTTTATTTATTAACAGCAGTTAATACTGCAAATTTATTGTCAGATTTAAAAATTAGCAAATGAATGGCATTTATTCTTTTAACCTTTAGAGTGCTACGGTTTAGACTCATTCGACCAGCTTGACCTACAAAATCGGAATTCAATTCCCTACCCATAGCCATTTTAAAAAATGCTGAATACGTCATCATCTGCACACGATATTTTGCCGGTAAAAGTATTGTATGTTCGATTACAAATGGTTTTTGAACAATTTTTATTCTTATACGTCGTTTGGAGCAAGCCGACTTTTTGTGAAAGGTGAAGTAGGTTGTTGGGAAAGATCTTTATCGAGTAGATCTGTTTATTTTGTTTGTTTAGATGAAAGAACTACGTTTGAATTGGAAATTAACAGTTGTGTCGATATTGTAAACACAGTATCGATACATTGTTGTGGTTTCCATGGATTTCTATCGGTGCGACTAGGCCTAGCGGTCTAGTTCAATTTTTATTCGAGATTTCCATAAATTTTCAACTTTATCTTTTTGTATCTCAGAAACTAACAAACACACAACAAAAACAATAACACCCACAAGTTCTTTATTCAATTGTGTCTCTACACACAAGAAAATCATATTTATTGACAAACAGAAAAGTTACAAATTTTGAATCATATTTATTGACAAACAGAAAACTTATAAATTTTGAATCATATTTATTGACAAACAAACAGAAAAGTTACAAATTTTGAATCATATTTATTGACAAACAGGAAAGTTACAAATTTTGAATCATATTTATTGACAAACAAACAGAAAAGTTACCAATTTTGAATCATATTTATTGACAAACAAACAGTAAAGTTATAAATTTTGAATCATATTTATTGACAAACAAACAGAAAAGTTACAAATTTTGAAAGTCGACTACAATAGCTAGATGCAAATTTTTCATTACAAATTATAAAGCGTGCTAAAGTTTAAACAACACTTATAGGTTAAATTATCTTTCTATTTTAACTTCAATAATAGCTTAGGAGCTACATATAAGGTTATCGTCCTAGCAGGAAGCCAAATTATTTATGTGGAGGTAAAGGTGAGCGACGGAAACAACAGATCGCAGTGTATTTAACAAAATGCCAGTCGAAAAGTAATAATGACATAAATAAACTACATAGAAGAGATCAAAGTCTCATCTTTCAGTTTCAAACAGGACACTCCAAAGCAACTAGCCACTTGAACCACATTAATTCCCAGCACCTGCCCTTGTACAGACTTTGCTCTCATCCTGATGAAACAGTTAGGCACCTACTCTTTGAGTGCAAGACACTTGCGAACGCGAGGAAAAGATTCTTACAAGCACTGCCGACAATTGCCAACACACTGTACAGAGCAGTGAAACAACTGAAGAAGACCTGTATCTATATAAGAATGGCATTGAACTGCTAAGAGCAGGCTTGCTCAGCAGCTATGGGGTAACAACGGTGTGCTCATTAAGTAAGGGTCTCTGTTACATATTTCTACATGATGAGGTTGCCAGTCCTATGCACCATCTTCCTTAGTCACTTTTTATAACATGCATAGTAAGGTCATTCTAAATCCAGCAGAATATGCACTGAAGATTTGTATAAATAACTTTCAACAGCGATGTCAGTTTCTTGCTTCGCTTGCTTGTATTTAGTAATCTAAAGTCAAAGTCTGGTGTGTGTTACAATATAGCGATAGAAACTAAACAAAATGTAGGCCAATCTTACGTCCGCTGGGTAAAACGTGACTGCCATGGTGTCTGATATATTGACACCTGGGACTTAAAGATTTAAATTGGGAGAGGAAACAATTAGCCTGCCAGACAGAATATACTGCTCCGACAATGTTAGTCGGGGGTCAGCTGAACATACTGACCAAGACCTCACTTCCATGCTTTCATGGCAGTCTGGCTAACAAGGTGAGGATCGACATGATCCCTGTAGTAGTTAGTGACACCCAGATGAAGTCAAGCATTTTACAACAGCCTGGAGAACTCAGGTTCATATTCATCAGCACGCTCAGGATGTGAGGAAAGCGACTGCAACCAACCACCTAACACCCTTTTAAGGGCACAAAAAAGAGTAAACATACTCATTGTGAGCATTCAACAACTACAAAAATCTCATTACGTGGTCCTGTGATCCATATGAGAATAATATGTAGATATGTTTTTAATTACTTTTGCTTAAACAATCATATCAAGTTTTGTTTTTCTAATTTTCAGTCCAGAATTTCATCCTTCTTTGTCCAATAAATCAGATGATATTGGGATTGAAAGCCAGTGGCTAATGGCTACCTTCTCACCATGTTTGGGCACCCTTCAGGTAATATAGTCTTATGAACTCCATTGTTGATATGATTAAGTAAATGTCATTTCTTATGTATCATATTTTTTTTTTACTCTACGTGCTTGCCTCACTAGTTTCTACTGGCAGAGGCGCGCCTATTCCACCCTAGACCGGAGTAAATTGGGTGATATTAAGACGCATGTACCTAACCTAGTGTTTCCGTGATGTAAAGGTGTTTTGATAATCCTCTTGTTCCTTGTCATTTGATGATCCTCTCGTTCCTTGTAGATAGTTGGTTGCTATTTTCTGTTTTCTTCTTTTCCTTGGTGTACCCTGTTGGATTTCGAAGGCAAAATATGCATAATTGTTTTCCTGAGACCATTTTGGAAATTAGTATGTTTATTTTTCCTCCATAATTGATAGGGTCCCCTTTTATTTATATATTTTTTTAAATATTTTATTTTTCCGAATTTAAATATATATATATTTTTAAAAATTTAAACAAATATTCAAATCATCATATATTTACAAAACATTGTGAAGATGGAATGTAGTGAGGTGTATAACAAGGATGAATGAAAAGGAATGATTATGAAAGATGATCAAATACATACTGTATACATAAGACTTCTTTCTGTCTGGTCTTAGTGTTTCAGATTTTCATCACTGCTCTAACAAATTTTTCCATCGCAGCCATGTTTTCCAACTTGTAAGCGATTTTCTGACTTTCGTGGGACACTTGTAGATACTCTGCTGCACCTAGGCCCTCCAACTCTTGCAGCTAATTAGGTGTCAAATGCCAGGGAGGCTCAGGGAAAAAAAATATCAAATAAATAAAATATAAATAATATGAAATAAAGTATATTAAGTATAAATAATATATAGTGGTGAGGATGATTATAGAAAGAATATATAAATATATAATTTGTGGATGCCTTATAAAGATAATAGTGGTTAGAATATATATAAAAAGGAGTTTTATGGTATTGGAGTGATGATCCACCACCAAATATCCGTTTCGACTTTTGAGACTCGTGTGGTTGTTTAGGTGTCGTTGGTGAGGGTGACTCCATACAAAAATATATACAAGGTGACGATGCCTCAACAATTATCTATATAGTGGTTAGGGTGATATATACATTGGTACAGCTATTTATAGAATTAACTTATGTAGTAGTGACGATGATTCCATTGCATGTATTATCGCCACCTACTGCTGAGGCTGATTTCACCTGGAATGAATACATATAATGTTCTACACTATGCTTTGGGACGATAAGGCTAACTGGGACGATAAGGCTAACGTCTGGTCAGGCAAAACACACTGATCAGACAATTTTAGCCAGGGTCAGAAGAAATATACTGGCCAAGACCCTCACCTGACCTCCTCATTGGTCATCCTGGAAACAGACTGTTGTTGAGGACAACAGACTGTTGTCGAGGATAACAGTCTGGCTAACAAGGTGAGGTTTGACATGCTCCCTGTAGTAGTGAGCGACACACAGATGAAGCCAAGCATAGCACAACTGCCTGAAGAACCCCGGTCCACCTCACCAGCACGCTCTGAATGTGAGGGAAGCTACTGCAACCCGTCACTTAACGTCTCTTTCAGGGCGCACAAAAGAGTAACCTACTCATTGTGGGCATTCGCAAACAACAACACTATGCTTTAAGTAATTGTGCAATAATTATAAAATAGCCTAGATCATATTACCTCAGTGGCCAAGTACTGCGGGACAGTTTTCCAGGTACATCAAGGCTCGTGTGCAGATGCTTTCCGCATGGTTTCCCTTACCTTCACAAGCAATGGATACGATCGACTGCGACCTGCAGCCAAGCTCTGGTGAAGCGAGACCTGGATCGGCCATTGTCCCCTTCAGCCTTGATGCACCCAAACAAGGTGTTGAGTGGTTGGTTATCCGGAGAGAAATAAAAGGTTTGCCTCTCTGCATTCCCATGTCTGGGGCACGCCACCTCTTCACCCCAGCCAACATACATTGGGACATATTGAGCCCGTGCCTGGACGCTTGTGCCCATGCTAGCGTTTCCGTGATGCCTGGAATTTCTGTTTCTGCTGTGGTTATCTTTCCTTCCCTTGTTATTCACTGTCCAGTTCCTGTTGTCAAGGTCGAGTGTATTTCTCAAGGATTGTCACAATAGGCCATCGTCAGGCTCCAGAACATCCAGAAGGGTCCTAATTCCCCTTCCCTATACAAGCTCATCTAGAAGATGCTGCATCATCTTGATTAATATTTACATCGATTATTTGTTTCTCGTGGCTTTTCTTGAAAACCATCACTACCATCTTATTTATATTTAGATTTAAAACCCCACTTGTCCATCCATTCTGCTACTTTGTTTATTTGTATTTGTAGTTTTCTATAGGTATGAGGTAGGTCTCCAAATTGCTGCATCACCTGCATAGTGCGATAAGCTATTTCTAAGGTCTGTGAATTCTTCACCCAGGTCGTTTACCATTATTGTAAAGATAGCTGGGGAGATTACTGAACCTGGGGTATGCCTTTTTCCTGTTTGAATATTCATGATCGTTGGTCTTGAATTTGAACTACAAAGTATCTCTCTTCCATAAAGTTTTTTAAGTACCGGTAGGCTTTGCCTGTTATTCCTATCTTCTGTAATTTATGTAGTGCCTCTTCCCTCCAACTTTCATCATATGCTCTTGCTACGTCTAGGAATATTGCAGCGGTGTTTTCTCCCTTTTGAAATCCTGCTTTTACTTCTTGTTCTAGTTTTAGGAGTTGGTCTACTGCACTTTTTCCTTTTCTAAATCCTGTTTGGGTGGGGCTGTAAAGATACTGCAGGGTCTATCCGATTGTTGTTTGTAGGCTCCTGTTTTTGCCAATCTGTCAGCCATCTCATTTCCTGGTAGCCCCTTATGTCCAGGGGGCCATTGCAAGATGACATTAATCCCCTGGGCAGTGATAATGTTGTTGATCATCCTCCCTATAAAAAATATATATGTAAATAAGAGCAACATTACACACCAACAACCATATAAACAGTCAAACAACTACAGAAGACTGCGAACAAAGAGGCTTGGCTGAACAGATGGACAATGGGTAATACTGGGAGCCAGATCTACAAACATATGGCCACCCCAAAGGCAACATCAACCTCCTGAAGAGGAGATATCAAAACACCATTTTCCAGCATCACACTCAACACATACAACTTAACAGTTGCTTGAACAAGGTGACTAAATAGGGTGGTAGCAACTTCATCATGTAAAATAAATCACCACAGAAACCCCTACTGCACGAGTGCACATAAGTGCTTTGATATGGACCTTCTGTAGGTGGCCACCAGCAGTGGTGGCCCCATGCTTCACATGGAATGAGAAGGCTACAAGACAGAAAGGCACATAAGACTTGTCATAACATTGGCAATGGATATGGTAGACATTTTCATATTTATCCTTCTAGTTTCCACTTTGTTTTATTATTTCACAAACATTTAGACTCACACATTTTTGCGTGCAACAGTTGTCTTGTAAATCCATGAAATTGCCACAAACCACTGATAGTGTTCCTAAGCAGATCGTTATATTTGTTAGTTTCCACTACAAACGTATTTATAACATCTACATAAACAAACAAAAAAAACTTACCTCAGAATAATCAGTTGCAACAACTTTACTTCATCACAATCAGTAATGGGATAACCTTCCAAAAAAATTATCCAAAGTCAAAATTGTCATTGTATTGTCATCGGGGTGGACAGAAATGGTTTCATTTTCGATTTAGCCGTTTCTATAGCAAAACTAGTGTTAACAGTGTGAATACACTGGTGATTATATAGAGACAATGCCCTGGGTGAATTTTTCTACCAATAGTTCAGTAAAAGTTAACTCATGCCAAGAGAGATGCACCAGAATACCATTGTAATAATGTACCTTATTATCAAAGTTTGAGCATTGGCCAGCTATCTCATCACATAGAAACTTTAAGCCTCAAAAACTTCATTAGATATGAAACAGTCAACTAAGAAGATAAATTCAACCAACCACTCAACAGAAGCATGTCCTCTGTCAATATGACAATAAAGAGCACAGGGAAAGCAAAGCTGGAACGGCTGGCTCAGGACAGGAGAACTTGGTGTGTATTAAAGACATGTGCTCTGCAGGTAGCTGACAGTTTCTTCTTCTTCTGCGTTCATTCTCAATCTCCCTCTAGGAAGCCCTAAACAGGGCTTTGCAAGTAGCAAAATGTAGTCTGGAGAATGGAATTGCGTTGTGTCATTAGCTTACAGCTTGACTGCGATATTTGCACCTTTCGGTCCGACACATTTGTCTTCAGCAGCAGGCATTTCTTTAGTACAGGTTAGCCTTATCTCTTTTATCCCTTCTTCTTATTCAATCTGCTCTGTTGCAGACTGTTATCCAGGATCACCTCGTGGAGGTGAAGAAGGGTCTTGGCAGCTCAGGTTCACAGGCCCTGATGGTAGAAGTCAGCTATGGGTTGCTGACCTCTGCAGCTTATGCGCTGCTCAGAGCAGACAGTATTTTATTTGGTTATAATTGATATATTAACTAATTTTATTCTGGACGTCTGCTGTAATAGTCCATGTTTTGCAGGCATAGAGGAATATTGAAAGAACCAGTGAGTGCATTAGTCTGACCTTTATGGCAAGGAAGAGTCATTTATTTTTCCATATATGTTTCAATTGTGCAAGCGCCGCTCTTGTTTGTGCTATTCAGACCTCCAGAGAAGAATCCAGGCCATGGAGATGAGATGTTTAATAAGACTCCTAAATACGATGACCTCCTCACAACGATCATGATATGATTTGGTGTAACCACATCTCGAGGTTCAATGGACTTGCAAATACCATACTACAGGGCACAATACAGGGCAAGCGAAGACAAGGACGTCCGAGAAAACCATGGGACGACAACATCTATGAATGGACTAACCTACAACCCAAGCACAAAAAGCAACCGCAGACAGAGAGGCATGGCGCAGATTTGTGGAGGTGTCAGCAGGGGTACTCCAACGATCTCAAGAGATCACAGGATGAACTGAGTTTTACTAACCAACTTTGCATGAGATTTAGATTCTTTCTTGCATTTATTATTCCCTGATCCCCCCCAAGGACTGAAAGAAAAATTATGGAACAAATAAATTTGGTAACCACCTGTTTTCTGTGTGGTTTGAAACATAAATAGACATTCAACACAAAACCTTGTTCTCCACCGACGTGAACAATAATTGAGTCATTCGGTGCAAAAGGGGACTGACCTTAGAATGCTTGATCAGGAAAACAATGTTAGAGCACTTTTAGTCCAGTTTTTCATTTAGATAGCATTATCACAACGCCTTGCTGGCAGCCGAGATGTTGTACAATTCTGACGTCAGAGTAGGTCCAACAAACATTAACTTCAGACGACAAAATTATTAATTAACTTTGAAGGGGGAATGAAGCAGCGGGCTTAAAATAGTTACACTGTCCTATAAATTCTCGACAGAATGAGTTGTGATTATATCATATCACTAGAGCTCACTGTCTGAGAGTTTTTGCAAACTGGACAAACAGATACATATATTTTCTGATTTATAGTATAGATATGCATGTAGTTTTGTTTCACTGTTTTATTGCTTTTTTTTCTTGAAAAAATTAGTATACTTTGCAAAAGACTGATAACACAGTGCATCGCACAGAAGTGAAGTTTGTCAGTTATGGTACTGGCTCATGGATGAATCCATTTAAAGACAAGAGTGGAGCATATATATTCATGCCAGATGGTCCAGCTAAGGTATGGTTTTTAGAGAGAATGAAGATGATGTATTCTGTACAGTGAACTGGGATCCATGAAATTAACGTTAATTTTGCTGAACATTGTGCTATATAATTATGGGATGGATTGCAGTAGAACTGTATACCAATTTTGACTAAAACACAAATAAATGGTTAAAAAGGCTGTTTTATATTATAACAAGGTTATGTGTCAGGGAGCAGAGAAGTTAGAGCCAGAAAATTATTCTCTGAAGCTAAAATTAGTTGAGACAGGCACAGAATATTTAATTCAGATAGGAACAGTTCAGTTAGAGTTCACCCTCTTGTCGTCTAAGGGTTTGTGAGATCGGAGTGTCTTGACGAATTCTGAGCTAAAAATGGTGGGGGTTCTAGGCCAGCCCCTTTGGTTGTGTTATCTGGTGTCCAGAGTGCGACATATAATCTAACGTCAGGCTGTCACAATTAGAATGACATGATGACAAATAGACAGGGACGTCAATATGATTTCATAGGGGAGTATCTGGATTAAGATTGACTGCTGAGCAGTCAACGGGGAAGAAGCAGAGTACCTTATGACACCTCCATCTTTGTTTAGGAAGAGCTAAAGAGACAATAAATATCAGGAACTAAAGACAGAGAGATCAGAGCTTGACAGAAAGTTATCCCACTATACAACATTCAAAAAAGGCAAAAATCAGATTCAGCAAATTATAGACCGGTGAGTTTAACGAGCATAGTCTGTAAATTGTTAGAGTCAATAATCAAAGAAAACATTGTAATGCATTTAGACAAATTTAATCTAATTAGAAATAGTCAGCATGGGTTTACTAGAGGGAGATCATGCTTAACAAATCTATTAGAATTCATGGAGGAGGTTACTAAAATCATAGATAAAGGGGAGCCAGTGAATGTTATTTATCTAGACTTTGCAAAAGCCTTTGATAGAGTACCTCATCAATGATTATTTTGAAAGTTAAAATCACATGGAATAGGTGGGGAAGTTGCCAAATGGATTGAAAATTGGTTAATGGGAAGAAGGCAGAGGGTGGGCATAAATAAGGAGTACTCTGAGTGGTGTGAAGTGAAAAGTGGTGTGCCACAGGGCTCGGTTTTGGGACCAATTTTGTTCTTGATATATATATAAATGATTTGGACATTGATATGGGATCCATGATTGCAAAATTTGCTGATGACACAAAACTATGCAGTAGTGTCTCATCTAAAGCGGAAGTGGATATATTGATGTCGGATTTAGATAAAATTCGAGAATGGTCTGTAAGCTGGCAAATGGAGTTTAATGTAGATAAATGTACAGTCATCCACATGGGTAGATCCAATATGGAACATAATTACAGAATGGGAGAAAACAATATTAGAAAGATAGAAAAGGAAAGGGACCTAGGGGTTATAATAGATCATACAGGAAAGGTGAGTGAGCAAGTTAAGGTAGCAGTGAAAAAGGCAAATGCAATGTTAGGTATGATAAAAAGAAATATTAAACATAGGAGCAAGGAAGTGATAGTCAAACTGTATAAAGCTTTAGTTAGACCTAGATTGGAGTACTGTGTACAGGTGTGGTGTCCTTATCATAGAGGGGATATAAACATGCTGGAAAGAATACAAAAAAGAGCGACAAATATGATAGTGGGATTCCAGAATTACAGTTATGAGGAAAGAAAAACCGGCCTACAGTGTCTAGAAGAGAGAAGAATTCATGGTGACTTAATACAGGTTTATAAGATGATCAGAGAAATGGATAAATTAGACTATAACAAGTTTTTTTTAAATACACCCACCCACAATAAAACGAGGGCATAGCTACAAGCTGACTAAAGAGAGGTCCAAATTAGATATTAGGAAATATTTTTTTAGTCAGAGAGTGGTGTCTGCTTGGAATGCATTGCCAGGGGAGGTAGTGGAGGCAGGGACAGTTAATGCATTTAAGAATAAACTGGATGCACATAGCTTTTAGAGCAAGGTGATGTAAATGTAACTGGTTGTATACAGACTCTGCAGGGTCTTCTAAACCAGTATAAAGACGTTAAGTTAAGTATCAGGGGCAATTGCACTACTGCCCATTGGTGCATTTGGTGGACTTCCTGTAATAAGCAAAACAAGAAATCTGCTTACCTGGAGTGAAAGATTATGAGCGATTAGTGTACGATAAAAGTGATGCAAACACCTGGGATGTAAATCCTGAAAAGAGTGGAAGGAAAAGCCAGTTGTATGTCTTTTAGGTTCATTTCTTGCGCCTGCTCAGATTGACAACAAACTGAGGTGATAAACTGAGCAGCAGTGGGCATACCACTGACATCAGTTCTTGATGATTTGCAGGAGTCGAGAATAAAACTGGTTGTGTGCGCGATTCAGTTCAGGACAAACGTATCAGTAGTCTTCATAGCATACTGATCAGACATGTTAGTCAGGGTCAGGGAAAACATACTGACCAAGACCCTCACTTTGGCTTTCACGCAGCCCTTCCTGGAAATGGGCTGTTTACATGGCAACCTGGCTAACGAGGTGAGCGATCATCGTGATTCCCGCAGTAGTGAGCGACATGCAGATGAAGCCAAGCATAGCACAACCACCTGGGAGGCCACGGTCCACCTTCATCAGCACACTCAAGATGAAAGGAAAGCTATGACAACCGGCCACTTAACATTCTTTTTGGGGTGCACAAAAGATTAAACCAACTCATTGTGGGCATTCAACAACAACAACCTCTGCCATCCGCTTTTCCTTTTAGTATTGTTTTTAACAAGGTTTTCTGATGTGATCAAAATATCTTAACTGCTCGACTCCGTATTTGTTGGGTTTTTCCCACGAGATGCCACATTCTTCTGTATAGCCACATTTTAAAGGTATCATTTCCCTTCACCAACTGTATGTTCATTGTCCGTCTTTCTATGCTATACAGTAATTATGAATATTCTCCTTCGTTTGTTCTGAATCTTCTGCAATCAAGGGCTTTGCAAGTAGCAGGATGTTGTCCGGAGAACGGAATGCGTTGTGTTGTAGTTTACAGTATGACTGGTATATTTGCACCTTTCGGTTTGACACATCCGACTTCAGCAGGCATTTTTTGGTACTGGCTTAGCCTTCCCTCTTCGATCGGTTCTTCATAGCCAGTCTGCTCTGTTGCAGCCCATTACCCAGGGTTACTGCGTAGAGGTGTAGAAGGGTCTTGGCAGCTCTGGTTTGCTGGCCCTGACATTAGCAGTCAGCTTTGGGTCATTGATCGCTGCAGCTCAGTATCTTGATCTTGATGAATTAACATAACACGTGATCACTGTAATTTTAAATTTCATTTGTGAGCTACTTGTTTTAATTTTAGTAAATGATACATGCTGATTTAGCCATCCTTATTTTCTTCCTGATTCCAATTTTCCATCTTCTATCCTCGGCCATTGTTTCCAAATAACTGAGCAGTCAGCAATAAAATATAAAATCCACGTTCTGCAGGAGCTCAAGAGACAGTACCCTAGTAACTCCCGGGCACATGTGTACACAGATGGATCTGCCTCGATGAGCAATAAAGGGGTAGCCAGGGGAGTCTACATCGAACACTTCAATGGCGACATAGAAAATCACTCCATACCAGCTGGAGAGACCTGTACCAATTTCAGAGCTGAAGCAAGAATTGTTCATGCAGCAACTCAGATTTTTATCAGCCAAAACATAACTAAAAGGACAACGGTCATTCTAACAGACTCCAGGAGTGTACTCCAAGCCATCTCAAGGCCCAAACAAAATACTCTCTCACATGAAATAAAATACACAAGATTGCAGTCTTAAAAAACAGATTTAGTCCTACAGTGGATTTTGGCCCACTGTGGGATCCATGGAAATGAGAAAGCAGATGAGCTCACAAAAGCCGGAAGTAGCGGCACGCAAACTCCCCATCCATAGAGTTATAAAGAAGCAAAGACACTCATCAAACGATCCATGAGAACAGAATGGAGAGATCAGAACAAAGTATACAAGCCAGAAATGACAGCATAGACAAACTTGGCAGAGATGGGCAGACAAAGATCTTCAGACTCAGAACGGGTCATTGTAGACTCAAGGCCCACCTCCACAGAATGGGTCTCAGAGACACCGCCACGTGCAATTGTGGAGCACTCAAGCAAACACCAGAACATATTCTGCAGGACTGCCCGATCTATGCAGACCAAAGAGAGACAGTCTGGCCTGGGAGAGCGACTATGCTCAAAAAGCTGTAGGGAACTGGCAAAGACCTGAAATGCAGTCTCCTTTGTGAACCTCACCAGACTAGAAACATAGCATCAGTTGATCAATGAAGAAGAATAAGAGTGTCTAAATAACTAGTAGAACTTATAGATATGCAAATATTGAAAATCATACTATTAAACTGAAGTCTTAATACATTAGTTAGAAATTTGCACTGAGGCACACAAAGGTGTAGCCAGTGCATATCGATAGTAAAAAAAATTGCAGCGGAGAAGGATTTAGAAAAATGACAGCATAAGGAGTTATTAACAATTGCAACAAAGAATAATTATTAAAGGGACAGCAAAAGATGGATTTGAAAAAATCGCAACAAGAAGGATTATTGAAATGACAGCAAAAGATAAACTAGTAAAAATTTAAACAAAACAGTTAGAAAAAAATGGCAGCAAAGGCTTAGGAAAAATAGCAACAAATGATGGATTAGGAAAAATTGCAACAAATGATGGATTAGGAAAAATAGCTACAAATGATGGATTAGGAAAAATAGCAACAAATGATGGATTAGGAAAAATAGCAACAAATGATGGATTAGGAAAAATAGCAACAAATGATGGATTAGGAAAAATAGCAACAAATGATGGATTAGGAAAAATAGCAACAAATGATGGATTAGGAAAAATAGCAACAAATGATGGATTAGGAAAAATAGCAACAAATGATGGATTAGGAAAAATAGCAACAAATGATGGATTAGGAAAAATAGCAACAAATGATGGATTAGGAAAAATAGCAACAAATGATGGATTAGGAAAAATAGCAACAAATGATGGATTAGGAAAAATAGCAACAAATGATGGATTAGGAAAAATAGCAACAAATGATGGATTAGGAAAAATAGCAACAAATGATGGATTAGGAAAAATAGCAACAAATGATGGATTAGGAAAAATAGCAACAAATGATGGATTAGGAAAAATAGCAACAAATGATGGATTAGGAAAAATAGCAACAAATGATGGATTAGGAAAAATAGCAACAAATGATGGATTAGGAAAAATAGCAACAAATGATGGATTAGGAAAAATAGCAACAAATGATGGATTAGGAAAAATAGCAACAAATGATGGATTAGGAAAAATAGCAACAAATGATGGATTAGGAAAAATAGCAACAAATGATGGATTAGGAAAAATAGCAACAAATGATGGATTAGGAAAAATCGCAACAAATGATGGATTAGGAAAATTGCAACAAATGATGGATTAGGAAAAATAGCAACAAATGATGGATTAGGAAAAATAGCAACAAATGATGGATTAGGAAAAATAGCAACAAATGATGGATTAGAAAAAATAGCAGTAAAGGAATGCTTATAAAAATGACAACGAAAAAAGTGTTGTGAAAATTAATAAAATAGCAACTGAAGGAGGATTATTTAAAATGGCAACTGAAGAAGGATTATATAAAATGGAAATTGGCTTGGCGTGGCTTCGTTCGTTCTCAATCTCCTGCTACCAAACCCTGAAAAGGTCTCAAGTAGCAGAATGTAGTCAAGAGAACGGAATGCGTTGTGTCGTAGTTTACAACACATCCGACTTCAGCAAGCATTT
The DNA here is from genome assembly GCA_036924085.1 of Ariolimax columbianus. Classification (NCBI taxonomy): domain Eukaryota; kingdom Metazoa; phylum Mollusca; class Gastropoda; order Stylommatophora; family Arionidae; genus Ariolimax; species Ariolimax columbianus. The sequence goes on along the minus strand of JAVGWX010000007.1, from coordinate 33,404,843 downwards.
TTTGAGTACTGGGTTAACATTCCCTCTTTAATCCCTTCTCCTTAGCCAGTCTGCCCTGCTGCAGCCTGTTATTCAGGATCACCGTATGGAGATGTAGAAGGGTCTTGGCAGTTCTGGTTCGCTGGCCCTGACGCTTGCAGTCAGCTATGGATCGCTGACCACTGCAGCTCATGCGCTGCTCAGCATCTTGTTCCCAAATGGAAATTGATGGAGTATTATATAAAATGACAATTCAAGAAGGATTGTATAAAATGGTAACTGAAGAATTAGGAATAATGGTGTTGGAACAGATTTTATCAAAAGTGCTGTCTTGCTTCCTCTGTGGGATCAAGATGCTTAGCAGCGCATGAGCTGCAGTGGTCAGCGACCCATAGCTGACTGCTAGCATCAGGGCCGGCGAACCAGAGCTGCCAAGACCCTTCTACACCTAGTAGTGGGAGGTTGAGAATGAACGAAGAAGAAGAAGAAGAAGCTTCCTCTGTCATGTTCCTATTTACAGCTGGTTTTGCGAAATCATGCTTCAATCAAGATACAAGCACATTCCCTATGCTGTGTGAGCCCAGTGCTATAACTGCTGTGCCACTCTGGTGCTTAATAGAACAGCATACTGAAATGATTTTAATCGCTTCTTTTAAAAATATTTTCTCGCAGGATGTTGAAACATTTTATCCCAGCATAGTCGTGATTAAGGGTCCTGTCATGTCCTCAGTGATCTCTCAACTGCCTGGAGTTTTACATTCAACTACCCTGTACAATGTTTCAGGTATGACTTAATGCCTGTTTGTTCTGTTAAATATGAGCATATGTTAAGACATTTAACTTAATTTAACTTGACGTCATTATACTGGTTTAGAAGACTCTGAGGTGGCTGTATACAACCAGTTTTTGTCTTGTTTTCCGGTAACTGCAAGAGGTTGTAGGTGCATCACTTTGAGAGTGAGTAATGTGTCTTGGGCATCTTGCTAACCGAGCAGGGCTGTCGCTCTCTTGTATGATGTGTTTTAGTTCATTATTGTCCCGTGTGTACATTTTACAGCCGCACAAAAACTGACATTGTCTGCAAATATGGTGAATGGCGTCACTCTTGTGAAGTTCAGCTGTGTGCACTAGACCATGGAAATACGACACAAAACAACCGAAATGCTATTATATATAGCCGAGGGCCATGCCAGGATAATTAGAGGGAAACACGAAGAAACAAAATGAATAAACTAACTAATCCAAAAACAGCAACATGTCTCCGTAGACATAAGTGTAAGTCGTCGACTAGTGTGCATTCCAGTCAAATATGTGGCCTGATGGCATCCATAATGGACTAAAACATGAGAGCAAAGTTAGACCCACAGCCTATTAGGTGCCATCTCTGCTGCCTAAATGATTTCTGAAAGTGTTATTACATGCAGCCTTATTTTTAAAATTATGTAACATAATGAAAACAAAATACAAAACAAAGTAGTTAGTTTTCTTTCCATTTATGCCATTAAGCGTCGTGGGGAGTTTAAGTCGTCTGTCCGGCGCCAAGTGCGTTGCGCCGGTTAAAGTGAGCCTGTGTTATTCCACAATCACTTTAATGTCATCTATTCACCTGCCTCGTGTCCGCCCCCTTGTCCTGTAGCCAGATCTACCAGTGTTGTAAGCTATTAATAATAAAGAAAAAAGTTAGAATAGACTCAAACATTGTGTATTCTAATGTGATCTGATAACAAAACACACCAAAAAAAAAACATTAAAAAACTCTGAGAACAAAAATTTACAAATGTAGGGGCCGAAGATGCAGCATAATGGATGAGCTGACAAGTAGCTAGTGGTTCAAAGCAACTCAACCATGGCTGACCAATACCAAATTCTGCTTCCAGGTGGCTGTCCTGGAAAACAGGCTGCACTTGTGTAGTCTGGCTAAGGGAATAAGGATCGTACAGGGAAGGCAAACATTTCGTGCTGAAATAGGATGCACAGAGTCAAAAGGCGCAGATATCACAGCCTCACTCTAAATTTTAAAAAAAACATAGCAAAACATCATGTTCAAGACATATAAAGGAGAAAAAGTCCCGTAGGAACATGGAGCCCCCAACAACAGGGGACCTTCTTGTCGTTCCAGGAACGAACCACGCCCTGATTTTGTTCTTTCCGTCCGTGATTTCGAAACCTGGCGCTGTGATTCCAGTCTTAGCAAGCCAGCTGTCGACTAGGCTACACGCTCCATGCTTGTAGGGGAGACTTCTGTAAATTTTGTTTATCTCTATAAAAAATTTCGTTATATTGTTTTGTGTTGACGACATCATCGCAACCCAAGTAACCCATAGGTGCTCAATCTCTTCCAGCAAATGGTGATAAGAGCGGGGATACTGGTTCCGGTAGTCTGCTGGTAGTATAGCCTCCCTGGTAGGCCAAGATTTAGTTGAAAACTTCTTCCACTCTGTGTAATAGAGACTCGTGTCTTCAGTCCCTCTCATCCATATCTAATGCCCCTTTATCCAGATCTAATGTCCACGTTATTCATATATAATGCCCTCTAATACACATATAATGCCCGTTTATCCAAATCTAATGCCCCCCTTTATCCATATCTAATGCCCCCCTTTTTCCATATCTAATGCCCCCTTATCCATATCTAATGCCCCCCTTTATCCATATCTAATGCCCCCCTTTATCCATATCTAATGCCATCCCTTTATCCATATCTAATGCCCCCCCCCCTTTATCCATATCTAATGCCTCCCCCCTTATCCATATCTAATGCCCCCCTTTATCCATATCTAATGCCGTCCCTTTATCCATATCTAATGCCCCCCCCTTATCCATATCTAATGCCCCCCCTTTATCCATATCTAATGCCTCCCCCCTTATCCATATCTAATGCCTCCCCCCTTATCCATATCTAATGCCCTCCTTTATCCATATCTAATGCCTCCCCCCTTATCCATATCTAATGCCCCCCTTTATCCATATCTAATGCCTCCCCCCTTAACTGGTTGTATACAGACTCTGCAGGGTCTTCTAAACCAGTATAAAGATGTTAAGTTAAGTTATCCATATCTAATGCCCCCCTTTATCCATATCTAATGCCCCCCTTATCCATATCTAATGCCCCCTCCCCTTTATCCATATCTAATGCCCACCTTATCCATATCTAATGCCCCCCTTATCCAAATCTAATGCCCCCTCCCCCTTATCCATATCTAATGCCCCCCCTTATCCATATCTAATGCCTCCTCCCCCTTATCCATATCTAATGCCTCCCCCCTTATCCATATATAATGCCTCTCCCCTTATCCATATCTAATGCTCCCTCCCCTTTATCCATATCTAATGCCCACCTTATCCATATCTAATGCCCCCCTTATCCAAATCGAATGCCCCCTCCCCCTTATCCATATCTAATGCCCCTCCCCCTTATCCATATCTAATGCCCCCTCCCCCTTTTCCATATCTAATGCCCCCTCCCCCTTATCCATATCTAATGCCTCCCCCCTTATCCATATCTAATGCCCCCCTTTATCCATATCGAATGCCCCCCTTATCCATATCTAATGCCCCCTCCCCTTTATCCATATCTAATGCCCCCCTTTATCCATATCTAATGCCCCCCTTATCCATATCTAATGCCCCCTCCCCCTTATCCATATCTAATGCCCCCTCCCCTTTATCCATATCTAATGCCCTCCCTTTATTCAAATCTAATACCCCCCTTTATCCATTTTTAATGTCTCCTTCCTCTTATCCATATCTAATTCCCCCCACGTGGATCTTCTGGTAAAAATTCCCCTGATCTCTGGGGACTCCCATGTTCAGTGTCGAGTAAGTTAAAAATTCCTTGGCAGTTAGAAATAGAAAAGAGTAGGCTTAGCAGCTGCTGCCCAGACAAAATTCCAAATATCAAGCTAAAACATCTACCCAAAATTATTTGTACCTTCCCCCAGTTGGTTTGTTAAGAGCAGCATAGATGGCACCTAACTGGCTGCAGGTCTACTTAGCTCTAGCGTTTGAGTCAATTAAGATGGACTTGCACATTGGTTAAACACCCTCCACGAAACTGGTTGTATACAGACTCTACAGAGTCTTCTAAACCAGTATAAAAGACGTAAAGTTATTCTGACATATTGTCTCCTCTATCCATATATAATACTTAGTCGCTCCTCTTCTACCGTGAGGTGTAGAGGTTTCCGTATATAATGCCCCCCCTTTATCTATATATATTGTGTCTCCCTTATCGATATGTAATGTGTCTTGAATCCATATATAATGTCTCCCTTATCTATATGCCAGTATAATGTCTCCCTCATCTATATATATTGTTCCACTTATCCATATATAATATGTCCCTTATCCATATGCCAGTATAATGTCTCCCTCATCTATATATATTGTTCCACTTATCCATATATAATGTCTCTCTTATCCATATCTAATGTCCACTCTTATCTGTAAATAATTTCCTCACTACTGGTGCTTTCGAATCCAGGATATCAGCTTTCTCACAACGTAAACCCAAGAAAGTCAAGGACAGAAGACCCAAAATAACTTCTGACGATTTGTGATCTCTCTGCTGTCCAGTCCTGCAGTAACAATCCTTACTTTACCTTCTGTGGATGTCCGCGGCAAAGTTGTCAAACAGATCGCATCGTGTTCAGATGGTCGGGTTTACATTTTTAAAATTTGTTATTTTTGCGTTTGAGTTATTTCTCTATTTCCCAAGGCAGTATGCATTGCACTTTGTTTTTATTTTGTGCCTTTCGGCCCGGTGCATCCAACTTCGGCATGCATTTTATGTAAGGTTCTGCTTCCTCCTGCATTTTCTAGGGCTTTGCTTCCTCAGGGTAACGGCCGTTGCTGTGATGGGGAACGAACCCAGCACCTTCGGATTGTGATTTTAACCAATAGCCACGCCGTCCCCAGGGTTAGAATTTGTGCTACAGCGGTCGGTTCATGATGGCAATTTTTTTCCAGAGATCCTTGGATTCATTGCTGGAGCTACGGAGGTTGTGCTTTGTGCGATGCTCTCAGCAGGCGGGGATACCATTCTGTGGAGAGAAACCAAGCCATATGGGGAGACCCGCTTGCGCTGAAATCGAGCCCTCACCTTTATCCTTTACCTTTACCTTCTGAAGTTAGACTTGCCATCTTGACACAATGACTGATTGCAATGATCAATTAAGTCTCAGGTAGCCACATCAGAGCTGAGGTCTTCAAATGTAATTTCTTTTAGGGCCCATTGGCGCAGCTGTTCACGTAGATAATATTGTGGACATTTCATCGGATGAGTGGAAGAACAAAGAGCTGGCTATGAGGATTATAACTGATGTTATATCTCCGGATACTTCCCTCTGTGTGGATCTCAATGGATATCAGGTATGCTGTTGTTGTTAATGCCACTTGTACTTGAGTAAGGTACTCTATTGACTTTCTTCAGTGGTGGTTTACAGTGGCTCTCCTCACATCCTGAGGTATGCTTGAGTAAGTGGAATGAGATCCTCCTGGCTGTAGTGCAATGTGAACCTACTCAGTCAGCGCACCACTGGGGATCACAGTGCTTATCTTCACCTTGTTAGCCAGACTGCATGAAGCTGTGTTTCCAGGGAGAACTGCTTAGAAGTGAGGTGGAGTTTTGATAAATATGTTTCACCTGACCCTGACTAGGATAATCTGATCAGTATGTTTCACCTGACCCTGACTAGGATAATCTGATCAGTTTGTTTCACCTGACCCTGACTAACATGGTCTGATCAGTATGTTTCATCTAACCCTGACTAGCATAGTCTGATCAGTATGTTTCACCTGACCCTGACTAACATGTTCTGATCAGTATGTTTCATCTAACCCTGACTAGCATAGTCTGATCAGTATGTTTCACCTGACCCTGACTAACATAGTCTGATCAGTATGTTTCACCTGACCCTGACTAACATAGTCTGATCAGTATGTTTCACCTGACCCTGACTAACATAGTCTGATCAGTATGTTTCACCTGACCTTGACTAACATAGTCTGATCAGTATATTTCACCTGATCCTGACTAACCGTGACCCATGACAGAGACCATTGAAAGAGTAGTTTGGACCCACAACGATGCAACTGCCGCTGAAGAATGGATCATCCAGTCGTCTTCTCCTTCTTATTTCTTCATCTTCTCTTTGCTTATCCTGTTTTGCCTTTCACTATCAGTTTATAAAGAATGTGCAATGAAATTTGAAAAATAATTGAAACAAGAGCATGCACTGAATATATTGATGAGGAAAGGGTCAAGTGGTTCGGTCACCTAATGAGAATGTAACCCAACCAACTACCCCTGTGCGCCTAAAACGCACAGTGAACGAGTGGTGGCAACCATGGCATACCGAGAACTAAATGGATAGGAAAAGTTGCAGATATTCTAAATCATCATGGGATGACTACTACTCTCTCTCTGGCCGTGGACAGAAAACTGTGGCTCCCCACGACACCTCACGGCACAAGTGGATAAGACAAGACAACAATATAAAGAAAAAGACTGGTTGAAAATAGCATACTTTTACCGAATGAAGTTTAAAAACTTAACAACAACAGCATCATTATTTGCAATTATAAGTGTTCCATTTCCCACTGTGTTTGTTTTGTTGGTAGTTAAGCTGATTCTTTTTACCTCAGATGCACAGGAAGAAGTGGAGATCCAAGTTTTTGATTCAAGGAAACTTCCACGCCATGACCTCCATGGCCTATTTGACAGATGAGAAACTGTCTCGCATGACATTGATAACGTCCAATGCTCACGGTGTGGCATCACTAGATGAAGGTAGAAATGTCTGCCTGATTGTCTGTCTCTTTCTCTTTCTCAGCAGGGGTTAAAATAGATCATACAGGTAAGTTGAGTGACCAAGTTCAGGTAGCGGTGAATAAGGCAAATGTAATGTTAGGTATGATAAAAAGAAATATTAAACATAGGAGCAAGGAAGTGATAGTCAAACTGTATAAAGCATTAGTTAGACGTAGATTGGAGTACTGTGTACAGGTGTGGAGTCCTTATCATAGAGGAAATATAAACATGCTGGAAAGAATTAAAAAAATAGCGACAAAGCTGATAGTGGAATTCCAGAATGACAGTTATGAGGAAAGACTCAGAAAAACTGGTTTACAGTGTCTAGAAGAGAGAAGAATTCGCAGTGACAATACAGGTTTATAAGATGATCAGAGGAATGGATAAATTAGACTATAACAATTTTTTTTAAAATACAGCCACCCACAATAACAAGAGGGCATATCTGCAAATTAACTAAAGAGAGGTCCAGATTAGATATTAGGAAATATTTTTTTAGTCAGAGAGTAGTGAACGCTTGGAATGCATTGCCACGAGATGTAGTGGAGGCAGGGGCAGTTAATGCATTTAAGAATAAATTGTATGCACATAGCTTTTAGAGCAAGATAATGTAAATGAAACTGGTTGTATACAGACTCTGCACTGTCTTCTAAACCAGTATAAAGAAGTTAAGTTAAGTGAATTAGGGTTCAAGAGTCCAGCTCAACGATTTGGAGAATGACAGGAAGGCTGCAAGATGAATCTAGTCAATTGGTGGTAAGGAAACTTGGTGCTGACTAAGAGTGAGAGAACGGCTTGGTGGTTGTTCTTGGGACACAACATCTCAGACAAGGGGCTTTAAAAATCATTGCTGCAAAATACTATGGTGTAGGCTTCCTGTAATGGTGGCAAACTTTAATGGTTTCTTCCTGCAAGAGTGGTCATTTTAGTGGGGATTTCCTGCAATGGTGGCAAACTTTAATGGTTTCTTCTTGCAAGAGTGGTCATTTTAGTGGGGATTTCCTGCAATGGTGGCAAACTTTAATGGTTTCTTCCTGCAAGAGTGGTCATTTTAGTGGGGATTTCCTGCAATGGTGGCAAACTTTAATGGTTTCTTCCTGCAAGAGTGGTCATTTTAGTGGGGATTTCCTGCAATGGTGGCAAACTATAGTAGTGGTTTCCTGCAAGGGTGACAATCTTTCGGGGTGGTTTCCTACAAGGGTGACAAACTTTAGTAGTTGTTTCCTACAAGGGCAGCAAAACTTAGTGATTGTTTTCTACAAGGGGAGCAAACCTTAGTTGTGGCTTTGTGCAAGGGTGATAAACTTTAGTGATCGCTTCCTACAAGGGTGACAAACCTTAGCAGAGGTTTCCTACAAGGGTGGTAAGCTTAAATGGTGGCAAACTTTAGTGATGACTTCCTATAAGTGTGGCATGGTGACTTTCTGCAAAGATAGCAAATTTTAGTGGTTGCTTTCTGCATGAGTTGCAAACATTATTGCCGGCTTCATAGTAAGTGTGGTAAACTGTAGTTGTGGTTTCCTACAAGGGAGGCAAACTTTAGTGGGAGTTTTTTACAAGGGGTGGCAAACTTTAGTGGTGGCAAACTTTAGTGGTGGCAAACTTTAGTATTGGCTTCCTGTAAGGGCGTTAAACTTAAATGGTGGCAAACTTTAGTGATTACTTCCTGCAAGTGTGGCAAAATATAGTGGTGGTTTCCTACAAGAGATGCAAACGTTAGTGGAGGTTTCCTACAAGGGAGGCAAACTTTAGTCGGGGTGGGGGGGAGGAGGAGGGGTTTCCTACAAGGGAGGTAAACTTTAGTGGTCGCTATTTTTAGTGGTGGCTTCCTGCAAGGGTGGTAAGCTTAAATGGTGTCAAACTTTAGTGATGACTTCCTACAAGGGTGCATGGTTGCTTCCTGCAAGAGTTGCAAACTTTATTGATGGCTTCACAGCAATGGTGGCAAACTTTATTGGTGGCTCTCATGCTCCTGTATGAGACACAAAAATGCAAATCCAATATAAAGTCCATCCTGTTTTTTGGCTCTGTTAAACAGTGACAATTAGAATGAGAAAGGTTCAGGCTTTTGGATGCCTGCATCGAATAAAGTTATTGAAATAGTATGATAAAATCCCTAATATAGTACTGTGGGAAAGGACCAGACTGATAGCGTTGGCACTCGACATGAAGAGAAGGTGCTGATGCTGGCTGGACACACGTTAAGGAGACCGGCTGATAGCATTACAAGACAGTCTATGTTCTGGAAAAAGAGAGGTTGTGACAAACATAAAGGAAGCAGGGAAGACATGGTCTGAGTTAGAATAGATAGTACCAAACAATAAGATCTTGGCATGTATTTGTTGAAGATTTATGCTCTGTAGGGCGCTGAAAGGTTTTAATGATGATTTTAGGTGTGCTTTAGTGTAGACTTCCTGCAAGGTGACCCAACTTTTTTTTGTAGTGACTCCTATTCTTTTATAGTTAACGCAAATGAAAGGTGATGTGGATTTTCTCGTATTGTGTTGATGTTCTGTGATTGGAGATATACTTCAGCACCTTCTTCCTGCGAGGGGGACACACTTTAGTGATGGCCTCAATTCATTTATAAAATATAAATAAATAATGATTGTGATTTTCTCCTATTTTTATTCATGTTCTGTGATTGGAGATATACTTCAGCTCAGTCTTCCTGTAAGGGGGACACACTTTAGTGTTATCCTTCATGCTTTTATAAAAGAGAAATGAATGATAATTGTAATTTTATTTTATTTTATTCATGTTCTGCGATTACTTTCCAGGCACCATGGAGGTGATTCTAGACAGGAAGCTTATGCAGGATGACTGGAGAGGCCTGAACGAAGGCCCACACGACAATGTTCCTAGTCCTAGCAAATTTCTTTTGTTACCGGAGACAAGAGATAACCCTAGCCAAGTATGTGCTTATTGTATCGTGACCTATATTTATACGAGGCGTGTTCAAATGAAACCGGACCAAACTGCAACAAGTGAACATACGAACAATGCACCTGATGACGTCACTTCTGGTGTAAATAGCACACACCAACCGACAAGTTTGCAAAATTTCATTATCCTCTGACTCATAGTTTCTTCAGCAGATCGTTGAAAACATGGTGGGTGTGATACGGGTGCGTCCAGAATTGATCAGCGAGCGGTGATTCGGTTTCTAGCAGTTGAAGGATGTCGGCCAATTGACATTCATCACAGAATGCAGGCAGTGTATGGTTACAAAAGTGTGTCGAAGACAACAGTGAAGAACTGGACAATGATGTTTAAAGAAGGACGTGAGTTAACGCAACAAAATGCGCCTGACCTGGGTCTCGGAATATCTTTCGTTAACTCGCGTCCTTCTTTAAACATCGTTGTCCAGTTCTTCACTGTTGTCTTCATACAATATCTGCATTCTGTGATGAATGTCAACTGGTTGACACCCTTCACCTGTTAGAAACTGAATCACCGCTCGCTGATCAACTTTGGACGGATTCCGTATTACACCCTCCATGTTTTCAACAGTCTGCTGAGGAAACTATGAGTTGGAGGATAATGAAATTTTGCAAACTTGACGGTTGGTATATGCTGTTTACACCAGAAGGGACATCATCATGTTCACTTCGTTTAGTTTGGTTCAGTTTCATTTGAACACGCCTCATATTTAGAGAGTTCTTTCTCTTTTTCTTCTTCATCTTCTTCTTCAGTGATAGAATAAATATGTAGGCATTAACAGGATCAAATTAGGTGTCCAGATTTATAAACCAGTATCTTAAATTCTTTACCACTCGCTCCGCATAGAACATTGGTGGGAAAAAGGGGGGTAGAGGTGCTGTAGTTAGTCTGTCAATCTGCAGAATTCATATGTCCTTGATATTTAAATAGGGAAATGTTTTATGTAAACACCAATTTTCTGGCATTGTTCACGTTTCTGGCACTCTACAGGCAACTCAGAACTGATACAAACCAGGGTCATCAATTCAGAACTGATACAAACCAGGGGAATCAACTCAGAACTTATACAAACCAGAGGCATCAACTCAGAACTGATACAAACCAGGGGAATCAACTCAGAACTTATACAAACCAGAGGCATCAACTCACAACTGATACAAACCAGGGAAATCAACTCATAACTGATACAAACCAAGGGAATCTGACTGTCATCGGCCAAAATATCTTTTTCTAAGGATGTTTGGATAGAGTCAGTGACACAGGGGAATGATGAACAAATCACCAAAAAGAGTGTTAAAGTATTAGTAACGAAGTTCGGATCTTGGTGGTAGTAGCAAATGCCTCATCATTGAAAGGGTGGTGCAAGCTGTTGAAAATCAGCAAGAAATTTGAGATTTGTTCACACAAAAGACAATCAACATCTGCGTTATGCACCCGGCTTGCTGATTATCCCTCACTTAACTTGTCTTCTTCTTCTTCGTACGCTGTCAGACGTCAACTTGAATTTGTTTGAAGAAAGCAGCTGTCATCCTGAGGCTGTTGACACTGTCATAGAGCGTGTCTAGTGTTGCCACTGGTGATGGCCACATGTGCTTTCTCTGGTCCTCGTATGTTGGGCAATTTTGCAGCAGATGTTCAGCGGTAATTTTTTTTCCCTGTACCACAGGTGCATTCGTCAGTGCCACCTATCTTCAGTTTATTGAATAGATGGTACCTCAGTCTGTTGTGGCCTGTGCGGAGTCTGAAGACCACGACCTGCTCTCTTCTGTTCAACTGGTAATAGGCATCATTTTTTGCGTAGCCAGTATGTTCGGTTTCCCATTTGGCCTAATAAACATTTTGGACTCTTCGTAGGTCACACTAGAATCTGGTTGTGGTAGTCTTGCACCTTCTTTTGCCAGTCTGTCTGCCTCCTCGTTGCCTTGGATGTTGCCTTGGGTTCCATCCCACTGTACCACTATTCTTTTTGGTGCGGACTGCTGGCATACTTGACAGAGTACTGCTCTTAAATCATTAAGTTCAGTATTTTTCTGGCTTTTTCGCCTCACTCAACTTGTTAAAGTGATTCCAAAAAATAATAATTGTTTCCTTCCCTGGAGATTATGCTCGGACTGGAAACCTCACTCTGTATAATAACCATTGCCACTGAAACTACACCTTAAACAAAGAGCCATTCAAGCTTGAAGAGGGGTCACTGGAAGATGTTGACACCATCACATATTTGGGCAGCACCATTGATACTTCAGGGGGCCCAGAAGTAGGGCTAGAATTAGGAAAGTAAGGACACCATTCCTGTTACAGAGTAATGTAGGGCAATCCATGGAAAATAAAGAAATAAAAACTAACACAGAGTTCAAATTGTTTAACTCCAATGTAAAGTCAGTACTCCTGTTCAGAGCAGAAACGTGAAGAAAAGCAAAGGCAAAACAGAGAAAACTCCAGTTGTTCATCAATATTAGATTGACAGATAAGCAAAGGTACCTAGGGGTTATAATAGATCTTACAGGTAAGGTGAGTGAGCAAGTACAGGTAGCAGTGAAAAAGGCAAATGCAATGTTAGGTATGATAAAAAAGAAATATTAAACATAGGAGCAAGGAAGTGATAGTCAAACTGTATAAAGAATTAGTTAGACCTAGATTGGAGTACTGTGTACAGGTGTGGAGTCCTTATCATAGAGGGGATATAAACATGCTGGAAAGAATACAAAAAAGAGCGACAAAGCTGATAGTGGGATTCCAGAATTCAGTCATGAGGAAAGACTCAGAAAAACCGGTCTACGGTGTCTAGAAGAGAGAAGAATTTGAGGTGACTTAATACAGGTTTATAAGATGATCAGAGGAATGGATAAATTAGACTATAACAAGTTTTTTAAAATACAGCCACCCACAATAACAAGAGAGCATGGCTACAAGTTGACTAAAGAGAGGTCCAGATTAAATATTAGGAAATATTTTTTTAGTCAAGAGAGTGGTGTCTGCTTGGAATACATTGCCAGAGGAGGTAGTGGAGGCAGGAACGGTTAATGCATTTAAGAATAAATTGTATGCACATAGCTTTTAGAGCAAGGTAATGTAAATGAAACTGGTTGTAAACAGACTCTGCAGGGTCTGCTAAACCAGTATAAAGACGTTAAGTTAAGTTAAATGTCTATGGAGGATAATTGGTATAGCCTGGCAAGACATGGTGAGGAGTGAAGACTAATGTGATATTGATTCTTTTAGGTTTCTGTGAAGGGCTTTATGTATGACACAGATGATAAAAGGGCCACTTCCATGCTGAGAGTGTGTTCTAAGAAGAAGTGACTAGCAATGCAGTCTAACTCCTTTAGTGCAGAAGACTCTCTAAATCATGACTTTGCACACACACACTACCATTTACATATGTCATATTTCTACTGAGTGTGTGGTTTTTTTTCTAGGTTTGCAAGAAAGCTGTATAAACAGTAATGTAAAGATGATACAGGCATACACGATTAAAAAAATTTGTTTTCCCATGATCCAAAGAAGAAGAAAAAAATGTGAGAAATCCAGATGTTGTTGTTAATGCCCACATTGAGTTTTTAAAATCTTTTCTGCACCTGAAAAAGGACATTAAGTGGCAGTAGCTTTCCTCACATCCTGAGCATACTGATGATGTTGGGCCGGGGTCCTCCAGGCTATTGTGCTATGCTACAGGGATCACTTGATCTCCCACCTCATTAGCCAGACTGTCATGAAATAGCCTGTTTATAGGGAAAACTCCCATGGAAGTGAGGTGGGGATCTTGGATTAACATTGTCTTATCGGTATCTTTTGCCTGACCTGACATTAGTCTCATCTCCCCGAGAAACCCAAATACAAATCTATTTCACCATTTATGCTTTTGTTTTCTACAGTCAAAAGAACTAATCTGCTATCCATCATTGCTGGCACACCTCCTGTCTTCACATCTCAACAATCCAGTACAGGCGGCCTTTCTCTCAAACATCAATAAGAAGTTCAAATCTGAGGCCAGATTTTTAACACATCCCTGGCCATGTCCATACAACTTGCTTAATATCAGAAACCTAGGCCCTGATGTATCAGATTTCAAGGCATTAATTCTGGTGCACAGAGTTGGTGTAGATTGTAGCTACAGTGAGACTTATATGGATTGTGATATTAGTGTAAGTATTAACCTCAACCAAACCACATACAAAAATGACACAATTTCACCCACAGCCATAATATTTTTCAACACGTCGTGCTTTACCACATACAAAAATGACACTATTTCACCCACAGCCATAATATTTTTCAACACGTCGTGCTTTACCACATACAAAAATGACACTATTTCACCCACAGCCATAATATTTTTCAACACGTCGTGCTTTACCACATACAAAAATGACACTATTTCACCCACAGCCATAATATTTTTCAACATGTTGTGCTTTACTATGGCCGTTGACTTTCAGAGCATGTAACCGTTTTATTAGTTGGTCTATAGATATGATTTTGTTGTGTGTAGCATGCTACTGCTAGGCAAAAAGTGATACACTCGACCTAGAAATTAGAAATTGAAAAAAAAAAGCAATACCGACTGAATACAACATCAAAGTAGAAAACAAATTTGAGGCTTTGCTGGAAGTACATGAAGAGATGACATCTAAGGAGTTGACATCAAACGCAAGGGATATTTTAATCTTGACAGCAAACTAAATGATTCCCAGAATGTTGCAGAAGAAACAGAGCTGTATATCAGATGAAACACTGAAACTCATTGAAGAAAGGAAGCAATTAAAACAAATGGGAAGTCAGAGGACCAACACAGCATATAAAAACTGATCAAGAAAAGTTTGAAGAGAAATAAAAAAAGTTAAAAGAAGATACAAAGTGGACACTTGAAAGGACAGAAAACCTACACCAACAAGGCAGGAAGAGAGATACTTTTAAGGTGATAAGAACATTGACAAGGGAATTCCGTCCGGTTCCTCCTGTCATCAATGACAAAGAGGATAAAACATTAACAGAAACCAAAGACATACTGAATAGATGGAGAAAGTAGTACTGAACTATGTATGAAGATAGCACAAAGCGTTCAGTTACAATCCTACTGAAGGATGAGAACAACATTGAAGGAAGTACGCTTAGCAATCAAAATCCTGAAAAAGGGAAAGTCTCCAATACAAGCAGGAGGGGAGGCAAGTGCTCGAGTTTATCACAAGCTGTGCTGTGTAAACAGCACAGAGTTGCCAGAAGCATGGAAGAAATCAATTTATATTCCCCACCCCCCAAAAAGCAATCTAAAGCTGTGCACAAACTACCGAACTATTGCGCTAATCAGCCACGCTAGCAAGATAATCTTGTAGATCCTATTAAGAAGGATAGAGAAAAGATTTGATTCTGAAATTCACATGGTCCAAGCAGGTTTCAGAAAAGACAGAGGGACCAGGGACCACATATTCAATATGAGGAATATCTACGAAAAATGTAGAAAGTTTAATGGGGTTTCCTGTGCACATTGTACATCTCATTGAAACATTATACCAATATCAAAGAGCCGCTGTTCGAGTATCTGGACAAGCATCAGATTGGTTCGCAGTACAAAAGGGAGTAAGACAGGGATGTATCCTCTCACCTTATCTATATGACATCTATGCAAAATGTTTATGAGAAATGTTAGAGAAGACGAGAGCAGTGACAGTTGTGATACATTTACGATTGGCGGGTTCGAGATTCCTGAGTTACAATACGCAGACGACACAGTGATACTATCAAAAAGTGCAGAAGGGTTAGAGCAGCTAATTTCAGCTGTAAATGGATACAGTAAAGATCAAAACCTGTTTATAAACAAAACAAAGATAATGACCACCGATAAAACACAATGTCAACATAAATTTACAGTAGATGGTGAGGAAATAGATCAGGTCACGCATTTTGAATATCTGGGCTCCAGAATTGACAAAAATGGCGGCTGCTCGAAAGAAATCAGAAGAAGACTAGCTATGGCAATGCAGAGACTGAACAGCCTGAAGAAATTATGGCAGAGCACCAACAAAACGACAAAAGTAAAAGTCTTGAGAGCCTGTGGCAGCTTATGGCTGCGAATCATGGACGATTACCAAAACTTCTAAACAAAGAATCGAATCATTCGAGTCAAAATGTTACAGAAAGATCCTCAGAATACGCTGGATAGAGAAAAAGACAAATGTAGACATTTTGCAAGACTGTAGAAGACTCTGTAGTAGAGTCTGAGGACAACCAGTTTCTCATTCCAGTCGAACCCAGATTGTGATAATGCAGTACATGTTGGGATTGTTATCGATCATATTCAGACATAAACTGGCACAAGTCTTCTTCTTCTTCTTCGTACGCTGTCAGACGTCAACTTGAATTTGTTCGAAGAAAGCAGCTGTCATCCTGAGGCTATCAACACTGCCATAGAGCTTGTCTAGTGTTGCCACTGGTGATGGCCACATGTGCTTTCTCTGGTCCTCTTACGTCGGGCAATTTTGCAGCAGATGTTCAGCGGTCATTTTTCCTGTGCCACACGAGCATTCGTCAGTGCCACCTATCTTCAATTTTTTGAAAAGGTGGTACCTCAGTCTGTTGTGGCCTGTGCGGAGTCTGAAGACCACAACCTGCTCTCTTCTGTTCAGCTGGTAGTAGGCATCATTTTTTGTGTAGCCAGTGTGTTCTGTTTCCCATTTCGCTATGTATCTGGCCCTAATAAACATTTTGGACTCTTCGTAGGTCACACTAGAATCTGGTTGTGGTAGTCTTGCACCTTCTTTTGCCAGTCTGTCTGCCTCCTCATTGCCTTGAATGTTACAGTGGGATGGAACCCACTGTAACACTACTCTTTTTGGTGCGGATTGCTGGCATAGTTGACAGAGTACTGCTCTTAAATCATTGTTCAGTATTTTTCTGGCTTTTTAGTGCTGTAACCACGGCCAGGGCATCTGTGAACAGGACTATCTGGCTTTCATTGCTTTCGCCTGTGAGCATTGCTTCTACTGCAGCCTTCAGTGCGTCTGCCTCCGCTCTGAAATTGCTTGAGAATTTTCCAGTTGCCACTGACAGTATTATTTTTCTACCATTTGGTAGGCTCAAGAATACCCCTGCCCTTCCATTCCGTGTTGTGTTTGTTACAGAACCGTCGGTGTATGCATGGGTCCAGTACATGCTTGGGTAGTTTTCCGCTATGTACCTCAGGGTTATGTCTATTCTTTCTTTTTCAGTCTGGCTGTTCTTGTTTCCAATACCTGGTGTATTTTCTACCACCTCCGGAATGATATGCTGCTTCCATGTGGGTTTGCGTACAGTAGGGATGGGCTTTGGTGTTGTTACGGTGTTCATAGGGTCTTCGCTCATTTTTGCTTTGGCTTTTTCTGCAAAGTTTCTCCGCTTTAGTTTCCCATTTCCAAATCTATTTAGTCTCTGATGCATTGGATGGTCTGTCAGTCTTCTGAGTTTCTCTGTTTGCTGCTGGGCTCTGCAGTCTCTTCTATTGGTCATGGATTGCAGATTTGTAATCTTTTCGAGTTCTACAATTGGCGTTGACTTCATGCCCCCTGTTATAACTCTCATGGCTTGGTTTTGAAGTTAGCTAATTTTATCAAAGTTCGCCTTTGCTGCTGTTGTCCATGCTGCAATGCCATACTCGAGAACTGGTCTCACTCTTCCAGTGTACAGTTTCTTTAGTATTCTTTTGTCTGCTCCCCAGCTTGTCCCCAGCAAGTTTCCTCATGATTGCCATTCTTTGTCTGGCTCTCATTCGGTTTCTCTCGATCTGACTTTTCCATGTCATGCACCGATCAAATGTGACTCCCGGGTAGTTTGGGTTGTCGTTTGGTCGCAGATATTTGCCGTTAAGACTTATTTTGGTGTTCTGGGGTTTATTTGAAAGCGAGAATATCGTACATGTTTTTTACTCATTTATTTTGACCAGCCATGAGTTTGCACACTCCTCCAACGATGTTAGGGCCTGCTGCATCCGATTGTTTGCTACGGTGAGATTCTTTTCAGAGGTCCACATAGCCAGATCATCTGCAAACATGAAGCTGTGGACTCTTCTTGGTATATTCTGTGTGATGTTGTTTATATACACCAGGAAAAGTGTGGGTGACAGTACTCCCACTTGGGGTACTCCCTGCTCCAGTGTCACCTTTTGGCTCATCTGCCCTTGTACTTGAACTCTGTCTGTTTTGTTTTCGAGGTAGTGGCTGATCCATCTGTACATTTTCCCACAAACTTCACTTCTTCGTAGCTTGACTTCAAGTCCCTCTTTTCACACCTTGTCAAATGCCTTCTCTAAATCCACCTAAACCGCTACTGTGTTTTTTCTCCTGGTAAGCATCCTCTATTTCCTGGGCTACGAGAGTGATATGGTCCTCAGTGGATCTGTGCTGTCTAAAACCTGCTTGCTGTGGAATTAGTATATGTTTTTCTTCCAGATGCCACATCAGTCGGGTGTTTATCATACGCTCCAACAGTTTTCCTACACAACTCAGTAGACTGATAGGGTTGTATCCATTTGGATCTGTTCTATCTTTTTCTTTCTATGGTACTGCTATAAGTACGGCATCTTTCCATGTCTGCGGTACAATTCCCCTTTTCCAGCTTTGGTTCAGGACTGATAGTAACTTCCTCTTTGCTGTTTGGCCCAAGCCCATCAGCATCTCATTTGTTATCCCATCTTGTCCGGGCGATTTCTTTTTCTTTAGAGTTCTCATGGCCTCGTCCATTTCGTTCATTGTTAGTTTTGCCATCATATGCTCCTCTGGTGCCATCTTGATATTGTCGTGGCACTTTTATTCTTCACTTATATCTGTATGCCTGTCTATAGGGACATCGATGTGGTTTGCTCTGGCATAATGTTCTATAAAGGCGTTTGCTGCTTTTTTTCCAGTGAGCATGTTGTCGCCTGCTTGATGGTAATTTGTTTATTTGAAAGTGTTTCGTCGTTCATGGCTCTGACTAAATTCCATAGTTTGTTCCCTTCTTTATCTATATTGAGACTTTCTGTGTTTTTTTTCCAACTGTCTCTTGTTATTTGGTTCAGTGTTCTTTTGTATTTCGCAGTGATGGCCTTGAGGGCGATATTTGCTTCCATAGATTGCTCTATCTCTGCGATGTCCCTAGCATTTGAGACTTCATCCTCTGCTTTCTGCAGTTCATGATTCCAATATGGCTTGTAGTTTTTCCTTGCCCCTCTTGGGATGGTTTCGGTGGCTGCTTGCAGTAGTGCTTTGCTTAGGCTTTCCACCATAGGTTTCATATTGTTATTTCATGTGTTGATAGTTTCACACAGTCCATCTGTCAGCATGGCAAATCTGTCCCAGTTGGCTTGTCTATAGTTCCAACGTGGCAGCGGTTTTATTTCCTGGGGGCCTACTTCCATATCAATTTTTAGCCTAATTGGCCTGTGGTCGCTACCTGCTAATTGGTTGAGCGCCTGGTGATCTATTTTGTGGTGAATATCTCCCGTGGAGAAGGCCAAGTCTGGAATGGAAGTGGTATGCCATGTTCTAGAATAGAAGCTAGGGCTGTCGTCTGACCTATTGATGAGATAGAGATTTGTGTCTATCTCCCAGTCTTCCACTTCATCAATTGTGCTGTCTGTATCTGAATATCCCCATCTCTCAGAGTGACTGTTGAAGTCTCCAACCACTAGGCAGCTGGAGTCCTTGATTTCCATATTCAAGAGCGACAGGTCTTTGTTGGGTGGGCCATACAGGTTGAATATACAGATTTTCGTTTCTTGTGTCATTATGTCGACTCATACAATTTCTGCATGTCCCGTGTGATTTACAGATACTGCGCTACTTGGTATGCAGTTTCGTGTCAGTATCAGCACACCTCCTTTGTGACCTTCTCTATCAAGACGGAAGGTCTGGTATCCTCTGATTGAGAATCTGTGGTTTTTGTTGAGGTGCATTTCTTGGCACAAGTCAAAGCCTATATGTGTGTCACCACAGACATGCTGCACCTTCTGTACTGTAGTATCTCAGACATCAAGTATCAAGAGAGGGGCATCATGGATGGAACAGGCAAAGAAAACAATCGGACACATCACCCCAGCTGAGACGATAGCCACGGGGGAAGAATGATAGAGTACCGGAGAGTCATCATAACCTTAGTCAAGGAATACAGAGAATGTAGCAGCGGGAGACAAGAGCATGAGATGAATCAGCTGATAACTGAGAACATGCAGGATAGTGATGCCATCATATACACTGACGATGGAAGTAGTGACCTCAGTACTGAGATGGATATCTGAGATTTCTATAACTAGGGCAGTCATCATGACAGACATGCAAGCCATACTTAGAAGGTATCGAAGGGATGACTTAGGTACGAGTGGATAGCAGCTATTGAGGCCTCAAACCTCCAGGGGTTGACATGGATCTACTGTCCTGGTCTTGGTCATGCTGGGGTTCAGGGCAATGAAAGAGTTGACATCTTGGCTTCACAAGCTCACATCATGAGCACGTTAGTGATGGATAGGAATGACATAAAATCAATCAATGACCGCCTGTTAGATGAGGACACCGCAATCGATGAAGCAGCAAACGAGGTTTGAGTGAAGTGGGGCGCATGAGAGGACGGAGCAAGAGACTGTACTACCAGCGAGCTACAGAGACCATTAGCATCTAGACCCTGCACCATTTGCTGAGAGAGACTGAGCACCTATGGGTATGCCCGGAGTGCAGTGACGTTGATTCATAGAAACAGAAAACATCTCAGCCATGTAGTTTCATCACAAAGTGACCAGCAGATGATTGGAATGTTCATGCCCTCCCCCCTCCCCCCCCCCTCCCCAAGTCTCCCAGGCACATTCAAACTGATGCTGGAGGAGTCTGGGATGATGGACCACGGACCAAATATTACCATACAAAACTATTTTCTTCAGGCAGCACTAGATAGATTCACCTACCTAGACAGTACCCTCACCAGAAAAACAAATATCAACTACAAAGTCAACAATAGGATTGTAAAGGCAAGCTATGCATTTGGAAAGCTGCAATCAAACATTTGAAACTGACAAGGCACCAGTGTCACAACCAAGGTAGAAGTGTATCGTGCTGTTGTGTAAACCACTCTGCTGCGTGCTTGTGAAACATGGACAGTGTATAGCAGACATGCCAGACAGTTGAATCGTTTTCACATGAGCTGTCTGTGTATGCTGCTCAGAATCAGGTGGCGGGACAAAGTGGCTAACTCTGAAATTCTTAACAAGTCAAACATGGTGAGAATCCACACTCTTCTGCAGAATGCTCAAATAAGATGGACAGGTCATGTTTGCATTTTTGATGAGCGCCTCCCCTAGCAGATGTTATACGTTAAACTCAGAACAGGCAACACTAATTGGGGGGAACAGAAGGAACGCTACAGTGACTCCTTAAAAGTGTCTCTGATAAGCTTAAATATTGATGTCACCTTCTGGGAGATGCTTGCACAGAACCGTCAAATATTGATGTCACCTTTTGGGAGATGCTTGCACAGAACCGTCAAATATTGATGTCACCTTTTGGGAGATGCTTGCACAGAACCGTCAAATATTGATGTCACCTTCTGGGAGATGCTTGCACAGAACCGTCAAATATTGATGTCACCTTTTGGGAGATGCTTGCACAGAACCGTCAAATATTGATGTCACCTTTTGGGAGATGCTTGCACAGAACCGTCAAATATTGATGTCACCTTTTGGGAGATGCTTGCACAGAACCGTCAAATATTGATGTCACCTTCTGGGAGATGCTTGCACAGAACCGTCAAATATTGATGTCACCTTCTGGGAGATGCTTGCACAGAACCGTCAAATATTGATGTCGCCTTCTGGGAGATGCTTGCACAGAACCGTCAAATATTGATGTCACCTTCTGGGAGATGCTTGCACAGAACCGTCAAATATTGATGTCACCTTCTGGGAGATGCTTGCACAGAACCGTCAAATATTGATGTCACCTTCTGGGAGAAGCTTGCACAGAACCGTCAAATATTGATGTCACTTTCTGGGAGATGCTTGCACAGAACCGTCAAATATTGATGTCACCTTCTGGGAGATGCTTGCACAGAACCGTCAAATATTGATGTCACTTTCTGGGAGATGCTTGCACAGAACCGTCAAATATTGATGTCACCTTCTGGGAGATGCTTGCACAGAACCGTCAAATATTGATGTCACTTTCTGGGAGATGCTTGCACAGAACCGTCAAATATTGATGTCACCTTCTGGGAGATGCTTGCACAGAACCGTCAAATATTGATGTCACTTTCTGTGAGATGCTTGCACAGAACCATCAAATATTGATGTCACTTTCTGGGAGATGCTTGCACAGAACCGTCAAATATTGATATCACCTTCTGGGAGATGCTTGCACAGAACCGTCCACTTGACAAGCTAGACTCACACAGGATGCTCAGACCACAGATCAAGGCTCAGGACAAGCGAGCCACCCAAAAGAACAGAGCGCATGGCGGCCCACAGGCGACTACTCACATATCAGTGTGGGTATCGCAGTGCCAGGATTGGACTTTACAGCAATAAGAGATCATGTCTCATAGCACAAGTATGATGCTGTCGCCATCTTGGCTTGCAATGGGCAAAAATTACTATTATTGTTACCATAAGGTGTACAAGTTTTATTTTATTTTTCATGTGACTTGACCAAGATGCAGAGCAATGCATTAGCTGCAGCAGCCAGTGACCCAAAGCTGGCTGCTAATGTCAGAGTCAGAGAGCAAAAAGCTGCCAAGACCCTTCTACACGCGGTGTTCATGGATAACAGACTGCAACAGGACAGATTGGCTAAGGAGAAGGGATCAAAAATATCGCAGTCAAGTTGTAAACTACGACACAGTGCATTCTGTTCTCTGCTACTTGCAAAGCCCTATTCAGGGCTTGGTAGCTTGAGAATTAGAAGAAGAAGCTCTGCCGAAGACGGATGTGTCGGACCGAAATGTGCAAATATCGCAGTCAAGCTGTAAATTAGCGACACAGCGCATTCCGGACTACATCCTGCTACTTGCAAAGCCCTGTTCAGAGCTTGGTAGCGGGAGATTGAGAACGAATGCAGAAGAAGAAAAAGAAGAAGCAGAAAATAGTTTCTACAGGAGGGGGTAGCCAGCTCTGTGCCCAACCCTCTTTAGTCAACTCTTACAACATTCTGGCAGGTTACAGTGTTACCATTATTTGCTCCTCTTCTAGACTCCACTAACACACTGGTTTTGATCACCATTGTCTCTACTTCATTTTTAAATGTATTGAATGTCTTTACCAAGTAGGAATTACAGGTTTTTATATCTTTTTTTAACACTCTTTCTCTTCTTATTTTCAGAAAGAGCCAGATTTGAATTCCTTCAGCAACGTTGAGATCAAATCTGCCATAGAGACTACACTGACAGGGGTCAAAGAGATCACTCCATTGGCTAATCTTGTTGTACAGTTGAAAGACATGGACATTAAGACATTCAAAGTGACATTTAGTATTTATAATGACTGGGTAAATATAATAAATACAAACTAGAGTGTTCTTTAAATTGTTAGGAAGGAATTAGGCCAGTATAAAAAGCTACTGACTGTAGTAAAAACATGAAAATTAACATGGTATGGACATATATCAAGATTGGTGGGGCTGACCAAGACCGTTCTGCAAGGCACTGTGCCTGGGAAGCGTGGGAGAGGAGGACAAAAAAATAGATGGGAGGGCAATATAAAAGAGCGGACGGGAAGGTTTATAGCTGAAACTAATACCCTGGCAAAAAATTGAGACGTATGGCATGAACTAGTTCGAGAAACTGCAATAACAGTGCCTCAACGACCTTCTAGGTTACTGGACTGATGATGATGAAACATAATTGAGATATTTATAATGGCTGCTTAAATATAATTGAGATATTTATGATGACTTGTTCAGTATATTTGAGATATTTATAAAGATTGTGAGCAGTGGGCTAGGTACAAGTCTCTTAGTCTGGAGACATGTCAACAATGGTATGGCCAGACTTGTTCTCACAGATACAGGTCTAAAATAAAACTACCTTTTGACCTATCTTGTTTTTCAACCAACATTGGTTATAAGCTTTAATACAGTTATTGTATGTATTCAGTTAAAGTGAATTTGATGTAGTTAAAAGACAAGAAGCTGATCAAAAGTACTGACATAATATTATATGCTGTAATGTCGTTGTTGTTGCGAATGCCCACAATGAGTAGGTTATTACTCATTGTTGGCAGTTAACAACACCAACAACATGCTAACAGTAGCATCAGTAGCAGACATTAATCTAAATGTCCAAGGTATATATTATATATATAGGCATGCCCCAATATACATAATTTAATTTTGCTCATCATTGCATTCATTGTGCTTTCTTTGGTGGTGTTGTTGTTTTGATTACGCACAATGAGTCAGTTTACTCTTTTGTGCACCCTGAAAAGGACATTAAGTGGCGGGTTGCATTAGCTTTCCTCACATCCTGAGCGTGCTGATGAAGGTGGACCGTGGTCCTCCAGGCGGTTGTGCTATGCTTGGCTTTATCTGCGTGTCACTCACTACTATGGGGATGATGTCAATCCATCACCTCGTTAACCAGGCTGCCATGAAAACAGCCCGTTTCCAGGGAGGGCTACAAGGAAGCAGAGGTGAGGGCCTTGGCCATTATGTTTTTGCCCGACCTTGACTAACATGTCTGATCAGTATATTTTGCTTCTCCATATACTCTAATAATAATAATGTAAAAGCACTGTCGACTACTGAGCTAGAACCTGTTCAATTGATTGAACCGGATTAGGTTCTCCATGCAACAGGATTGGGCAAATTCAGACACTCCCTTGGGAGTAGACAGAATTGCCATAGACATTCTTAAGACGGGAGTAGACATTCTAACACTACAGCTCTCTAATTTATTTAACAAGTGCTTCTCAGAGAAATGAATTCCAGATCATTGGAAACCCCAAAGACTAAACACATTCACAAGAAGGGCGACACCAAACTCCTGGAGAACTATCGTCCTGTCTGCTTATTGTTGATGATTTACAAAATATTCTCCAAAGTCCTTGTCAACAGGATCAGCCAACAACTGGACCTCCAACAACCCCGTGTGCAGGCAGGATTCAGAAGAGGGTTCTTCATTACCGACCACCTACACACAATCCACCAACTGCTAAAGAGAGAGCATTTGAACATTTTAAATGATCTGCGGCTGTGAGGTGTGAAATTTACTCAAACATGGATGCAGAGAAGCTTGGTGTTACCCAGCGAGCAGTGGAAAGAGGATAGACGTGTTTTGGGATCTCAATCAGAGAATTATTTTTGTTTTTGTTTTTTGCGAGTTCGCCTTATTTATCTAATCCCCAAGGCGGTGTGCGTTGCACTGTGGTTTTTATTTTGCGACTGTCGGCCCAGTGCATCTGACTTCAGCATGCATTTTATGTAAGGGTCTGCTTCCTCCTGCATTAATTTTTAAGGGTTTGCTTCCCCTGGGTAGCGGCCGGTGCTGTGATAGGGATCGAACCCAGCACTTTCGGCTTGTGAGCCGTGCCACTAACCACTAGGCCAAGCCGGCCCCTGATTAGAGATTGAATCCCCAATGTCAAAATCAAAGAAATCACTCTATTTTGAGGAATCATGAATGCAGTGTTGTCTCGTAAATATCATTGGACTGGTCAGATGGTGCGCATGTCAGACAACAGATAGATGATAGGGAAGTGTGCAGACATATGCAAGCCCCAGTCCAAATGATAGTGTAAATTAACTCACAATGAAAGATCAGAACACCATTTTCTGACTGAGAACCCCACACATCCCACTTAACAAGTACCTGAACAGAATTCAACCAAAACAGACTCCTGAGTGCCAGCTGTGTACACACTCATATGGAACCATTGATCATCATCTCTTTGAGTGCTAAAAGATTTCAGAAAAATGCTTCTTACTCCACAGCCAGATATATGGAACACTTTAGTTTAACTTAATGTGATTATACTTGGTTTAGAAGACTGCAGAGTCTATATACAACCAGTTTCATTTACATCAACTTGCTCTAAAAGCTATGCGCATCTAATTTATTATTAAATGCATTAACTGTCCTTGCCTCCACTACCTCCTGTGGCAATGCATTTCAAACATTCACCACTCTCTGACTAAAAAAATATTTCCTAATATTTAATCTGGACCTCTCTTTAGTTAATTTGTAGCTATGCCCTCTTGTTCTTGTGGGTGGGTGTATTTTAAAAAACGTGTTATAGTCTAATTTATCCACACTTTGTATGGTACTAGACAACAGCTGATAAACACGTGCAGATACCATTACATGACATTGTATCGAAGAGCGATAACATGTTGCTTTTGGATCTGTAACAACAACATACATGCCCACACGGCTGCCCACATGTGTGATGATGAGATATTCTGCTGAGAGACTTAGGTACGAAATGGTATGACATGGCAAAGGATTGGACTGAATGCAGGACATTATTGACTACCTCACAGGCCAGACTGAAACTGAGGATATTGCATTATATTGGCAAATATTGACATCCAAACATATAGCTTATAATTTTTAAAAGGACATGATCAACTATGTACACTTGACATTAATGTATGGTGAACAAATACGGACAATGAACAAACATTTGGAGAAAAGAATTGAAATGTGGATATATAGAAGAATCGGGCGCAACTGATTGAAGGAAAGTAAAACAAATGAGGAAGTCTTGCATAAATTAGAAGGTGCAAAAAGAATTGATGAACAAATCAGAGTGTGACAGTTAAGATATTTTGGTCATATCAAGGACCTTGCTGAAAATAATACTGAAAGGAAAGATGGAGGGCAACAGTGCAGGAGGAAACAACGTTGTAAGTGGGAGTATACTGTCAAAAGATGGACAGGAAAATTCCTGTCATGTTGCATTATCAAATTAAAAGTTAGATGACATTGGAGATCAGTTGCTGCCAACCTTTGATGTCTTCTTCTTCTTTGTTCGTTCTCAATCTTCCGCTACCAAGCCCAGAAAAGGTAGTATTTTACAGGTTGACTGCTATGTTTGGCCCTTTCGGTCCGACACATCCGACTTAGGCAGACATTTGTCTTCCCTCTTCAATCCCTTCTACTTAGACAGGTTGCTCTGTTGCAGCCTGTTATCCAGGTTCACCGTGTGGAGGTGTCGAAGGGTCTTAGCAGCTCTGGTTCGGGGCCCTGACACTAGCAGTCAGCTATGGGTCGCTGACTGCTGCAGATCATATGCTGCTCAGCATCTTGTACTTTAGAGTACTTTATCTTCATTATTTTTTTTAATTTCTGCTTTTAAATTTTTCACATTGGTTTTTTGCCAGTTTTTTATATTTAGGTTAACTTTCCCTAACCATTGGCTGTCCCCAGCCATACTGCAGACAGTAGCTGGTTTTAAGTCAGATTTTTTTTTTCTAATTATGGCTTAAAGATAGGCTTTATCTACTCTGATAATTTTTATTTTAGAGTGCTGGATACTTACCCCTTCCTCTACTACCGGGTAAACATGGTATTTTCATGTCATAACAACCGTCAATGACTGTACTGGAAATGGAATCGTTCATCGGAATCCACCATTGTGTTAATTGCTCTGTGTGGTATTTATTTTGAACGTTATATTTAATCTCTATGCTTGTGAGACATGGACAGATACAGCTGACCTTCAACGAAGGATACAGGCCTTGGAGATGAGATGTTTCTGAAGACTTTTAAACATCACATACAAAGATCGAGTTACAAATGAGGAAATACGAGATAGAATTACAACAGCAATATGGCCTTTTGAAGACCTCTTGGCAACTGTCAAAAGAAGGAAACTCGCTTGGTACGGTCACATTTCGAGATAAAACGGTCTTGCAAATACAATCCTCCACGAAAAAGTGCATGGCAGACGACGAAGAGGCCGTCCCAAAAAGAGATAGGAGGACAACCTAAAAGAATGGACCAGTCTCCGACCAGAAGAGTCACGGGCAGTGGCATTTGACAGAGAAGGGTGGTGTGGTGTTGGGAGGATGTCTTCATGTGTGCCCCAATGACCTCACCAGTTACAGGATGACCTGACCTGACCTGATATTTAATCTTACCCTATGTCATGCATTCAAGTTGAATTTTGTTGTCTACATCATTAACTGCTGTAGGCCAATGACAGGATTACTAGCCCATTCTCATGTAGATATCATGAAGAAAATCTATGAAATCCACGATCCAACATACTCATTAATGTACTTCTCAAGGGCAGAGAATGTTTTTTCAGATCGCAACGGCTCCTGGGTTGATCCAGCCGCGAGGGAGAGGAGTTGGCTACCGCCCTCATATAGCCGAGCCTTTGAAATGTGACATCGCTAACATCTCACACCTCTACGGCAGTAATGCTATGGTTACTTTACGTTTTTTTACAAGGGGCAGCCAATTTACAAAAAAATGGGAAAGGGGGTATAAGAGGCAGAGGGAGGGGTGCTGCAGCCGAACAGAAGTATTGAAATCAATGACCAGGGAGACTGCATGGGCTAGTGGTTAAGCGACACGGCTCACAAACTGAAGGTGCTGGGGTCGCTCCCCATCACAGCACCGGTCATTACCCCAAGGAAGTAAACCCTTAGAAAATGCAGAAGGAAGCAAACCTACATAAAATATGTGCCAAAGAAGATGCACCGGGCTGACAGGCGCAAAAATAAAAACATATTGCAACACACACCGCCTTCGGGAATAGAGAAATAAGGCAAACGCAAAATCAAAAATTACTCTGAGCAGTACTGGCCTTCTGATGAGATCAGGAAATAAATGGTCAATGACAACCGTAGACGCCTCCTGTGGCAACATGACTGCATGTGGGAGACTTCGGGGAGCATAAACATTCCAATCATCTGCTGCTCATTTTGTGACGAAACTACACGACTGGAATGAGAAACTAGTCTAGTCTTCTGGAGGTTGCTGTGGTCGATAGACAAGGCAGTCACATCTCAAAGCTATAGTTAGTTGTCCATCGCAAGGGAAGATGATGACAGCGTCAGACATGTTTATTCAGATGTCACTGCATATGACTGTACAGTCCGATCTGAGCGTGATAAACTCTTTTTTTTTTTTTTTTTGCTTAGATGTTTGCCTCACTAGTTTCTACTGGCTGAGGCGCGCCATTTTCCACCCCAGACCGTAGTCAATTGGGCGATATCAGGACGCATAAACCAGTGCTTGGATGCATGTGTGCATCTGTATGTACCTATGCTAGGTTTGAGCGCCCTCAGAAGCTAGCCCAACCAAAGTGCAATGGAAGGGCTTTACCACGAGGGCGCGTGTGAAAGTTGTGCAAGGGTGTGACTGTAGGACAGAGTCAAATGAAACAGAGTGAGGTAAGAGGAGAGAGAAGAGTGTGATAAACTCTACTGCACGTAGAGCACACATGAACAGCATTTGTAGTTGGGCAGTCTTGCATTCTTTCCTTGCGTGCAGCTCACTTTTCCTGCGCCTCCGGGATGGTCCTATGCTCAGCGGAAAATTACCATGTGTGATGGCAGTGTGCCAGTCTGAGCAGTTAGGAGCAAGCAGCTCTGTCAGCAACATCAATGTAGAAACTTTGTATTATTTCTTTTGTTCCCCCTTGAGAGCGCTGTCCTATCATGAGCTCACAGTACAACAGGTGTTTAGGGAGGCGCTTATCTGACATGCAAACAACATGCCCTGTCCATCTGATCTGAGCTCTTTGAATCAGCTTATGGATGCCAGAGAGTCTAGCCCTGCTGAGGACTTCAGTATTATGCATTCTGTCCTGCCAACTGATTCTGAGCAGTCTGCGGAGACAGTTTTCAAAGCTATAACACAAACAGTGGGCAATCAAATCTTGCAGGTTTTCAAGCAACCTCTCGTCTCAGGGGAGGTGGTACCAGAGTGTCTGTATCATTCTGAGTTACCGCCAGTCATTTTGACATGTCTTGCCACTGGTCCAAGGTAGCTTGGGACCAGAGAGTGAGGTTGTTGACCAGCGTAGTTTCTTCCTCACTATAATCCAAGTACAGCGCAAGTTACATCATCAAGACATAACCTTCTGATGATGCCGCCATCATTGCTTGTGATGGGCAACTAACTAACAAACTACTAGTATTAACAGCCCCATCATGAGACGGCCAGGATCTGAGATTTTGCTGTTAAATGCTTTATGTTGCGCATGCTTGGCTATATTTTGTGAATCCCTTGGGGGCATTTAATTAGAATTGAGAAGTGCTTCAATTCCACTCCCGATTATGACAGCACTTGGGACCACATGTAGAACAATATAGTGAAGCAAAAACTAAGGTAATTTGTTCTACTAATTAATAACAATAATTTCATGTTCTGTGTTTGCTATTGTATATTTTTCTGCTAACTTATCCATTGTTATTCTAGCTTACTTTGCAGAAGTATCCCCTAAGTTGTAATGCACATGTAATTGTATGGAGCGAATGATCTGTTTGCTGAAATCTGAAATGCAATTTACTGTCAATGTTGTATTATGTAAGCATACTTAACTTAACTTAACGCCTTTATACTGGTTTAGAAGACCCTGCAGAGTCTGTATACAACCAGTTACATTTACATCACCTTGCTCTAAAAGCTATGCGCATCCAGTTTATTCTTAAATGCATTAACTGTCCCTGCCTCCACTACCTCCCCTGGCAATGCATTCCAAGCAGACACTACTCTCTGACTAAAAAAATATTTCCTAATATCTAACCTGGACCTCTCTTTAGTCAGCTTGTAGCTATGCCCTCGTGTTATTGTAGGTGGCTGTATTTTTAAAAATTGTTATAGTCTAATTTATCGATTCCTCTGATCATCTTATAAACCTGTATTAAGTCACCACGAATTCTTCTCTCTTCGAGACACTGTAGGCCGGTTTTTCTGAGTCGTTCCTCATAACTGTAATTCTGGAATTCCACTATCATCTTTGTCGCTCTTTTTTGTATTCTTTCTAGCATGTTTATGTCCCCTCTATGATAAGGACTCCACACCTGTACACAGTACTCCAATCTAGGTCTAACTAAAGCTTTATACAGTTTGACGATCACTTCCTTGCTCCTATGTTTAATATTTCTTTTTATCATACCTAACATTGCATTTGCCTTTTTCACTGCTACCTTAACTTGCTCACTCACCTTTCCTGTATGATCTATTATAACCCCTAGGTCCCTTTCCTTATCTATCTTTCTAATATTGTTTTCTCCTATTCTGTAATTATGTTCTATATTGGATCTACCCATGGGGATGACTGTACATTTATCTACATTAACCTCCATTTGCCAGCTTACAGACCATTCTCAAATTTAATCTAAATCCGACACCAATATATCCACTTCCGCTTTAGATTAGAAACTACTGCATAGTTTTGTGTCATCAGCAAATTTTGCAATCATGGATCTCATATCAATGTCCAAATCATTTATATATATCAAGAACAAAATTGGTCCCAAAACCGAGCCCTGTGGCACACCACTTTTCACTTCACTCCACTCAGAGTACTCCTTATTTATGCCCACCCTCTGCCTTCTTCCAGTTAACCAATTTTCATTCCATTTGGCAACTTCCCCACCTATTCCATGTGATTTTAACTTTCGAAATAATCTTTGATGAGGTACTCTATCAAAGGCCTTTGCAAAGTCTAGATAAATAACATCCACTGGCTCCCCTTTATCTATGATTTTAGTAACCTCCTCCATGAATTCTAATAGATTTGTTAAGCATGATCTCCCTCTAGTAAACCCATGCTGATTATTTCTGACTAGATTGAACTTGTCTAAATGCATTACAATGTTTTCTTTGATTATTGACTCAAACAATTTACATACTATGCTCGTTAAACTCACCACTCTATAATTTGCTGGATCTGATTTTTTGCCTTTTTTGAATAAGGGGATCACTCCTGCATCTTTCCAATCCCGTGGAACAATCCCTTGTGCAAGTGATTGAGAACATAATATAGCCAATGGTTATAGGCTCTGGGATCTTGGAGCAGTCCTCTTTTGTGAAGACTGTGCCAAAGTACTGATTGAGCAGATTAGCTGCCTCCCTATTCTCACTTATTATTTTCCCTGTACTGACTATGAGAGGGCCTACTTTGTCTTTCGTTCTTTTGTTTATTTCTAACATAAGAGAAGAAGCTTTTACTGTCAGTCTTGATCTTCTGAGCAAGTTTTTTTTCAAAGTCTATTTTTGCTGTTTTATTCGCTTTCTGAGATATGTTCTGCTTGTCCAAATATTTTACATATGTTTCTTTTGATTTACCTGCCTCTATATATTTTTTTCATGCTTTATTTTTTGCTCTTCTACATTTCACTACAAATCTAGTTATCCACTTTTTACGCTTGGGGCTTACCTCCCTACATGGAACACATTCCTCTTTTAGCGTTTCTAGAACTGTTTTAAAACTTTCCCACTCCTGTTCAACATCTGTTCCTACGACAATATCTTTCCAGATTATGTGGTTCGCTGCCTCTTTCATCCTCTTAACATTTGCCTTAGAGTAGTCGTATGTTCACGTGTTTATGTTTACTTCTTTCCCTGCAATAAGATCCTAATGGATGATTGGATGGTCACTTGAGCCAAACAGTTCCCCAACGGTAACGTTTTCAATCATATTTTCCTCTGTGGTAAAAACTAGGTCGAGTATGTTTTTGCCTCTGGTGGCTGCTTCTTCTACATGTTGAATTAAAAAATTGTCAGTTATGCACTTTACAAAAGGTTTTGACTCTACAAGTGCTTCTGCCATATCCCATTTTATTTCTGGATAGTTGAAATCTCCCATTAATAATAATTTCCTTTCACTTGCCTTTGCTATGCTACTAATCAGCTCCTCGCCTTCCTCTTTTTGACTTGATGGACATCTATAGCCCACTCCAATCACTGTTTTTTCACCCCCACTTTCTATTTCTCCCCATACACTTTCATTTTTGTTACCACATGATAAATAATCTTTGATCGTTATATTAACAGAATTTATACAGTATAATAAAACGCCACCTCCCTTAGTCTTGTCTCCAATTATCCTATCATTCCTTAACATTGTATATCCCTCAATTTCAAGTTCACTATCTGCAATCTCCTCATATGTCCATGATTCTGTTAACCCTATTATATTTGGTTTTTCTTCTTCTACATACAGTTCCAATTCTTCTCTTTTATTTACTATGCTTCTCACATTTGCATAAAAACATTTTAGTTTGTAATGTTGTTGGTTTTCCTCTTTTTGCTTCTGCTTTATCATTTTAGTGTTTGCTTTTCCACTATGTATTTCACACTTCCATGACACCAACTTACCCCTTTGACTACATCCTCTATAGCACCCTATTGTAGGCCTATCTTTAGTCTCATACTTCATAGGCATTACTAGTTTAAATTTCTAACACAATGATAGAACATATACTTTGCTACAACATGCTGTCCTATCTCATTTAGATGTAAACCTCCCCTATCTAACATTTTACTTTTGTCTACTTTAACATCAATAAATTCCATTCCCATGTCCGCACACATCACCTGTAACCTAAGGTTGATACCTACATAAGTCTTCCTCTCCATTCGTTCTTAATCTCCCACTACCAAGCCCTAAAGAGGGCTTTGCATGTGGCAGGATGTAGTCCAGAGAATGGAATGCGTTGTGTCACTAGTTTACAGTTTCACTGCAATGTTTGCATCTTTCGGTCTGACACAACCGTCTTTGCCAGGGCATACATAAGTATGTGAGTACAATCACAAAAACAACCTTATGTCTTGTTACTCATACAGTCTCACTGCTACTCCTCTGATTTCTACATTTTCTTATTACTTCATAAATGTTTAAAGACATCAGTCATTTTATTATTTATTATACTTATATATTTAAAGATGCAAATATATTTTTAAAAATGTTATATTACTTTAGAAATGTTTGATCAGATGTAAATAATAAATTATATATTAATTTAGAAGTTGTAAATGATGTATGCATTATGTAGATATTAATATTTTAATGTGTAAAGCAATTAGTATATTAAATCGAAGACATTTAAGGATGTACAATGATTAATATATGTTCAACTGATTTATTCTGCTGAGCTGATTTTTTGGGCTCATGTTTTTTTCTTATAAAATGCCAGTCTGATTTGTTGAGATTACATACAAGTTGCAGAGTACCCAGTTTTGGTGGGCTAAACATGTTGACATGCCCTATTATCGCCTTCCTAAGTAACTTTTTTATGGTGCACCCAATGAGGCAAGCGTCCATCTGGTGGGCAAAATGAAAGCTAACAAAAATCAAAGATTCACTAAAGGCCTCCTAGTAAAGTCTCTATATTGACATTGAATCTTGGAAGTCGCTTGCGTTGGACCACTCAGCCTGGCGCTCTGCGATCACACACAGTGCCCACCTGGATGAACAGAAAATCTCTGCTGCACTGAGGGAGAAGTGAGCTGCCCGGAAGGTCACCATGCAGGATGCCCCATCTACCAATGCTGTCCACGTGTGCCCCTCGTCTGGTAGGGCGTTCGGATCCAGGATAGGACTGCACATCCACATGCAGACCTATAGACTGCAACTTCTGCCCACACAAACCTAATGTTGTCATCATCTTTGTTGGAAATGGGCAACTACTACTACACACAACTGTGATATATTTTCTGTAAATTAAAATTGCTCTGCATACAAACTTTAATGAAGTTGTGAAATATACTTTCTACATAATGTTTAGAGATAATTTGCTTTTTCGTCCAGAATTGTGTTTCTGTAAATTGTTGAAAATTTTAAATTTTTATTGTGAAATTTTCATAACATTTCTTCATTAAATATATTGAATGACACTATTAGAATATATAGGCATATGGGTTCCCTTTATTGAAATGTAACAAAATTGCTTTTGTACTGATATAAAACATAGCTTAAAAATGGCTTGTGTATGTGAAAATGTTGTCAGTGGTTCTGTTTACAGGTATAATAAATTGTCACATAACTTAGCACATATTCATACCCACATGTCAAATGTGTTTATTGTCTTGTTATCTGCTTTCAATATGTAGAGTGGAATGCGGAGGGAGTCCTAAACAAAAAGGTTTCTCTAACAAATCGCCTGCACGAAGGCGAGATAGACATAGCATGCATCAAGAAACACACCTCAACAACAACCACAGATTCTCAATCAGAGGATACCAGACCTTCTGACTTGATAGAGAAGGTCACAAAGGAGGGGTTCTGATACTGAAACGTAACTGCATACCACGTAGCGCAGTATCTGTAAATCACACCGGACAAGCAGAAATTGTAGGAGTCGACATAATGACACAAAAAACGAAAATCCATATATTCAACCTGTATGGCCCACCCAACAAAGACCTGTCGCTCTCGAGTATGGAAATCAAGGACTCCAGCTGCCTAGTGGTTGGAGACTTCAACAGTCACTCAGAGAGATGGGGATATTCAGACACAGACAGCAGAGAGGATGAAGTGGAAGACTGGGAGATAGACACAAATCTCTATCTTATCAATGGGCCGGACGACAGCCGTAGCTTCTATTCCAGAACATGGTATACCATCTCCACTCCAGACTCCACGGGGGATATTCACCACCACAAAATAGATCGTCAGGTGCTCGACCAATTGGCAGGTAGCGACCACAGGCCAATTAGACTAGATATTGATATGGAAGTAGGCCCCCAGGAAATAAAACCGCTGCCACGCTGGAACTACAGACGAGCCAACTTGGACAGATTTGCAATGCTGACAGAGGGACTGTGTGAATGAAGTCTCAAATGCTAGGAACATGGCAGAGGGAGAGCAATCTATGGAAGCAAATATCGCCCTCAAGGCCATCACTGCGAAATACAAAAGAACACTGAACCAAATAACAAGAGACAGTTGGAAAAAAAAAACAGAAAGCCTCAATATAGATAAAGAAGGGAACAAACTATGGAATTTAGTCAGAGCCATGAATGGCGAAACACCATCAAATAAACAAATTACCATCAAGCAGGGCGACAACATGCTTACCAGAAAAAAAACAGCAAACGCCTTTATAGAACATTATGCCAGAGCAAACCACATTGATGTCCCTACAGACAGGTATACAGACATTAGTGAAGAACAAAAGAGCCACGACAACATCAAGATTGCACCAGAGGAGCACATAATGGCAAAACTAACGATGAAGGAGGCCATGAGAACTTTAAAGAAAGAGAAATTGCCCAGAAAAGATGGGGTAACAAATGAAATGCTGATGAGGTTGGGCCAAACAGCAAAGAGGAAGTTACTGTCAGTCCTGAACCAAAGCTGGAAAAGGGGAATTGTACAGCAGGCATGGAAAGATGCTGTACTTATACCCATACCAAAGAAAGAAAATAATAGAACAGATCCAAATGGATACAGGCCTATCAGTCTACTGAGCTGTGTTAGGTAAACTGATGGAGTGTATCTTCTTCTTCTTCTGCGTACACAGTCAGACAGTAACCATTATTTTTTCGAAAAAAGCGGCGGTCATCCTGAGGCTCTCGCTACTGCCATAGAGCTTGTCTTGCAGTTCCACTGGTAATGGCCACATCTGCTCTCTCTGATCCTCGTATGTCGGGCAGTTCTGCAGCAGATGTTCAGTGGTCATTTTACCAGTACCGCACGGGCATTCGTCGGTACACCCTATCTTCAATTTGTTGAATAGGTGGTACCTCAGTCTGTTGTGGCCAGTGCGAAGTCTGAAGACAACGACCTGCTCTCTTCGGTTCAACTGGTAATAGGCATCGTTTTTGGTGTAACCAGTATGTTCGGTTTCCTATTTGGTCATGTATCTGGCTTTGATAAGCCGTTTTGACTCTTCGTACGTCATACTGGTATCTGTTTGTGGTAGTCTTGCACCTTCTTTTGCCAGTCTGTCTGCCTCCTCGTTGCCTTGGATGTTGCAGTGTGACGGAACCCACTGTACCACTACCCTTTTTGGTGCGGACTGCTGGCACAGTTTGCAGAGTGCTGCTCTTAAGTCATTAAGCTCAGTGTTTTTCTGGCTTTTTAGCGCTGTGACTACGGCGAGAGCATCTGTCAGCAGGACTATATGGCTCTCATTTTCACTGTGTGTCACCATCTCTTCCACTGCCGCCCTCAGTGCCTCTGCCTCCGCTCTGAAATTGCTTGTGTACTTACCAGTAGCGAATGACAGTGTTATTTTTCTGCCATTTGGTAGGTTCAGGAATGCTCCTGCCCCTCCGTTCTGTGTAGTGTTTGTTACAGAACCGTCGGTGTATGCATGGGTCCAGTCCATGCTTGGGTAGCTTTTCGTTATGAAGCTTAGGGTAGTGTCTCTCCTTTCTTTTTCAGTCTGGCAGTTTTTGTTTGCAATACCTGGTATATTTTCTACCACCTCTGGAAATATATCCTGCCTCCAGGTAGGTTTTCGTACAGTAGTGATGGGTTTTGGTGTTGTTAGTGTGTTTATGGGATCTTCGTGCATCTTTGCTTTGGCTATTTCTGCAAAGTTTCTTCGCTTTAGTTTCCCATTTCCCAAATTGTTTAGTCTCTGGTACATTGGATGGTCCGTCAGTCTTCGGAGTTTCTCTGACTGCAGCTGGGCTCTGCAGTCTCTTCTATCGGTCATGGATTGCAGTTTTGTAATCTTTTCAAGTTCTACAATTGGCGTTGACTTCATGCCACCTGTTATAATTCTCATGGCTTGGTTTTGAAGTTTGTTAACTTTATC
This sequence comes from Ariolimax columbianus, assembly GCA_036924085.1. NCBI lineage: Eukaryota > Metazoa > Mollusca > Gastropoda > Stylommatophora > Arionidae > Ariolimax > Ariolimax columbianus. The sequence continues at coordinate 33,367,454 of JAVGWX010000007.1, read as the reverse complement.
GAAGTTCGCCTTCGCTGCTGTTGTCCATGCCGCAATGCCATACTCGAGAACTGGTCTCACTCTTCCAGTGTACAGTTTCTTTAGTATGCCTTCGTCTGCTCCCCAGCTTGTGCCAGCAAGTTTCCTCATGATTGCCATTCTTTCTCTGGCTTTCATTCGGTTTCTCTCAATCTGACTTTTCCATGTCATGCGCCGATCAAATGTGACTCCCAGATAGGTTGGGTTGTCGTTTGGCTGCAGGATTTTGCCATTTAGACTTAATTTGGTACTTTGGGGTTTTAATGAGAGCGAGAATATTGTGCATGTTGTTTTCTCCTCGTTTATTTTGACCAGCCATGAGTTCGCCCACTCTTCCAGCGATGTTAGGGCCGTCTGCATCCGATTTCTTGCTATGGTGAGATTCTTTTCAGAGGTCCACATAGCCAGATCGTCTGCAAACATTGAGCTATGGACTCTTCTTGGTATATTCTCTGTAATATCGTTTATATATACCAGGAAGAGTGTGGGTGACAATACTCCCCCTTGGGGTACTCCCTGCTCGAGTGTCACCTTTTTGCTCATCTGCCCTTGTACTTGGACTCTGGCCGTTCTTTGTTTGAGGTAGTGGTTGATCCACTTGTACATCTTCCCACAGACATCACTTCTTCTTAGCTTGACTCTAAGTCCATCTTTCCAGACTTTGTCAAATGCCTTTTCCAGATCCACCCAAACAGCTACTGTGTGTTTCTGTGCCTGGTAGGCATCTTCTATCTCTTGGGCTATGAGGATGACCTGGTCCTCAGTGGATCTGTGCTGTCTAAAGCCGGCTTGCTGTGGAATTAGTATTCGTTTTTCTTCCAGATGCCACATCAGTCTGGTGTTTATCATCCGTTCCATCAGCTTGCAGACACAGCTCAGTAGGCTTATGGGCCTGTATCCATTTGGATCTGTTTTGTCCTTTCCTGTTTTTGGTACTGGTACCAGTATTGCATCTTTCCATGCCTGTGGTACAATTCCCCTTTTCCAGCTTTGGTTCAGAACCGATAGCAGTTTCTTCTTCGCTGTTTGGCCCAGCCCCATCAGCATTTCGTTTGTTAGGATGGAGTGTATGATAAACACCAGACTGATGTGGCACCTGGAAGAAAAACACATATTAATTCCACAGGTAGCTGGATTTAGACAACACAGATCCACTGAGGACCAGATCACTCTCATAGCACAGGAAATAGAGGATGCTTACCAAGAGAAAAAGCATACAGTAGCGGTTTGGGTGGATCTAGAGAAGGCATTTGACAAGGTCTGGAAAGAGGGACTTAAAGTCAAGCTATGAAGAAGTGAAGTATCTGGAAAAATGTACAGATGGATCAGCCACTACCTCAAAAACCGAACAGCCAGAGTTCAAGTACAAGGGCAGATGAGCAAAAAGGTGACGCTGGAGCAAGGAGTACCACAAGGGGGAGTACTGTCACCCACGCTTTTTCTGGTGTATATAAATATCATAGAGAATATACCAAGAAGAGTCCACAACTCCATGTTTGCAGACGATCTGGCTATATGGACCTCTGAAAAGAATCTCACCGTAGCAAACAATCGGATGCAGCAGGCCCTAACATCATTGGAGGAGTGGCGAAATCTTGGCTGGTCAAAATAAATGAAGAAAAAACAACATGTACGATATTCTCACTTTCAAATAAACCACAGAACACCAAAATAAGTCTTAACAGCAAATATCTACGGCCAAACGACAACCCAAACTACTTGGGCGTTTCATTTGATCGGCGCATGACATGGAAAAGTCAGATCGAGAGAAACCGAATGAGAGCCAGACAAAGAATGGCAATCATGAGGAAACTTGCTGGCACAAGCTGGGGAGCAGACAAAAGAATACTGAAGAAACTGTATACTGGAAGAGTGAGACCAGTTCTCGAGTATGGCATTGCGGCATGGGCAACAGCAGCAAAGGCGAACTTTGATAAAATTAGCAAACTTCAAAACCAAGCCATGAGAGTTATAACAGGAGGCATGAAGTAAACGCCAATTGTACAACTCGAAAAGATTACAAAGCTGCAACCCATGACCGATAGAAGAGACTGCAGAGCCCAGCTGCAGTCAGAGAAACTCCGAAGACTGACTGACCACCCAATGCACCAGAGACTAAACAATTTGGGAAATGGGAAACTAAAGCGGAGAAACTTTGCAGAAATAGCCAAAGCGAAGATGCACGACTATCCCATAAACGCACTAACAACACCAAAGCCCATCACTACTGTACGAAAACCTACCTGGAGGCAGGATATATTTCCAGAGGTGGTAGAAAATATACCAGGTATTGGAAACAAAAACTGCCAGACTGAAAAAGAAAGGAGAGATACTACCCTAAGCTTTATATAGAAAAACTACCCAAGCATGGACTGGACCCATGCATACACCGACGGTTCTGTAACAAACACTACACAGAACGGAGGGGCAGGAGCATTCCTGAACCTACCAAAGGGCAGAAAAATAACACTGTCATTCGCTACTTATAAGTACACAAGCAATTTCAGAGCGGAGGCAGAGGCACTGAGGGCGGCAGTGGAAGAAATGGTGACACATAAAGAAAATGAAAGCCATATAGTCCTGCTTACAGATGCTCTGGCCGTAGACACAGCGCTAAAAAGCCAGAAAAACACTGAGCTTAATGACTTAAGAGCAGCACTCTGTCAACTATGCCAGCAGTCTGCACCAAAAAGGGTAGTGGTACAGTGGGTCCCATCACACTGCAACATCCAAGGCAACGAGGAGGCAGACAGACTGGCAAAAGAAGGTGCAAGACTACCACAAACCGATACTAGTATGACGTATGAAGAGTCAAAACGGCTTATTAAAGCCAGATACATGACCAAATGGGAAACTGAACATACCGGCTACACCAAAAACGATGCCTATTACCAGTGGAACAGAAAAGAGCATGTAGTTGTCTACAGACTTCGCACTGGCCACAATAGACTGAGGTACGACCTATTCAACAAATTGAAGATAGGTGGTACCGACGAATGCCCGTGTGGTACCGAGAAAATGACCGCTGAGCATCTGCTGCAGAACTGCCCGACATACGAGGATCAGAGAGAGCAGATGTGGCCATCACCAGTGGAACCACAAGACAAGCTTTATGGCAGTGTCGACAGCCTCAGGATGACCGCCGCTTTTTTCGAAAAAATAATGGTTACTCTCTGACTGCGTACGATGAAGATAACAGAATGCATGAAGTCAACGCCAATTGTAGAACTCGAAAAGATTACAAATCTGCAATCCATGACCAATAGAAGAGACTGCAGAGCCCAGCAGCAAACAGAGAAACTAAGAAGACTGACAGAACATCCAATGCATCAGAGACTAAATAGATTTGGAAAAGGGAAACTAAAGCGGAGAAACTTTACAGAAATAACCAAAGCAAAGATGAGCGAAGACCCTATGAACACCGTAACAACACCAAAGCCCATCCCTACTGTACGCAAACCCACATGGAAGCAGCATATCATTCCGGAGATGGTAGAAAATATACCAGGTATTGGAAACAAGAACAGCCAGACTGAAAAAGAAAAAAGAGACATAACCCTGAGGTACATAGCGGAAAACTACCCAAGCATGGACTGGACCCATGCATACACCTACGGTTCTGTAACAAACACAACACAGAATGGAGGGGGAGGGGTATTCCTGAGCCTACCAAATGGTAGAAAAATAACACTGTCAGTGGCAACTGGAAAATTCTCAAGCAATTTCAGAGCGGAGGCAGAGGCACTGAAGGCTGCAGTAAAAGCAATGCTGACAGGTGAAAGCAATAAAAGCCAGATAGTCCTGTTTACAGATGCCCTGGCCGTGGTTACAGCACTAAAAAGCAATAAAAAATACTGAACTTAATGATTTAAGAGCAGTACTCTGTCAACTATGCCAGCAGTCCGCACCAAAAAGAGTAGTGGTACAGTGGGATGGAACCCAAGGCAACGAGGAGGCAGACAGACTGGCAAAAGAAGGTGCAAGACTACCACAACCAGATTCTAGTGTGACCTACGAAGAGTCCAAAATGTTTATTAGGGCCAGATACATGGCCAAATGGGAAACCGAACATACTGGCTACGCAAAAAATGATGCCTATTACCAGTTGAACAGAAGAGAGCAGGTCGTGGTCTTCAGACTCCGCACAGGCCACAACAGACTGAGGTACCATCTATTCAATAAACTGAAGATAGGTGGCACTGACGAATGCACCTGTGGAACAGGGAAAAAAAATTACCGCTGAACATCTGCTGCAAAATTGCCCAACATACGAGGACCAGAGAAAGCACCAGTGGCAACACTAGACAAGCTCTATGGCAGTGTCGACAGCCTCAGGATGACAACTGCTTTCTTCGAACAAATTCAAGTTGACGTCTGACAGCGTACAAAGAAGAAGAATTTGTAGAGGAGTTTAGTTTTTATATGTATTTCTAGGAGGCTTCAAATGAAAACTTTAAAAGTGGGATAGAAATTAGAAAAACCATGTCTTTGTAATGTGACTTGTTGATATGGTTGCTAAGGATATCAAGAGTGTCTTGCACATGCCATCACCGTGCAGATTAACAACATAACATCATAATTGCAGTTAAAAGATAGCCGCCCCACTATTGACATGCACTAAAGAGGAGCAGCGTTTTGTTATCAGTTTTTTTGAGGAGTGAAACCTATATAAATTCATTGGCGAATGAAGGTCCAGTACGATGATGCAGGCCTTTCACTCCAGTAAGTGTATGAGGGTAGTAGGAAGTTCCAAAATAGCGTCACTTCTGTGACAGACTGTCCATGGCTAAGTCTGGCACACCGAGTAGTGACCCCAGAGTTGATTGCAGCTGTTAACAGCCTCATTAAAGAAAATCACTAATTGACTGTGAATGAAATTGCTGAACATCAGTCAAGGTTCAGCACACCACATCATCCATGATCTGCTACAGTACCACAAACTGTCTGCAAGGTGGGTGCCTCCGCAGCTTTCTCCAGAATTAAAATAACGACACGTTGATGCCTGTCAGGAACTTTTGCTGTGCTTTGAACCAGGGGGTAATGGTTACATAGCAAGAATTGTTACTGGAGATGAAACCTGGATTCACTACCATGAACGGGGGACGGCATGGGCTAGTGGTCAATTGACACGGCTCAAAATCCGAAGGTTCTGGGTTCGATCCCCATCACAGCACCTGCCATTACCTCAGTGAAGCAAACCCTTAGTAAATGAACCTCACATAAAATGCATGCTGAAGTCTGATGCACTGGGCCGACAGGCGCATAATAAAAACTGTAGTGCAACGCACACCGCCTTGGGGAATAGATCATTAACAGATCTTTCTCAGGAATCATCTTCGACCCGCAATAAAATCCAAATAGGGATCAAGACGCTGATCAGCGCATGAGCTGCAGCGGTCCATAGCTGACTGCTAGCGTCAGGGCCAGCGAACCAGAGCTGCCAAGACCCTTCTACACCTCCACGTGGTGATCCTGGATAACAGGCTGCAACAGGGCAGACTGGCTAAGGAGTAGGGATCGAAGAGGGAATGCTAACCCGGTACTCAAAAAATGCTTGCTGAAGTCAGATGTGTTGGACCGAAAGGTGCAAATATCGCAGTCAAGCTGTAAACTACGACACAACGCATTCCGTTCTCTTGACTACATTCTGCTACTTAAGCCCTTTTAGGGTTTGGTAGCGGGAGATTGAGAACGAACGAAGCCAAGCCAAATCCAAACGATGTGTACTTCTGAGTAACGGTGGTTTTTGTTTTTGCAACATGACAATGCTCGACCCTCAATACTACCCATTTAATGGCTGCAACCATCATGGACCACCACTTTCAGTGTCTACCGCATCCGCTGTACTTACCAAATCTATCCCCAAGTGATTTCTACATCTCTGTGGACGACTAAAAGAGGCATTCGGAGAAAAGACTTTCAGGTACGATGAAGGGGTTCAGCAGGAGGTGCAAGATAATTTTTTTCTACAGGAATCCATGCACTTGATGGGGCACTGGTATCGAACTTTTTCAGAATAAATTTAAAATTCAAAACTCCCTCATAATTCAGTTTTCAGCTGCCATCTCCACTTCAAAGATCAGTTGCAATGGATCTAACATCCTGTCGCTTGCCTTGATGATACAATCTGCCAGGCTTTCCCCTGTCAATCTTTTGATGTTATTCTCCAACTTATAGACTTATATTATACTTTTTTTCATTCATCAATTCTCCCTGAACTGCTTTTTTTAAATTTGCGTTCAGGATCTTTGGTCATGTTATATCTGCAGGCCAGTCGCTATGATGAAGTCTGTAGTCTTCACCAGGTCAGAGTGGCTGCCCCACAGCTTTTGTCTCAGCTCCACACCCTCTGGCATCTCATTTCCCTATAGAGTAGATGTTCCTGTAGAATGTGCTCAGGATTCCATGCTCTCACAGGTTCGATTCTTGTTGAGGATTTTTTTAAATGTAATCTGCTATTTTCATTCCATTACTTGGAGATTCAGTGGCCGAGGGGCCGTTAACGAGGCTTTCAATTCCAACATACCAGGTTCGAATCACATCATGCTCAGCTTGAAAGACCAGACATATCGGTTTTTTTTTTCATGGTACGACCGCATGCTTCAGTCAACCTAGCTGTAAATTAGTACTTGATGAAATCAGGAGAAAATTCAAAGCTGCCTCAGGAACTAATGAGTTCCTGCTGTCATTTAGGGCAATGAAAGGGACTGAGCACATTTGGAGGTGACCAGGTGCAATGAAGTCAGTACTATTAACAATTTTAAAATACTTATATTTTAAATAACACCATAAACCCCAGTGGTCCGCCAGGGTCTTAGTGTGTGACAAGGACAAGAGTAGCACCACTGCCCCACCAAGAGCATGTTGTAAGTGGCAATTAACTGTGTGGCATGGTATAACACCGGCCATAGTTAGGTGGTTTGTTAAGAGCAGCATAGATTGCGCTTAACAGGCTGCGGATCTTCTTTAACTCTAGTGTTTGAGTATATTAAGATGGGCTTGCACATTGGTTAACCACCATCCGCGGCACTTGTCCCAATGTAGTGGAGTAATATCTACTCGAGCCTAGTCTGCTAAGCAGGAAATCTTCCTCTCGGCTACATCCAGCTCACGCCAGAACTGGGACCTGCACAGGGGTATCTGCCCTTGTAGAAGTACAAGTCAACTAAGACTATAAACAAAACATTTTTACAAAAGTTGTTTATCTTTAACCAGTGGCATTGTGCTCAGCACAAAATGAGTAGATTTGTTACCTACTAATTAATCAAGCTTATCATTGTTTGCTCTCTACTTTCAATTTTAATTGACTAGATATTTGTCTGAATGCCCAAGGCAGAAACAGTTACTCAAAGAGCTTTTTAATATTTGTTTGACAAGGGTTTTTTAACAATTGCTTGGTAGTTAAGAGCTTTTTAATATTTGTTTGACAAGGGTTTTTTAACAATTGCTTGGTAGTTAAGAGCTTTTTAACATTTGTTTGACATGGGTTTTTTTTAACAATTGCTTGGTAGTAAAGAGCTTTTTAACATTTGTTTGGTAGTAAAGAGCTTTTTACGAATTGTTTTATAGTATAGATGTTTTTAACAAATGTTTGATGAAGAGCTATAAACAATTGTTTGGTAAAGAGTTTTTTAACAATTGTTTGGTAGTAAAGAGCTTTTTAACAATTGTTTGATGAGTTTGTTAACAACAATTTTTAAGACTTAACTAATTGAGGTAAAATGATCATAAGATTTAAAGATACAGTTTTTTTTTTTTTGCGTTCGCCTTATTTTTCTATTCTCCAAGGCGGTGTGCGTTACACTGTGGTTTTTATTTACCGCCTGTCGGCCCAGTACATCCGACTTCAGCACGCATTTTATGTAAGGGTCTGCTTCCTCCTGCATTTTCTAAGGGTTTGCTTCCCCGGGGTAACGGCCGGTACTGTGATGGGAATCGAACCCAGCACCTTTGGTTCGTGAGCCGTGCCACTTAACCACTAGGCCACGCCATCCCCAGACTTGAATTATCTAAAATAGATCACATGTCACATTGAGGGTAGACTGCAGTGAATCTCTAACATCCTCTGTTTCTTGCCTTGCTGGTCCAATCTGGCAAGCTTTCTTTCCATCTCCAGATGTTATCCTCCAACATATCATGTTGTCTTGCCCGTCACCTTTTCACCCTGTAGGGCTTTCAATAAGGTGTTAGGTCTTTTGATTTGCCATAGATATATGTGCTGTCTGAGGTGATTCCGTGGTTAAGCCGTCGGCCTCATAATCAGGTAGTGTGAGTTCGACTCCGGACTCCGCCGTCTTTTTCACGAGTGCTTGATGCAGAGTCACCTGCATCTTGTAGTCGCCCCCTAGTCATCTTGTCCTTGACTTGCCACTGGGGTTGTGCGGCACAAGACAGGAGAGTGAGGATAAAAAGTAGAGCAGTTAATCCATATAAAAATAGCACAAGTAAAATAAATTATGCCATCATCGTCTACGATGGATGGCGGCCTTTGCCTTTATGTACTGTCCGACTCTGATTTAGTTCATTCTTATTTATCCCCAACTCTCTTACCAGCTTTATAGTTTCTCTATTTTTCTCGTGTTTCCGAGCACCTTTTTCTACTTTGTTCGTCCTGAAAAGGACTTTGTGTTGTAGTTTGAAGCAAGTCTGCGATATCTACACCTTACAACCAGACTCATCTAGTTTCAGCTGGTTTTTGTGGGTACCAGCTTTGACTTCCCACTGATCCCTATTCTCTTAGCCAGACTGCATTAGTACAGCCTGTTTCCAGGGTCACCTATTGGAGGCAGAGGCAGCTGAGTCCCTCGCTGCTTTTAGCTCATTCACTGTGCAGCATCATCAGCATTCACTGTGCAGCATCATCAGAATTCACTGTGCAGCATCATCAGCATTCACTGTGCAGCATCGCAGGCATTCACTGTGCAGCATCGTCAGCTCCCAATCGTACTTTCATGCATACACATTTTTTCATAAAAAAAGACAGCAGTTTCCAAAACATTTATTATGTATAAAGTTATGAAAAAATGTATAACATATTTCACCACAATGAAGTACTGATATTAATCCAGGAGGGGAAACATTTAACACAGTCATGGGGGAGTGACGCGTAACATCAGGGTCAGGTGAAACATACTGACCAAGAACCCCCCCCCATTCTCACTTCCTTGTAGGGCTCCTGGAAACAGGCTGTATTACAGCAGTCTGGCCAACAAAGTGGGTATCAACACTGTAATTCCCATTGTGGTAAGATTACTAAGGAGCGTAACATTGCACTACAGCCAGGAGGACCCAAGTACGCATCGGGATGCATGAAAAGCCACTGTAAGCCACCACCACCAAAGAAACATCAAGAGTTAAATTAACTTGACATGAAATTCATGTGTGGCAGATAGATGACTGGAGTGAAACACATAAATAACAATATTAAAATGAGTATATTTTTGCTTCTTTAAACAGCCATTTAAAAAAAAAAAACCAAACATCACCAAGAGAGGCGTGGGGGTGGGGGGGGTGGGGGGGGGGGGGGGTGGGGGGGTACTTAGACCAAAATTGTTGATGGTCATATTTTCAGATTTGCCAGAGCCTAATAGATCATACTTGAACCAAAATTGTTAATGGTCATATTTGGCAAACTCTAGTGGGCCATATTTGAACCAAATTTGTTGTTGGCCATGTTGTCAGTTTTGGCAGACCGTGATGAGTATGCCTGAACCAAAATTGTTGATGGTCATATTGTCTAACCCTGGTGGGCCATACTTGAACAAAAATTGTTGATGGTCAGATTTGGCAGACCCTAATGGGCCATACTTGAACCAAAATTGATGATCCACATGCATAACTATATCATTACAATTTAAACACTGAATAAGAAAATCTAAATTTTAAATTGTACTAATTATGTTAATCTCATTCAATACACAGTACTTGCATTTACAGAGCCCATGTAATTTATTTAAGTGTTTGGCGGCCAGATTAAACACCTTAGAGGGCCGGCATCTGATCCAGATACTGGACACTCCGATTGAAAACAAAGATCATTCTTCCCCATTTGGTCCAGTAGCAGAATGGGGGTCACTGCAGCTTAGTTTGAAAATGCATTTATGTGCACGTTTATCAGGTCTTGCCTAATGTACAAAGGAGAGACACATGAGTAAATGGGAAGAAATGATTCAGGCTTTGGACTACTGTGAGAGACTAAGTGACAGGATTTAAAATGTGGGTATATAGAAGATTTGGTCGCATTTCTTTGAAAGAGAAGAAAACAAAAGTGATGGAAATCTAAAAATATTTGGGAATGAAAAGAGAATTAATGACCAAAATCAGGGTTAGACAGTTACGCTGTTTTGGTCATATAACAAGACATACCTCATTGTCGAAGACCATACAGGAGGGTAGGGTGGAAGGCAGTCGTTCAAGAGGCAGACAACATTTTAAGTGGGTGGATAACATCAGGAGATGGACTGTAAAAAGCCTGTCAGATTGGACCCCTACAGCAAGAGATAGAGTACACTGGAGATCCATTGCAGCCCACCTTTGATGTGAAAATGGCACTTGAAGTGAATAATTAACAAAGCAAAAAGAATGCATGTATTGAAAGACACAATTTTGGATATCCAATGGTGAACAAGTGTAAGCTTGTTAAAAATATGGACTGTAAAATAACAGAACAATGTAAAAATAAAATTACGAGGGGTTCCGAAAATGAAATAAAACCCTAGCTTGCACACTGCTGAGCAACTGTCAGCAAGAGACCTATATTCCCTGGCCCTATATATCTCCTGTCACAATCCCTACAAAGGGGAAAAGTTCAGTAATGATAGTCTTTTTAAAAATAGTAGACAGCAGATGAGTGGCTGATTAGTCTAGTGGTGGAGCACTCACTTTACAAGACAAAGGTACGGGGTTCAACTTCCCCTACCGCATGCTTCAGTTGATCCAGCTGTATAAATGGGTTCATTTGTAAATTGGTACCTGATCTATGGTTAGGGAAAGAAAGGCAGTGAGAAGATACCTGACTTTGTACAATTATATCTCAAACACTTCATCTCCGTCTGCAGTTTCTGCTACGGAACTTATTATTAAGACTTTAGATATGAGAAAAGCCTATTAATATTGTAGGTCTATTGTACACATCTAAAAAAAAACTGCTGCCTTGCAACGAAGGTAGGTTAAGAGCAGCTATAGATGGTGCCTAACTGGCTGCGGGTCTACTAAGCTTTAGTGTTTGAGTATATTAAGATGGACGAGCACATCAGTAAAAACTAACCTCCAAGAAACTGGTTGTATACAGACTCTGTAGAGTCTTCTAAACCAGTATAAAGGTAAGTTATGGTGTGATTTAAACGCTCATATTCATATGACAAAGTATCATACAAATGCAGACATACATAATTCAGACAACTGTGATACTTGTATGGAAGCAATAGTTTGTATGATGGGCAGTCATTAAGTAACAGCAGTTTTATTATAAAGCACTTAGAATCCTGGTATTCAAACAGGCATGTTATTAATGTCTGTTGCCAGGTAGTAAGCATTTTAAACTTCCTGCGCCTTACTAGGCTTGGGGAATGTACAAATAATTTGAGCAGATTTTTAACTAGACCTTTGTCCGGGCAGCGGCCGTTAACCCTACTTTTGTCGATTTCTAACTGTCAAGGGATTTTTAATGTGCTTGACACTGGATATAGGAGTCTGATCTCACTACTCAGAGATTATGGAAATTTTTACCAGAAGATTCACAAGAAAAAATCCTGATCTTCGCCATGATTCGAACCTGCAACCTCAGGCATCCGAGGCGGACAGCTTATACTGAGCCCCCTTACATGGAAGAGTACGTGCAATGGAAAATCTTATTTCAGGACACAAAATGGCTCTTTATTAATACTTCATGTAGGGATTGTAATGATCAAGCAGTATGTGTTACATGCACAATATAGCATGCAACATGGCCTCCCCATTGTCGGGCTGCACTGTGGAATAACAACGAAGTGTTATTCAAATTTTGTGGTCAGAGGGTGTGAAACCTTCTGAAATCTACAGAAGAATGAAGGTTCAGTAAGGAGACAGTCATTTGTCAGAGGAAATTGTACGAATAGGTAGAAAGATTCAAAACGGAAAACAAAACATCATTGATGAACCGCAGCATGGGAGACCAGCAAGCGTGGCAACTGACACAGCAGATCAACCAGCTAGTCCGTGGCAACAGACGAGTCACTATTGATAAAATAGATGTATATTTCAACATGAGTCACGGTGTTGTGCACATAATTGTCCATGATGACCTCGGTAATAGGAAAGGGTTGCAGATGGGTACCAAGGCAGCTGACAACGATGTAATGGAGGTGGTGCAAAATTAGTTAAAGGTCACACCAAAAGACTTTTTTTCTAGAGGAAATCCACAAGCTAGTGAATAAAGTCTATTAACTTAACGTCTTTATACCGGTTTAGAAGACTCTGCAGAGTCTGTATACAACCAGTTACATTTACATCACCTTGCTCTAAAAGCTATGCGCATCCAGTTTATTCTTAAATGGATTAACTGTCCCTGCCTCCACTGGCAATGCATTCCAAGCAGACACCGCTCTCTGACTAAAAACAAAATTTCCTAATATCTAATCTGGACCTCTCTTTAGTCAGCTTGTAGCTATGCCCTCTTGTTATTGTGGGAGGCTGTATTTTAAAAAAACGTGTTATAGTCTAATTTATTCATTCCTCTGATCATCTTATAAACCTGTATTAAGTCACCATGAATTCTTCTCTCTTCTAGACACTGTAGGCCTGTTTTTCTGAGTCTTTCCTTATAACTGTAATTCTGGAATCCCACTATCATCTTTGTCACTTTTTTGTATTCTTTCCAGCATGTTTATATCCCCTCTATATAAGGACTCCACACCTGTACACAGTACTCCAATCTAGGTCTAACTAAAGCTTTATACAGTTTGACTATCACTTCCTTGCTCCTATGTTTAATATTTCTTTTTATCATACCTAACATTGCATTTGCCTTTTTCACTGCTACCTTAACTTGCTCACTCACCTCTCATGTATGATCTATTATAACCCCTAGGTCCCTTTTATTGCCAGGCACCATGTCGAAAAATAAAACGCACAAAATTTCTGGTTCGCACTCTTGTAACAATGTTATCAACAAAATTGTTGTTACTTAATAACTGTCCCTCGTAATATATATATGAACAAGTTCTTTAAATGGCCATAAATAGCATCAAAGTAGTGTTGACAACAGATAATACAAAAACATCAAGGTATCTGCTGGGATACAACAAGCACTCCACAATGGCATGTGAAGATAGCTGTTCGAGCTTATTGATTACTGACGATAGCTTAGGCAGTGTGTCTTGTTACTAAATTCAACCTGATTTGGTTGACTGAGAATTTAGATAATGAATTTTAGGAAATGCATCATCTATGCCATAGACCGAATGTCTGACCATGTCTGACCGAATGGTGCAAATATCGCAGTCAAGCTGTAAACTAGCGATTCAACGCATTCCGTTCTCCAAACTACATCCTGCTACTTGCAAAGCCCTGTTCAAGGCTTGGCAGCGGGAGATTGAGAATGAACACAGACAAAGAAGGAAATGCATGTATGCTATCTGGGTCTGAATGGGGAGAAAAGAATAATTACACTGTAAGATGCCAGACAGACATGTTGTCAAGCTGACCAAGGAAGGTTATTTCAACTACATATAAACTACAAGAAAAATAAAAGAAGATATCAGGTTAGAAGAGGAGCTGTTAACACTTCCAGTCCAGTACAGAAGGATTAGGGTATGCCTCAGTCTGATCCGGGTGAAATAAGAATCAAAACACTGGAGTTGGCCATAGTAATGTACTCTCGTCGATTAGGAGACCTAATCAGACATTCAGCGCATATTTCATTTAAAGCACAATTCCCGACATTCCATCACGATTTACGCTTGTGAATATTTAAAAGTCAGTTTTTCAGTTCGATAAAATGTGAGACATAAAGACCAGAGAAATGTATTATTTGATCAGACTAATGATCATGCATCTTCTCAACAAATGCCCGATTCAGACTTTGACTAGGACACTGAAGAAAGGTACTAGTAAGGATATCGGAAATGTATTATTTGATCAGACTAATGATCATGCATCTTCTCAACAAATGCCCGATTCAGACTTTGACTAGGACACTGAAGAAAGGTACTAGTAAGGATATCGGAAATGTATTATTTGATCAGACTAATGATCATGCATCTTCTCAACAAATGCCCGATTCAGACTTTGACTAGGACACTGAAGAAAGGTACTAGTAAGGATATCGGAAATGTATTATTTGATCAGACTAATGATCATGCATCTTCTCAACAAATGCCCGATTCAGACTAGGACACTGAAGAAAGGTACTAGTAAGGATATCGGAAATGTATTATTTGATCAGACTAATGATCATGCATCTTCTCAACAAATGCCCGATTCAGACTAGGACACTGAAGAAAGGTACTAGTAAGGATATCGGAAATGTATTATTTGATCAGACTAATGATCATGCATCTTCTCAACAAATGCCCGATTCAGACTAGGACACTGAAGAAAGGTACTAGTAAGGATATCGGAAATGTATTATTTGATCAGACTAATGATCATGCATCTTTTCAACAAATGCCCGATTCAGACTAGGACACTGAAGAAAGGTACTAGTAAGGATATCGGAAATGTATTATTTGATCAGACTAATGATCATGCATCTTCTCAACAAATGCCCGATTCAGACTAGGACACTGAAGAAAGGTACTAGTAAGGATATCGGAAATGTATTATTTGATCAGACTAATGATCATGCATCTTCTCAACAAATGCCCGATTCAGACTTTGACTAGGACACTGAAGAAAGGTACTAGTAAGGATATCGGAAATGTATTATTTGATCAGACTAATGATCATGCATCTTCTCAACAAATGCCCGATTCAGACTTTGACTAGGACACTGAAGAAAGGTACTAGTAAGGATATCGGAAATGTATTATTTGATCAGACTAATGATCATGCATCTTCTCAACAAATGCCCGATTCAGACTTTGACTAGGACACTGAAGAAAGGTACTAGTAAGGATATCGGAAATGTATTATTTGATCAGACTAATGATCATGCATCTTCTCAACAAATGCCTGATTCAGACTAGGACACTGAAGAAAGGTACTAGTAAGGATATCGGAAATGTATTATTTGATCAGACTAATGATCATGCATCTTCTCAACAAATGCCCGATTCAGACTTTGACTAGGACACTGAAGAAAGGTACTAGTAAGGATATCGGAAATGTATTATTTGATCAGACCAATGATCATGCATCTTCTCAACAAATGCCCGATTCAGACTTTGACTAGGACACTGAAGAAAGGTACTAGTAAGGATATCGGAAATGTATTATTTGATCAGACCAATGATCATGCATCTTCTCAACAAATGCCCGATTCAGACTTTGACTAGGACACTGAAGAAAGGTACTAGTAAGGATATCGAGGGATTTAAAGCAAATATACTCATGGCATCGCAAGCAGACATTTTTTCTCCGCATTAATGACATTTACCACTTCATACTAATATATATTTTTATTGTGAATACTTCATGTCATAAATCATTAAATTATGTGTCCTAATTTATACCCAATACATTTTTGGTCGGAAACTGTTACCTATTATTCTGTCAATGTAATCTTTCACTTCTATTTTATAGCATTTAAATTTGTTGTGATACAGTATATGAATGAGGCAAACAAAGCCTCCCCCTTGCTTTTATGATTACATATATTTTCTGTTTCAAGGCTTAGAGTATTTGGTGTTAATATCGGCAGATCATAATTTTCTGTCAATCTGTTTAATATTAAATAATTTCATTATGAAAACAAAACTATTTCACGTACGGAGTTGCGGAACTTATCAAGGACTGAAAGACATTTCTAAAATATGTGCGTGGACTGGAAGGACTAAGCAAGTAAGCAATACCAAATTATATAGGGGAGGAAGACTAACATCTTGTCGGGCAAAACATACTAACCTCACCTCGGCTGTTTTCATGGCAGCCTGGCTCATGAGGTGAGGGATTGACATGATCTCTGTAGTAGTGAGCGATATGCAGATGAAGCCAAGCATAGAAAACCACCTGGAGGACCCTGGTCCACCTTCATCAGCACGCTTGGGATGTGAGGAAAACTACGACAACCCGCCACTTAACATCATCTTCAGGGCGCACAAAAGAGTAATCCTACTCATTGTGGGTATTAACAACAACAACCAATTTGTTTAATATTAATTCATTTCATTTGGAAAAAAAACAACTATTTGACATACACAGATGTTGAACTTAGCAAGGATTAAGTGAGCAAGCATTACCAAATTGTCTAGCTTTATGAAATAAACTTGACTCACCAAAAGGTTGTTTTCCTTACCTTGATTCTAATTTAAACAATTCTCCAACAGGCCATGTTTCTCATTGTCCTATAATGGAGTTAATTTAGCTTGCCTATCGCAGTTGGGATTCACACAATAAAACGATGAAGTATTTTGCAATCATAGGTTTTGATTTTTTGAACAGCATAAACAATGATACCACACAGGGATAAATGCCTCAACAAGTGCAATAACTACATGATAAAGCAACTACATCATAATTAATTATAGATTTTGTTCCCATCTGCTTGTCTCTCTCTCCCTCTCTCTTTCGAGAACAAACAGAAACACATTCGTACAGACACAGAAAAACCCAAGACTTGAAGTCAATTTTGTCCCTACCTGTTTCTCTCTTGAAAACGAACAGTAAACACATTTGTACATACACGGTACACAGAAAAACGCAAAATTTGAAATTTAAATTGTCCCAATTTGTTTTTTGTTGTTTTGTGTTTGCTGAATCCATCATGTGTTATGTAACCATATAATAATAATAATAATAATAATAATAGCTGTCCATCGCAAGCAATGATGACAACAGCAGTCAGACATGTTGTGCTGCACCTCACCAGTGAGTTCGGAGCTGGCTGTATGGTTCAATTTCTGGCACGAAAAATTCTTCCACATACATAGCATTTAATGTCAGAATTGGACATGTGAGTGTCAGTTGTTTTGTCTTTATGCAAAGTGTGTTTTTTCTGCGCTTCGGAGGTCCGGTTTCCTCAGCAATGGAGGTGCCTTTGATGGTGGTTCTACGCCATGCCTTGTGGTCCTGTGCGAGACATTCCCATGTGTTTGCATCGATGCTGAAGCATGTCAGAGATACTTTGAGGGGGTCTTTGAAAAGCTTATTTTGGCCACCAGCTTGACGCAGGCCATCTTTCAGTTCACCTGATCTGTGAATGGATGCTCAGCATTTTTGTCTTCTTGGGGATTTTGGTGTCTGATACCCTGTCCTGCCACTTTATTTTGAACAATCTGCAGAGGCACCTTGTATGGAAGTCGTGTATGTTATAAACCATATACAATCACATATCACACATATATGATCACATATCACAACATGAGTCTGATGTCACCAACTTTGATTGTATATAAGTGTATATACACCCATTTAACATTTATGCAGAATGCATAATGAGGAACTTTAGAACATACCAATCGGCGGATACAAAATCCCAGAGCTAAGATATGTAGACGATAGATACTGTGATACTATCAAATAGCACAGAGGGGTTACAGCAGATAATTGCAGTCGTAACAAGATGCAGCAAAGATCAAAACCTCTTTGTAAACTTGAACAAAACAAAGATAATGACTACTGACAAAACAAGGAAGTCAACATAAATTCAAATTCGGGGTGTGGAAATAGAACAGGTCACAAAATTCGAGTAACTGGGCTCCTGAACTGACAACAATGACAACTTTCTAAAGGAAATCAGAAGGAGATTGGTAATGCAGAGAAAACTATAGCAGAATACCAGCAAACCAACAAAAGTGAAAATTTTGAGAACCTGTGTTTTTCCAGTGGCATCATACGCCTGTGAAACATGGACAGTTACACAAACTTCAAGGAAAATAATTGAGTCTTCAAGTTAAAATGTTATAGAAAGGTCCTCAGAATACTGTGGACCATAAAAAAGAAGAATGTAGACATTCAATAAGAGTTGGACATAGTTTAGAACTGGTTCATAAATTCCATCATGAGCAGAAAATTGAAATACTTTGGTCACATCAAAAGACACAAGTCTTGAGGGAATGGTAATGGAAGGTTTAGTGCCGGATAATAGAGGTAGACCAAGAAGGCAATGACAAGAAGATGTAAAAGAATTATTGGGCATGATTCTGGAGCAGGCTGGAGATTTGGCAAGAGATTGAGTTTCTTTCAGATGGGCTGTGATGGGAGATATGTTCTGCAAAGAACAAGTTACATGATATATATGAGGCGTGTTCAAATGAAACCGGACCAAACTGCAACAAGTGAACATATGTACGATGCACATGATGTCACTTCTGGTGTAAACAGCACATACCAACCATCAAGTTTGCAAAATTTCATTATCCTTCGAGTCACGGTTTCCTCAGCAGACTGTTGAAAACATGATGGGTGTGATACGGAATCTGTCCAGAATTGATCAGCAAGCGGTGATTCGGTTTCTAACAGCTGAAGGATGTCGACCAGTTGACATTCATCGCAGAATATAGGCAGTGTATGGTGACAAAAAGTGTTTTGAAGACAACAGTGAAGAACTGAACAACAATGTTTAAATAAGAACGTGAGTTAATGAAAGATCTTCCGAGACCAGGTCGGCGCATATTGTTGCATCAGAAGATGCCATCACCAAAATCGATGCAGCAATTCAGATGGACTGGAGCTTACGTTCGCTAGCAGAGGAATTCACTGTGTTGCTAGAAACAGTTCAAATGGTGGTTAGCAAGAAAATGAAGTATCGGAAGGTATGTTGACAATGGGTACCTCAGTTACTGACCAACCACCATAAGGAAGAACGCATGGGATGGAGTGTAAACCACTGGCTGTGATACGAAGAGGAGGGTTATTCTTTTCTTTTGTGCATAGTGGCAGGTACCACCACTTTGAGCCAAGCAGCAAAACTGCTAGGATGCAATGGAAACATCAGATCACTGAAACCAAAAAAATTCAAGTCACATATTTCCGTTGGTAAGATTATGCTAACAGCATTTTTTTTACAATGAGGGATTTTTGTTAGTATATTTTAAAGGGCCTAACGTGAACATCAATGCCGTCTGCTACAATGACACACTAGACAAACTGCATATAGCAATCAAGAATAAACGACCCAGCATGCTTTCGCGTGGTGTGATTCTGTTGCACGACAATTCGCGTCCACATGTCGCGAACATTGTTCAGAAAGCGTTAGCACTGAAAAGGTGGGAAGGACAGCCACACCCATCTTATAGCCCCAATATGTCCCCTTGTGACTTCCATTTGTTCAGACCTTTAAAAAAATTTATGAAGCAGACATCATGGCCTCAGTGAACAAGTGGTTCAAAGAGCAGCCAAGGTATTTTTTCAGACGGCATCCACCGTCTATCTGAGCAGTGGGTTGCGTATCTGAATGCCTATGGTGACTTTTTTAAACTAATACTGTGGCATGTTTGCTTCCTAATAATAGCTATATTTAATTCTGTCACACCAGATGATGTAACTTTCATGTTTATAATAAAGCAACTGGGTCTGGTTTCAGTTGACCACGCCTCATATATATATATATATATTAGGCGTGGTCAACTAAAACCAGACCCAGATATATATATATATTAGGCGTGGTCAACTAAAACCAGACCCAGATATATATATATATTAGGCGTGGTCAACTAAAACCAGACCCAGATATATATATATATTAGGCGTGGTCAACTAAAACCAGACCCAGATATATATATATATATATATATTTATATATAACTCTATATATATAACTCTGTGAGAGCAAATAGTAATCAGTGTCAGGGGAAACATACCGATGAAGACCCCCATCTCATGTGCCCGTTCGTGCTCCTGGAAATAGGTTGTGTCACGTAACTCTGACCAATGGGATAAGTATTAACACAGTAATTCCAGAAGTAGTGAGATTACTGTGGAGCATCACAGTGCACTATAGCCATGAGGACCTTAGTCACCTTCCCAAGTACATCTCGGGATGTAAGTGGGGCCACTGTAACATTAATCCCAGATGTAATGTAATTACAGAGGAGCATCACACTGCACTACAGCCAGGGGGACCTTGGTCACTTTCCCAAGTATGTCTCGGGATGTAGGTGGAGCCACTGTAACCTGCTTCAAAAGAGATGTCGCCAAGATTTAACACAACTCACCGCAAGTACCTTCAAACAATAACAAATACAAAATAGGATTAACATAGCTGTCAAAAACATGCAGTAAAAAATCTACAAAAGTGAAAGGTGCATGGTGGTTCTAAAGACATCATCACATAAAAGAAATTACTACGGAAAACATCACAGCAGACACATGTGCCTTGTTACACTCTTCCTGTAAGAAGGTCAGCTTCTGTAGTCACCCTATGCTTCATAGGAGGCGAATGAGGGGACCAGATGATAAAAGAGATGGGTAATCAAAGAAACGCTCACAATCATTACACTTAACATTTATCAAAGCAACAAATGAATATTTTATAGTTAGTGGCATATCATTTTCATAAGAAACAAATAATACTCTGAATACTGAGGTTTAATACTAATGTTTAAAAAAAAACACATGCATAAGATGCATTTTACTGTCTTAACTTTTTACATCTTCATTCAACTGACCTTGATATCGTTAAAAACACATAAATTTTGGACAACTCGACCGAAATCGCCAGCTAACACCTGTGTTTTGCCGCTAAGTTTAGAGCAAATATTTACATTTTTAGACTGACCTAAAGATGGCTGAATTTCTAAAGTTGTCCTTTCAAGTGCTACAAAATTTGGACTACAGACACTAAAATGATTTATTATTTGATACAGACCAATGGTCGTAAATTGTGATTTCACGTGGATACTCAATATAATTTCTATTTGACTGGCATACAGAAGCGCTGTGGTAATGCTATTGAGGGATTAATGCAAAATACTAGGGGCATTCAGAAAGTAATGCACCACATCCTTTTTTTCAGGAGCTGTTTATTCAAAAGTCATAACATTTATACACAATATACACGAACATGTCATGTAAACATCTGCATTTTTCAACATAATCCCCATCAACTTGTACAGCTTTATGCCAGCGCCAAACAAATGCATATATTCCTAGCTTGTACCAGATTTTGTCTTGATCATGTACCCATTTCTTGGCTGCAAGAATCACTTCTTCATCATCTTCAAACCTTGTCCCACGGAGTGCATCTTTGAGTGACCCAAACAGATGAAAATCAGAGGGTGCCAAATCGGGACTATAGGGTGGATGGGGTTGTACAGTAAAACCCAATTTGGTGATTGCTTCCCGTGTTGCCAGACGTGTGTGAGGGCGCGAATTGTCATGAAGGAGAAGCAGGTCTGCTGGATTCTTGTGCGTCCAAACTCTGCAGAAACGTCAGTTTTAGTTTTTTTCAATGTCTTAATGTAAACTCACGAATTGATTATCTGTCCTCTTGGCATCACATCCACAAGAATCACATTTTCAATATTCCAAAAGACAGTGAACATGTCTTTTCCAGATGAAGGAGTTGTTTTGAAATTTTTTCTTCGTGGCGATTGCGGGTGATACCACTCCTTGGACTGTCTTTTTGTCTCAGGTTCAAAATGATGTGTCCAGGTTTCGTCACCTGTAACGATATTAGCCAAAAAGTTTTCTCCATCAGCATTGAAACACTCCAATTCAGAAGAAATTGTTTTTCTTCGCAATCGGTGGTCATTTGTGAGACTTTGAGGAATCCATTTTGGGCAAACATTAGAAAATCCTAGAGTTTTTATAACTATTTGCACTACCAATGCTGATTTGACAGCTGTAAGGCCAGTTGTTTAGTAGTGATTTGACTATCAGTAAAAATAATACCCTCAGCGTATTTCAACATTTCTGCATTGGTGGCTGTGATAGGACGTCCACTGCATAGCTGATCAAGCAGCTCCACATCTACACACCCTGATTCTTTTATTCTCTGAACCCAGCAACTAGCTGTACTCCTGTGGACTATAAAACTTGTGTACACGTCACATAGACGCTTGTGAATGCTCACAACAAGAAATTCTATCACAATTCGCTGCTTATAAAGCAAGTAGCTAACATACTCCATTTCAACGATTTAGTGCAGTCATATTATTTGGCCGATTACGTAGCAATTTGGTACACACAATCATCACATGCCATATTTGAAGTGCACACAATTTCATAATTCTATTTTCATTATTAGCTGAAAAAAACTATGTGGTGCATTATTTTCTGAACGCCCCTCGTAGTGTGAAATCACGAGCACAAAAATATTTTTGCAGCATATTTTACCCTCCACATTGATTGCTGTTTGGCGCTTCAAACCAATGTATATTTTTATTATCAATACTTCTTCATGTCATAGATAACTTAGTTATGTGAAATAGTTAAAAAGGCACAACTGGAAATTGGTGTGAACTTCAGTCTTTCTCTGTGTATTCTCCCTGCATGTCTCCCATCTATTCTTGACGTTCCTGATATCTTCATTGTAAAACTCTGTCTGGGCCCAGAACCACATCTCCGCTTCAGTAATCAAGTCCTGGATGTCAGAAAACAACATCTACAAAGCGGATTATTCGTATTTTGGAACAGGAAGAGGTCACTAGGTGTCAAGTTCATTTATATGGTGGATGGGGCATGATTTCATACCTTCACGTTTTTCTGAGGTCAAGGACTGGATTAATGAACTAGAATCGTGGTTCCAGACCCAGATGGAGGAGTTCTACAATCAGAAAGATGAAGAATAGATGGGAAAAGTGTATCGTCTAGCAGGGAAAATACACAAAGAACTAAAGTCCTCACCAAATTCCAGGTAAGTGCCTTGACTCCTTCATACTAAAGTGCACACCTTTTCAACCATCCCTCGTGTGTGTTCTTAGATTGTAATTTTAACCCTTTACTTTACATTCCAATATAATTTACATGATGTTAGTCTTAATGTCCAAGACAAGAACAGTCATTTTATGTTTCATGGCTAACAGAAAAAAGTCATCCAAACTAAAATTATGATTTTTAAATTTAAAGATACAGCTTTTAATTATAATTAAAATTAAAATAAATAGCAAGATATGCCATATGTTGTTTCAGATAAATTGGACTGTGAGTGATGTTACTCTAGTTAACTGCAATGCACAATTTGGACTGTAAATTGCTAACTGAATTAGGTTAACATTCATTCATTTTATTTTGATAAATACTATAAGACATACGTGAGTTGTAAGATAAATCAGCAAAATTAGGTCAGACTGTCAAGAGTTCAATGAAGCAAGCGTGAAGCATAATATAAAAATAAACACAGCAAAAACTGAAGTAAATGAAAGTCAGCAAAAAGGCCACACAGAACTTAATCGTGTTAGAAAGTTTGGATTTCTGGGAAGTAGAATGGACAAACAGGATCTACAAAAATGACATATCAGCTATCACTATTAATAAGACATTCAAGCATTTTAAATGGAGACACATGGTTAAAAGTATATTCATACAACTCTCTGTTATCAGTGTCAAACATGGATCAGAGACCGAAGATGCAGCAGTGAATGAGCTGACAGCAGCCAGCAACCCATTTTCTTCTTCTGCATTCGTTCTCAATCTCACGCTTCTAAGTCCTGAACAGGGCTTTACAAGTAGCAGGATGTAGTCCGGAGAATGGAATGAGTTGTGTGCTAGTTTACAGCTTGACTAAGATATTTGCACCTTTCGGTCCAACACATCCATCTTCAGCAGACGAGCAACTCATATCTGGCTGCTTGCATCAAATGACTAAGACCCTATTCTGTCTCCAAGTGGCGACCCTGGAAATAGGCCGCAACCATGCAGTTTGACTAAGATATTAGAGATTGAAGTGGGAAGACAAACCCGATCCAAAAAATGCCACGCTGAAATCATATGCCGGACTGAAATATTCATATATCGCTGCCTCGCTGTAAACTATGACATAACGTCACAAAGTCTTTTCAGAAAGAGCACAGAAGAAGAAGAAACATAGACCCTGACCAAGGAAAAATAATGAAAGATCATAACATATGAAATAAGACGCCTGAATAATAGAGACAGGCAAACGACCCAAGGCACCCTATGTTTGGATACCAGGTGTGGTACAAAATACTGAAATCTAGACAAAGTTTCTTTTAGTCAACACAACCCCTACAGACTAGTCCTATAAAATGCTGCATCAAACAATGAAATGAACTGACACAGGTTCCCTGGATCAAGTTGCTTGCAGGAAGAAAGGAAGTGATGTATAAAGCATTAGTTAGATCTAGATTGGAGTACTGTGTACAGGTGTGGAGTCCTTATCATTAGAGCTGGAAAGAATCCAAAAAAGAACAACGAAGCTGATAGTGGGATTCCAGAATTACAGTTATGAGGAAAGACTATGAAAAACTGGCCCTACAGTGTCTAGAAAAGAGAAGAATTCGAGGTGACTTAATACAGGTTTATAAGATGATCTGAGGAACGAATAAGTTAGACTTTAACAAGTTTTTCAAAATACAACCACCCACAAGAACAAGAGGGCATAGCTACAAATTAACTAAAGAGAGGTCCAGATTAGATATTAGGAAAGTTTTTTTAGTCAGAGAGTGGTAATGCTTGGAATGAATTGCCACAGGAGGTAGTGGAGTCAGGGACAAGTAATGCATTTAAGAATAAATTGGATGCACATAGCTTTTAGAGCAAGGTGATGTAAATGAATCTGGTTGTATACAAACTCTGCAGAGTCTTCTAAACTAATATAAAGATGTTAAGTTAAGAACCAGCTCCTGGACACCGCTTGCCTTACGCAACATGGAAGTCACTGATGCATCACGATGCAGGAAGAACTTAAAGATATGCGAATACAGGTATGATGAGATGTGCAACTGTGAAGCAACACAAGATCCAGACCACCTGATGACCTTCCCAAACCTTCTGGAAACATGTAATATGGATGACATGTTGAGGGGAATGACATTGCAGTCCATGTGACTGAACACTGGAAACATGATGTCTGACGAGGTGCCTAGGACACAGAAAGTTAGTAAGTAAGCGGTCAGTGTCGCTTGAGGGGACACAATGATCAATGAGCAAATCCAACAGAAAGTGGGTACAATGTCATGCATGACATACATAGAATTTAATGATTTGGTCGTATGACAAGAATATCTCAAAATTGTCTAGTCACACAAATGTATAACAAACACCATAGCTTCAGAGCAAGATAAAGATCAAGAAAAATATGGACTCACAGTGATAAAGAAACACAACAAAGGGATTGAATGAAAATAATGGTATTCACAGAGACAGCAAATGAAAGGAAGTTGCACATCCTCAAGATGTTTGACTACATAAATGGACAGGTGAGTAGAGTGATGAATGCTTGGAATGCATTGCCACAGGAAGTAGTGCATGCAGGAACAATGAATGCATTTAAGAATAGATTGGATGCACATAGCTTTTAGAGCAAGAAAATGTAAATGAAACTGGTTGTATACAGACTCTTCTAAACTAGTATAAAGATGCTAATGTTAGATGAGACTTCCATCAAATCAGTCCTACTATACGGTTTGAAAATAACTAAGAGTGTGACATTTGTAGACTATGGCATTTAGACTGTAAACTTTGACATCCAGACTACAGACCACGACATCTAGACTGCAGACCACGACATCTAGACTGTAGACTTTGACATCTAGACTGCAGACCACGACATCTAGACTTTGACATCCAGACTGCAGACCACGACATCTAGACTTTGACATCCAGACTGTAGACTTTGACATCCAGACTGCAGACCACGACATCTAGACTGCAGACCTTGATATCTAGACTTTGACATCTAGACTGTAGACTTTGACATCCAGACTGGAGACCATGACATCTAGACTGTAGACTTTGACATCCAGACTGTAGACTTTGACATCTAGACTGTAGACCTTGACATCCAGACTGTAGACTTTGACATCTAGACTGTAGACCTTGACATCTAGACTGCAGACCTTGATATCTAGACTGCAAACCTTGGCATCTAGACTGCAGACCTTGATATCTAGACTGCAAACCTTGACATCTAGACTGCAGACCTTGATATCTAGACTGCAAACCTTGATATCTAGACTGCAAACCTTGGCATCTAGATTGCAGACCTTGACATCTAGACTGCAGACCTTGATATCTAGACTGCAGACCTTGATATCTAGACTGCAGACCTTGATATCTAGACTGCAGACCTTGATATCTAGATTGCAAACCTTGGCATCTAGGCTGCAGACTTCGACATCTAGACTGCAGACCTTGATATCTAGATTGCAAACCTTGGCATCTAGGCTGCAGACTTCGACATCTAGACTGCAGACCACGACATCCAGATTGTAGACCATACCATCTAAACTGCAGACCTTGGCATCTAGGCTGCAGATCTTGATATTTATACTCCAGACCATGACATCTAGCCTGCAGACCTTCACCAACATATGAATACACCACATACTTCCTTCAAAACAGAATAACAAACACATACTTGTAGCACAGACCATGACACTAACCAATACAGCTGGTTATTAAGGAGAAAAAGTAGACATGGATTGGATACAACCTACCTAGACATGCATTGGATCTGAACACACAGGGAAGCAGAAAAGAATACATGGCAAACAATTGTGGAAAAGGAAGACATCTTTACTATCTTATGGGTGGAACTCAAGATGACAGTCTATATTTAAGATCGGTAGTGTGTCTGTTGCAGCCCTATTTTGCTGTTGAATCTAGAGCGAAGAGTGAAGTTCATAAATGTCAAAGGACCAAAGATAAGATCAAGCTCTTTATAACACTGCAGAAAACTTGTAAATGCTAATGATAACCCTTTGCAGATACTGCATCAGATGGCCAGACTCAAGACCGTCAGACTCTCCTCATCCAATCACTTTGGTGAAATGAAACAATAAAGAAAGTATTTTGGAGAGAATTATGCTTAGTAATTCTTGTGTTCCCAGGTAGCTGAGAGCTCTCCATAGTAGATACGAGGCATGTTCAAATGAAATCGGACCTAACTGCATCAAGTGAACATACGTACGATGCGCATGATGACGTCAATTCTGGTGTAAACAGCACATACCAACCATCAAATTTGCAAAATTATCCTCCATAATTATCTATTATCCTCCGACTCATAGTTTCCTCAGCACAACATTGAAAACATGATGGGTGTTATTAGAAATTTGTCCAGAATTGATCAGTGATTTGGTTTCCAACAGATGAAGTGTCACCAGTTGACATTCATCGCAGAATGCCGGCAGTGTATGGTGACAAAACTGTGTCGAAGACAACAGTGAAACGAACTGGACAACCATCTTTAAATAAGGACATCAGTTAACGAAAGATCTTCCGAGACATGTCAGGCGCATACTGTTGCGTCAGGAAGTGCCATCGCCAAAATTGATGCAGTAATTCGGGTCACCATACACTGCCTGCATTCTGCATGTCAACTGGTCGATGTCCTTCAGCTGTTAGAAACCGAATCACCACTCGCTGATCAACTCTAGACGGATTCCGTATCACACCCGCCATGTTTTCAACTCAGGAAATTATGAGTCAGAGGATAATGAAATTTTGCAAACTTTACGGTTGGTATGTGCTGTTTACACCAGAATTCATGTCATCATGTGCATTGTACATATGTTCACTTGGTCCAGTTTGGTCCGGTTTCATTTGAATACGCCTCATATTTTTTAAAATTCCTGCAGCTTACTAGGCCTGGGGGAAGGTACAAATAATTTTAGTTGATTTTTAACTTGAATTTTTGAATTTTGTCAGAGCAGCGGCCATTATGCCTACTCTTTTCTATGTCTGCCAAGGGATTTTTAGCTTGCTCGACACTGAACATAGGAGTCCAATCTGACTACCAGAGCTCACTCAGTAGAATGTTTACCAGAAGATCCACATTAAAAAATCTCCACCATGATTCAAATCAGTGACCTCCAGCACCCGAGGTGGACACCTTACCTCGAGACCACTGAGTCTCCCACCCGAGGTGACAACCTTACCTCGAGACCACCGAGTCTCCCGAGAGAATTATAAAATAAGTAAATACCAGTTATGAATGTCTGTTTATAAATCAAGTCTCACTAAATAATGAGATTTGGTTGCTATGTGGCAACGACTGATAGAGCAAGATAGAGATTGTAAAGGGTTATGTGTATAAATACAAATCAAATGCAATTTATTGTAATGATTCCATTAGGCCACCCCAACTTAAAGTCAATCAAATTTTAAAAATCAAAATGTAATTGTTTGTATGTTTGCGAGCTTGTTTGTACGTGTGATTGTGTTATTCAAACAAATGCTCACCAGATGTGACTCTACTGGCTGTTATACAAATTACTGTTTAAATGCAGGAAACAAAATACAGATAGAAAATATATTTTTACTTAAAACAACTCTGGAAAGAGATGTAACAGGAATAACAAACTCTGACATATTCTGCGCTTGAATTTTCATGTTTCAGCATAAATAAATTTCATCAAGTAAATTGTGTGTGTGTGTTATGTAATTATTACTTCTAACATAAATTGATTGTTTCATGTATTTTGATTGTTTGGTGTGAATTTTTCAAGTGTTAAATCATTTAACAACACCTAGGTTGTTTTTCCCACACTGGGACTGGATGAAAAATACAAACATATCAACTGCAGCCACTATGAATGTTAGTGACTTCGCATCACTTCTGTGACTCTCAACAAGCGACTGAATATTCTGTGTGTACATCTCAAAAGTCTCATGACCAAATAAATGAAGATAAATTGTCACAGCGCAGTGTCTCTCTTCAGTTGAACTTCTTTTTGGTTGCTGTGAATCGCTCCATGTACTGTGAAGATAAGAAGATGGTTGTAGTAAAGATAATTACAGGCTAGTGAAAGTAATATTCAAGGTTTAATGTACTGTGTGAAAACCCATTCACCAGACTAACCAAAACCTGCACAAGAATGGAAATGACTACACATGAAAAAATGCAAGCATGTATGTTAAATTTGTGATGGTGGTGATTGGGTGTGTACCATTGCCTTGCGGGATACCTGTTTATGGGAAAGGCTTCTGTAGTTAACCCTGAGGAAAAATCTACATCCTATGCTATCTTCAGTCGTCTTGATAATGTCTTGCCACCGGTCCCACGTTAGCTCAAGACGAGAGAGTGACTTTGATATATTGCGCGAATCTTTCTCACTTTAATCCAAATCACTGCGCAAGTCACCCATTTTAGCGGACAGAGCAAAATGAAAATATTGTTCACACGACTGAACAAACAGGGTGGTCTTCGTCACATTTGATGGGAAAAACATCACGTATGTGAATGACAAGGCACCAGTATCACCACCAAGGTAAAAGTGTATCGTGCTATAGTGTTTATTCACCTTGCTGTATGCATGCGAAAAATGGACAGTGTATAGCAGGCACGCCAGCCAGCCAATTCATTTACAGATCAGCTGTGCTGCCAGAGATGTATGTGTCGGACTGAAAGGTGCAAATATTAGTCAAGCTGTAAACTAGCGACACAATGCATTCCGTTCTCCGGACTACATCCTGCTACTCGCAAAGCCTTGTTCAGGGCTTGGTAGTGGAAGATTGAGAACGAATGCAGAAGAAAATCAGCTGTCTGCTCAGGATTAAGTGGTATGATATTAAATTTTTTTTTTTTCTTTCACCGTATTTCTCTAATCCCCAATGTGGTGTGCGTTGCACTGTGGTTTTGATTTTGCGCCTGTCGGCCAAATGTATCCGACTTCAGCATGCATTTTATGTAAGGGTCTGCTTCCTCCTGCATTTTCTAAGGGTTTGCTTCCCCGGGGTAACGGCCGGTGCTGAGATGGGGATCGAACCCAGCACCTTCGGATTGTGAGCCGTGTCACTTATCCACTAGCCCACGCCGTCCCCGAGTGTCAGGATATAATACCTAACTGTGAAATATTTGACAAGGCAAACATTTTGAGCACCCATAAGCTTCTGCAAAAAGTCCAGTTAAGATGGATGTGTCATGTTCGTATGTCCAATGTGTGCCTCTTCAAACAGCTGTTCTATGGTAAGCTCAGAACAGACAGATGCTCAAGAAGAAATGCTAAACTCCTTAAAAATGTCTTTCAAGAGCTTCAACACTAATGTCATCTCCTGGAGATACTTCTCAAGATGCTTAAAAATAAAGTGGAAGGGATAAAGGTTAAGTTGGATACGTGATTTCCTCCGCTATCGAACAGCAATAATGAAGCTAGATGGAATTCTGAGTCAATCGTGTCACTCTCCAGCAAGGAGTGTCACAAGGAGGAGTCATATCACCTACCCTTTCACCATGTTCATCAATGACAAAGTGGAGAATTCCTAAGCATATCTCCAGAGCTCTACATGTAGAAGATCTTGCAGCATGGTGTGCTGCAGAAAACCTACTCACAGCTAAACACAGGTAAAAAGGGAGCACTAAATATCATAGGAAAATGGCGTCAGGCTGGGGAGTCCAAATAAATACCTCAAAGACTGTAGTGAAATGCTTCTCATTATCCAGCCTTGAAAAAACATTCAAACTAAAACTACAGGAGAGTTAAATCACATATGAAGAAAACCCTACATATCTTGGGGTAAAGCTAGACAAAAGGCTCACCTGGAAGCCACACATGAACAACAGAGAACAGCAAGTAAGCTCTCCCTGAAGAAGTTGGCAGGCACAAGCTGGGAAGCAAACAGTTGCATTTTCAAAGATGTTTATACAGTCAGGCCAGTTTTGGAATACGGCATGTCAATCTGGGACACAGCATCCAAAACAAATACAGACTGCCTAACAAAAGTACAATACGCAGGCCTCCG
The DNA here is from genome assembly GCA_036924085.1 of Ariolimax columbianus. Classification (NCBI taxonomy): domain Eukaryota; kingdom Metazoa; phylum Mollusca; class Gastropoda; order Stylommatophora; family Arionidae; genus Ariolimax; species Ariolimax columbianus. Next base: position 33,336,494 of record JAVGWX010000007.1, on the reverse strand, counting down.
ATTAATCACAAGAGGACTGAAAAGTACCCCAATCTAAACAATGAAAAAACACACCAAACTCAGACCCCTGCATAATAGACAAGAAGAGAAGGCACTTGTGCACAGCGAGACATAGAGACGCATGCCGAACCATCCCATGCAGGCCAAATACCAAAAACCTGGGTAAAAAAGGTTGAAAAGGACTAACTTCATACACCCATCACAACAAATGCATAGCTGTCACAGAGACCTTCTCCCAGGCAAAAACACAGAAATGGAAATGCTGTCGGGCTATAAGGAGCCAAACCACTATCTAGATAAAGTTTCAATTAACACAGACGTGCCCAGAATAGAAAAGAAAGATCACCAGGTCACACCCCCTCCCCCCATAAAGGCCAAAGCTCAAGAGATGATTAAAGGCAAATACAGCCCCAAAGAATGGACACATGTGTACATGGATGGACCTGCAGAAGAAGCCGCAAAACATTATGGTGGAGGCATCTTTATAAGACAAAATAACGAAAAGATAACCCATAAATCCTTTCCAACAGGGAAAATTTCCTCTAGCCTGAGGGCAGAATCAAATGGCACTTCTCCAAGCACTGAAAATTGTCACCAAATTGGAAGCTCACACACGTGCAAGGATAGTGATATTCACAGACTGTAAAGCACTACCGTACTCAAATAAGTGAAGAGCACACCAAATGAGGACATAACACATAAAATCAGAACAGAGCTAAATGCCATACAAAAGATCTCAAAATCACACTGAAGTGGCCCCCCTCTCACTGTGGAATTATGGGAAATGAGAGAGCTGATGCATTATCCAAAGCTGGTGGAAAAATGGGAACAATACACCCATAAAGTGCCATATAAGGAGGCTAAAACCATCATTCGCAGCCAGTATAAAATAAAATGGGAAAAAAAATGGGAGAGAGTAACAGGCCAGACCCAATCCACCAGCTACAAAGACACCAGCAAACTGCAATCTTTCACATGAGAACAGGCCCTAGCTGACTACTGGGCCACCTGTATCGGCTGAAAATCTCCCAAACAAATGAATGTTCATGTGGGACAGGAGTCCAGACCCCTGAATAAGTACTTCAAAAATATCGGCCTACACAGAACTAAGATGCCAGACCTGGCCAGATGGAGCAGAACTGAGACAAAAACTATGGGGTCACTGCTCCAACCAGGACTGTGAACTTCATCCAGGCGATAGGACTGAAGATTTAGCATGATCAGAAAAACCTGAACGCAGAAGAACTTGCACAGAACTGTTCCACCTAGTGTACTAGCATCACACAAGGTGCTCAGATCATAGAGCGAAACATTGTGGAGAAAGTGAGCTGCCCAAAAGAACAGAACGCATGACGACTCCCCAGCTGACTCCTCGCATGTGTGCCCCAGGTACGATTGAGTCTGCCGTGGCAGTCATATGAAATCACATCTTGCAGCACAGGTATGTTAGTGTCACCATCTTCACTTGCAATGGGCAACTATTAATATTATAATGTGAATGAGACAGAGATACTTGGAATCTTGGAAATCATACAGGCAGGTTTGACTACTGCCAGGTAGCCGAAACTATCTATAGTACGTCCTTTTCCCGATTTTTACTTCCTGAAGAGTACTAGACCTGGAGAAAGTATGTGGTGTTATCATCATTTATTAACCTGGTTCACCTTGGAGCATAGTGATGCAACATATACTTTCCATCTATAACTAAAGAGTTGTGGTTAAATGCAGTAATCAAGAGATGAGACAAAGCAACTTACATCATCATAACCATCAAGTTGATGAAATGCCTTCATATCAAACATGTTTCCTTCCATAGCAAACAGACTTATTTTTGAGTGCTTCATAATTTCAGGCTTCAGCGCAGAAATATCCAAACAATTTTCCTCCATTCTTAAAACCTTCAGTCGGGGGCACTGAGCAATAGATGCAGGCAGCTGAGACACCTGAAAATATGCCATGTTCACTCAATTTAAAATCTCCTTCACAAAACAGATACATATATCATATGATTAGAACTAGCATGATATATATATATATATATATATATATATATATATATATATATATATATATATATATATATATATATATATATATATAATAATAGCTGTCCAATGTTGTCGATGAGGACCGCCGACATCATCCTTGTCACAGATTTCCCTGTGGGTGTGGGTGCGCATGTGGCTGAACAGGCCAATGCGAGCATGAAAACATCTGCTACATATCGGGCACACGAGGTTTGTAGAAGGGGATGGTGTTCCCGCTGCTCGGGATTTCCGCGTCTCGTGTCTATTCTGGGCTTTCACAACACGGTCATCTTCACCGGCAGCTACACCCGATTTGACTGCGCTTCTCCAGTTAGATCTGTTTTGCGCAAGACATTCCCAGGTGTCGATGTCTATCTGGCAACTTTTTAGTGAGTCCTTCAGACCATCTTTAAAACGTTTCTTTGGGCGCCCTCTCTCACGCCATCCCTCTCTCAGCTCGCCGTAGAGAAGCTTCTTTGGGAGCCGCTCGTCTGACATACGGACGAGGTGTCCGGCCCATCCTAGTCGTGCTTTTTCTATATATATTGCTGTTATTGATTCAGCAGCATCCAGCTCTTGCCCTTTGGCCCAATGCCAGGTAATGGTATCTGTATGTGTTTATCAATTGTTGTCTAGTGTTCCATTTATCTGGCCTCAGAGGAAGAAGCATTTCACATAACATGGTTGAGTACTTAAAGAGATGATGATCAACGTTTTCATATGAGTGTGTACACAGCTGGCACTCAGGATTGTGTTGAGGTTGAATTCTGTTCAGGTGCTTGTTATGTGGAATGTGTTAGGTTCTCAGTTGGAAAATGGTGCTCTGATCCTTTCTTGTGAGTTGATTTATACTGTCATTTGGATTGGGGCTTTCTATAAGTCTGTAGACCTGCCTCCCAATGTTTCACATGGTCCTTCTGTTCAGCCAAGTTTCTTTGTTTCCTGTTCTTATTAGCTGTTTGTGGCTGTTCTTGTATTGATCCCTATATTAATATATATATATAAAACGAAAATAGAAGAAATGCATATAAAAGTCCAGTAACATATATTCACTATCATATATTATGTCTTAGTTGACCTGTACTTCTACAACAGCATAAGCCCCTGTGCAGGTCCCAACTCTGACGTTGGCTGGGTGTAGAATTTCTGCTTAGCTATGGATGGTGGTTAACCGATGTGCAAGTCCATCTTAATAGACTCAAACACTAAAGCAAAGTAGACCCACAGCTTGTTATGTGCCATCTATGCTGCCTTTAACAAACCATGGCCGGTGTTTTTTAAAATTGCTGCTGCTTACTAGGCCTGGAGGAAGGTACAATAAATTTTGGTAGATTTTTAACTGGAATTTTAAAATTTTGTCAGGGCAGCGGCTGTTAAGCTTACTTTTTTTAGATTTGCAACTGCCAAGGGATTTTTAATGTGCTCGGCACTGAACATGGGAGTCCGTTTTCACTACCCAGAAGGTTGACGCGAAAAAAAACCCGGTCTCCACTGTGATTCGAACCCGAGACCTCTGGCACCCGAGGCGGACACATTACCTAAAAAACACTGAGCCCCCATATATTATGTGCGCAATACAACTAGTTTTATACAGATTATATGAAGTTGAAATTAATACACAGCACATACATACTCACTTCTTACGGTACAATATTTTCATCTTCAACTTATTGAGGAATGCAAGTTTGAAAAATACACTCATTATATTGTTTCTTTGCAGGTTTGAAGTCTGGCATTGACTTCACTTCTTTAGAAAGTTCTAAATGGCACCTTCTTTCAATACAGTTCTGCTTCATGCACAATAAATATTTGCTGCTTATGTAATTGTTGTTGAATGCCCACGATTGCTTACAGATGCTCTCGCTGTAGTCACAGCGCTAAAAAGCCAGAAAAACACTGAGCTTAATGACTTAAGAGCAGCACTCTGCAAACTGTGCCAGCAGTCCGCACCAAAAAGGGTAGTGGTACAGTGGGTCCCATCACACTACAACATCCAAGGCAACGAGGAGGCAGACAGACTGGCAAAAGAAGGTGCAAGACTACCACAAACAGATACTAGTATGACGTACGAAGAGTCAAAACGGCTTATCAAAGCCAGATACATGACCAAATAGGAAACCGAACATACTGGTTACACCAAAAACGATGCCTATTACCAGTTGAACCGAAGAGAGCAGGTCGTTGTCTTCAGACTTCGCACTGGCCACAATAGACTGAGGTACCACCTATTCAACAAATTGAAGATAGGCGGTACCGACGAATGCCCGTGCGGTACCGGTAAAATGACCGCTGAACATCTGCTGCAGAACTGCCCGACATACGAGGATCAGAGAGAGCAGATGTGGCCATCACCAGTGGAACTGCAAGACAAGCTCTATGGCAGTGGCGACAGCCTCAGGATGACCGCCGCTTTTTTCGAAAAAATAATGGTTACTGTCTGACTGCGTACGAAGAAGAAGAAGAAGAAGAATGCCCACGATGAGTGTATATACTTTTTTGTGCATCTTGAAAAGGACGTTATGGCGGAGGGTAACAGTAGCTTTCTTCACATCCTAAGTGTGCTGATGAAATTGGACTGAGGTTCTCCAGATGGTTGTGCTATGCTTGGCTTCTACCTGCGTGACACTCACTAGTACAGGGATCATGTTGATCCCCACCTTGATAGCCAGACTGAAACAGTCTGTTTCAAGGGAGAACTGCATGGAAGTGAGGTGGTGGTCTTGGTCAGTTTGTTTACCTGACCCTGACTAACATCATTTGATCACTATGTTTCCGTTGTCAGGTTTCATATACCCCAGACAGTCACTCCTAATATTGTCTGTTCTTCTTGCCAAGAACCAGAAACAGTGAATAAATGCTATTTTTACCAGCTTTTAACTTCACATGACCATTGTCCGTGTACATCAATCAATCAATAGTACGCTTAGGTGACCAGGGCCCGTTGCGTTGAATGACCATGTCCATTTCCCAAGCGACCTACAGTTCTGTTGGGGAAGTGGCTGTCTGTTTTAGCCAGGTGTTGTGAGGGCGGGTCTAAGGACGTCTCCAGGATGATCACGACTTCTTCCCCTAACTCGCTCCCATAGTCTGTCGGAGCATCTCGTGGGCTGGGAGTTCCCGGGAAAGGCGAGCAACGTGACCGAAGAGTGAGAGACGACGGCGATCAATCGTTGAGACAATGCCTGCAAGTTGAGTACGCCGAACAACTTCGCTGTTGGAAATCATGCCCTGCCAGACAATCCCGAGGATGCGTCTCTGGTTGGGCAGGTGGAAGGCCTCGAGACGCTGCTGTAGTAGTGTCCAGGGATCGGAGCCGTACAGGAGAATGGGGACAATGCAGGACTTCTATTTCTCTTATTTTAACATCATAACCTAGAAAGCTGAAATTTTGTACACAACCTCTACTAGTGTGACCTGTTAATCTATTAAATGTTGATGGATCCTGGACAGGTCATACAAAAGCTTTTATTGTTAAATGTACTTTCTTTATATTTCCTTTGTTCAGTCACAATCACTAGGTCCAAGTAAGTGACCACATTTTAAATGAATCCCTAGCAAATTTTCATCTACTTGCTGCCCGAGCTTGCGACATTGAATTCTTCATCGCAGTGTGAGATGACTGTCAAAGTGACGGCAATATCACCGTGCTCATAAAGAGCAAGAAACGTGTCCTTTAGAAATATGCATGTTGACAAAATTATCAGTTGATCAGTTTATTTCAGGACAGAAGGATCTCATTGTTCTTTTTCTTCTTCTTTTTGCATTCGTTCTCAACCTCCCGCTACCAATCCCTGAACAGGGTTTAGCAAGTAGTAGGATGTAGTCCGGAGAATGAAATGCGTTGTCGCTATAATATACAGCTTGAATGCAATATTTGCTCCTTTTGTTCCGACACATCCGTCTTCGGCAGCAGGTCTTTTTTTAGGACTGGGTTAGCCTTCCCTCTTCGATCCCTCCTTCTTAGCCGGCCTATTATCCGTGGAGGTGAAGAAGGGTCTTGGCAGCTTTGTTTCGCAGGCCCCTACGCTAGCAGTCAGTTATGGGTCGCTGACAGTTGCACCTCAAGTGCTGCTCAGTATTTTGATCCTGATCTCACTGTGAAAGTTTAAATTTGTGAAAAAGTGGAAATAAGCGATTCATCGAATTGTGAAATAACCAAATTTTCATACAGATCTCCACTAAACACACACAAAATTATGTAATGTGTATGTGTTAATGATTTGTAGCTTTTAGAATGAGCAGACCCCAAACTAATTCGCAGCATGAGAGATGACTGTCTTAGCATCATAAACACACTAAAGAATAAAAAGCATATCTTAGCATAAATTACTAAATTATTTTAGTTTAATTCAGTTTTAGTCAAAGAATCAACGTCATTGCACACGGTTTAACCCATAAGCGCTTTGTTCTCCATTTTCTTTTAGAATTTCAGTGCAATGTTCGAACTCCATAGCCCCGGTGAGGATCCCGAAATAGATTGGTTAGATTTTTAACATAATTTTTAATTTTGCCCAGGCAGCTGCCGTTAAGCCTACCGTTTTCGATTTCCAACTGCCTAGGGATTTTTTACATGTGTAACATTGTACACGGGCGTATGATCTCTACTACCCAGAGATCCAGGGAAATACCAGAAGGTCCAGGTGAAAAATTCCTGGTCCCCACCGTGATTTGAAGCCGCGACCTCCAGCACTTGTAGGCCGACATTTTACCTCAAGACCACTCAGTCCCGTCTTATAAATAAAAGCTTCTACTGAAAAACATAGTTTTTGTATATTTACTGATATCACATGAACACAAACTCACAGAAAGTAGCTGTATCATTACACCTGACAACTAAAATAAACAGTTTTCCTAGTGGATCTTTCAACAGCCATCATACCTGATTCTGGTTGAGGTTCAGCTCTACAGCTTGCAGTGCAGCCATCTCACTAGGAAGCTGGGTTATTGAATTCTGTGACAAGTCTACTGAGTCTAGCTGTTGTAAGGGAAGGACTAGTACTGGAAAGGACTTGAAGTGGTTTTTTGACAAGTTCAGTGTTTTGAGATTGGTCAGATTGGAAAATGATTGTGGCAGACAGGTAAGGGAGTTGTCGGTAAGAATTAGGACTTCAAGTTTCTTAAGTTGGCCAAAGTCATCTGGTAAGGAGGCTGAGAGAAATAAAACACAGTTAATTTTAAAATATATAAAATAAAATAATATAAGTTTTATAATACAAGAAAGAAAACTTATTTGTTGTTAGGTAAGTAATTGTATTTTCCCTGGTTAAAGGTTCGGTACATTTTGAACAGGCCTCATATTTTAAATCTCTATTTATACATTCAGGTGTAATCTTGTTTAATGTGCTATCTGTGTGAAAAGTTGTTATTTTCAGTTCATGTTTCTGTAGTGTTTTTTTTATACAATCAATCCATCCTTTTTAATATTTATTTTGTGGAAGCTGCTCTTGCTCTGAAACCCTGCTATCTGGTTTTCTTGTAATTTTGTTTATTTTTCTTCTTTGTACACTGTCAGATGTTGCCTTGGATATGTTCAAAAAAAGCAGCAATCATCCTGAGGTTGTGGACACTGTTGTAGATCTTGTCTAGTGTTGGCAGTGGCGATGGCCACATGTGCTTTCTCTGGTCCTCGTATGTTGGGCAATTTTGCAGCAGATGTTCAGGGGTTATTTTCCCAGTACCCAATATGCTCTGTTTCCCATTTGTCCATGTATCTGGTCCTAATAATCATACTTTAATCTGGTTGTGGTAACCTTCCACCTTCTTGCACCAGTCTGTCTGCCTCCTCGTTGCCTTGATTGTTACAGTGGGATGGGACCCACTGTACAACGACTCTTTTGGGTGTGGACTGCTAGCATAGTTGACAGAGTACTGATCTTAGGTCATTTAGTTCTGTATTTTTCTGGCTCTTTAGTGCTGTAACTATGGACAGGGCATCTGTAAAAAAGACTACCTGGCTTTCATTGCTTTCACCTGTCAGCCTAGCTTCTACAGTTTTTTTTTGTTTCAAAAGTAATAAAGTAAGCAGATGTGTAACTCAAAACCAAGTTTTGACATTCACTTGTGAAACAAATGTTGACGACATCAAATTATTAATTCCCACGTACCATTCGTTTACCACAGTAATTTGGAAGTTGATCGAATAATCGAATTAAGATGCTGAGCAGTCCATGAGCTGTAGCAGTCAGCGACTCAGAGCTGACTGCTAGCATCAGGGCCAGGCGCGACCCAGAGCTGCCAAAATCCTTCTCCACCTCCACGTGGCGATCATGGATAACAGGCTGCAACAGCGCAGACTGGCTAAGAAGAAGGGATGGAAGTGGGAAGGCTAACCCGGTACTCAAAAATGCCTGCTGAAATCTGATGTGTCAGACCGAAAAGTGCAAATATCACAGTCAAGCTGTAAACTACAAGACAATGCATTCCATTCTACATAATTTCGTTAGATGCGTTGGGGGGAATAGACAGTTTGGAGGGTGGGAAAAGGTGTAATGGGAAAGAGCGCAAGAAGGTAAAATGTTTAATTGTTAATCTGCTGTTGTTTCTTTAAAATTGTGCAGTTCACCTGGTGGGCAGATGTTTTATCTGCGTCTGCTAGTCCAGATGTGAATTGGCATGAGCCAAACATATGTGGGTTATCATTGTACAATAATGCCTCAGACATCAAGGGAACCAGAATCAAGAGAGAGGGATGTTATGGATGACAAAGGCAGAGAGAACAATTGGACAGGTGATCACAATGGAGATGACAGTCAAGAGAGAAGGTCCATGCTGGTGATAGAATTGACAGATTACCACAGGACCATTATAACACTAAGCAAGGAATACAGAGAGTGGTGTAACGGGAAACAGGTGTCACTAGTGTAGTCTGGCCAAGGGATAGTGATCACAGTGGGAAGGCAAACCCAATACTCAAAAAAAAGCCAGCTGAAATAGGATGTCGCAGGCTGAAAGGCGCAGATATTGCAGCCTCTCTGTAAATTATGTCCCAATGTCTTTTTCAAGATTAACCCTGAAGAAGAAGATACTGTTGAATCAGTGATGTGCAGTAGAAAATCAGGATGGGGTTTCTCTGCTAGAGTGGAAGGTCAGGCTGCTGGGGAGTGAAGCAGGGCATACGAGACAATAACTTCCAGTGTGAGAATGGAGGCAGTGACCTCAGCTCTAAGATGACTATCTAAGACCTCTTTAACAAGGGCAGTCATCGTGTCAAACTCCAAATCCTTAATTTGGAAAGTACAGAATTACTGGCTAATGCATAGCTGAAAAGATCTCAAACCTCCTGGGACTAGTGCAGATCTACTGTCTTGGTCATGCTGAGGATCATGACTATGAATCAGCTGTTGTCTTGGTGCTATAGACAGCCATTATGGGCAACTTGGATGTGGATAGTAGTGACTTTTTTGTATAATAATGACTACCTGTTGGATACTGACAACACAATATATGTTTCAGCAATTTTCAGGAGGAGCACTTTAGCTCAGTTCACAGCAAGCAGTTCGCTATTTTCTGTGGTAACAGCGTGCCTCGGTTCGAATTGCGCCCGGAGACCCAAAAAAACTGGGTCGTGATTTTAATCGGGGACCACTTCTCCAGTCAGCCCAGCTCTAAATGGGTACCTGACACATGAATTAGGGAACGTAAAAGACAGCAAGGAAGGGCCCCCCCTCCCCGGCTGTGGCTTAATACCTTAATACAATGGAGTCTTCAAAAACTCTATTTCCAACACCAGCGGTTAATTCTGCTGAATTACCACTTTACTTCTTACCATTCCAAAACTACAGAACTTTGAAATCACATGAAGGTCAGGTGAAGTGAGAAAAGAGACTAGAAGTGTGTTCAACCAACAAGCTACAAGGGGTGACTAGTTGTTATCCGGATTTTGTCAGGATAACCTAAAAACAAATTTTTTAAGTATGGTAATATTGTCCTAAGTGAACAGTATATGTCTGACACATGGTGGTGGAATAAGCAACTATCTGCCGTTTTCCCGCGCTTTGTTTTTCAAAATGGCGTTGAACCAGCTGAGTCCAGTACAGGAACAGCGTCTTGTGATGAAATTGATGGTGAAAGAAGGTTCAAATCCTGCTGAAATTCATCGCCGACTGTCATGTGTGTTTGGAGAAGAGAATGTAGAATATTTATCAGCGTTTGAATGGTGTAAACAGTTTCGTGAAGGTCGACTAAAAAGTGTCCTTACAGTGACGGACGAAAAGTTTATTTTGAATGATCTGCAAGTTACTGTCCGCGTTGTTACTGGTATAAACAAAAGTTGTGTGGACATTAGGTATCACCTTAATTTTCATAAAGTTTCCTGCCGATACAACTGAATTTTGACTAAAAAGGTGTCCTTCAACATGAAACACCATATAGCCGCCAAAACTGTGGCAGTTATTGACCAAATGAATTGGGCGGTTTTGCCACACCCGCCTTTCAGTCCCGACTTGGCTTCACGTGATTTTCACCTTTATGAATGATGAAATGCATCAGGAAGTTCTCCAATGGATCTGGTTCCAGCCAACGGAATTCTATGCAGCCAGAATAGAGAAGTCGTAGTCAAAAAGGGACATATGTGTTGTGGCAGGTGACCACGTCAAAAAATACAAGTAATTTTAATTTATCTCCCATAGTTGTCTAGAAATTACACACTGGATGACTCTCACACATAAACCATCAGTATTCACATTCTTTGCCATTTGCTAAAAGGAGGTGAATACCTACAAGTATGCCCAGAGTGTAGTGAAGTAAATTCTTAGGAATAGAAGTAAAACATATTTAAACAGAAACTTACCAAGCTTACAGCTATTCATTGTCAAGTTCTTCAGCGTGGACAGTGTAACAAACCAAGGGGGTAGCTGTGGTATTTTGTTATCAGATAAATCCACTGTTCTCAAGATCTTGGCAAGTTTCTGGAGCTCTTCTGGCACCTAGGATGTTCAACACAGTATGAAATGTATGCTTGTGACCCTTATTATATTAGAGAAACTAACGTTCATTTTGTTATTCCTTTATTTGTAAGCATTTTAGTTTCTATACTTCATCCTCATTTGCATTGGTCAAATTGTTTCAATGAACGCCTGCTAACAAGGAAGGCAGTGAAAAGAATCCCTGGTAACGCATATGTTGTTTATCTGTTAGGGGCAAAATTAACAAAGATAACCACCGCCTGAGGTGGCCATAGCAGTGGCAAAGCAGCCTGTAGTTCTCAGCCTAAAAATCCCCTGACTACCCCAGCAATGGAAATAAAGTCATACAACAGTTTTTACATTTTTATTCATATATATATATAACTCACTTATTACTAACATAGTTAAGTAAAGGTTTGCCCCATAGTAGTTAAACTACTGCCTAAAAATAGAATTGTTAGAGACTTCAGTATACTAAGTCAAGGTTTGTCCCATAGTAGTTACACTTCTGTTTGGGAATGAAGTTGTTTGAGACATCAGTATACTAAGTCAAGGTTTGTCCCATAGTAGTTACACTACTGTTTGGGAATGAAGTTGTTAGAAGCTTCAGTATACTAAGCAAAGGTTTGCAATGGCAGTCATAGGATACAACAACAAAATCCATACCTCCAGGACGACTCTCTCTGTTGAAATGGCTATATAAGACAGTCTATACAGCAATCTATTAGAGAACAAGAACTAGAATGGAACCAGACCAAGTGGAGGACAGTGGATAGAATAGTCTGGTGTTCTTTCTAGCGTACTTCTACACCTCGGGACAGAAGAGAAGCGACTAAGCTATAAAAAATACAATATATAAACATTATCTTTCATTGTCAATTTATTCTGGAAACTGAAAAAAAATAAACAATTGGTTGTATCATTGCTTTCTATTCACATTGTCTAAGTCAGTCATCTACAAACCATGGCACTATAACCCTTATTGACGTCCTAATTGGCTATTAAGGTATGCGCAAGATGGGTTCTTCGAAATCTGAAAAAACCAACCACAGATGTCAAAGGAGCTTGACTATGTGAATTGGAAAGAAATGAGCAGGTACGGGTACAGGAAAAGTATGAATGTCATTAATAATAATAATGTTCGCTTAGGCGTCAAAGGTGCGTTGCGACGATCGACCACTACCATGTCCAACTACTGAGGATTGTTCGTGCATAGTGTGTTGACCGAAATCCCCAGGTGGAACCCTGTACTCCACAGCCTCGAGATGAGGGCCGCGAGGAGTGTGTATTGAACCAATGTTTGTGACGGCTTTCCTTGTCTGTCCATGTCTGACTCCCTATTTCTTCACGTTTCGCCATGACCTCTGGATTTACTCCACCTTTGTGTCAGCGTGACACTTGCTGTGCTGAGAATACAAGGTTGGGAGAGGTATGGTGTAACCTCTGGTGGAAGGGGCCAGGAGGTAGGTGGCTTTAGTCCATGTAGGAAGGCCTTGAGTAGTTATAACCTGGACTGAATTCTGTGGTGCAGTCAAGTGGAACGTTCAACGTCATATTAGACTGTTTGCTCACGGTTTAAGCCAGGCACAGCAAGATGCAGCATAACCACAGGATAACCTAATGAAAGCACATGAATTCCACAGAATAAAGTCCTTGATACCACCTGGTAAAGGAGTTGTGAATTATAATTCGAACAGGAACTAGCAAACTTCAGAAAACGACACAAACACAGGAGAGTCGAGGGTGCAGCCAGTCAGGCGCGGCCATCTTACTTTACTCCTGAATGTCATCGTTTTGTGCTAATATAAGGGCGTAGAAGTGGGCGGAGACTATGTGAAAAAAAAGCATGTATACAGAAACAGTCAGTTATACTGTGAATGAATTTCATACTTAACTTAACGTTTTTATACTGGTTTATAAGACTCTGCAGAGTCTGTAAACAACCAGTTCCTTTTATAGTTCCCTTCTCTAAAAGCTATATGCTTCTAATCTACATACAATGTGTATCTAGAATACATTGTGAATAGTTTCAGGGAAAAAAATTGCTGGGCATTACTTTCTGAGAAACCCTTATATAAAGGAGAAACATATTTCACAAGATTTTATAAATATATAGCACAATCACAAACTTTTATTACACAGTAAATATTAAGGATCAGACCATCTTCTTGACACAGGAAATAGTGGAAGCAGGAACAATTAAAGCATTCAAGAATAGATTGGGTGTGCAGAATTATTTTTAGATCAAGTGAATGTAAAAGAAACTGATTGTATACATATTCTGCAGTCTTCTAAACAAGTATAATGACGTTAAGTTAAGTGTTAAACTACCACTAATTTTTACAGAAATGTAACATTTAATATTTTTACAAATATTTCTTTAGTACACTGCTGCCAGTTCAGTCCTTACTGTAGACCACAGGTTAAAAACTAGTAATTTAAGTTAAAATCAAACTGTTTCTTCTGTACAATTAACTTCCTATATAGGGCAGCTACACAGATCTCTGCTTTTCTAGCAAACACCGAACCTCTTTCAAATGAAGATGCCGAAGTTGACATGCTCCTGTTTTCTGGGCAGTTTCAATATGCTGCTTGAGGTTGGAGTTGCCCATTATCCATCTAGCACTAAGTGAAGTATCCTGGCTGCTCCGTGAAGAGGAAGATGGCTCTGTGGGAAGAGTTGGTTGTGCACTTTCCTGTAGGGAACATGATGAAATTTACTTACTGTCATTTACATATTACACTAAACAATGTAGTAATAACAATCACAAGGATGAGTAAGTTTAAAAGCCCTCTTCTTCATCTTCTTATGTGTTCGTTCTCAATCTCCTGCAACCAATCCTTGAACAGGGCTTTGCAAGTAGAAGGATGTAGTCCGGAGAACGGAATGCATTGTGCTGCTAATTTACAGCTTGACTGCGATATTTGTACCTTTGAGTTTGACACATCCATCTTCGGCAGAAAAGCCCTCTAAATACATATAAACAAAACAGAAAAGAGAAGCACTTTGAAAATTTGAATATGGTCCTTACAGGGAACAAGTGTGCCATGTTGCAAGAAAGCAATATGTATTAGAATACAGCCAACTGAAAAACGCGTCTAAAAATTCTTATTCTAAGCCTATCTTAACCCATGTCTAAATAAGAACTATGCAATATAGACTTACTTTCTTTCAGAAATTGTACAGACTCTATTGCTTCCTGGTTGTTCTATTATTAATTATTGGCTATACAAATGTACTTTAAGGTATGTGTCACTGATAAACAACGTAACTCCACAATGAAAAGTGATAAATAAATAAATGTGGGAAAACCCTAGACTTGTAAGTGAATCATTAATATTGTGTTACATTGATGGACACAATAAAAAGTACGACCATTAAGAAGAAAGTTCTTTTAATTAAGCCATTAACCAGAGATGCTTAGTTCTGATGATAACATTAAATCACTTGTATCGAGACTTAAAGAAGAGCATGTGGCTGAGGGATTAGGATACTGATACAAGTCTCATCGCACTGGCTCAAACAACATTAAAACCTTGGCTTGTTTTTCTATTAATGGTTCAATAAAAATATATCTTGTTGTCTACCGGCGCAAGCTATCCATGTTACTCAGCCTTACAAATTATTCAAAATAAGTAAATAATTGTATCATTACCACAATTGTCACGGCTGAGAGACTTACCCAATAAGATGCAAATTATGGTTTAATCAAATTGGTGGAACACAGATATTGCTTATTAAATTTAGTAGGATCTCCCCAGCATATAGTTAGTACATTGATGCTCATTTTATCTGTCACCTTTAGATAACTTAGGCTTCATACTGTCATTCTAGTCCATGATGAAGATTTTAGTTCTTACATATATTATTATATGGTAATATGTGTACTGAGTAGTACTTGTTTTTGTTATTTCAATCTGTGGAATAGAATTTTATTATACTCATTGCATTACTTTGCTGTTCTCATTGACCCGGGCTACAAGCCATATGACTTATAAAGTCACTATTTTATTAATTTTAGAAACATGAATTTGAAAGATGAAAGCTCATAACAGTCATAACTCATAAAAAATTATAAATAATTATAAAATTAATACGATAGTCTACATGATTAAGAGTGAATACACGAATGAACTGAATAATTCGTTTTCTCGAGGATCAGAAGTAGAATTAGAATCTATAGATCTATGTCCTGTAGACTATAAATAAACTTAACTCATTAATTAATTATTATGTTATTAACTTATTATTTAGACTCTAATTATAATTATCATCGACATTGACTCATTGATCATGATAAAATAACTTAATTAATGTATTTACTACTACCACTAGTACTACTAAGTAGTCACTACAATTAGTAGTAGTACTACTTTACTTAGTACACACTACAGGGAGTTTCACTTGTTTCAGTTTGGTTTTCCTAAACAATGATGCTAATCATAGCCTAAAAGTGAAATCTAAGCAGTATTATCAGTTAGGTAGCTGAGTAGTAAGTTACTAAGTCAGTAGTGAGTGAGTAAGACGAGTTCAGTTTAAAAGCAGTGTCCCGAGTATGAGGTGAGTGTCATCATTCATCATTTCAAATAATCATCATCATCATTGACATCATCATCATGCATGCATAATGATAGCATAGACATAGTGAATACTTATTACTAGTCATACGTTGGTACCTGTTTTCCAAAACAGCACAGCATTTATTACTTTAAAATTATGTAATCTACTCCATCATCCGAAGATTAAGCACGTTAAAAACAGATTGGGTGTCAAGAAACAAAGCTTAATGAAAATATCAAAGAATTATTTCCTGCAATCGATCATACGATGGTCACTAAGTGCAATGATTTCCCGGATTTGGTGGCGGAGTTATGAAACATGAATGACTGCCCTTTGTTATTATCAAATGTCTATCTATAATGTACCGTTAATGGCTAAACGCCAAGATGGGGGTGTTGTGGTAATAGACAACATTGAAGCTTTAGATTTTAGGAATCTTCTTCTGGAAAAGCGAGTTATTTGCCCTATATCATATATAATATGTGAGATAAATATGTCGTTGCAGTAAAACTCGATGCCGGTAAAGGCTAAAACAGAAACCAGATCGAAAAGCACATTAATCCGGCCAAGCACAACATACTGACTAGGACGTCGGTTCAAGGTCAATAGGCTTCAAGACCACTATCTATAGTCCACGTAGTTTCTCTTGAAAT
This sequence comes from Ariolimax columbianus, assembly GCA_036924085.1. Taxonomy (NCBI): domain Eukaryota; kingdom Metazoa; phylum Mollusca; class Gastropoda; order Stylommatophora; family Arionidae; genus Ariolimax; species Ariolimax columbianus. The sequence continues at coordinate 33,320,350 of JAVGWX010000007.1, read as the reverse complement.
AGACTGGGTAGTCTGGCTGAGAGATGTGGAACAACGTGATCCCCGTAGTAGTATGAGTTACGCAGAGGAAGTCAAGCATATCACAGCCCTCGTGGAGGACTGCGTTCACTTAAGGCCATTTTCAAGGAGCGCAAACGACTAAGCTTACTCATTGTTGGCAGTTAACAACACCAACAACAACATGCTAACAGTAGCAGACATTAATCTAAATGTCCGAGCTATATATATATATATATATATCACGGGTTAGTTCTGCTGGTTCACCTTCACGAATTTGGCGTGTGGGAATTTTAAATGCTACTATGATGAGCTGAATACATCTGGGGAGAGATGCCAGATCCACTCACACGCTGAGTGTTGTCCATACGACCTCTTGTGGTTATCGAAAAGGCACGACAGACTGCGTTAGATGCCATCCCACCTTTCTACCCTGCGGGTTACATGTTTACGGAAAGGCTTCGGGGGTAACCCTGAGGCAAAATCTGCATCCTATGCTATCTCCAGTCGTCTCGATGAATGTCTTGCCACTGGCAAAAGGTAGCTTAGGCTCTGTGAGTGAGGTTGACAAAAGGCGCAGTTTCTTCCTCACTTTAATCCAAAATCACCGCGCAAGTCACCCATTTCAGAGGACACAGCAAGAGATACGACTGTCCACATGGCTGAACAAAGAGAGTGGTCTTCATCACTTGTGATGGATGGACACAGCAAGAGATACGACTGTCCACACGGCTGAACAAAGAGAGTGGTCTTCATCACTTGTGATGGCTGGACACAGCAAGAGATACGACTGTCCACACGCTGAACAAAGAGAGTGGTCTTCATCACGTGATGGACAACTATTATATATACAGGCATGTCCCAATAGTCAGCATTTAACTTTGCTCATCATTGCATTCGTCGTGCATTCTTTGGTGTGAGTCGGTTTACTCTTTTGTGCGCACTGAAAAGGACGTTAAGTGGCGATTTGCAGTAGCTTTCCTAACATCCCGAGCGTGTTGATGAAAGTAGACCAGGGTCCTCCAGACGGTTGTGCTATGGTTGGCTACATCTGCGTGTCGGTCACTACCACATGGATCACGTCGAGGCCTCACCCTGTTATCCAGGCTGCTATGAAGACAGCCGGTCTCCATGGAGGGCAACGAGAAAGCCGAGGTGAGGGTCTTGGTCAGTATATTTTGCCTGACCCTGACTAGCATGTCTGATCAGTATGTTATGCCTGACCAGACGTCATTCTCCAATGCTTTTCATGCAATACATGCATTGTTGTTGTCCAAAGTCTACCGTACCACGTTCTTCACTTAAATCGAATTTTCTCGGCTAGCAAGTTGTAGGTTCTTTTTGCATCACAGTGTGTACTCAATAATATAGAACTGGATCCTCCTCGCTGTAGCACAATTCAACACCTCTCGCTAAGCTAATCACTACAGGAATCACGGAGTAAATTTCAACATTATATGACCAGGATGCTGTAACGCAGCCTGTTTCCATCTGCACGGCGTAGATATAAAGTGGAATAATGCCGTAGTGGCTACCTTTAGCGTCCAAGTAGCATACAGTCATGCTATACTTAGTTCTTAGTTCGACCCATTCTTGGTCAATCGGGGTTCGTCCTTGTGCGGGTCTCAACTCAGGATCCAGTCGTTTCTGTCGCCGGAGCGGTCGTCCAGTGGGATAGCATTCTGTTTGTTGTGTGGTCATATGTGGTGTGCTTGTCTAGTGAATCTCACCAGCGAGTTCCGGCCGTCCCCAAGGTCTCTTTTTGTCGAGTGGGGGTTTATGGTACTCCATATTTCGTCTTGTAGCTATATGAACAGCCCAGCGGTGTTTTGAATGGTTGATGTAATGTAAGACATCATTGATGCGTGACATTCTCCAGATGTCGTTATTGTGTAGCTCGTTTGTCAGCTGTTGTCTGAGAGTTATCCCCACGAGGTGTCTTTCAAGAGATGCGTGTGCTGTTTTCTCAGGTGGTACTCTGCTGCTTTTGTTGGGGACTAGGTTCCGCAATCTGCACGTAAAGCCATGTAACACTTAGACCAATGAAGTAATCCGCTACTTCTCCGTTTCCGTCCTTCGCGACAAGGATTTCGATCTGGACTTTTAAAGGAGTATGGAATAGAAAGAAAATAATGGTGAAATACCATCTTTCTTCTTCTTCTTCTTCTTCTTCTTCTTCTTCTTCTTCTTCTTCTTCTTCTTCTTCTGCGTTCATTCTCAATCTTCTACCGAACCCTGAACATGGCTTTGGAAGAAGCAGGATGTGGTCCAGAGAACGGAATGCGCTGTGCCGCTAGTTCACAGCTTGGCTGCGAAATTTTCCCTTTTCGGTCCGTCTTCGGTGTAAATATCATCTAATAATAGTTGCTCACCTATCACAATAGTTTTGCTATACGGTTCGGAGGCGTGGCGGACAACAGGGGAGTTAGCCAAGCAGGGTGCAGGGGTACGTGGACGGCTGCCATTGCACGATTTTAGTGTAAGATAAATGTGTACGCTTGTGCTCTTGGAAACAGGATGTGTCATATCAGTCTCGCCAACGAGGTGGGGATCGACACTACAATCCATATAATGGTGAGGTTACTGATAAGTCTAGCATTGTACTACAGCCAGAATTATCCATGTCCACCTTCTCAAATACCGCTCTAGATGTCATCTTCTTCTTTTATTTTCTTCGTTTTTTCTTAAACTCCAGCTTCAAGCCATTAAAGGGGCTTTGCAAGTTGCAGGAGAACGGAATGCGCTGTGTCGCTAGTATACAGCGTGATTGTAATATTTGCTCTTTTTTGTCCTGCCGAAGACGGATGTGTCGGATCGAAAGGTGCAGGGATCAAGATGCTGAGCAGCGGTGAACAGCGACCCATAGCTGACTGCTAGCGTCAGGGCCAGCGAACCATAGCTGCCAAGACCCTTCTACACCTCCACGCGGTGATCCTGGATAACAGGCTGCAGCAGGGCAGACTGGCTAAGGAGAAGGGATCGAAGAGGGAATGCTAACCCGATACTCAAAAAATGCTTGCTGAAGTCGGATGTGTTGGACCGAAAGGTGCAAATATCGCAGCCAAGCTGTAAACTACGACACAACGTATTCCGTTCTCTGGACTACATTCTGCTACTTGAGCCCTTTCAGGGTTTGGTAGTGGGAGATTGAGAACGAACGAAGAAGAAGAAGAAAGGTGCAAATTTCGCAGTAAAACTGTAAACTAGCGATACAACGCATTCCGTTCTTCGGACTACATCCTGTTACTTGCAAAGCCCTGTTCAGGGCTTGGTAGCAGGAGATTGAGAACGAACGCAGAAGAAGACGAAGAAGAAGAAGAAGAGGAAGAAGAAGAAGCTTTTTGTGGGCAACGTATGTTAGTTGTCCCTCTTAACTTAACGTCTTTATACTGGTTTGCTCGCTAAAACGCTACAGAATCAGTATACAACCAGTTTCTCCGTACTTTCACTTGATCTAAAAAAAACTATCCGCATCAAATTTATTCTTGTATTCTTAAATTGGCAATCAGGTTAGGTCAGTTCAGGTCATCCCGTAACCGGTGAGGTCGTTGGGGCACACATGAAGACATCCTCACAACCCAACGCCAACCTTCTCTGTCAGCGGCCGCTGCCTGTGCCTCTTCTGGTCGGAGATTTGTCCATTCTTTTATGTTGTCCTCCCACCTCTTTTTGGGCCGGCCTCTTCGTCGTCTGCCTTGTACCTTTCCGTGGAGGATGGTATTTCCAAGACCATTTGATCTCGATATGTGACCGTACCGAGCGAGTTTCCGTCTTTTGACAGTTGCCAAGAGGTGTTCAAAAGGCCCTGCTGCTGTCGTAATTCTATCTTGTATTTCCTCATTTGTAACTCGATCTTTATACGTAACGTTTAAAAGTCTTCGTAAACATCTCATCTCCATGGCCTGTATCCTTCACTGAAGGTGAGCTGTAACTGTCCAATACCTCCATTAATTCCTGTGGCAATGCATTCAAAACATTCACCACTCTCTGACTTACAAAAATATTTTCAGGTATCTAATCTGGACCTTTCTTTAGCTAATTTGTGGCTGTGCCATCTTGTATATTAAGGCGGCTGACCTTTGAAAAACTTGTTATATTCTCATTTATCCTTTCCGTTGGTTATCTTATAAACCTGAATGAAATCACCGGGAATTCTTTTCTTTCTTAGACACTTCGGACCGATTTTTCGGAGTCTTTCCTCTTAAGGAGGGCTCAGTGGTCTCAAAGGTAAGGTTTTCGCTTCTGGTGCTGGAGGTCGCCGGTTCGAATCACGATGGAGACCGGCATTTTTTCACTTGGATCTTCTGGTAAAAATGTCCCTGATCTATGGGTAGTTCACTGTCGAGCACGTTAAGAACCCAATTGGAAGTTGGAAATCAAAAAGAGCAGCTCAAACAAGATTGATAATTCTAGTTAAAGATCCACCCCCCCCCCCACCCCCCACAATTTATTTGTACTTTCCCATATGTGGTTTATTTAAGAGCGGCTACAGATAGATGCGGGTCTACTTAGCTCTAGTGTTGAGTTGATTAAAACCGCCCTCCAGTAAAAAGGTTGAATACATATTCCATAGAGCCTACTAAACCAGTATGAAGACGTTAATTTAGCTATAATTTTGGAATACCCCTATCAATTTTGTATCTCTTCCTCGTATCCTTTCCAGCATATTTATATTCCATCTATAATAAGGACTCCACTAGAACATGTCCAAATCTGACGGCGAACGAAGAATAAGAATCAACAAATTATTCCTATGGAATAAAAAGCAAAGGTGAAATTATATTTATGTCCATTACTATTCTAACTGAAGTATGTTCTTTTTATCATGTGTCTATCATTTATATCCTATCCAATAAATTGTTTTGTTTCCTTCACATTTTCCTAATACAAAAAGGTGTAACGGATGTGTAGCGGCTTATCAATTCATTTTGGCTAGAAAATGCAAATACTTTGGTCACATCAAGAGACACAACGGTCTCGAGAGAATTGTTAAGGAAGGCATGGTGCCAGGTAAAAAAGAAAGGGGCAGACCAAGAAGACGATGGCACCAAGATATTCAGGAATGCCTGTGGCGGTGGCTAAAGTTTTGGCAAGGGAGCGAGTTTCTTTCAGACAGACTGTGATGGGAGCGACGTTTTATAAAGGACATGCTACATGATGATGATGATGTATCGGATGTGGCAATTGTTTTTGTTATTTTATTATTGTGTTGTCCAACTAGGACTGTCGAGCTGTTCGCTCTTTCACAGTCAATGCTTTGTTGTTGCTTTTGTTGCAGCGGAACTCGGGCTCTAGCCCTTCGGTCCAATGCTCAGTTGTTGGTTTTGATATAGTGGCCCAATGCTTAATTGTTGGTACTGATATAGTGGTCCAATGCTCAGTTGTTGGTACTGATATAGTGGCCCAATGCTCAGTTGTTGGTACTGATATAGTGGCCCAATGCTCAGTTGTTGGTACTGATATAGTGGCCCAATGCTCAGTTGTTGGTACTGATATAGTGGCCCAATGTTCAGTTGTTGGTACTGATATAGTAGCCCAATGTTCAGTTGTAGGTATGGATACATTGGTCCTATGTTCAGTTGTTTATATGGATACAGTGGTCCTATGTCCAGTTGTAGGTATGGATACAGTGATCATATGTCCCGTTGTGGGTATGGATACAGTCGCCCAATGTCTAGTTGCTGGTACTAATACTATGACCCAAAGTCCAGCTGCTGGAACGAATATTATAACCCAATGTCCAGTTGCTGGTACGAATATCAGGACTAAATGTCCAGTTATTGGTACGGATACAATAACATGAATCGATGGCTGCTGTCAGCTAACTCCTTGTGCTGTATCTTCGATCCCGCGATGGAATCAAATGGCCAATGAAGAGGTAGAATCAAAATATGATAATGTCTGGTACCGACGAATTCATTTGTTTATTTCATATCCATCACCAATTTTCATGGTATATTTTTCAATTAATCTCGTTATATTTTCACTGTATATAGTTTTTTGTGGAGCGAACAGGTCTGATGATAAGTTCTGGGTAGAAGTTGCCCCAGCACTTGGGGGTTGTAAGACTCGCCAAATGAGAAGAAATCGACAATGTTTTCAATGTTGTTGTTAATACCATTGAAATTTTTGCCTTAGGTACTCTAGTCGACTTTCATTGGTGGATGGTTACAGTGGCCAACCGCACATTCCAAGAATCCACACGAGAAAGTGGACCGAGTTACTCTTGGCTGTAGTGCAATCTGAGTCTCTTTACAAGCTCACAACTATGGAGATCAAATTTCTGATCCCAACCCAGGTATAAAGAGTGCCATGAAACGAATTGTTTCCAGATAGAGCTACTTGGAAGTTAGGTAGGGTCTTGATCAATATGTTTCACCTAGCCTTAGCTAAAATAGTTTGATGAGTATGTTTCACCTGGTCCTGGCTAATATAGTTTGATGAGTATATTTGACAAGACCCTGGCAAAAACAGTTTGATGAGTATGTTTGATAAGACCCTGGCTAAAACAGTTTGATGAGTATGTTTGACAAGACCCTGGCTAAAACAGTTTGATGAGTATGTTTCACCTGGTCCTGGCTAACATAGTTTGATGAGTATGTTTCACCTGTCCTGGCTAACATATTTTTTTATTTTTTTTTGCGTTCGCCTTATTCCTCTAATCTCCAAGGCGGTGTGCGTTGCACTGTGGTTTTTATTTTGCGCCTGTAGGCCCAGTGCATCCGACTTCAGCATGCATTTTATGTAAGGGTCTGCTTCCTCCTGCATTTTCTAAGGGTTTGCTTCCCCGGGGTAACGGCCGGTGCTGTGATGGGGATCGAACCCAGCACCTTCTGGTTGTGAGCCGTGTAACTTAACCACTAGGCCACGACGTCCCCGCTAACATAGTTTGATGAGTATGTTTCACCTGGTCCTGGCTAACTTAGTTTGATGAGTATGTTTCACCTGGTCCTGGCTAACATAGTTTGATGAGTATGTTTCACATGACCCTGGCTAACATAGTTTGATGAGTATGTTTCACATGGCCCTCGCTAACATAGTCTGATGAGTATGTTTTACATGATCCTGGCTAACATAGTTTGATGAGTATGATTCACCTGGTCCTGGCTAATATAGTTTGATGAGTATGTTTCACCTGACCTTGGCTAACATAGTTTGATGAGTGTTTTTCACCTGGCCCTGGCTTACATTGATGAGTATGTTTCACATGACTCAGACTAACATAGTTTGATGAGTATGTTTCACCTGGCCCTGACTAACATAGTTTGATGAATATGTTTCACCTGGTCCTGACTAACATAGTTTGATGAGTATGTTTCACCTGGCTAAAATAGTTTGATGAGTATGTTTCACATGACCCTGGCTAACATAGTTTGATGAGTATGTTTCACATGGCCCTCGCTAACATAGTCTGATGAGTATGTTTTACATGATCCTGGCTAACATAGTTTGATGAGTATGTGTCACCTGGCCCTGGCTAACATAGTTTGATGAGTATGATTCACCTGGTCCTGGCTAATATATTTTGATGAGTATGTTTTACCTGACCTTGGCTAACATAGTTTGATGAGTGTTTTTCACCTGGCCCTGGCTTACATTGATGAGTATGTTTCACATGACTCTGACTAACATAGTTTGATGAGTATGTTTCACCTGGCCCTGACTAACGTAGTTTGATGAATATGTTTCACCTGACCTTGGATAACCTAGTTTGATGAGTATGTTTCCCATGGCTGACATAATTTGATAAGCATGTTTCACATGGCACTGACTAACATAGTTTGATGAGTATGTTTCACCAGGACCTGACTAACATAGTTTGATGAGTATGTTTCACTCGGACCTGGCTAACATAGTTTAATGAGTATGTTTGGCATGGTCCTGGCTAATATAATTTGATGAGTATGTTTGGCATGGTCCTGGCTAATATGGTTTGATGAGTATGTTTCACCTGGTCCTGGCTAATATAGTTTGATGAGTATGTTTCACCTGGTCCTGACTAATATAGTTTGATGAGTATGTTTGACCTGGCTAAAATAGTTTGATGAGTATGTGTCACCTGGACCTGGCTAACATAGTTTGATGAGTATGTTTCACCAGGCCCTGACTAACATAGTTTGATGAGTATGTTTCACCTGGCCTTGGCTAAGATAGTTTGATGAGTATGTTTCACATGGTCCTGGCTAACATAGTTTGATGAGTATGTTTTACATAACCCTAGCTAACATAGTTTGATAAGTATGATTCACCTGGTCCTGGCTAACATTGATGAGTATGTTTCACATGACCCTGGCTAACATAGTTTGATGAGTATGTTTCACCTGGCCCTGGCTAACATAGTTTGATGGGTACGTTTCACCTGGCCCTGGCTAACATAGTTTGATGAGTATGTTTCACCTGACCTTGGCTAACCTAGTTTGATGAGTATGTTTCACATGGCTAAAATAGTTTGATGAGTATGTTTCACATGGCCCTGACTAACATAGTTTGATGAGCATGTTTGACAAGACACTGGCTAACATAGTTTAATGAGTATGTTTGACATGGTCCTGGCTAATATAGTTTGATGAGTATGTTTGACCTGGTCCTGACTAACATAGTTTGATGAGTATGTTTCACCTGGCTAAAATAGTTTGATGAGTATGTGTCACCTGGCTCTGGCTAACATAGTTTGATGAGTATGTTTTCATCTGACCCTGACTAACATAGTTTGATGAGTATGTTTCACCTGGCCCTGGCTAACATAGCTTGATGAGTATGTTTCAACTCGTCCTGGCTAATATAGTTTGATGGGTATGTTTCACCTGGCTAAAATAGTTTGATGAGTATGTTTTATCTGACCCTGGCTAACATAGTTTGATGAGTATGTTTCACGTGGCCCTCGCTAACATTGATGAGTATGTTTCACATGACTCTGACTAACATAGTTTGATGAGTATGTTTCACCTGGTCCTGACTAACATAGTTTGATGAGTATGTTTCACCTGGCTAAAATAGTTTGATGAGTATGTTTCACATGACCCTGGCTAACATAGTTTGATGAGTATGTTTCCCATGGCCCTCGCTAACATAGTCTGATGAGTATGTTTTACATGATCCTGGCTAACATAGTTTGATGAGTATGTGTCACCTGGTCCTGGCTAACATAATTTGATGAGTATGATTCACCTGGTCCTGGCTAATATAGTTTGATGAGTATGTTTCACCTGACCTTGGCTAACATAGTTTGATGAGTGTTTTTCACCTGGCCCTGGCTTACATTGATGAGTATGTTTCACATGACTCTGACTAACATAGTTTGATGAGTATGTTTCACCTGGTCCTGACTAACATAGTTTGATGAGTATGTTTCACCTGGCTAAAATAGTTTGATGAGTATGTTTCACATGACCCTGGCTAACATAGTTTGATGAGTATGTTTCCCATGGCCCTCGCTAACATAGTCTGATGAGTATGTTTTACATGATCCTGGCTAACATAGTTTGATGAGTATGTGTCACCTGGCCCTGGCTAACATAGTTTGATGAGTATGATTCACCTGGTCCTGGCTAATATAGTTTGAAGAGTATGTTTCACCTGACCTTGGCTAACATAGTTTGATGAGTGTTTTTCACCTGGCCCTGGCTTACATTGATGAGTATGTTTCACATGACTCTGACTAACATAGTTTGATGAGTATGTTTCACCTGGCCCTGACTAACGTAGTTTGATGAATATGTTTCACCTGACCATGGATAACCTAGTTTGATGAGTATGTTTCCCATGGCTGACATAATTTGATGAGCATGTTTCACATGGCACTGACTAACATAGTTTGATGAGTATGTTTCACCCGGACCTGGCTAACATAGTTTAATGAGTATGTGTGGCATGGTCCTGGCTAATATAATTTGATGAGTATGTTTCAACTGGTCCTGGCTAATATAGTTTGATGAGTATGTTTCACCTGGTCCTGGCTAATATAGTTTGATGAGTATGTTTCACCTGGTCCTGACTAATATAGTTTGATGAGTATGTTTGACCTGGCTAAAATAGTTTGATGAGTATGTGTCACCTGGCCCTGACTAACATAGTTTGATGAGTATGTTTCACCTGGCTAAAATAGTTTGATGAGTATGTGTCACCTGGCCCTGACTAACATAGTTTGATGAGTATGTTTCACCTGGACCTGGCTAACATAGTTTGATGAGTATGTTTCACATGGTCCTGGCTAACATAGTTTGATGGGTACGTTTCACCTGGCCCTGGCTAACATAGTTTGATGAGTATGTTTCATCTGACCTTGGCTAACCTAGTTTGATGAGTATGTTTCACATGGCTAAAATAGTTTGATGAGTATGTTTCACACGGCCCTGACTCACATAGTTTGATGAGTGTGTTTCACCTGGCCCTGACTAACATAGTTTGATGAGCATGTTTGACAAGACACTGGCTAACATAGTTTAATGAGTATGTTTGACATGGTCCTGACTAATATAATTTGATGAGAATGTTTTACCTCGTCCTGGCTAATATAGTTTGATGAGTATGTTTCACCTGGTCCTGGCTAATATAGTTTGATGAGTATGTTTCACCTGGTCCTGGCTAATATAGTTTGATGAGTGTGTTTGACCTGGTCCTGACTAACATAGTTTGATGAGTATGTTTCACCTGGCTAAAATAGTTTGATGAGTATGTGTCACCTGGCTCTGGCTAACATAGTTTGATGAGTATGTTTCACCTGGCCCTGGCTAACATAGTTTGATGAGTATGTTTTCATCTGACCCTGACTAACATAGTTTGATGAGTATGTTTCACCTGGCCCTGGCTAACATAGTTTGATGAGTATGTTTCAACTCGTCCTGGCTAATATAGTTTGATGGGTATGTTTCACCTGGCTAAAATAGTTTGATGAGTATGTTTTACATGACCCTGGCTAACATAGTTTGATGAGTATGTTTCACATGGCCCTCGCTAACATAGTCTGATGAGTATGTTTTACATGATCCTGGCTAACATAGTTTGATGAGTATGTGTCACCTGGTCCTGGCTAACATAATTTGATGAGTATGATTCACCTGGTCCTGGCTAATATAGTTTGAAGAGTATGTTTCACCTGACCTTGGCTAACATAGTTTGATGAGTGTTTTTCACCTGGCCCTGGCTTACATTGATGAGTATGTTTCACATGACTCTGACTAACATAGTTTTATGAGTATGTTTCACCTGGCCCTGACTAACGTAATTTGATGAATATGTTTCACCTGACCTTGGATAACCTAGTTTGATGAGTATGTTTCCCATGGCTGACATAATTTGATGAGCATGTTTCACATGGCACTGACTAACATAGTTTGATGAGTATGTTTCACCCGGACCTGGCTAACATAGTTTAATGAGTATGTTTGGCATGGTCCTGGCTAATATAATTTGATGAGTATGTTTCAACTGGTCCTGGCTAATATAGTTTGATGAGTATGTTTCACCTGGTCCTGGCTAATATAGTTTGATGAGTATGTTTTACCTGACCTTGGCTAACATAGTTTGATGAGTGTTTTTCACCTGGCCCTGGCTTACATTGATGAGTATGTTTCACATGACTCTGACTAACATAGTTTGATGAGTATGTTTCACCTGGCCCTGACTAACGTAGTTTGATGAATATGTTTCACCTGACCTTGGATAACCTAGTTTGATGAGTATGTTTCCCATGGCTGACATAATTTGATAAGCATGTTTCACATGGCACTGACTAACATAGTTTGATGAGTAAGTTTCACCAGGACCTGACTAACATAGTTTGATGAGTATGTTTCACTCGGACCTGGCTAACATAGTTTAAAGAGTATGTTTGGCATGGTCCTGGCTAATATAATTTGATGAGTATGTTTGGCATGGTCCTGGCTAATATGGTTTGATGAGTATGTTTCACCTGGACCTGGCTAATATAGTTTGATGAGTATGTTTCACCTGGTCCTGACTAATATAGTTTGATGAGTATGTTTGACCTGGCTAAAATAGTTTGATGAGTATGTGTCACCTGGACCTGGCTAACATAGTTTGATGAGTATGTTTCACCAGGCCCTGACTAACATAGTTTGATGAGTATGTTTCACCTGGCCTTGGCTAAGATAGTTTGATGAGTATGTTTCACATGGTCCTGGCTAACATAGTTTGATGAGTATGTTTTACATAACCCTAGCTAACATAGTTTGATAAGTATGATTCACCTGGCCCTGGCTAACATTGATGAGTATGTTTCACATGACCCTGCCTAACATAGTTTGATGAGTATGTTTCACCTGGCCCTGGCTAACATAGTTTGATGGGTACGTTACACCTGGCCCTGGCTAACATAGTTTGATGGGTACGTTTCACCTGGCCCTGGCTAACCTAGTTTGATGAGTATGTTTCACATGGCTAAAATAGTTTGATGAGTATGTTTCACATGGCCCTGACTAACATAGTTTGATGAGCATGTTTGACAAGACACTGGATAACATAGATTAATGAGTATGTTTGACATGGTCCTTGCTAATATAGTTTGATGAGTATGTTTGACCTGGTCCTGACTAACATAGTTTGATGAGTATGTTTCACCTGGCTAAAATAGTTTGATGAGTATGTGTCACCTGGCTCTGGCTAACATAGTTTGATGAGTATGTTTTCATCTGACCCTGACTAACATAGTTTGATGAGTATGTTTCACCTGGCCCTGGCTAACATAGCTTGATGAGTATGTTTCAACTCGTCCTGGCTAATATAGTTTGATGGGTATGTTTCACCTGGCTAAAATAGTTTGATGAGTATGTTTTACATGACCCTGGCTAACATAGTTTGATGAGTATGTTTCACATGGCCCTCGCTAACATAGTCTGATGAGTATGTTTTACATGATCCTGGCTAACATAGTTTGATGAGTATGTGTCACCTGGTCCTGGCTAAATTAATTTGATGAGTATGATTCACCTGGTCCTGGCTAATATAGTTTGATGAGTATGTTTCACCTGACCTTGGCTAACATAGTTTGATGAGTGTTTTTCACCTGGCCCTGGCTTACATTGATGAGTATGTTTCACATGACTCTGACTAACATAGTTTGATGAGTATGTTTCACCTGGTCCTGACTAACATAGTTTGATGAGTATGTTTCACCTGGCTAAAATAGTTTGATGAGTATGTTTCACATGACCCTGGCTAACATAGTTTGATGAGTATGTTTCCCATGGCCCTGGCTAACATAGTTTGATGAGTATGTTTCACATGATCCTGGCTAACATAGTTTGATGAGTATGTGTCACCTGGTCCTGGCTAACATAATTTGATGAGTATGATTCACCTGGTCCTGGCTAATATAGTTTGAAGAGTATGTTTCAACTGACCTTGGCTAACATAGTTTGATGAGTGTTTTTCACCTGGCCCTGGCTTACATTGATGAGTATGTTTCACATGACTCTGACTAACATAGTTTTATGAGTATGTTTCACCTGGCCCTGACTAACGTAATTTGATGAATATGTTTCACCTGACCTTGGATAACCTAGTTTGATGAGTATGTTTCCCATGGCTGACATAATTTGATGAGCATGTTTCACATGGCACTGACTAACATAGTTTGATGAGTATGTTTCACCCAGACCTGGCTAACATAGTTTAATGAGTATGTTTGGCATGGTCCTGGCTAATATAATTTGATGAGTATGTTTCAACTGGTCCTGGCTAATATAGTTTGATGAGTATGTTTCACCTGGTCCTGGCTAATATAGTTTGATGAGTATGTTTTACCTGACCTTGGCTAACATAGTTTGATGAGTGTTTTTCACCTGGCCCTGGCTTACATTGATGAGTATGTTTCACATGACTCTGACTAACATAGTTTGATGAGTATGTTTCACCTGGCCCTGACTAACGTAGTTTGATGAATATGTTTCACCTGACCTTGGATAACCTAGTTTGATGAGTATGTTTCCCATGGCTGACATAATTTGATAAGCATGTTTCACATGGCACTGACTAACATAGTTTGATGAGTAAGTTTCACCAGGACCTGACTAACATAGTTTGATGAGTATGTTTCACTCGGACCTGGCTAACATAGTTTAAAGAGTATGTTTGGCATGGTCCTGGCTAATATAATTTATGAGTATGTTTGGCATGGTCCTGGCTAATATGGTTTGATGAGTATGTTTCACCTGGACCTGGCTAATATAGTTTGATGAGTATGTTTCACCTGGTCCTGACTAATATAGTTTGATGAGTATGTTTGACCTGGCTAAAATAGTTTGATGAGTATGTGTCACCTGGACCTGGCTAACATAGTTTGATGAGTATGTTTCACCAGGCCCTGACTAACATAGTTTGATGAGTATGTTTCACCTGGCCTTGGCTAAGATAGTTTGATGAGTATGTTTCACATGGTCCTGGCTAACATAGTTTGATGAGTATGTTTTACATAACCCTAGCTAACATAGTTTGATAAGTATGATTCACCTGGCCCTGGCTAACATTGATGAGTATGTTTCACATGACCCTGCCTAACATAGTTTGATGAGTATGTTTCACCTGGCCCTGGCTAACATAGTTTGATGGGTACGTTACACCTGGCCCTGGCTAACATAGTTTGATGGGTACGTTTCACCTGGCCCTGGCTAACCTAGTTTGATGAGTATGTTTCACATGGCTAAAATAGTTTGATGAGTATGTTTCACATGGCCCTGACTAACATAGTTTGATGAGCATGTTTGACAAGACACTGGATAACATAGATTAATGAGTATGTTTGACATGGTCCTTGCTAATATAGTTTGATGAGTATGTTTGACCTGGTCCTGACTAACATAGTTTGATGAGTATGTTTCACCTGGCTAAAATAGTTTGATGAGTATGTGTCACCTGGCTCTGGCTAACATAGTTTGATGAGTATGTTTTCATCTGACCCTGACTAACATAGTTTGATGAGTATGTTTCACCTGGCCCTGGCTAACATAGCTTGATGAGTATGTTTCAACTCGTCCTGGCTAATATAGTTTGATGGGTATGTTTCACCTGGCTAACATAGTTTGATGAGTATGTTTTACATGACCCTGGCTAACATAGTTTGATGAGTATGTTTCACATGGCCCTCGCTAACATAGTCTGATGAGTATGTTTTACATGATCCTGGCTAACATAGTTTGATGAGTATGTGTCACCTGGTCCTGGCTAAATTAATTTGATGAGTATGATTCACCTGGTCCTGGCTAATATAGTTTGATGAGTATGTTTCACCTGACCTTGGCTAACATAGTTTGATGAGTGTTTTTCACCTGGCCCTGGCTTACATTGATGAGTATGTTTCACATGACTCTGACTAACATAGTTTGATGAGTATGTTTCACCTGGTCCTGACTAACATAGTTTGATGAGTATGTTTCACCTGGCTAAAATAGTTTGATGAGTATGTTTCACATGACCCTGGCTAACATAGTTTGATGAGTATGTTTCCCATGGCCCTGGCTAACATAGTTTGATGAGTATGTTTCACATGATCCTGGCTAACATAGTTTGATGAGTATGTGTCACCTGGTCCTGGCTAACATAATTTGATGAGTATGATTCACCTGGTCCTGGCTAATATAGTTTGAAGAGTATGTTTCAACTGACCTTGGCTAACATAGTTTGATGAGTGTTTTTCACCTGGCCCTGGCTTACATTGATGAGTATGTTTCACATGACTCTGACTAACATAGTTTGATGAGTATGTTTCACCTGGCCCTGACTAACGTAGTTTGATGAATATGTTTCACCTGACCTTGGATAACCTAGTTTGATGAGTATGTTTCCCATGGCTGACATAATTTGATGAGCATGTTTCACATGGCACTGACTAACATAGTTTGATGAGTATGTTTCACCCGGACCTGGCTAACATAGTTTAATGAGTATGTTTGGCATGGTCCTGGCTAATATAATTTGATGAGTATGTTTCAACTGGTCCTGGCTAATATAGTTTGATGAGTATGTTTCACCTGGTCCTGGCTAATATAGTTTGATGAGTATGTTTCACCTGGTCCTGACTAATATAGTTTGATGAGTATGTTTGACCTGGCTAAAATAGTTTGATGAGTATGTGTCACCTGGCCCTGACTAACATAGTTTGATGAGTATGTTTCACCTGGCTAAAATAGTTTGATGAGTATGTGTCACCTGGCCCTGACTAACATAGTTTGATGAGTATGTTTCACCTGGACCTGGCTAACATAGTTTGATGAGTATGTTTCACATGGTCCTGGCTAACATAGTTTGATGGGTACGTTTCACCTGGCCCTGGCTAACATAGTTTGATGAGTATGTTTCACCAGACCTTGGCTAACCTAGTTTGATGAGTATGTTTCACATGGCTAAAATAGTTTGATGAGTATGTTTCACATGGCCCTGACTAACATAGTTTGATGAGTGTGTTTCACCTGGCCCTGACTAACATAGTTTGATGAGCAAGTTTGACAAGATACTGGCTAACATAGTTTAATGAGTATGTTTGACATGGTCCTGGCTAATATAATTTGATGAGAATGTTTTACCTCGTCCTGGCTAATATAGTTTGATGAGTATGTTTCACCTGGTCCTGGCTAATATAGTTTGATGAGTATGTTTCACCTGGTCCTGGCTAATATAGTTTGATGAGTATGTTTGACCTGGTCCTGACTAACATAGTTTGATGAGTATGTTTCACCTGGCTAAAATAGTTTGATGAGTATGTGTCACCTGGCTCTGGCTAACATAGTTTGATGAGTATGTTTCACCTGGCCCTGGCTAACATAGTTTGATGAGTAGGTTTTCATCTGACCCTGACTAACATAGTTTGATGAGTATGTTTCACCTGGTCCTGGCTAACATAGCTTGATGAGTATGTTTCAACTCGTCCTGGCTAATATAGTTTGATGGGTATGTTTCACCTGGCTAAAATAGTTTGATGAGTATGTTTTACATGACCCTGGCTAACATAGTTTGATGAGTATGTTTCACATGGCCCTCGCTAACATAGTCTGATGAGTATGTTTTACATGATCCTGGCTAACATAGATTGATGAGTATGTGTCACCTGGTCCTGGCTAACATAATTTGATGAGTATGATTCACCTGGTCCTGGCTAATATAGTTTGATGAGTATGTTTCACCTGACCTTGGCTAACATAGTTTGATGAGTGTTTTTCACCTGGCCCTGGCTTACATTGATGAGTATGTTTCACATGACTCTGACTAACATAGTTTGATGAATATGTTTCACCTGGTTCTGACTAACATAGTTTGATGAGTATGTTTCACCTGACCTTGGCTAACCTAGTTTGATGAGTATGTTTCCCATGGCTGACATAATTTGATGAGCATGTTTCACATGGCACTGACTAACATAGTTTGATGAGTATGTTTCACCAGGACCTGACTAACATAGTTTGATGAGTATGTTTCACCCGAACCTGGCTAACATAGTTTAATGAGTATGTTTGGCATTGTCCTGGCTAATATAATTTGATGACTATGTTTCAACTGGTCCTGGCTAATATAGTTTGATGAGTATGTTTCACCTGGTCCTGGCTAATATAGTTTGATGAGTATGTTTCACCTGGTCCTGACTAATATAGTTTGATGAGTATGTTTGACCTGGCTAAAATAGTTTGATGAGTATGTGTCACCTGGCCCTGACTAACATAGTTTGATGAGTATGTTTCACCTGGCTAAAATAGTTTGATGAGTATGTGTCACCTGGCCCTGACTAACATAGTTTGATGAGTATGTTTCACCTGGACCTGGCTAACATAGTTTGATGAGTATGTTTCACATGGTCCTGGCTAACATAGTTTGATGGGTACGTTTCACCTGGCCCTGGCTAACATAGTTTGATGAGTATGTTTCACCAGACCTTGGCTAACCTAGTTTGATGAGTATGTTTCACATGGCTAAAATAGTTTGATGAGTATGTTTCACATGGCCCTGACTAACATAGTTTGATGAGTGTGTTTCACCTGGCCCTGACTAACATAGTTTGATGAGCAAGTTTGACAAGATACTGGCTAACATAGTTTAATGAGTATGTTTGACATGGTCCTGGCTAATATAATTTAATGAGAATGTTTTACCTCGTCCTGGCTAATATAGTTTGATGAGTATGTTTCACCTGGTCCTGGCTAATATAGTTTGATGAGTATGTTTCACCTGGTCCTGGCTAATATAGTTTGATGAGTATGTTTGACCTGGTCCTGACTAACATAGTTTGATGAGTATGTTTCACCTGGCTAAAATAGTTTGATGAGTATGTGTCACCTGGCTCTGGCTAACATAGTTTGATGAGTATGTTTCACCTGGCCCTGGCTAACATAGTTTGATGAGTAGGTTTTCATCTGACCCTGACTAACATAGTTTGATGAGTATGTTTCACCTGGTCCTGGCTAACATAGCTTGATGAGTATGTTTCAACTCGTCCTGGCTAATATAGTTTGATGGGTATGTTTCACCTGGCTAAAATAGTTTGATGAGTATGTTTTACATGACCCTGGCTAACATAGTTTGATGAGTATGTTTCACATGGCCCTCGCTAACATAGTCTGATGAGTATGTTTTACATGATCCTGGCTAACATAGATTGATGAGTATGTGTCACCTGGTCCTGGCTAACATAATTTGATGAGTATGATTCACCTGGTCCTGGCTAATATAGTTTGATGAGTATGTTTCACCTGACCTTCGCTAACATAGTTTGATGAGTGTTTTTCACCTGGCCCTGGCTTACATTGATGAGTATGTTTCACATGACTCTGACTAACATAGTTTGATGAATATGTTTCACCTGGTTCTGACTAACATAGTTTGATGAGTATGTTTCACCTGACCTTGGCTAACCTAGCTTGATGAGTATGTTTCCCATGGCTGACATAATTTTATGAGCATGTTTCACATGGTACTGACTAACATAGTTTGATGAGTATGTTTCACCAGGACCTGACTAACATAGTTTGATGAGTATGTTTCACCCGAACCTGGCTAACATAGTTTAATGAGTATGTTTGGCATTGTCCTGGCTAATATAATTTGATGACTATGTTTCACCTGGTCCTGGCTAAAATAGTTTGATGAGTATGTTTCACCTGGACCTGGCTAACATAGTTTGATGAGTATGTTTCACCAGGCCCTGACTAACATAGTTTGATGAGTATGTTTCACCTGGCTAAAATAGTTTGATGAGTATGTGTCACCTGGCCCTGACTAACATAGTTTGATGAGTGTGTTTCACCAGGCCCTGACTAACATAGTTTGATTAGTATGTTTCACCCGAACCTGGCTAACATAGTTTAATGAGTATGTTTGGCATTGTCCTGGCTAATATAATTTGATGAGAATGTTTTACCTCGTCCTGGCTAATATAGTTTGATGAGTATGTTTCACCAGGACCTGACTAACATAGTTTGATGAGTATGTTTCACCCGAACCTGGCTAACATAGTTTAATGAGTATGTTTGGCATTGTCCTGGCTAATATAATTTGATGACTATGTTTCAACTGGTCCTGGCTAATATAGTTTGATGAGTATGTTTCACCTGGTCCTGGCTAATATAGTTTGATGAGTATGTTTCACCTGGTCCTGACTAATATAGTTTGATGAGTATGTTTGACCTGGCTAAAATAGTTTGATGAGTATGTGTCACCTGGCCCTGACTAACATAGTTTGATGAGTATGTTTCACCTGGCTAAAATAGTTTGATGAGTATGTGTCACCTGGCCCTGACTAACATAGTTTGATGAGTATGTTTCACCTGGACCTGGCTAACATAGTTTGATGAGTATGTTTCACATGGTCCTGGCTAACATAGTTTGATGGGTACGTTTCACCTGGCCCTGGCTAACATAGTTTGATGAGTATGTTTCACCAGACCTTGGCTAACCTAGTTTGATGAGTATGTTTCACATGGCTAAAATAGTTTGATGAGTATGTTTCACATGGCCCTGACTAACATAGTTTGATGAGTGTGTTTCACCTGGCCCTGACTAACATAGTTTGATGAGCAAGTTTGACAAGATACTGGCTAACATAGTTTAATGAGTATGTTTGACATGGTCCTGGCTAATATAATTTGATGAGAATGTTTTACCTCGTCCTGGCTAATATAGTTTGATGAGTATGTTTCACCTGGTCCTGGCTAATATAGTTTGATGAGTATGTTTCACCTGGTCCTGGCTAATATAGTTTGATGAGTATGTTTGACCTGGTCCTGACTAACATAGTTTGATGAGTATGTTTCACCTGGCTAAAATAGTTTGATGAGTATGTGTCACCTGGCTCTGGCTAACATAGTTTGATGAGTATGTTTCACCTGGCCCTGGCTAACATAGTTTGATGAGTAGGTTTTCATCTGAACCTGACTAACATAGTTTGATGAGTATGTTTCACCTGGTCCTGGCTAACATAGCTTGATGAGTATGTTTCAACTCGTCCTGGCTAATATAGTTTGATGGGTATGTTTCACCTGGCTAAAATAGTTTGATGAGTATGTTTTACATGACCCTGGCTAACATAGTTTGATGAGTATGTTTCACATGGCCCTCGCTAACATAGTCTGATGAGTATGTTTTACATGATCCTGGCTAACATAGATTGATGAGTATGTGTCACCTGGTCCTGGCTAACATAATTTGATGAGTATGATTCACCTGGTCCTGGCTAATATAGTTTGATGAGTATGTTTCACCTGACCTTGGCTAACATAGTTTGATGAGTGTTTTTCACCTGGCCCTGGCTTACATTGATGAGTATGTTTCACATGACTCTGACTAACATAGTTTGATGAATATGTTTCACCTGGTTCTGACTAACATAGTTTGATGAGTATGTTTCACCTGACCTTGGCTAACCTAGTTTGATGAGTATGTTTCCCATGGCTGACATAATTTTATGAGCATGTTTCACATGGTACTGACTAACATAGTTTGATGAGTATGTTTCACCAGGACCTGACTAACATAGTTTGATGAGTATGTTTCACCCGAACCTGGCTAACATAGTTTAATGAGTATGTTTGGCATTGTCCTGGCTAATATAATTTGATGACTATGTTTCACCTGGTCCTGGCTAAAATAGTTTGATGAGTATGTTTCACCTGGACCTGGCTAACATAGTTTGATGAGTATGTTTCACCAGGCCCTGACTAACATAGTTTGATGAGTATGTTTCACCTGGCTAAAATAGTTTGATGAGTATGTGTCACCTGGCCCTGACTAACATAGTTTGATGAGTGTGTTTCACCAGGCCCTGACTAACATAGTTTGATTAGTATGTTTCACCCGAACCTGGCTAACATAGCTTAATGAGTATGTTTGGCATTGTCCTGGCTAATATAATTTGATGAGAATGTTTTACCTCGTCCTGGCTAATATAGTTTGATGAGTATGTTTCACCTGGTCCTGGCTAATATAGTTTATGAGTATGTTTCACCTGGTCCTGGCTAATATAGTTTGATGAGTATGTTTGACCTGGTCCTGACTAACATAGTTTGATGAGTATGTTTCACCTGGCTAAAATAGTTTGATGAGTATGTGTCACCTGGCTCTGGCTAACATAGTTTGATGAGTATGTTTCACCTGGCCCTGGCTAACATAATTTGATGAGTATGTTTTCATCTGACCCTGACTAACATAGTTTGATGAGTATGTTTCACCTGGCCCTGGCTAACATAGCTTGATGAGTATGTTTCAACTCGTCCTGGCTAATATAGTTTGATGGGTATGTTTCACCTGGCTAAAATAGTTTGATGAGTATGTTTTACATGACCCTCGCTAACATAGTCTGATGAGTATGTTTTACATGATCCTGGCTAACATAGTTTGATGAGTATGTGTCACCTGGTCCTGGCTAACATAATTTGATGAGTATGATTCACCGTGTCCTGGCTAATATAGTTTGAAGAGTATGTTTCACCTGACCTTGGCTAACATAGTTAATGAGTATTTTTCACCTGGCCCTGGCTTACATTGATGAGTATGTTTCACATGACTCTGACTAACATAGTTTGATCAGTATGTTTCACCTGGCCCTGACTAACGTAGTTTGATGAATATGTTTCACCTGACCTTGGATAACCTAGTTTGATGAGTATGTTTCCCATGGCTGACATAATTTGATGAGCATGTTTCACATGGCACTGACTAACATAGTTTGATGAGTATGTTTCACCCGGACCTGGCTAACATAGTTTAATGAGTATGTTTGGCATGGTCCTGGCTAATATAATTTGATGAGTATGTTTCAACTGGTCCTGGCTAATATAGTTTGATGAGTATGTTTCACCTGGTCCTGGCTAATATAGTTTGATGAGTATGTTTCACCTGGTCCTGACTAATATAGTTTGATGAGTATGTTTGACCTGGCTAAAATAGTTTGATGAGTATGTGTCACCTGGCCCTGACTAACATAGTTTGATGAGTATGTTTCACCTGGCTAAAATAGTTTGATGAGTATGTGTCACCTGGCCCTGACTAACATAGTTTGATGAGTATGTTTCACCTGGACCTGGCTAACATAGTTTGATGAGTATGTTTCACATGGTCCTGGCTAACATAGTTTGATGGGTACGTTTCACCTGGCCCTGGCTAACATAGCTTGATGAGTATGTTTCACCTGACCTTGGCTAACCTAGTTTGATGAGTATGTTTCACATGGCCCTGACTAACATAGTTTGATGAGTGTGTTTCACCTGGCCCTGACTAACATAGTTTGATGAGCATGTTTGACAAGACACTGGCTAACATAGTTTAATGAGTATGTTTGACATGGTCCTGGCTAATATAATTTGATGAGAATGTTTTACCTCGTCCTGGCTAATATAGTTTGATGAGTATGTTTCACCTGGTCCTGGCTAATATAGTTTGATGAGTATGTTTCACCTGGTCCTGGCTAATATAGTTTGATGAGTATGTTTGACCTGGTCCTGACTAACATATTTTGATGAGTATGTTTCACCTGGCTAAAATAGTTTGATGAGTATGTGTCACCTGGCTCTGGCTAACATAGTTTGATGAGTATGTTTCACCTGGCCCTGGCTAACATAGTTTGATGAGTATGTTTTCATCTGACCCTGACTAACATAGTTTGATGAGTATGTTTCACCTGGCCCTGGCTAACATAGCTTGATGAGTATGTTTCAACTCGTCCTGGCTAATATAGTTTGATGGGTATGATTCACCTGGCTAAAATAGTTTGATTAGTATGTTTTACATGACCCTGGCTAACATAGTTTGATGAGTATGTTTCACATGGCCCTCGCTAACATAGTCTGATGAGTATGTTTTACATGATCCTGGCTAACATAATTTGATGAGTATGTGTCACCTGGTCCTGGCTAACATAATTTGATGAGTATGATTCACCTGGTCCTGGCTAATATAGTTTGATGAGTATGTTTCACCTACCTTTGGCTAACATAGTTTGATGAGTGTTTTTCACCTGGCCCTGGTTTACATTGATGAGTATGTTTCACATGACTCTGACTAACATAGTTTGATGAATATGTTTCACCTGGTCCTGACTAACATAGTTTGATTAGTATGTTTCACCTGACCTTGGATAACCTAGTTTGATGAGTATGTTTCCCATTGCTGACATAATTTGATGAGCATGTTTCACATGGCACTGACTAACATAGTTTGATGAGTATGTTTCACCAGGACCTGACTAACATAGTTTGATGAGTATGTTTCACCCGAACCTGGCTAACATAGTTTAATGAGTATGTTTGGCATTGTCCTGGCTAATATAATTTGATGACTATGTTTCACCTGGTCCTGGCTAAAATAGTTTGATGAGTATGTTTCACCTTGACCTGGCTAACATAGTTTGATGAGTATGTTTCACCAGGCCCTGACTAACATAGTTTGATGAGTATGTTTCACCTGGCTAAAATAGTTTGATGAGTATGTGTCACCTGGCCCTGACTAACATAGTTTGATGAGTATGTTTCACCTGGACCTGGCTAACATAGTTTGATGGGTATGTTTCACCAGGCCCTGACTAACAGTTTGATGAGTATGTTTCACCTGGCCTTGGCTAATATAGTTTGATGAGTATGTTTCACATGGCCCTGGCTAACATAGTTTGATGAGTATGTTTTACATAACCCTAGCTAACATAGCTTGATAAGTATGATTCACCTGACCCTGGCTAACATTGATGAGTATGTTTCACATGACCCTGGCTAACATAGTTTGATGAGTATGTTTCACCTGGCCCTGGCTAACATAGTTTGATGGGTACGTTTCACCTGGCCTTGGCTACCATAGTTTGATGAGTATGTTTCACCTGACCTTGGCTAACCTAGTTTGATGAGTATGTTTAACATGGCTAAAATAGTTTAATGAGTATGTTTCACATGGCCCTGACTAACATAGTTTGATGAGTATGTTTCACCTGGCCCTGACTAACATAGTTTGATGAGTATATTTCACCTGGTCCTGGCTAATATAGTTTGATGAGTATGCTTGACCTGGCTAAAATAGTTTGATGAGTATGTGTCACCTGGCCCTGACTAACATAGTTTGATGAGTATGTTTCACCTGGTCCTTGCTAACATAGTTTGATGAGTATGTTTCACCTGGTACTGGCTAACATAGTTTGATGATTATGTTTCACCTGGTCCTGGTTAATATAGTTTGATGAGTATGTTTGACCTGGCTAAAATAGTTTAATGAGTATGTTTCACCTGGCCCTGACTAACATAGTTTGATGAGTATGTTTCACCTGGCCCTGGCTAATATAGATTGATGAGTATGTTTCACATGGCCCTGGCTAACATAGTTTGATGAGTATGTTTCACCTGGCCCTGACTAACATAGTTTGATGAGTATGTTTCACCAGGCCCTAACTAACATTGATGAGTATGTTTCACATGACCCTGGCTAACATAGTTTGATGAGTATCTTTTACCTGGCCCTGGCTAACATAGTTTGATGAGTATGATTCACCTGGCCCTGGCTAACATTGATGAGTATGTTTCACATGACCCTGGCTAACATAGTTTGATGAGTATGTTTCACCTGGCCTTGGCTAACATTGATGTGTATGTTTCACATGACCCTGGCTAACATAATCCGACTGGATATAATTAATGTTTTAATTTGTATACGTTTACCTTATTTCTCTGTTTTTAAGGCGGTGTGCGTTGCACTATGTTTTTATGTTGTGCATGTCGACCCAGTGCATCCGAATTCGTCATGCATTGTATGTACGAGTCTGCTTCTTCCTGCATTTTCCAAGGGTTAACGGTCGGTGCTGTATTGAAGAGCGAACCCAGCACCTTCATATTGTGAGCCGTGTCACTTAACCGCTAGCCCACGTCGAAAGAATAACGTTCAAAATACGAGACACAGAGCGTTTTCTCTCAAACAATCGCACTGTAATCTTAGCTGACAATCGTATCTATTTCCGTCATAAATTTGGCTCACAATCGCATATTCCCTTGATAAACTTGGTCGTCAGTCTCGTGTTTCCTTCTTAAACTTGGTCGTCAGTCTCGTGTTTCCTTCTTAAACTTGGTCGTCAGTCTCGTGTTTCCTTCATAAACTTGATGGTCAGTCTCATGCCTTGTTCATAAACTTGGACTCTGGCATGGTAGCGGGAGTTTGAGAATGAACTAAGAAGAAGTTTAGCTTAGTTGGTCAATTTCTTTTGTGCCGTGTTCAGTTGTTGAACATACGCACGTGTTACCAATAATGTGTAAAATGTGCATGTCTTTCATATTGCCTAATTTCCAACCCTATACACCAAGCTTAACTGTAAAATATATTCAGGTTTCTGTCCCATAGTAGTTACACTACTTAACTTAACATCTTTATACTGGTTTAGAAGACCCTGCAGAGTCTGTATACAACCAGTTACATTTATATCACCTTGCTCTAAAAGCTATGCGCATCCAGTTTATTCTTAAATGCATTAACTGTCCCTGCCTCCATTACCTCCCCTGGCAATGCATTCCAAGCAGACACCACTCTCTGACTATAAAAATTTCCTAATATCTAATCTGGACCTCTCTTTAGTCAGCTTGTAGCTATGCCCTCGTGTTATTGTGGGTGGCTGCATTTTTAAAAAACTTGTTATAGTCTAATTTATCCATTCCTCTGATCATCTTATAAACCTGTATTGTCACCATGAATTTTTCTCTTTTAGACACTGTAGGCCGGTTTTTCTGAGTCGTTCCTCATAACTGTAATTCTGGAATCCCACTATCATCTTTGTCGCTCTTTTTTGTATTCTTTCCAGCATGTTTATATCCCCTCTATGATAAGGACTCCACACCTCTACACAGTACTCCAATCTAGGTATAACTAAAGCTTTATACAGTTTGGCGATCACTTCCTTGCTCCTATGTTTAATATATCTTTTTATCATACCTAACATTGCATTTGCCTTTTTCATTGCTACCTTAACATGCTCACTCACCTTTCCTGTATGATCTATTATAACCCCTAGGTCCCTTTCCTTATCTACCTTTCTAATATTGTGTTCTCCCATTCTGTAATTATGTTCCATATTGGATCTACCCATGTGGATGACTGTACATTTATCTACATTAAACTCCATTTGCCAGCTTACAGACCACTCTCGAATTTTATCTAAATCCGACATCAATATATCCACTTCCGCTTTAGATGACACTACTGCATAGTTTTGTGTCATCAGCAAATTTTGCAATCATGGATCCCATATCAATGTCCAAATCATTTATATATATCAAGAACAAAATTGGTCCCAAAACCGAGCCCTGTGGCACACCACTTTTCACTTCACACCACTCAGAGTACTCCTTATTTATGCCCACCCTCTGCCTTCTTCCAGTTAACCAATTTTCAATCCATTTGGCAACTTCCCCACCTATTCCATGTGATTTTAACTTTCGAAATAATCTTTGATGAGGTACTCTATCAAAGGCCTTTGCAAAGTCTAGATAAATAACGTCCACTGGCTTTCCTTTATCTATGATCTTAGTAACCTCCTCCATGAATTCTAATAGATTTATTAAGCATGATCTCCCTCTAGTAAACCCATGCTGACTATTTCAAATTAGATTAAATTTGTCTAAATGCATTACAATGTTTTCTTTGATTATTGACTCTAACAATTTACAGACTATGCTCGTTAAACTCACCGGTCTATAATTTGCTGGATCTGATTTTTTGCCTTTTTTTAATAAGGGGATCACTCGTGCATCTTTCCAATCCCGTGGAACAATCCCTTTTGTAAGTGATTGAGAACATAATATAGCCAATGGTTTTGCTAGTTGGTCTCTAATTTCATACAGCAATTTTGGATGAATACCATTTTGACCTGGACTGTCGGGGAATGACGTTGTTAGAGACTTCAGTATACTAAGTCAAGGTTTGTTTCCTAGTAGTTACACTACTGTCGAGAAAGGAAGTTGTTAGAGACTAGTATACTAAACCACAGCTTACATTGGGTAAGATGGTCAGTTCCTGTCCTAGTTAGTTCCTAGTAAATGGTCAGGTACATAATTAAATCTGCTCAGAATGGAGCGTGAACCCCGCACTTTTGCAACCCTTAAACAAACAACAAGAAACTACCAACAAACAAACAAAATAATAAGTAGCCAAACAATAAACACAATAAATGCAATTTATTGAACACATAAGTACGACAAATTTGTTAATCCATCCTTTCATGTCGTAATAGACGACTTAATACTGTAGCACATTTGCTTGATCAATTCACCCTGTAAAAACCATCGCGATAAATAGCCAATTACAGTCTTAGACCTATGCTTCAACAAATGGAACAATGGCAGAAATTAATACTGTAAGAAAGTTACACTTTAAAAGTGTACTAACAAAAGGTAGACAACCGGTGTTACAGATACATTCTATAAAACATATTAACATATCAGGCAATGAGAAAGCAGACAGACTAGCAAAGACTAGGTGGTGCAAGCAGGGTTTCAAATAAACACACCAGCCAACTTACAGACAGCAAAGCAGATACTTCAAAACAACTTCAACGAGGAATGACTGAACCGATGGACGAAGTGGTCTACTCGGTGTGACATGAATAATGAAATGACACATCCAAACCAAAATGACGACATCAACAAACTTCACCGCAGGGAGCAGAGCATAATCTTCCAACCTAGGACAGAACAAATCGGATTTAACAAATACAAAAACAAATGGAAGAGGCTATGAGAACGCTAAAGAAAAGGAAATCTCCCGGAAAAGACGGGATAACAAACGAAATGCTGATGGGGCTGGGCCAAACAGCGAAGAGGAAACTACTATCAGTCCTGAACCAAAGCTGGAAAAGGGGTATTGTACCCCAGGCGTGGAAAGACGCAATACTGGTACCAGTACCAAAAACAGGAAAGGATAAAACAGATCCAAATGGATACAGACCCATCAGCCTACTGAGCTGTGTCGGCAAGCTGATGGAACGGATGATAAACACCAGACTGATGTGGCATCTGGAAGAAAAACGAATACTAATTCCACAGCAAGCCGGCTTTAGACAGCACAGATCTACTGAGGACCAGGTCATCCTCATAGCCCAGGAGATAGAAGATGCCTACCAGGCACAAAAACACACAGTAGCTGTTTGGGTGGATCTGGAAAAGGCATTTGACAAAGTCTGGAAGGACGGACTTAGAGTCAAGCTAAGAAGAAGTGATGTCTGTGGGAAGATGTACAAGTGGATCAACCACTACCTCAAACAAAGAACGGCCAGAGTCCAAGTACAAGGGCAGATGAGCAAAAAGGTGACACTCGAGCAGGGAGTACCCCAAGGGGGAGTATTGTCACCCACACTCTTCCTGGTATATATAAACGATATTACAGAGAATATACCAAGAAGAGTCCATAGCTCAATGTTTGCAGACGATCTGGCTATGTGGACCTCTGAAAAGAATCTCACCATAGCAAGAAATCGGATGCAGACGGCCCTAACATCGCTGGAAGAGTGGGCGAACTCATGGCTGGTCAAAATAAACGAGGAGAAAACCACGTGCACAATATTCTCGCTTTCATTAAAACCCCAAAGTACCAAATTAAGTCTAAATGGCAAAATCCTGCAGCCAAACGACAACCCAACCTATCTGGGAGTCACATTTGATCGGCGCATGACATGGAAAAGTCAGATTGAGAGAAACCGAATGAAAGCCAGAGAAAGAATGGCGATCATGAGGAAACTTGCTGGCACAAGCTGGGGAGCAGACGAAGGCATACTAAAGAAACTGTACACTGGAAGAGTGAGACCAGTTCTCGAGTATGGCATTGCGGCATGGACAACAGCAGCGAAGGCGAACTTTGATAAAGTTAACAAACTTCAAAACCAAGCCATGAGAATTATAACAGGTGGCATGAAGTCAACGCCAATTGTAGAACTTGAAAAGATTACAAAACTGCAATCCATGACCGATAGAAGAGACTGCAGAGCCCAGCTGCAGTCAGAGAAACTCCGAAGACTGACGGACCATCCAATGTACCAGAGACTAAACAATTTGGGAAATGGGAAACTAAAGCGGAGAAACTTTGCAGAAATAGCCAAAGCAAAGATGCACGAAGATCCCATAAACGCACTAACAACACCAAAACCCATCACTACTGTACGAAAACCTACCTGGAGGCAGGATATATTTCCAGAGGTGGTAGAAAATATACCAGGTATTGCAAACAAAAACTGCCAGACTGAAAAAGAAAGGAGAGACACTACCCTAAGCTTCATAACGAAAAGCTACCCAAGCATGGACTGGACCCATGCATACACCGACGGTTCTGTAACAAACACTACACAGAACGGAGGGGCAGGAGCATTCCTGAACCTACCAAATGGCAGAAAAATAACACTGTCATTCGCTACTGGTAAGTACACAAGCAATTTCAGAGCGGAGGCAGAGGCACTGAGGGCGGCAGTGGAAGAAATGTTGACACACAGTGAAAATGAGAGCCATATAGTCCTGCTGACAGATGCTCTCACCGTAGTCACAGCGCTAAAAAGCCAGAAAAACACTGAGCTTAATGACTTAAGAGCAGCACTCTGCAAACTGTGCCAGCAGTCCGCACCAAAAAGGGTAGTGGTACAGTGGGTTCCGTCACACTGCAACATCCAAGGCAACGAGGAGGCAGACAGACTGGCAAAAGAAGGTGCAAGACTACCACAAACAGATACCAGTATGACGTACGAAGAGTCAAAACGGCTTATCAAAGCCAGATACTTGACCAAATCGGAAACCGAACATACTGGTTACACCAAAAACGATGCCTATTACCAGTTGAACCGAAGAGAGCAGGTCGTTGTCTTCAGACTCCGCACTGGCCACAACAGACTGAGGTACCACCTATTCAACAAATTGAAGATAGGGTGTACCGACGAATGCCCGTGCGGTACTGGTAAAATGACCACTGAACATCTGCTGCAGAACTGCCCGACATACGAGGATCAGAGAGAGCAGATGTGGCCATTACCAGTGGAACTGCAAGACAAGCTCTATGGCAGTGGCGAGAGCCTCAGGATGACCGCCGCTTTTTTCGAAAAAATAATGGTTACTGTCTGACTGTGTACGCAGAAGAAGAAGAAGAAATACAAAAACAAGTTAGGCTCTACACATCGGGACGACGTGGGCTAGTGGTTAAGTAACACGGCTCCCAACCAGAAGGTGCTGGGTTTGATCCCCATCACAGCATCGGCCGTTACCCCGGGGAAGCAAACCCTTAGAAAATGCAGGAGGAAGCATGCCCTTATATAAAATGAATGCTGAAGTCGGATGCACCGGGCCGACAGGCGCAAAATAAAAACCGTAGTGTGACGCACACCACCTTGGGAAATAGAGAAATAAGGCGAACGCAGAGAAAGAAAAAAAGACCAAATCCACAAATCTAACTGCCGCAACTGCACCTACACATACAAGACAGTGTAACATGTGCTGCTCGCTTGCCCCGGATTCACCACAGACAGAGGAAAGTTATTGTCGAGCACCCCAACACCTTATACAGCTCCACCCCATCAATCACAACCACCTTATACAACTCCACCCCAACAGTCACAACCACCTTACACAACTCCACCCCAACAATCACCAACACCTTATACAGCTCCACCCCAGCAATCACCCATTTGGTCATGTATCTAGCTTTAATAAGCCGTTTTGGCTCTTCGTATGTCACACTAGTATCTGGTTGTGGTAGTCTTGCACCTTCTTTTGCCAGTCTGTCTGCCTGCTTGTTGCCTTGGATGTTGCAGTGTGATAGAACCCACTGTACCACTACTCTTTTTGGTGCGGACTGCTGGCATAGTTGACAGTTCAGTATTTTTCTGGCTTTTTAGTGCTGTGACTACGGCCAGGGCATCTGTAAGCAGGACTATATGGCTTTCATTCCTTTTACTTGTCACCATTTCTTCCACTGCCGCCCTCAATCCCAACAATCACAAACACCTTATACAACTCCACCCCAACAATCACCAACACCTTATACAACTCCAGCCCAACAATCACCAACACCTTATATAACTCCAACCCAACAATCACCAACACCTTATACAGCTCCACCCCAACAATCACCAACACTGTATACAGCTCCACCCCAACACCTCCACCCCAACAATCACCAACACCTCCACCCCAACACCTTATATAACTCCACCCCAACAATCACCAATACCTTATATAACTCCACCCCAACAATCACCAACACCTTATACAACTCCACCCCAACAATCACCAACACCTTTTACAACTCCACCCCAGCAATCACCAACACCTTATACAACTCCACCCCAACAATCACTAACACCTTATACAGCCCCACTCACCAGCTACAAAACACTAGGAAATTCTACGGCTTGGCATTGACAGCGAAGAGCTCGGCAGAGCTAGTTAACCAACAACACCATAAACTTCTAACGGGGAAGAAATGCCTGGAGTCAATGGTAGTTGAAGACACAGCGATCACATTTCTTGAGATCTCCCCCAGTTTGCTACCGGCAGTCAGATTGACTTATACGTCAATTTGATTGATCTTGCCTTGTCTTATCTTATCCACTTGTGCCGTGAAGAGTGGTGAGCCATAGTTTTCTGTCCCAAGACGATTTAGAATATTTGCAAAATTTCTTGTCCATCTAGTTCTCGGTCTGCCACAGTTGCGAAAACCCGAACGTCGTGCGTTATAGACGCACAGGGGTAGTTGGTTAAAATGCATTCTCACTGGGTGGCCGACCCAATTAATTCTTGCTTCATCTATATATTCCGAGCAGGGTTTTTCTTCAACTATTTTTCTCACGTCTTCATTACATATTCTCTCTCTCCTAGTTACGTTGATTGTTTTCTGGAGACATCTTATCTCACATGTCGTGATCTTTCTCTCTAGAGTTTTTGTTAAAGTCCATGTTTGGCAGTGATAACAGAGAGTTGGCATGAATATACTGTTGATTAACATTCTTGTTGTGGACATGTTTATGTTAGGTGTTTCAATAATGGTGACAGCTGGTATGCAATCGCATTTGATTTTTGGTACCTGATCTCAATCTCTCTATCTAAACCTCCATCCTGTGTGAAAACACTGCCCAAGTACTTGGAACTCCTGCACTTGTTTGATCTTGGTCCCGTTTACCATAATGTTCATGTTTGCAGGCGATCTGCTTATCTGCATGGTTTCTGTTTTGGATGTGTTAATTCTCATACTGTATCTTTCACTTACAGAGTTGAGCACAGTCAGATGTTGTAGATCATCTTCACTCTCGAAAGGTAGACATTGATAATCTGCAAAAAGGAGTTAATTTTATCATCAGCCTTTGTCCTTTCTCTGCATATCTTGGCAGATGCTCCAGCGTTATTCTGTCCATATATGTGTTGAAGAGTAGGGACTACAACACACACCCTTGTCTCACCCATCAATCTGATTGATAAACACATTTCATTGATATGCCTAGCTGGCTATTTTACAGACAACCCCATATGATTAATACAGGTAGGGCTACAACAACCATTTGACCGAAACAACTAGAATTATAGCCACACACCAGTTCGACTGGCATGACCTTTAGTCAGAGACCGTTTGACTATCACAACCAGACAAAGCCACACCCATTTTGCATACACATGTGTTTGCCTTCATTTGACTGGCCTATCTATTTGATTTCCACATCCATAATCAGACTGGCTGTCCCATTCTCTGGACTACAAATCAATTTGGACTGACATATACCTTGTAAAATTAGATAAGTATATTTGAGGAGAGGGCACTGCAATTGGGTCTGAGTGAGACAGAACACAGGTTCTGAAAATAAATATAACAGCAATTGAATTATGTGGAAACGTTCCAAATATTTTGGTAGCAAAATAGGCATATTAGGTGGTACAGAAAATGATGTTAAGTTAAGAATACAGTAGGCGATAAAAGATTTCATTGCATTAGGGACTTTATGGAAACCAACAGAAGTTATCACTATTATCAAATTTAAAATCTTAAACTTGATTCTATTAAAGTAAAGTATCCCATAGCATTACTGCCGTAGGGGTGTGAGGTGTTAGCAATCTCACATTTCAAAGGCTCGGCTATATGAGGGCGGTAGCCATCTCCTCTCCCTCGCCGCTTTTACTTCCTCGCCGCTTTCACTTCCCGGACTGAACCGGTACCCATTTAAGGCTGGGTCGACCCGGGAGCCATTGCGGTCTGAAAAAAACATTTCCGCCTCAACTTGGGAATGAACCCAGGACCACTCAGATGCGAAGTCAGCGCGCTAACCACTGCGCTACGCGGCTCCCCTTGATTCTATTATGTGGAACATAAAGGGCAACAAAGCATTGGCAAAAATGTTATAGCCTTCTGTAAATGATTGCATGTGCATGCATGATACAATGGTGGATCAGATCACAAATGTAGAACTGCCTGAAAGATCTGGGCATATACTTTTGAGCGTGACATATGGAGGAGGCTATGCTGGATAGGCCACACATTAGGGGAAACCAGTTGATAACATTACGTGAGTCTCGGTTCTGGAATCCACAAGGCAGGAGGAATAACGTATGACCGACACACTCATGGAAGAGGAAACTGGATGCCATTATCAAGTAGACAGACAAGACATGGACAGAACTGACTCGGATAACTCATTATAGGGAGGCTTGGGATGTATTTATTGAGAACCTATGCTCTGCCAGGAGTTGTCAGGTTTTTGAGTGATTTATATCTTGACACATTTTAACAATCAAGTGTGGTTTTGATAGATGCTGTGTATTTTGGGGTTTTTCATCATGCTAGATCTGTAGTACCGGCGCTAGGACGAAGTCCACAGTCCTCTCAAGTCAGGGTGGCAGTTCCACAGCTTAAGAGTCACTTAGACTCTCCTCTGGCCAGGTTTGGCATTGCAGGTCTCTGTATATTGGGCAGTCTTGGAGGATGTGTTCAGGGGTCTGGACTCCGGGCAGTCACTTGTGTGTGATATCTTGAGCTGATGTAGGTGATTCAATAGTCTGCAGTGGTCTGTTCTCATACGAAAGATGGTGGTTTTTGGTTTCTGTGGAGCTGGTGAATTGTGTCAGGTCTATTGTTCACATCAAATTCTTTCTTCCATTTTGAGTTGTACTGATTGTGGATATAGTTTTCCAGAAGAGGCAACTCACAGTTGTGTGAAATGTCTCTCTGGTTCAGATCCTGTTATTGACTGCATTGTCCAGAGCTGGGGTTGTGATGGAAGACTGGATGGGGCTAAGGCATACGTGGATGAGGCTGAGGTAAAGTATGGATTGTTGATGGAGGAAATAACTAGTGGCCTATAATGATCATCAGACAAACTGGCAGCAGCAGTAATAGAATTTGAGTGACTGGCTAGAGACGAATTGTGTAATGGCGTTTGCGAACGGATTGACGGAGCAGAAGGGTGCCACTGTGTGGTATGTCTTATTGCGTCAGACTGACTGCTGCTGGATAACATTATAGGAGGGTCAGCTACAAGAGGGAAGGGAAATACACGATTCATTCCTAATGCAGAAGCCTGTGATTGGTGATGAAGAGACAAAGGTGTTGAATGTTGGAAGGATATGCTGTTATCTAGAGATCTACTACTCTCTGCATTGATGCTAATGCCATTGCTGCTACCCTTAGAATGATGGAAGTAAACTCCGCGTATGTTTGTGCCTGGATGAGCCTGACCCGATGAAACAGAAGGTAAAATTGAGGATTCTTGTTGTCGCTGAGCTGCCGCATAAGCTGAAGCTGCCGCAATAGCTGTTGCACTGGATGGATGACCCGTGAAGCTTCCTAGAAGGTCAGATAACACCGGGATATTGTCGAATAATATCGACTGAGAAGTAGGCAGTAAGGAATGCGGCAGAGAAACACTATCTCTTCCTGGATGGAAATTGCTACTGTGTGGTTGGTGGGGCGAGGAGGCAAAGTTCATGGAAGAGCTAAATGGCAATTGCACAAAATCTGATGACGATCTTTGCTGCACAAGATATGATGATGATTTTTGCTGCACAAGATTTGATGATGTTCTCTGCTGTATACAGTCAGGAGTATCCATTAATGTCGAAGCTGACTGATTCACAGCAAAACCTTCCCAGAGTCGACTGTCACTGTGAGTGGTCTGTAATCGATTTTCTCGTGGATTCTCAAAGGCTGAAGCACCGACCGCGTGTTTGAATTTATTAGCGGACGTGTTCAGAAAAGCAGTGGGTGTAACTTTATTAGGCGGCGCCACCATGTCGTAGTTATGAAATAACCGCTCCCCTTTTCGCAAGGCCACAGGTGATGCTGCCGGAGCCCATTGGCTAGAGTATTTGGATTTCTTTCTCTTCTTTTTGCCTTTTTTCAGTTTGAGATTTTTGTTGTCAAACTTATTTAACTCGGCTATCATACCTTTGAGTATTGTCTGTGAAACCAAGTTATTTGATGAAAATGTTGCTGAAAGATGTAACGCAGATGGATTTGCTGGTGTTGATGAAACATCCGCTGATGTACTGCTGATAACTCCGCATGAACCACCGATATTCGTGCTAACATTGCTGTTTTGGTTATCAAAATCGAACTCATCAATGTTGGGACTACTTGTGGGAGCAGAAGAAGTGACAGAAACTGCGCTACTGATACACTGACGCTCAGAATCAACACTGCTGCTAGTGGATTCAGCTTTCATGTCACTGGCTTGGCTGTCATTCGTCCTGCTACTTGCTAGTGAATTTGATGTAAGGCTCTCTGGTCTGGTCAAGCTGCTGTCTTCTTTTGAGGTGCCTTTGCCTATTTTTGTGAGAACGTCTTTCCGTCTTCGATTTTGGAACCATATCTGTTCGGAATAAATGTTAGGTGTAAAATGGTTGATACATCTGTCATGTTTAAGAAGGTGATGCACGTATGTATAACTCTTTATTACAATAATTTTATCTTCATGTAACTAAGCTACTGATACATCCGTCATGTTTAAGGGGGTGATGAACGAATGAATGAAGTTTTAATATAATAGTTGACATTTTCGTATGACCCAGTTACTGCTACATCCGTCATGTTTAAGGGGGTGATGAACGAATGAATGAAGTTTTAATATAATAGTTGACATTTTCGTATGACCCAGTTACTGCTACATCCGTCATGTTTCAGGAGGGATACAAGTATGTCATCGTCATGTAGCACGTCATTTTTACAACAGTTGATCTGAAAGACCCTCGAATATCTAGCCAGAACGTCGCTTTTACAACAGTTGATCTGTAAGACCCTCGATCTCTAGCCAGAACGTCGTCCTCACAACAGCCGATCTGTTAGACTCTCGATCTCTAGCCAGAACGTTGCTCTCACAACAGCCGATCTGTAAGACCCTCGATCTCTAGCCAGAACGCCGTCCTCACAACAGCCGATCTGTAAGACTCTCGATCTCTAGCCAGAACTCCCGCCTCTGTCACCTTCAGGACCTCCGTGATGTCTTATGCCCATCTTCACCTCGGTCTGCTTCTGCTCCACTTTCCAGGCACCATACCCTCCTGTACCGTTCTCTCCGTGCCATTATGGCTTTTGATAACGCCAAAATATTTTAGCTTTCTGGACAAGATATTGTTTACTAATAAATTTTCCTCAATATCCAGTTCTTGTATGATATCTGCATTTTTCCTTTTCGCTATCAATGGTATTTTGAGCACCCTTCTGCGGCATTTTAGTTCAAAAGATTCAATCCTTTTCTTAATTGTTTGTGCGGCGGTCCACGTTTCACATCCGTACGTTGACACCTGGAAGATGCAAGTTGGCGGGATTGTTATGTTCGTCATTTCATTAGAGTTATGTCATAAGTTTTTCATGTTATTCAACCTCTGCATTGTCATAGTCATTCTCCGACTGACTTCCTTCAGGCAATCTCCATTGTTGCTTATAATTGAGCCGAAGTACTCTTCTTCTTCTTCTTCATCGTACGCAGCGGTCATCCTGAGGCTGTCGACATTGCCATAGAGCTTGTCTAGTGTTGCCACATCTGCTTTCTCTGATCCTCGTATGTCGGGCAGTTTTGCAGCAAATGTTCAGCGGTCATTTTCCCAGTACCGCACGTACATTCGTCGGTGCCACCTATCTTCAGTTTATTGAATAGGTGGTACCTCAGTCTATTGTGGCCAGTGCGAAGTCTGAACACCACGACCTGCTCTCTTCTGTTCAACTGGTAATAGGCATCGTTTTTGGTGTAGCCATTATGTTCTGTTTCTCATTTGGTTATATGCCGAGGTACTCAAAACTTGTGACTTTGTTAATTTCCTGTTGATCTATAATAACTTTAGGTTTGGTCTTTGCCGTGTTTGT
This sequence comes from Ariolimax columbianus, assembly GCA_036924085.1. NCBI lineage: Eukaryota > Metazoa > Mollusca > Gastropoda > Stylommatophora > Arionidae > Ariolimax > Ariolimax columbianus. The sequence continues at coordinate 33,282,586 of JAVGWX010000007.1, read as the reverse complement.
GCTCATTATCTTGGTTTTACTTATATTCGGGTACAGATTTTGGTCTTTGATGTGTTGTTTTACCGACAGGATCACCCGTTCCAGTCTCACAGCGTTCTTTGAGAGAACAACTGTGTCATCTGTATATCTGAGCTCTGGTATCTCATTCCCACCGATTGTTAATGGTTCGAACTTGTCATGTAATGTCCCGATGATCTAGACACAGTCCATCAAAGGTGGGATGCACCAACGACGTAGGTACAGCTCGTTAAATGTGTAATGTTCAGTCCATTATACAGACCACTCTCTTTTTCAGCCGTGTGGACAATTTTTTTCTCTTGCTGTGTCGGCTGAAATGGGTGACTTGCGCTGTGATTTGGATTAAAGTGAGAAATAAACTGAGCCTTTTGTCAACCTCACTTTCTGGTCCTAAGCTAACCTTGGCCAGTGGCAAGATATTTATCGAGATAGAGATAAATAGAGTTAGCACAAGATGCACATTTTTCTTCAGGGTTTACTCCCAAAGCCTTTCCTGTAAAACATGTATCCCGCAAGGCAGCGGAAGGGGTGGGGTGACATTTAACTAATGTTGTGTGTTGTGCCTTTCCCATAACCGCACAAGGTCGTATGGGCATAACACAGCGTGTGAGTGACTTGGGCATCTCTTCCGGGCTGTATTCTAGTCCATTTTAATCGTGTCTATATTTCCCACAACAAAATCGACAATTTTCAGTTAGATCGAAGGGTGTCAATTTCGTGAAGTTCAGCCGTTTGAACTAGGCACATATTTAAGCGTAGTGCTATTCATGTAGACGACGTCCAGACCAAGATAATAGGACGGAGGAAAACAGACACAAAACGAACGAAGTAACTAATCCAAACGTAAAACAACAACACGGTTCCGTGAACACAAGTCGACTAGTTTAAATTGCATTCAAATCCGTGGTCTGGCGGCATTCATAATGAAATAAAACAGCAGTGCAATGGAGACCATCTGCAGTTTACTGCGCCATCTTGGTTGCATAGTTATACAATGGATCCCTCGTCATCTTAACACACCTGAAAATGACAGGGCAGACACACTGTATAGAAAGGGCTCAAGTCAAGAACAATACACGCCAACAACCTTGCAGACAGTCGAACAACTACTGAAGACTGCGAACAAAGAGACTTGGCTGAATAGATGGGCGATGGCGAATATTCGGAGAGAAATTTACAAATATATGACCATCCCGAATCCCAAAGACAACATCAACCTCCTGAAAAGGATAGAACAAAGCACCATTTTTCTGACTTCGCACTCAACACATAGAACTTCAATCACTTGAACAGAATCCAACCAGAACATACTTCAGAGTGCTAGCTGTGCACACATCCCTATAAAACTGTTGAACACCATCTTTTTGAGTGTTCAGTACTTACTGGTGTTAGGAAAGAGCTTCTTCCTCTGACGCCAGATAAATGACACACTTACTACTTCTTCTTCTTCTTTTATCCTCAGATCAAGGCTCTTGTTTCTCTTACAGAGGACACCGTTGTTTGTAAGGTTGTTTTATTTCCATACAGCTTTTGTCTCATATCTGTCTCTGACGAGGCCAGTATTATTCTCTTTTCCTGCGTGAGCGTGCAGCTTTGCTGGCTGGATGTGTTCCACGGTCATGATATGCTCCTCACGTGGACACCTGTCATCTGTCCCAATCCTCATTTTGTTGTAAAGATGACCATTGAGTTTGTTATGCCCAGTCTCAGTCTGAAGATGATGACTTGCTCTTCTCTAGTTAAGTTAAAGTAGCTGTCTTCTTTTCGGAAGTCGGGGTGTTGATCAGCCCATTTTCCCCTGAACTTGGCCTCATTAAATATGACGCTCTAGTTTGTTTATGAGGATGCTTCTCCACATTTTGCTAGTTTGTCTGCAGCTTCATTGCCTTCAATATTGCAGTGGGATGGGATCCACTGTATGACCAATCTTGGGTGCTCTGCTGAGAGATGTGTCAGGGAGAACAAACATTGCTCAAGATCTTCATCTTTGAAACACTTAGTACGAAACTAAACAAACAGCTCACAAGCACTTGCAAATACCACTATATGGCATTAGACCAAAGGACAGGAACCCACAAGTCGCAGGGCCAATGATGAACCAACCAAGATTCCTGAACACAAGAATCGGTGTGCAACATATTTTTAAAAAAATGAGAGATACCTTCACTTGTTCCCTCTTGATCCCAACACGTTTTGCGATGAGGTGTTTCTGTGTGCTGTTTGGGTACTTGACTTCCTGGTATATTCCATTCAACATCCCCAGCTGGTGGCGAGTGTAGCTTAACCGTTCCCTGGGTGGCGGAGGCGAGAAAGGGCGATACTCTAGAAATATAAGAGAAAAAGCACGTGCTAAATAGTTGTGTATGACTTTCAATGCGATACTTAAAGCATCACCGATTACATCAAAACGTAAATCAATCATCATCATTAAGTGCCGTCTCTGCATCGGAGGTTGACTGTAATTGATCTCCAGCGGTCTCTGCCCCGTACCAGGTTGGTACACTCAGTTAAATTGTGTTCTGATCGCATCTTGATGTTGTCTGTCTACCCGCACCTCTGCTGCCTGCTGGTTCTCTTCCATCCAGTATAACCTTCAGCAGACTGTCATGTCGCTTGACACGACCAACATCATTTGATTTTTCTGCTTTTTATTTCCTTCAGAAGTATGTTCCCTACCTTGAGTTGTTCCAAAACCTTTCTATTTGATTTCCTGTCTTTCCAAGAAACTCGTCAAAGTCTTCTGAATACTAACATTTCAATAATAGGATAAATACAAGTAAGGTTCAAATGTTTTACAAACGTGTACGGACGTTTTAACTGCATTTACTATTATCGAGTTCTCGTTATGCCACGTGATACGTGAGGCTTTCACGAGAACGTGTCTGTCTTGTGCAACCTGTCGGGCAGTGCCCCAAATGTCAGAGATGCGCAGCACATTTCATCCTCCATCATGCGTCTCCAAATAGTTCTGGGTCTACCTTTTGTTTTCTTACCAATGGCGAAGTAAAAAGTGAAGTACCGCAGGGCTTTGTTTTTTTTGGTCCAATGTAAAATGTAATGTGTTTTAATGTAGATAAATGAACAATCATCTACATGGGTAGATTAAATATGGAACTGAATTACAGAATGGGGGAGTACAATATTAGCATTTTGTGTGTGTGGGTGTTCGCCTTATTTCTCTAATTCCCAATGTGGTGTGCGTTGCACTGTGGTTTTTATGTTGCGCCTGTAGGCCCAATGCATCCGACTTCAGCATGCAGTTTATGTAAGGGTCTGCTTCCTCCTGAATTTTCTAAGGGTTTGCTTCCCCGGGGTAACGGTCGATGCTGTGATGGGGATCAAACCCAGCACCTTCTGTTTGTGAACCGTGTCACTTAGCCACTAGCTCACGTCGTCCCGATGTGTCGAGCCTAACTTGTTTTTGTATTTGTTAAATCCGATTTATTCTATCCTAAGTTGGAAGATTATGCTCTGCTTCCTGCGGTGAAGTTTGTTGATTAGGTCATTTTGGTTTGGATATGTCATTTCATTATTCATGTCACACCGAGTAGAACATTTCGTCCATCGGTTCAGCCATTCCTCTTTGAAGTTGTTTTGAAGTATCTGCTTTGCTGTCTGTAAGTTGCCTGGTGTGTTTATTTAAAAAACTAAAACTAAACCTTTTTATACTGGTTTAGAAGCCTCATCAGAGTCTGTAGACAACTAGTCACATTTGCGTTTTCTTGCTTCAATATTAGAATGATATGAAAACAAAGGGACCTAAGAGTTAGAATAGAGCACACAGGTAAGGTGAGTGAACAAGTCCAAGTAGCAGTGAAAAAGACAAATGCAATGTTAGGTATTATACAAAGAAATATTAAACATACGAGCATGGAAGTGATAGTCAAACTGTATAAATGATTAGTGAAACCTAGATTGGAGTACTGTGTACAGGGGTAGAGTCCTTATCGGAGGAGATATAAACATGCTGGAAAGGATACTAAAAAAAAGGGCGACAAAACTGATAGTGACATTCCGAAATTATAGTTATGAGGAAAGACTCAGAAAAACCGGCCTACAGTGTCTAAAACAGAGAAGCATTGAAGATGATTTCATTCCGGCCTACAGTGTCTAGAACAGAGAAGCATTGAAGATGATTTCATTCCGGCCTACAGTGTCTAGAACAGAGAAGCATTGAAGATGATTTCATTCAAATGTATAAGATAATCAAGGCCAAGGATAAATTCGACTATAACCAATTCTTTTTTTCTTCAAAATACAACCGCATGCAAGAACATAAGGGAACAACCACAAATGAATTAAAGAAAAATCCAGATTAGATACCAGGACATATTATTTTTAGTCAGAGAGTGGCGAGTGCTTGGAATGCATTGCCACAGTAAATAGTGGAGGCAGGGTGAATAATATCAAAAATAAATTGTATGCACATAGTTTTTAAACCAAGTGAAGGTAAAAGAAACTGGTTGTACACAGGCTCTGTAGTCTTCTAAACCAGTATAAAGACGTTAAGTTAAGTTTAGCCACTAGGCTTAATGATCGATAATTGGTTTATTGTCCAAGAATAGCAATACAGCCTGGAGGACTCCGGTCTGTATTCATCAACACAGCATATATATATATGAGAAAAGCTACTGCAATTCACTCCTTAACGCCATTTTGAGGGCGCGCAAAAGAGTATAATACTCATTGATATTCAACAACAAAAACAACTTTAAAAAAATTAATGACAGATTAAAAAAACATTGTAATGTTAACCAGTATTGTATTATAATAATATTACTACATTAAAGTAAAAACATTGTGTGAAAGTCATTATGCACTTTATAGAGTATTAAATTCTCCATTTTGGCACACCTTGTATCAAAGACCATGATACGCCGCTGCCACTAACCATTCTTGCTCATCTCTTACAATGTGTCTATCTGGTTTATTCTTCTTCTTTGTTCGTTATCAAACTCCGGCTACCAAGTCCTGACACGTTCGTCTTTAACAGAGTTTTTGAGTAGCGGGTGAGACTTCCCTCTTTCATCCCTTCTCCCTACCCAGTCTGCTCTGCTGCATTCGGTTATCCAGGGTCACCACGTGAAGGTGTAGAAGTGTCTTGACAGCTCTAGTTCGCTGGCCTTGACGCTAGCAGTCAGCTTTGGGTCGCGGATCGCTGCAGCCCATGCACTGCTTAGCATCTTGATCTCGTCTGTCTGTGTGTTACAATTCTTTGCTCCCATTTCGGACCCCGGTAAGACTCGGGCGACATCCTGAATGCAATTCATTAATTTGTCCGTTCACAGAGTGCTTTCCCTTGTTCTTTGTCCCGTTGAAAGACCTTGTGGTCTTAATGTATGTTTGGCTTTAATCCGTGTGCAGTAACTGAACCGAAACTATGTATGGTTTTGTTTTACATATATTTCTTCTTTTTCTTCTTCTTCGTTCATCCTCAGATCAAGGTTCTGGTTTCTCTAACGAAAGGACATCGTTGTTTGTAAGGCTGTTTCGTCTCCATACAGCTTCTGTCTCATATCTGTCTTACGAGGCTAGCATTGCTATCTTTTCCTGTGTGAGCGTGCAGCTTTGCAGGATGTGTTCCACGGTCATGATATGCCACCCACATGGGCACAGGTCATCAGTCCCAATCCTAATTTTATGATAAAGATGACTCTTGAGTCTGTTATGCCCAGTTCTCAGTCTGAAGATGATGACTTGCTCTTCTCTAGTTAAGTTAATAGAGCAGCTGTCTTCTTTTCGGAAGTCAAGGTGTTGATCAGCCCATGTTACCCTGAAGTTGGCTTTAATTATGGTCTTGGTCTCATATGTGATAGATACGCAGGTCTGTTTGTGGAGATGCTCCTCCACTCTTTGCTAGTTTGTCTGCAGCCTCATTGCCTTCAATATTGCAGTGGGGTGGGATCCACTGTATGACCAACCTTGGGTGTTCTGCTGAGAGCTGTGTCAGGGAGAACATACACTGCTCAAGATCTTCATCTTTGTGTTGTTTTAGTGCTGCTATTACTGACGCGGCATCAGTCAGGAATACTATGTTTTCTTGGTGGATATCTTTATCTTGAATTACAAGCCCAGTTGCGGCCTTCAGTGCCTCTGCTTCTGCGCGGAAATTATTGGAATATGTTCCCGTAGTTAATTCTCGAGTTTTTTCTTATCCATTCCTTAGTCTGTAATAGACCCCTCCACCTCCATTGGATGTGGCTTTGTTAGATGAGCCATCAGTATATACGTGTATCCATGTTTCTGGTGGGTATACTCTCCTAAGATATTCTTCTGTGATAAATCTCCTTTCTGAATCTGTCTGCGTTCCATTTTTCCCTATTACCTCTATGGTTTCTACCATCTCAGGGGACTTGGCTTTTTTCCATGGTGGTATTTTGGATGTTTGTTTTAGATATTTAACCACTGCTTGGCTTATGATTTGGTCTGCTCTTGCAAGTTCTTTTGGTTTTGATATGAAGTAGTTTCTCTTTAATCTCCCTCTTCCCATGCGATTTATTCTGTCATATATTGGGTGATCAGGCTTTCGTCTGAACTTCTCCCTCATATTTGATCGGCGCACGACATGGAAAAGTCAGATCGAGAGAAACAGAATGAGAGCAAGACAAAGAATGGCAATCATGAGGAAACTTGCTGGCACAATCTGGGGAGCAGACGAAAGAATATTGAAGAAACAGTACACTGGAAAAGTGAGACCAGTTCTCGAGTATGGCATTGCGGCATGGACAACAGCAGCAAAGGCGAACTTTGATAAAATTAGCAAACTTCAAAACCAAGCCATGAGAGTTATAACAGGAGGCATGAAGTCAACGCCAATTGTAGAACTTGAAAAGATTACAAATCTGCAATCAATGACCGATAGAAGAAACTGCAGGGCCCAGCAGCAAGCAGAGAAACTAAGAAGACTGACAGACCAGCCAATGCATCAGAGACTAAATAGATTTGGAAAAGGGAAACTAAAGCGGAGAAACTTTTTAGAAATAGCCAAAGCAAAGATGAGCTAAAACCCTATGAACACCATAACAACACCAAAGCCCATCCCCACTGAACGCAAACCCACATGGAAGCAGCATATCATTCCGGAGGTGGTAGAAAATATACCAGGTATTGGAAACAAGAACAGCCAGACTGAAAAGGGAAGAAGAGACATAACCCTGAGGTACATAGCGGAAAACTACCCAAGCATGGACTGGACCTATGCATACACCGACGGTTATGTAACAAACACAACACAGAATGGAGGGGCAGGGGTATTCCTGAGCCTAACAAATGGTAGAAAAATAACACTGTCAGTGGCAACTGGAAAATTCTCAAGCAATTTCAGAGCGGAGGCAGAGACACTGAAGGCTGCAGTAAAAGCAATGAAAGTCAGATAGTCCTGTTTACAGATAGTCCTTTTTACAGATGCCCTGGCCGTGGTTACAGCACTAAAAAGCCAGAAAAATACTGAAGTTAATGATTTAAGAGCAGTACTCTGTCAACTATGCCAGCAGTCCGCACCAAAAAGAGTTGTGGTACAATGGGTTCCATCCCACTGTAACATCCAAGGCAACGAGGATGCAGACAGACTGGCAAAAGAAGGTGCAAGACTACCACAACCAGATTTTACTGTGACCTACGAAGAGTCCAAAAGGTTAATAAGGGCCAGATACATGGCCAAATGGGAAACAGAACATACTGGCTACGCAAAAAATGATGCCTATTACCAGTTGAACAGAAGAGAGCAGGTCGTGGTCTTCAGACTCCGCACAGGCCACAACAGACTGAGGTACCATCTATTCAATAAACTGAAGATATGTGGCACTGACGAATGCATTTGTGGTACAGGGAAATTGACCGCTGAACATCTGTTGCAAAATTGACCGACATACGAGGACCAGAGAAAGCACATGTGGTCATCACCAGTGTCAACACTAGACAAGCTCTATGACAGTGTCGACAGCCTCAGGATGACAGCTGCTTTCTTCAAAAAAACTCAAGTTGACGTCTGACAGCGTACGAGGAAGAAGAAGAAGAACTTCTCCCCCCTGCTGGAGGGTTTTTTGGTCTCTGCGCGTCTCCATACTTTCGATTTACATATATTTGACTACCGCAGCTTCGATTAATCTTTTTTTGTTTATATTCGAAGAAGAAGAATTTGAAATATGGCTTTTAAGTTAATTGCGCGGTTTCTTTTGTGATTTTTTTTTTGGCAGGTAAGAAAAACTATCTTGCCTCAGGTATTATCTTTGTATTCCGGATTGACTATTGACAGCTGTTCTTAGTGTCTCTGTTTCGAAGGTTCAATGACCTGGTAAAAGTATCAATGGAGCACACTCAAGGTTAAAATAATTAACACCCCCGTATAGTTGGTCGGGGACGTGAGATAATAGCTGGGTTACTGTAAACACCATCGGGACACAACGGAGGCGGTGACCAGATAAGCTTAAATATTGACTAAATCGCCGGTGCAGAACGGATCAAGCGAATGTGTCCCGGGGGCGATGGCACATGAGAGTCGACCTTGGTTACATAATTATAATTGTGAGAAATAAATAGGTATTCAAATCCCAGTAGTGTCATAGCTGGAGGTTGAACTGCGAACAGAGGAACCGAAAACACGCTACCAATTTCCGTTGTGGTAAGAGGGGTCTATTGAAATAGTAAAACAAGGGGACACGAATGGACACCTTTCGTTTGGGTAAAAATGAAAATATTGTGTCGGACGTTGAAAGGCGCAACTTGGCGATAAGAAAGGAACGAACAACGACAAGAACCATAGTTTTGTATAGACGAACGTCTACACGTGTAGGTCTCTTGAAACAAACAAGACCTGGGCAAGTGGGAAGTGTGAAAACCACATATTTTTATGCTATTCAGCTAAGTACCTTTGTTTTTTGTTCTCACTCCTTTGTATGTTCACATCTTTATTTTGTGTATTCTTCCGTTTCTATATTTTTTCTTCTTTGTTCGATCGTTCTCAAACTCCCACTACCAAGCTCTGAAAAGAACGTTGTTGGTAATAGAATGTTGTCCAGTGAACGAAATGCGCTGTGTTGTAGTTTACAGATTGACTGCTATATTTGCACTTTTCGGTGCGACACGTAAGACTTCAGCCGAAAGTTGCTTTTGTCATATGCTTTTGTCCCTAATGAAGGTCTTTTGTGCGAAACGCATTTGCTTTCGTCTTAACGCGACATCTTCATCTTCGACGTTCGTCCTTAGAAGGATGTCGTGTCGTAGTTTACAGAGGCAGTGATATCTGCGTTTTTGGGTCAGACGCATCAGTGTCCAGCTGGTTTTGTTTTAGTACAGACAACATTAATGCAGCCTGTTTCAGAGCTGCCACTTGGATACGGAATAGGGTCATGGTCAGATATGATTCGCTGACCGTGATGCAAGCAGCCAGTTATGAGTCGATGGCTGCTGTCAGCTCATGCACCGCTCAGCGCGGTATCAGACCATACCAATTTATGTTCTTGTACACGCTTAAGTCGAGTAGTAAGGCACTCGCTACTGCACGCTTTAGTCGAGTGGTAAGGTACTCGCCTCTGAACGTTTTAGTCGAGTGGTAAGGTACTCGCCTCTGCGCGTTTTAGTTGAGTGGCAAGGCACTCGCCTCTGAAAGCGACGAACGTAAACGGTCTGTGATCAAATTCGGCAAGTTTTCAAGCGACCCCTGGTCTCAATGGAGGAAGAACCAGAGTGTCTGCATCCTTAGTTACTACCAGTCGTCTTGACTTATGTCTTGCCACTGGTCCAAGGTAGTTAGGGACAAGAGAGTTAAGTTGATGACCAGGGCAGTTGCTTCCACAATATAATCAACAGCGCAAGTCACACCATCAAGACAACCGTCTGATGTCCCAATCATTGATTGCAATGGACAACTAACTAACAATCACGCAGACATGTCTGCAAAGAATACTGGCTGCAACCAGGGAAACATGATCAGGAAAGAAGACATCATGAGAATGGCCAAAACCCCACCATTTTGAACTTGGCAATCAACACATACAACTTAGTCACTTGAACAGAATCCAGAGCGCACACATCCCTACGAAACTGGGCACTATTTTTATTAATGTCCGGTGCTTGCCTGTGTTAGGAAAGAGCTTCTTCCTCCCAGGCGAAATAAATTAAACACTTTGTAAAGAACTAAACAACAGCTCACATAAACTTGCAGATACCACTATATGACATTGGGCCAAAAGAGCAGGAGCCCACATGCCGCTGGATCAATAACCAACCAACCTAATCCTCCTGTTCCCATCTCTCTGGCGTCGGCGCGGCGCGTGACACATTAAGGATGTGATGATGATATATTCCCTTTAGCTGTGAGCTGGCAGCTCTCGGACAAAAGCATGCGTCCTTCTCAATTATTGAAGTGATGTGTACAGTGTGTTGTGTATGGTGGGGTGTGGTGGGGGCAACAGGTTCCGCTGATCGGCCAGCAGTAGACACAAATTCAGTAGGTGCTTGACTTACTCCTTTGGTCGTGGCAGAATCTGGGAGTTTGGTTCACGTAGAGGGTGTAATCTATTCAGATGTTTGTTGAGAAGGGCATGGCCTGTTCTATGCTTGAAGATCAACTGGTCTCTTCGACCTGTACTGTCAAATCACAATATGTGCACGTCAGCGTACAAACTTCCACAGAGTAAGACCTTGGATGAATGCTAACTCTGCGATAACATTAAAAAAAAATTCAAATGAAGGTCCAAAGGATGCGACAAAAACAAGCAACAACACCTGTGTCTTCGTCTTGGACGTTCGTCCCGAAAAAATAGTTTTTAACTTTCTGACGTTGTGTCGTGTAGTTAACAGCGAGGATATCTGTTCTCAAACTCCCGCTACAGCTATGGGTCGCTGACCACTGCAGCTCATTCGCTGCTCAGCATCTTGATCCTATAGCGGAAGCTGAACCTGGTACATTTGCCCTGAAAAGCGAGCTCTCTACCTATGCGTTAATAACCTGCTCAAGTAGAATAAACATGTAGTTATTACAATATTATCAACTCACCATCATCATCTTCTGAATCCTCAGTTAATCCATCAGCTTCAGGTATTTGTTTCTGAGGACAGGACGTTTTCCAGTGAACCATGGTCCCTACTCCATGTCCTGGGGAGAAGGAACGGTCTCCTTGCTGGAGTTCTGGTCGTGGATGCAGAACTGCTCCACTCGTCTGACCTGACGCTTCAAAGTTGGCGGGAACTCTGCCATGATTAATGCTAGCAACGGCATTGTCGAAGTCTGAGGATACGGATTAATAAGATTATAGTTGTTGCTATTTGAATGCCAACAATGAGTAATTTAATCTTTTGTGCGTCTCGATAATCACCTTTACAGACAGCGGAAACAAGATCCCAGAGCGAAGATCGCAGACAGTACAAATTGGTTTGAGCAGCTCATTGCAGCCGTAAGCAGATGCAGCGAAGATCAGAACCTCTTTGTAAACATAAATAAAATACAGATTCTGACTACCGACAAAATAAGAAGTCGACATAAATTCAAATTCGGGAGTGTGGAAATATAACAGCACACAAACTTCGAGTACCTGGGCTCCAGAATTGACAACAATGGGGACTTCTCAAGGGAAATCAGAAGGAGATTGGTAAGGAAAATACAGAAGCTACACACCATGAAGAAACTATGGCAGAATACCAGCAAACCAACAGATGTGAAAACGTGGAGAAGCTGTGTTTTTCCAATGACAGCATACAGCTGTAAAACATGGACAATTACAAAAATCTCAAAGGCGAGAAACGAATTCTATAGAAATGTTATGAGAATACAATAGACAGAATGCTTTTTGTAAACTGCAAAGAAGCAAAAATAGAAAACACCTGCCTATTTACACTGGATTTTTGTTGCCTTAATGTCATGATGACTAACATTCTCTAACTCCAATGTCATCCACTTGTGTGCAATTGTTGTTGTGTAATATATTTTTAAAACAGGCGCGAGTTTTGAAACGCATTTTAGAAGTATAAATAGCTGCTGTTATACAACATACTCAATAAAGAATATGAGAATGTATCTAACAACAATATGATTTTGTTAGGAAAGGATGTGGAATCGCTCATACGAGGCGTATTCAGATGAAACAGGACCTAACTGCACAAAGTAAACATACGTACGATTGGCATGATGAAGTCTATTCTGATGTAAACAGCATATACCAACCGTCAAGTTTGCAAAATGTCATTATCCTCCGACTCATAGTTTCCTCAGCAGACCGTTGAAAACATGGCGAAAGTGATATGGAATCTGTCCAGAGTAGGTCAGAGAGGGGTGACTCGGTTTCTAACAGCTGAAGGATGCCAACCAGTTGACATTCATCATAGAATGCCTGCAGTGTATAGTGACAAAAGTGTATCGTAGACAACAGTGAAGAGCTGGACAACGATGTTTAAAGAAGGACGTGATTTAACGAAAGATCTTCCGACACCAGGTCAGGCACATATTGTTGTGTCAGAAGATATCATAACCAAAATTGATGCAGAAATTCGGGTGAACCGTCGTCAGAACTTACGTCCGCCACACTTGTGTCACCATACACTGCCTGCATTCTGCGATGAATGTCAACTGGTCGACATCCTTCAGCTGTTAGAAACCCAATCACCACTCGCCGATGAACTCAGGACGGATTCCGTATCACACTCAACATGTTTTCAACGGTCTGCTGAAGAAACTATGAGTCGGAGGATAGCGAAATTTTGCAAACTTGACGGTTAGTTTGCACATATGTTTACATCAGTAGTGAAATCATGCGTATCGTACACACGTTTACTTGGTGTAGTTAGGTCCGGTTTCGTTTGAATACGCCTCGTATATTTGGCAGCAACAGACAAAGTTCGTCTATCAGAAGACAAGTACAAGGCAACGGAAATGTGGCTCTACAGAATGTTGAAAATTTGATGGACGACAAAGAAAGCTAATAGTGTGGTTCTTAAGGAGACCCGGATGTAAAGACAGCTTACTGAAAAAAAAATCAGGACATGGCAGTGGCTTGGCTTCGTTCGTTCTCAATCTCCCGCTACCAAACCCTGAAAGGGTTTAAGTAGCAGAATATAGTCCAGAGAACGGAATGCGTTGTGCCATAGTTTACAGCTTGACTGCGATATTTGCACCTTTCGGTCCAACACATCCGACTTCAGCAAACATTTTTTGAGTACCGGGTTAGCATTCCCTCTTCGATCCCTTCTCCTTAGCCAGTCTGCCCTGCTGCAGTCTGTTATCCAGGATCACCGCGTGGAGGTGTAGAAGGGTCTTGGCAGCTCTGGTTCGCTGACCCTGGTGCTAGCAGTCAGCTATGGGTCGCTGACCACTGCAGATTATGCGCTGCTCAGCTCTGGTTCGCTGGCACTGACGCTAGCAGTCAGCTATTGGTCGCTGACCGCTGCAGCTCATGCGCTGCTCGGCTCTGGTTCGCTGGCCCTGACGCTAGCAGTCAGCTATTGGTCGCTGACCGCTGCAGCTCATGCGCTGCTCGGCTCTGGTTCGCTGGCCCTGACGCTAGCAGTCAGCTATTGGTCGCTGACCGCTGCAGCTCATGCGCTGCTCGGCTCTGGTTTGCTGGCCCTGACGCTAGCAGTCAGCTATTGGTCGCTGACCGCTGCAGCTCATGCGCTGCTCGGCTATGGTTCGCTGGCCCTGACGCTAGCAGTCAGCTATTGGTCGCTGACCGCTGCAGCTCATGCGCTGCTCGGCTCTGGTTTGCTGGCCCTGACGCTAGCAGTCAGCTATTGGTCGCTGACCTCTGCAGCACATGCGCTGCTCGGCTCTGGTTCGCTGGCCCTGACGCTAGCAGTCAGCTATTGGTCGCTGACCGCTGCAGCTCATGCGCTGCTCGGCTCTGGTTCGCTGGCCCTGACGCTAGCAGTCAGCTATTGGTCGCTGACCGCTGCAGCTCATGCGCTGTTCGGCTCTGGTTCGCTGGCCCTGACGCTAGCAGTCAGCTATTGGTCGCTGACCGCTGCAGCTCATGCGCTGCTCGGCATCTTGATCCCAGACATGGCAGTCATCCTTTTTCTAACATGTCATGAAAAGAAGCGGATTGGAAAATACAGTGACAACGGGCAGAATTGCTGGGACAGAAGAGGCAAAGAGACACAATATTGGACATCGTGGAAGAATGGGAAGTGATCAATGGTGGAACTGATAGAAATGGAGGTCCATGATCGCCCTCGTCAACTGGCAGGACAAAGTTGGAAGTATAGATAAAGATATCAAAATAAATATACAAAAGACTAGACAACCTGTCATTCAAATTATGGAATTTATGGAATTCAAAATAAATTAAGTCCAACACACAAAACTTATCTTGAACTACAATGTACATTCCGTTCTTAAATACGGAAAACACTAAACAATAACCACATAGGTACAGACTTTCATAAATAAATGCTTGTTCAGAATATTGGGATTGAAATTGTATGATAAGATCACAAATTTGGGCCAGCTGGAAAGAAATGAACACATCGCAATGGAACATAACGTTAGCAGGAGCCGCTGGAGTTGGGTAGAACAGAAATTAAGGAAATACGATGATAGTATTACACGACAAGTATCTGTTCTGGAACCATCAAGACAATAGAAGTAGAGGTAGACTAGAATATACATGGATAAGAGAACTCGAGACAAACATAAGGGAAACAGAAAAAACGTAGATACTGTCGGGACGCAAGGTTGAGTGTGCTGTACAGCAAGTTGAAAGGTCTTGATTGATTGATAATCTTGCATTTTACGTTATGTACTGTTATATATGTGATTTTTCGTGTTAAATGTAAATTTACATGCTTTTACGTGCTTTGTTGTGTGTGATTTTTCGTGTTATATCTAATGTTACGTGTGATTTTGTCATGGTACGTGTGATTTTGCGTGCTATGTGGGATTTGGTGTGCTATGTGTAATTGGGTGTGATATGTGTGATTGGACGTGTAATGTGTTATTGGGCGTGCAATGTATTATTGGGCGTGCTATGTGTGATTGGGCGTGCTATGTGTGATTGGGCGTGCTATGTGTAATTGGGCGTGCTATGTGTAATTGGGCGTGCTATGTGTAATTGGGCGTGTTATGTGTGATTGGGCGTGCTATGTGTGATTGGGCGTGCTATGTATGATTGGGCGTGCTATGTGTAATTAGGCGTGCTATGTGTGATTGGACGTGCAATGTGTGATTGGGCGTGCTATGTGTGATTGGGCGTTCTATGTGTTATTGTACATATTATGTGTGTATTACATGATATGTGTGATTGCACGTGATATGTGTAATTTAACGTGTTATATGTGATTTAACGTGTTATGTTATTAGTGTTTCTACGTGCTATGTTATGTGTGATTTTACGTATTATAGTATGAGTTAATTGCACGTGTTATATTAGTAAATGTTAATGTTATATAAGTGAATTGTACATGATACGTTATGTGATTTTACGTCAAACTTCTGATTTTGTGTCTTATGCTATGAGCAATTGTATGTGTTGAGTTATGTGTGATTTTACGTTTTATTTTATGTATGTGTGATTTTCCGTATTATGTTGTGTGTTACTTTTTGTGTTATGTGATGTAATTTATAGATCCACAGCATAAAAAAGAGTGCATAAATTATATTGGAGTTCGTCAAAAGAATGTAAATTATATTAGATATAAAACCGCATAGATTTAGTGAGAGGTTCGACAGAATGTGTCAGACAGTAACACAATCACACAAATGTTTACAGTATATCAAAGTCACACGAATATATAAACTATAACATATACTTACAATAATGTTTACATTATATTAGACATGGAAATCGAATGCTTTTTTCAGGCTGATTTCGTTAGTAGGGCTGGACTTCAAAATACTCTAAATAATAGGCTGCCATAACAAACAGATGTAGCTTATAGTGTCATTTCATATATGGAAGGAACAGTCGACAGTAATGCAGGACCTCCATTTTTCTGCTTCTTCTTCTTCGTTCGTTCTCAATATCCCACTACCAAACCCTGAAAGGACTTAAGTAGCAGAATGTAGTCCAGAGAACGGAATGCGTTGTGCCGTAGTTTACAGCTTGATTGCGATATTTGCACCTTTCGGTCCAACACATCCGACTTCAGCAAGCATTTTTTGAGTACTGGGTTAGCATTCCCTATTCGATCCCTTCTCTTTAGCCAGTCTGCCCAGCTGCAGCCTGTTATCCAGGATCACCGCGTGGAGGTGTAGAAGGGTCTTGGCAGCTATGGTTCGCTGGCCCTGACGCTAGCAGTCAGCTATGGGTCGCTAACCACTGCAGCTCATGCGCTGCTCAGCATCTTGATCTCGGACCTCCATTCAACATTCTTCTTCTTCTTCTTCGTACGCTGCAAGACCTCCATTAAATATTCAATGTGGAGTTAGACAAGGATGCGCTCTGGCCTCGACACTATTCGGAATATACTTTGCGATGCTACTGACGCACGCATTTGGTAATGCAACAAAATGGAACATATGCCAAACAGGAGCATCGGCTCAACACCATTCACATACAGCGCTTCAGATCTATCCTTGGAATCTCATGGTGAGACAGAATGACAAATGCAGAGGTGCGTTTTCACACCGATCTGCCAAGTATGTACACCTTGCTTGGACAACAAAGACTGCGATGACTTGGTCATGTTTGTCGCATGGAGGACGGTCGCTTCCTCAAAGATATTCTCTATGGACAGCTGGCGCGTGGTTTAATAACAGCCGGTCGACCACAGCTGCGGTTCAAAGTCGCATGTAAGCGGTACATGAGGGCTCTGGATATGGATCTGACATCCTGTGAAGACATAGTTGCAAACTGATCCAAATGGAGATCTAACCTAAAAAGCCATATCAGGCTGTGCACAAATAATTTCATGCAACACAGAGAATTGAAGAGACAACGCCAAAAGAAAAACCAAAAACGCATTAGAGAGTTACTACTTCAAGGTCGCATAATCTATAGTTAGATATGGCTGAATAGAGGCTACTTCTATATTAGACAGTAACATATATTCCTTAAGTGGTACTCATGGTGAAAAGAAGAGGGCCCCTGTAACCTTGCAAGCTAGAGAGTTCACCAACCAACAGTTTGGTTCTACCATCGTAAGAAGGGAAAGAAGACTAACGTCTGGTCAGGAAAACATACTGGCAAGACCCTCACCTTGGCCTTCTCGCAGCCCTTCCTAGAAACGGGCTTTTTTCATGGCAGCTTTGTTAACGAGGTTAGGCATCGACGTGATCCCCATTGTAGTGAGCGACACGCAGGTGAAACCAAACATAGCACAACCGCCTGGAGGACTCCGGTCCACCTTCATCAGCACGCTCGTGATGTGAGGAAAGCTACGACAACCCGCCACTTAACGACCTTTTCAGGGCGCACAAAAGCGTAACCTACTCATTGTGGCGTTCAAAATAACATCTGGTCAGGGAAACATATTTATCAGACATTTTAAGTCAGGGTCAGGCAAAGCCTACTGGCCAAACCCTCACCCTGGCGTCCTCGTTGCCCTTCCTGGAAACGGGATTTTTTCATGGCAGCCTGGTTAACATGATGAGGGATCCCCGTAGTAGTGAGCGACACGCAGATGAAGCACAACCTCCTGGAGAACTCCGGTTCACCTTCATCAGCACGCTCGTGATGTGAGGAAAGCTACGACAACCCACCACTTAACCTTTTCAGGGCGCACAAAAGAGTGATCCTTCGCATTGTGTGTATTCAACAACAACAACATAACAATCGTAAGAATTCAGCCGTGTACATAAATCGGGCATGCGATTAGAATGAATAACAGACTCCACCTCTTAAAGAGCGGAAGTGGTAATCCAGTGGATACCTATCCATGTCCTGGTAAATTAGAAGGTTGAAGAGCTGTCCAGAAACGAAGCAACATTATCAAAGCCACTACTTAATATCACATTACAGACCTGTAGTCATATCATGGGAAACAGTTATAAACATGAATAGCTCAATCAGTGGGCTACATCCCAGACATGTCGAATATTTTTCCACACACTAAACAGAACCTAAAACTGAACAAAAAACTGTTAAGAATACAAAATGGTGAGAAGATCTTTCATTGCATTGAGGAATTTATGGAAGTCAAAAGAAATTAAAACCACCACCAAAATAAAAATCTTCAACTCCAACGTAAAATCCGTTCTATTATATGGCTCTGAAACATCGAGGACAACACAGGTACTTATGGGAAAGGTACAGACTTTCATAAATGGTTGCCTGCGCAAAATACAAAAGTGGAAATCGTACGACAAGATCACCAACGTGGAACTGATGGGGAAAACGGGACTAATATCAGTGGAGCATGGAATACGGAGAAGGCGATAGTGATGGATAAGCCACACATTATGAAAACCAGTGAATAACATTAACTGACAAGCTCTGTTCTGGAATCCACCGGCAAGAGAAATAGTGGGAGATCGAGACACTCGTGGAAGAGGGAACTGGTCGCAAATGTAAAAGCAGAAAACACAACGTGAACAGAATTGACTCAGATGGCTCATGATAGAAAGACTTGGCGAGTATTTGTTGAGGACGTATGCTCTACAGGGAGCTGACAGGTGTTTGATTGATTAAATGTCAAACTTAAACAAGTCCAAGAGTTCAAGTGAATAGGAAATAGTTTTTACCGAACATAGAAGAGGTGATACAGTCATCGAAACAAGATGTCACAAAGCCTCGTCTGTGAGCTATAAACTTGTCCGCACTACTTAAACACTAAAAAAATCAAGCTAAAACAATGAAACAGCAGCTGCACAACAATATATCATATCAACATTTGTGGTAACCAAGTCCAACCTGGCCCTTATCAAAGCCACACGAGTGGCAAATGATAACAAGCGAAATGAACTGGCAAAGAAGATGGTGTCACTAGGAAGTATACAGTTTGAAAATGTCCCACTCCTTCGCTATTTCCTGATCAAGGTCCCATTACTTCTTTCAAAGGAGAAGGAAGAATAGAGACTGGTCAAGCAAAATATACTGATCAGAGATGTTAGTCAGGTTCAGGCAAAACATACTGGACAAAACCCTCACCTTGGCTTCCTCTTAGCCCTTCCTGGAAACGGGTTGTTTTCATGGTAACCTGGCTAAAAGGTGAGGAATCCACGTGAACCCCCGTAGAAGTGAGCGTCACGCAGATGAGGCCAATCATAGCACAACCGCCTGGAGGACCCCGGTCCACCTTCATCAGCACGCTCGGGATGTGAGGCAAGCTACTGTAATCCGAAACTTAACGTCCTTTTCAGAGCGCACAAAATTGTAACCTACTCATTGTGGGCATTCTCAAACAACTTCTCTTTCAAAGATTGAAACAAAACCAGATCCCCAGGACCCAGACAATAAATTGAAACGATGAGACCAGAGTTTGATCTTCAAGCTGAGAACAGGCCATGGATCTCACAACAAACATCTGAACAGATTAGAAGATCTTAGCTTACCAACTTTCAGATTCTGTAACGACCACACGAAATCAGTTGAGCACCTCCGATTCTGTGCCCAGGGCTAAGCGACCGGAAAGCCCGATTACTCCCACCCAACCCTCCTTTACACTACACACCACTGCAACGACTGAAGAGGACGTGTGCTTTTGTCCAGAGGCATTGGGCTGTCAAGAGTTACCAGCTCACAGCTAAATGGGTTATGCCATTAAAGGTCTAAGTAACGTACAAAAACTTAGACAAGTGGTGCCACAACGGTCAAACTGTAGAGCACTTGTTTCTGACTTATGCGCCGTGTATGGCGTTCAAAGAATATCTATGATATATGGAACCGTTTAAGTTGGTCGTAAGGCGCGACAAATCAGGTTTGTGCATGGAGCTAGCAAACCTAATCGTGTTTAGCTATTGCAAAGAAACAGACACTTCAAATGCTTTAGTTACCCCCCTTTTTCTTTCCTTCACACACACACTTCAACATTGAAGGCATTGACGATAGCAAAGCGCGGAGGTGCCTCCACACACGCAGACAAGGACGTCATCTATGATTCTAAGACCATAATTAAAGCCAACCTGAATAGAAAATGGGCCGATCAACACCAGCCCTCTCGCAAAGAAGCGCAACTGCTATGATTTTATTACATGAGAGCAAGTTGTCAAGTCATGGAACACGTCAAAGAAAACTGCATATTAACGTAAGCAAGAGATTAGAACAACACTGGTCTTGCCACGAGACACGATATGAGAGAAAAGCAGAACGAAAATAAAACAGCCTTATAAACAACAGTGACCTGTGTAAGAGAAACCTTGACCTTGGTCTGAGGATCAACCAACAAGCATAGGTCCAATATTGCATTTAGTTTACCCTAAAAACAGCTTTTGGGGAATCCTGAATCCATTCGTTTGCAATGCGGTTTCAAAAGCAGTGATATTTTCGGGCTGAGGTTTGCCAGGCTCAAGCACAAACTTCGTTAGTCGCCTTCTAAGACATGCTGGGAAAGGAGTAGCGACCCTGTTTACACAGTGAACCAGTCAAGTGCCATGTCTAGCATAGTCATTTGTATTCTTCTTCGCCGTTCGTTCTCAAATTGTATCTTTATCCCTAATGAGCCTAACGCCCCCTTCTCTTGTCTCTCGTCGCTTTTCATTTTATCCTGCAATTCAGTTAGTCAGAATGGTGTGTCGCTCTATACTCTTCTCGTGGAGTCGATGGGCCTAGAGAACATGTTCTACTTCTTTGTATGTTCGTCCCTCATGGTATATGTCTGTGTATTCAATTTTAAAATGTGTTGAACATATGATGTTGTCTGTTAGCATGCGGTTGTCTGTTAGCATGCGGCTATCTGTTAGCATGCGGTTGTCTGTTAGCATGCGGTTGTCTGTTAGCATGCGATTGTCTGTTAGCATGTGGTTGTCTGTTAGCATGCGGTTGTCTGTTAGCAGTTTGAATAATGTCAGTGTAACTTTGAGCTTTGAGTGCTGCCAGCTCATTTACTGCTGCATCTTGGATTCTGAGTATAATCATATAGCCAGTAATGACCAAAGGCGACTATTTCTTCATGCATCAATTTTGGCGCATATTTCTATAGCTTTCTTTCGAGCCCAGAAAGTTATTCCCCATTGTTTCATTGGCCCTGATCCTATTCTCGTCTATTTCACACAGTGTACTACTCGAGCAGAGAAATGGGTAGAATGTACACAAACATGATATTAACCACACAGTTATACCTCCATGTGTAACACACATGATACATTCACAACCAAAGCTGGACATACAAAATACACTATTACGACAAGAATATTATCGGTAGACTATCTTTTTCACATGCTTTCAGGCGGCATCTTGAATATATCTAAAGAAAGAAGTGGTTAGCTTGAGGCTATTGATATCTCCATAGAGTTTGTCCAGTAATGAAATCTGTTATAGCCACGCGAGCTTTCTCTGTTATAGCCAGGCAAGCTTTCTCTGGTATAGCCACGCGAGCTTTCTCTGTTCCTAGTATGTTGGACACCTGTATAGCAGACTTAAGAGATCACTGATCCGGTGTGACATTAACCACGATGACTGGGGAAGAATCGCCACTAATCGCACAGACTGGCGCAGCACTATTGCTGAGAGTGTTCAGAGACATGAGGCATCAAGAAGAGATGAGGCCATCCAGAGACATGAGGCATCAAGAAGAGATGAGGCCATCCAGAGACATGAGGCATCAAGAAGACATGAGGCTATGCAGAGACATGAGGCATCAAGAAGACATGAGGCATCAAGAAGAGATGAGGCTATGCAGAGACATGAGGCATCAAGAAGAGATGAGGCTATCCAGAGATATGAGGCATCAAGAAGAGATGAGGCTATCCAGAGACATGAGGCATCAAGAAGAGATGAGGCCATCCAGAGACATGAGGCATCAAGAAGAGATGAGGCTATGCAGAGACATGAGGCATCAAGAAGAGATGAGGCTATCCAGAGATATGAGGCATCAAGAAGAGATGAGGCTATCCAGAGACATGAGGCATCAAGAAGAGATGAGGCCATCCAGAGACATGAGGCATCAAAAATAGATGAGGCCATCCAGAGACATGAGGCATCAAGAAGAGATGAGGCCATCCAGAGACATGAGGCATCAAGAATACATGAGGCCATCCAGAGACATGAGGCATCAAGAAGAGATGAGGCCATCCAGAGACATGAGGCATCAAGAAGAGATGAGGCTATCCAGAGACGATCGGTCCGCAAGTCAGCTCACATCAATCCTTCTTCAACCCAGGTGAAAGGAGGCGTCTTTTTTTCCCTGTACAAAGTATAACAGATAATTCAAAGCTCAGATTGGCTTATTTAGCCATCTTCGAACTCAAGAGAACAGTGGATGCTGACAAAGTGGTCATCGTCGATTTCGATGGAAGAACAACAACAGCAGATGCTCAGCAGTCATTTTGCCAGTGTCACGGACACATTCATCTGTATGTCCTATTCTTAGTTGATTAGACGGTATCTCATTTTGTTGTGGCTCGTGAGGTGTCTAAAGATTACTACCTACTCACCTCTGTTGAGCTGGTAATATGCGTCAATTGGTTGATGACCTGTTTGCTCTGCTTCCGACTTGTTCCTGTATCTACACCTGGTTAACCTCCTGGCCTTTTCATAAGTTATACCTACATCAGTTTGACGTAGCTTTCAACCTTCTCATCACAATCTTGGTATGGCCGATTCACGTACAGAAAGGATTGGAAAAACTACTGTACTGCCATAGCGGAACACACATTACAGACAGATACACACATGCATCCACATACTGGTCAATATGCACTGATAGTGATATAACCTACAAGACTACATTCTGGGATTAAAAGGGACATAATCCAGACAGGCAAACCTTTAAACACAACAAATGAATACACTAAACAATCGATTAATCACTTTTTCACAAACAGCAGAAAGCAACTGGACGGGATACCATTGTATTAGTTAAAAGTAACATCGGTATCACAAGTTTGGATAGAGCCAAACGGCTTTACACCAGCCATAAATACACATCAATCCAAAGTAAAGCTGAACACGACCGTAACGAAATCCTTGTTGGATTAAATTAGGCGAAACTAACTATACCACACAATGAATCAAGAGTCAGGTGTTAACGTTCCAGTATGCTGTAAATTGCTCAGTAAATATTTACTAACAAGTAGTGCATAGAATAACGCAAACACTTCTAACACATCTTTGTATTTGTGAGGTACTGAGCTTAATATTACATTTTCTTTGAGAGTATTGACCTTAATTCTCACCTGAACTAGATATTCCTCCCTGCTGCAACATGACGTCATCAATTTGTGAGTATGTACTGTCTACTAATCGCCTATTGATGTACAGAATTCTTCCCAAGTTAGTTAGCACACCTGTCGACAAGTAAATTGCACTTTGGGTATCAACATCCAAATGTCTTGTTGGAGGAAGGCCAAGCTTGATTTGGTCACTGTGTGTCACATTTGGCGCCAAGATTAAAGATTAGTAGCCAGTGGACAAGCGCCGTAATACCTACTCTATGTAAAAACGTAGGCCCCTGATTGGTCCACTCCTCTCGGCCGTGACAATGGGGTCAGAGTGAAAAAGAGTGTGTGAGAGAGAGAGAGAGAGAGAGATGTTGGGGGGGGGGGGGGTAACAATAGGCTTGTCCCTCTCCTCTTCCAGTGGACATCTCCACAAGGCGTGTCGCACAGTGTATGTACATCGGCTATTTGGTTGGATTCAGTGTTGCGTAGTACAGGGTCTCACAAAAGGCCTTAGAAACTTTGATATCGTCATCCTGCGCACAATTAGCGTTCGCCTGTGGACAAGTCACGTGGATTGCTTGAAGTACACACTTTTTAGGGCTAATTGCTTTTCAGCGCTGATCAAGAGATAGATGATCTAACAATTAAGAAGAAAGACTGAAGCTAAAAGTACCAGATTTACAGGATTTATTCCGTGTTTACGAGTTCTGTTCTGTTTAGCATCGGGTGTCATCGCACTCCGTGCAGGTCAATAGGGGCACAGTTCATCTCAGTAAATTATTATTTTACCTTTTTTTTTGTAAGGTTTGCCTCTTTGTATTCTACTAGAAGAGGCACGCCCCTCCCCCCCCCCCCCAAATCCCCCTCATACCGAAGTCCATTGGGCGATATTATGACGTATTAACCAGTTCTTGGATGTGTGTGTGCGTCAGTATGTACCCATGCTGGTTAAGGCGATCTCAGAGATCGACCCAACCAAAGTGCAACGGAGGGACCTCACTCTGGGGGCGCAGTTGCGTAAGAGTGTGATGTTGTAGAGTGTAGATATTTATTGTTCCCGTAGTTCGCTGCTCTGTCCTCTTAGGCATCCCTATCTGTTGGAAATGCGTATGATTTCCATTTCATGCAATCTGTACAAATGACATAGAGAGGACGAGTTGAATTAACCGTCTCTACAGGATCTGATATAACCACACAAACAAAACTAGTTGAATTAACCGTCCCTACAGGATCTGCTAAAACCACACAAACAAGACGAGTTGAATTAACCGTCCCTACAGGATCTGAAATAACAACACAAACAAGACGAGTTGAATTAATCGTCCCTACAGGATCTGATATAACCACACAAACAAAACTAGTTGAATTAACCGTCCCTACAGGATCTGCTAAAACCACACAAACAAGACGAGTTGAATTAACCGTCCCTACAGGATCTGATATAACCACACAAACAAAACTAGTTGAATTAACCGTCCCTACAGGATCTGCTAAAACCACACAAACAAGACGAGTTGAATTAACCGTCCCTACAGGATCTGATATAACCATACAAACAAGACGAGTTGAATTAACCGTCCCTACAGGATCTGATATAACCTCACAAACAAGACGAGTTGAATTAACAATTCCTACAGCATCTGATATTGCCACACAAACAAGACGGGTTGAATTAACAAAGCAAAGATGCACGAAAACCCCATGAACGCACTAACACCAAAGCCCATCCCTACTGTACGAAAACCTACCTGGAGGCAGCATATATTTCCAGAGGTGGTAGAAAATATACCAGGTATTGGAAACAAAAACTGCCAGTCTGAAAAAGAAAGAAGAGATACTACCCTGAGTTACATAACGGAAAACTACCTAAGCATGGACTGGACCCATGCAAACACCGACGGTTCCGTAACATATACAACACAGAACGGAGGGGCAGGAGCATTTCTGAACCTACCAAATGGCAGAAAAATAACACTGTCATTCGCTACTGGAAAATACACACGCAATTTCAGAGCGGAGGCAGAGGCACTGAGGGCGGCAGGGGAAGAAATGGTGACAGGTAAAAGGAATGAAAGCCACATAGTCCTGCTTACAGATGCTCTGGCCGTAGTCACAGCACTAAAAAGCCAGAAAAATTCTGAACTTAATGATTTAAGAGCAGTACTCTGTCAACTATGCCAGCAGGCCGCACCAAAAAGGGTAGTGGTGCAGTGGGTTCCATCTCACTGCAACATCCAAGGCAACGAGGAGGCAGACAGACTGGCAAAAGAAGGTGCAAAACTACCACAACCAGATACTAGTATGACATACGAAGAGTCAAAACGGCTTATTAGAGCTAGATACATGACCAAATGGGAAACCGAACATACCAGTTGAACCGAAGAGAGCAGGTCGTGGTCTTCAGACTTCGCACTGGCCACAATAGACTGAGGTACCACCTATTCAACAAATTGAAGATAGGTGGCACCGACGAATACCCGTGTGGTACCGGGAAAATGACCGCTGAGAATTTGCTGCAAAACTGCCCGACATACGATGATCAGAGAGAGCAGATGTGGCCATCACCAGTGGCAACACTAGACAAGCTCTATGGCAGTGTCGACAGCCTCAGGATGACGGCTGCTTTTTTCGAAAAAATAATGGTTACTGTCTGACTGCGTACGAAGAAGAAGATGAATTAACAATTCCTACAGCATCTGATTTAACCCCACAAACAAGAAGAGTTGAATTAACCATTTCTACAAGATCTGATATTACCGCACAAATAGGAAAAGTTGAATTAACCATTCTTTCAGCATCTGATATAACCCCACAATCAAGACAATTTGAATTAATCATTCCTATAGCATCTGATATATTCACACAAATAAGACAAGTTGATTTAACAATTCTTAAGGTAGTCTCGTCGCATAAACCGCCGTCGAGGATAGAGTGCTATAAATCGCATCATACTAGGCTTGAGTTTCTTAAGACTTTCTTCTTCTACTTCGTTCGTTCTCAATCTCCTGCTACATAGCCCCGAAAAGGACTACGCAAGTAGCAGGATGTTGTCCTGAGAACGGAATGCGTTGTGTCGTAGTTTACAGCTTGATTGCGGTTTTTGCACCTTTCGGTCAGACACTTCCGACTTCAGCAATCATTTTTTAGTACCTGGTTAGCCTTCACTTGTCGATCCCTTCTCCTTAGCCAGTCTGATCTGTTACACCTGTTATCCATAATCACAGCGTGGAGGTGTAGAAAGGTCTTGGTAGCTCTGGTTCACTGGGCAAGACGCTATCAGTCAGCTATGGGTTGCTTACTGTTGCAGCTCATGCACTGCCCGACATCTTGATCCCCTGGCAATACACGTTTCTTAAGATAAGGTGGCACGTTACCTTCCCCACGTGCTTGCTTTCCTTAAACTGTAAGTCACATACTCAACCAGAGCTGAAGGGAATAGGGATTTCAGTGGGAAGGCAAACCTTGTGCCCACAAGAGAGTAAACTGAAACCGAATGTGTAGGGCCGAAATGCGCAGACATTGCAGCTTCGCTGTAAACTACTACACAACGTCATGTTCGGAACCAACACCGAAGAAGAGGAAGAAATCCACTAATGATCGCCTACTGGAAGCTCTCCTTCTTCTTCTTCTTCTTCTTCGTCTTCGTTCTCAAACACATCCACCAAGTCCTGAAAATGGCTTTGCAAGTAGCAGGATGTAGTCTGAAGAGCGAAAATGCGTTGTGTGGTAGTTTACAGCTTGCCTGCGATATTTGCACCTTTCGGTTCGACACATCCGACCAGCATTTTTGGGTTCTGGATTAGCCTTTTCTCTCCGATCTTCTATCCCTAGCCAGTCTGCCCTGTTTCAGCCTGTTATTCAGGATCACCACGTGGAGGTGAAGAAGCGTCTTGACAGTTCTGGGTCGCAGAACCTCACGCTAGCATTCAACTTTGGGCCGCTGGCCGCTATAGATGACAACGAAATCAACGAATTAATTATCTACAGACACCAGAAGTGTGGAATCAAATGTGTGTGGAGCAGAGAAGGGCTTCTGAGATAACAAGGCCACGGTATGTACAACAATCAAGCTACTAGACCTATCACATCACTATATATCCACTACTTTTTGTGAGAAGAAAGATAGATAGAGAGAGAGAGAGAGAGAGAGAGAGAGAGAGAGAGAGAGAGATGTTGTTGTTTCGAATGCCCACAATGAGCAGGTTTACTTTTCTGTGCTACCTGAAAAGGACGTTAAGTGGCGAGTTGCAGTTGCTTTGCTCACATTCCGAGCTTGCTGATGATGGTGGACATGGGTTCTCCACGCGGTTATGCTATGCTTTTCTTCATCTGCGTGCCGCTCACTACTGCGGGGATTACGTCGATCCCTCACCCCGTTAGCCAGGCTGCCATGAAAACAGCCTGTTTTCAGAGAGGACTACGATGAAGCCAAAGTGGGGGTCTTGGCCAGTATATTGTGCCTGACCCTGAGCTGTGTTGGTCATCAACATTACTCTCTGGTCCCGAACTACCTTGGACCAGTGGCAAGACATAAGTCAAGACGACTGGAGGGAATTCAGGACGCAGGCACTCAGGCCCCACCTCTTTTGAGACGAAGGATCGCTTGAAACCTACGAGTCTCGAACCCACGCCATTTTCGTTCTTCGCTTTGAGAGGCGTGCACCTTACCTCTGGACTACAGCTATCCCCCTTTGTTTCTCTAACATTTCCTCCTCGACGGCAGTGCCGACTTTTGCGGCGTGAAATTACCAGCTCTCGCTGATAATACACGAACTAGTATGAATAAGTTTGGCATTGACACCAACACAAAAATGGTCTTCGTCAGGCAAACTTCATCTCGTACGGCAGTGCCAATGTGGCTACCTTTACCTGTATCCACTGCACCAGTTTCACCCCAACTATGGAATGTTTGTCCAAGGAAATACAACTCCATGGTACTGGCCTCGCCGCTGTGGGTCTTGCTTTTGTTCAAGAAAAGATAATCGCCATGCCCTGACCTAGCGTTCCGGGTCTAACTGCTTGACTTTATTCATGGCAAAACAAAGTAGGATTTACGAGACAGTAACGATATGGTCCGGCACAATGTCCATCGTTTAAGTGGCTCGAAAGAATGGCCCAACGGAGAACACCGGTTAGCTTCCGACAAAGAGCAAAATGCTATTTAGTTAGCTGCAGTTTTTTTTTTAAAAAGTGTAAATATTTCCTTCTTCATTTTTCATAGATTTTGTTGTTGTTTCCTTCGCTTTATTTCTCTATTCCCCAAGGTGATGTGCGCGTTGCACTATGTTTTTATTTGGTGTCTGTCGGCCGAGTGCATCCGACTTCGGCACACATTTTACGTAAGGTTCTGCTTCCTCCTGCTTTGTCTAAGGGCTTGCTTCCCCATGGTAAAGGCCGGTGCTGTAGGAACCCAGCACTTTCAGGATTTGAGCAATGCTACTTAACCACTTGACCACGCCGTCCCCCCTTAAAGGCGCGCAATGCGTTTCGGAAGCTTCAAGCAAACATCTGGATCGGATAAAGCATCATTGTTGCCCGCAAGGTAAAAGCGTACAGTGCTGTAGTGTGAACCACTATACTGCATTCCTGCGAAGCGTGTACTGTGTTGTTATTATTGTTGTTGTTGAATGTTGAAGATTCCGTGGCGAAGTGATAGGTGGTGTGGTGTGGATTCGACTCCGGACGCCGCCGTCTTTTTCACGTGTGTTTGATGCGGAGTCCCCTGCATCTCGTAGTTGCCCCTTAGTCGTCTTGCCCTTGACTTGCCACTAGGGTCGGTGGCTCGAGACGAGAGAGAGTGAGGAATAGCACAGTTAATCCTTACTAAAAATACTGCTAGCAAAATAAATTATGCCGTCGTCGTCTACGACGGACGGCGACCTTTGCCTTGTTGAATGCTCACATTGAACCAGACTACTCTTTCTGTGCGCCCTGAAAATGACTTTTAGTGGCGGATCTCTGTAGCTTTCCTCAAAATCTAGTGCTCGCAGATGAAGGTGGATCGTTGTCCTCCAGGCGGTTGTGCTATGCTTGGCTTCTTCAGCCTGTCGGTCGCTATAACGAGATCAAGCTGATACACATGGTCATACACATGGCTTTAGCACACGTCTTCTTTACAGAGAAAACTACAGTGATGAACGGTAATCTATCGTACTGCATACTTGCAAATAAACGTATAACATCCACAAAGCTGGCGGTTGTACGAAGCGACGTTCTATTTACTTTTACTTGGAAAACTTCTGGTAGTTTTGGTATTCAATCAGGCAGGTGTATACCTGCTGCCAGGCAGCCGAAGCTAACCGTAATAAGTCCTTTTTGCGATTTCACTTCCTGAAGATTACCAGGCCTGGGAGAAGATAGGTGGCATTTCAGGTAGGAATTCCATTCACTTTCCAAAATTGTTGCCCGCACATCGATTAGCATCCTACTATTTTTTAATGTCAGCTTCCAACTCTACATGCTAGAGGAAGAAAAAGATAAAGAAGTAGAAGAGGAGGAAAAAGAAGAAGAAGGAGAAGTTGTTGTTTACTCTTTTGTGCGCCCTGAAAAGAACGTTAAATGGTGGATTTCAGTAGCTTTCCTTTCTCACATCACGAGCGGGGATCGGGGTTCTCCAGGCGGCTGTGTTATGTTTCGCTTCATTTGCATGTCGCTCACTACTACGGGGATCACATCGATCCCTCACCTCGTTAGCAAGGCTGCCATAATAGCAGCTCGTTTCCAGTAAGGGCTACCAGGACGCCGAGGTGAGGGTCTTGACCAGTATATTTTGCCTGACCATGACTAACATGTCTGATCAGTATATTTTGTCTGACCAGACGTTAGTCTTCCTCCACAGCTGAAGAAAAAGAGGATAAAGAAGAAGCAGAAAAAGAAGGAGAATAAGAAGAAGAAAAAGAAGAAGAAGAAGTCCCTAACACCTTAACAGATGTATCTGCTGAGAGATAATCTTTACTTTTCAAATGCAATGTTTATCTTCGATTCGAACCTAGCAATACGTTAATAAGGCCAAGATTATACGATACTGGTCAACAAATTTGCTCAGCATTTACAGAGACCAGTCGGCCGTTAGGTTAACTCTGTGATAAGCTGCCCCAACCACTCCGATTGAGAGGAAGGCTTATCACAGATAAAATGATTAAACAAACAGTCAACTTTCTCATATATTTGGCCTAAAGTATTGGCACTTAACTGGCCAGAATTCAACGACTGCACTCTAAGCACGATCCTTCATAACCGAATAGGCTCTGAAGTGTTAAGTGTAGAGCCTGTGGCGAGCGGTCACTACCTGTTAAACACGGACACAGTTTTGTACTATGCACCATCATCGAGTGCCGTTTTAAAAAGTCAACTAGCTACTTTCTACAAGCTTCCGTGTTCTATGTGGCGAAGTGGGCAAGCCGTTTGCCTCGTGTTCAGGCGATCAGGAATCGAATTCGAGCTGCAAAGGTCGGTTCATGATGGCATTTTTTCTGGAGATCCCTGAGTTCATCGCTGGAGCTACGGAGTTTGTGCGTTGTGCGAAGATCTCGGCAGGCGAATTACCTTTCTGCGGAGATAGACGGAGCAATATGGGGAAAACCGCGGCAATGAAGTCGAGCCCTCGCATTTAACCTTCAACCTTTTCCGTGTTCTCCCTAAAACATACGTGTGCGACTTTCTTACTGTCGTGAACTATTGCTAAATCAATCAAATATCTTCTTCTTCTACGTTCGTTCTCAATCTCCCGCTACCAAACAACGGAAGGGCTTAAGTAGCAGAATGAAGTCAAGAAAACGGAATGCGTTGTGTCGTAGTTTACAGCTTGACTGCGATATTTGCACCTTTCGGTCCAACATATCCGACTTCAGCAAGCATGTTTTGAGTACCGGGTTAGTATTCCCTCTTCGACCCCTTCTTCTTAACCAGTCTGCCCTGCTGCAGACTGCTTTCCAGGATCACCGCGTGAAGGTGTAGAAGGGTCTTGGCAGCTCTGGTTCGCTGGCCTTGACGTTAGCAGTCAGCAGTGGGTCGCTGACCACTGCAACTCATGCGCTGCTCAGTGTCTTGATCCCAATAAAATATCTGATAATATCTATATTTTGTCCAAGAAACACATCACATTTGATAACGACCTTCGTTCTGTTCTTAGGCGTTCGTCTTGAAAATAACGTTTGTGTGTTACTTATTTACTGGAATCCTGATCTTCATCTTCTTCTTCGCTCGTTCGTTATCAATCACCCCCTACAAAGCCATGAAAAGGGCTTTGCAAGTGGCAGGATATAGTCTGGAGAATAGAATGCGTTTACGTCTTGACTGCGATATTTACACCTTTCAGTCCACCTTCAGCAGGCATTTTTGAGTGCCGGGTTGCCTTCCCTCTTCGACCCCTTCTACTTAGCCAGTCTGCTCTGTTGCAGCCTGTTATCTAGGATCACCACGTGGAGGTGTAGAAGGGTCTTGACAGCTTTGGTTCGCAGGCCCTGACGCTAGCATTCAGCTATGAGTCGCTGACCACTGCAGCTCATGCGATGCGCAGCGTCTTGATCGCAATCCTGATATTCAATTAGGCAAGATTTCCTGATTGCAGGTAGTAAAAAGCTGCTTAGCAATGTTTGTTCTCGGCCCTGGAGCACCATGATGAAGAAAGGCGTGGTGAAGATCATCTCTCCATCGCATTGGCTGGCGACCGAACGGACTGTTGTAGTTGGATTGTCACCAGAAAGGCACTCTCCTCGTTCGTCTTCGTTGGTCATGCCGACCAAATGACCGGCCCACCTGTACTTTCGCATTGAAGCAGAGTCGACGACATCCCGGAACTCAATAGCGCTACCTCCCTTCCCCCCTCCCCCCGCCCGGGGCTTTGACTGGCCGGCTAAACTACGTGAGCAGACGCGGAGGAAAATCAGAGCGCAAATCCTATCATGCATGGGTAGAGCACAACATTCCTGACTTATGCCCGCACAATGAGATGGACAACTTGATCAACACCCGGATAGGGAGGATTCTATAGTGTAAGACAGCTTTCCTAGGAGAGACAATTCTGAACCCAAACAAATACTGCTCTGCAGGCAGCCTGGAGACAGCCACGGGCCAGGGAGGCGACCCCAAACAAATGCATGCTGAAGTCGGATGCACTGGGATACGGCGCATAACACAGTGCAACGCAGTGCGTTTAATGAAGACAGACACCAAAATGACTCAACGAGATGGCGCTCGACCCAAGTGGGAAGAGTGATGAACCCCCCGCCCCCTCCCCACCTCCTGGCCCACCTCGAAGAGATCCATCAAATGCCACTGGTGGTCCCATTCCTCCGTGCCGTGGCGCCAGGGCACGGACGGCTAGGGGAAACCCCTATCGACAAAAGAAGTTGCATTTAGTAAAAGCCAGTGTCCTTCCACGAGAATCTGTACGGACGTGTACAGAGCCTTGAGTCGACTGCTGCATTCGTTAGAGTCATTGAAGTTGGGGTCTAAAGATGAACGAGGAAGAAGAAGAAGAATTTGGTTGTCGATGTCGGTGTTTCGAATGTGGTCTCTTATGGAAATATTTATGACTCTTCGTTCGGTTGTTCTTTCAGGAATACAAAGCTTCTCTGTGTCTGATTTGCGTCTAGACCTCACACCCGTATGCCATTGCAGAGATAACCAAGTTATTGAGGGTATGAGCCCTGGCCGTGACGTCCGTCATCTCCTGGAGTTTCAGTTTACTGTGGCTGAAGCAGAACCAACCCACCGCTCTTCTGCGGAATATATCTTTATCAATGTTGTGTTTATTGATTTCCTGGCGTTGTGTCGTAGTTTACAGCGAGGCTGTGATATATGTGCCTTTCCGCCCGACACAACTGATTTCAGGTTACCATTTTTGAAACACGGGTTGTTTTTCCTCTTCAATCCCTACTTAGCCAGACTGCATCGTGCAGTCTGTTTTAAGAGCCGTCACTTGGAGGTGGAATAGGGTCATGTCAGTTATGGGTAAATGACCATCATAAAGCAGGCAGCTATGAATCGCTGGCTGCTGTGAGCTAATCGACTGCTACATCTTCGGCTCTTAATAGTTATCTTCATCTTCTTCTTCTTCTTTTTTGTCGTTCGTTCTCAAACTCTCGCAATCAAGACACGAAAAGGGCGTTGCAAGTAGCAGAATGTTGTCCAGGGAACGGAATGTATCCATTCATTCCTCCATATCTGTCTATCTATCTATCTATCTATCTATCTATCTATCTATCTATCTATCTATCTATCTATCTATCTATCTATCTATCTATCTATCTATCTATCTATCTATCTATCTATCTATCTATCCATCCATCCATCCATCCATCCATCCATCCATCCATCCATCCATCCATCCATCCATCCATCCATCCATCCATCCATCTATCCATCCATCCATCCATCCATCCATCCATCCATCCATCTATCCATCCATCCATCCATCTATCTATCTATCTATCTATATATCTATCTATCTATCTATCTATCTATCTATCTATCTATCTATCTATCTATCTATCTATCTATCTATCCATCCATCCATCCGTTTTTCTACGCATCCACCCATCCATCAGTCCATCTACATGTGTGACAACGTTAGTATGACAGCTATTGTAATGTTGACCAAAGATAAATGTAAACGGACGGACTTTCGCGCAACCAGACACAACACCTGGAATGTCCCAAGTCCACCACAACGGAAATGAGTGACCAAACCTCAAGATAAACTCTAGGGAAGCTACCCATTCATTCACTACGTAGGAATGTCAATGCCTCAGCGCTTCTACTTCCTATAGGACTCTAATTCTCAATAGAAATATTCTTCTTCTTCTTCCTCTTCGTCTTTGTCTTCTTCTTCTTGTTTTTCTTTTTCTTTTTCTTCTTCTTCGTTTTCAATGTCCCACTACCAGACCACGAAAAGCCATTGCAAGTTGAATGATGTCTGGAGAACGCGTTGTGTCGTAGTTTACAGTTTGACTGCGATATTTAGACATTTCGGTCCGACATGTCCGACTTCAGCTGGCATTTTTGGGTACCGGGTTAGCCTTCCCTCTTCGATCGCTTCTCCTTTGCTCTGTTCAGCATGTGATCCAGGATCACCGCGTAGAGATGTAGAAAGAGCTTGGCAGCTCTGGTTCGCAGGTCTTGACGCTAGCAGTCAGCTATGGGTCGCAGGTCTTGACGCTAGCAGTCAGCTATGGGTCGCAGGTCTTGACGCTAGCAGTCAGCTATGGGTCGCTGACCGCAGCGTCTCACGCACCGTAACATCAGAAGTATCAGTACTATCGATATATTCAGATCAATTTTTGTATCAATGATGATAAAACTGTTGTAGTTTAAATAAATTCTCATGTTAAGAACGTATGAAAAATAAGAAAAATGATAATTTGTCTCAACTATTTACACCCGAAACGTATTCGTAAGGGAAAGAACATGGCCATTGTAATCTACCGAGCATGACGTAAAAGACGTCCAAAGAACTGGATTAGTATCCTTTTTGCGTAAATTTAATGTTTTCAGAAACTGCTGCTTTATAGGCGCAGGAAAGTGCTTTCTTAAAAACATATGCTCTACGAAGAGTCAAAATGGCTTATTAGAGCTAGATACATGACCAAATGGGAAACCGAACATACTGGCTACACCAAAAACGATGCCTATTACCAGTTGAACAGAAGAGAGCAGGTCGTGGTCTTCAGACTTCGCACTGGCCACAAAAGACTTAGGTACCACCTATTCAACAAATTGAAGATAGGTGGCACTGACGAATGCCCGTGTGGTACCGGGAAAATGACCGCTGAACATTTGCTGCAAAACTGCCCGACATACGAGGATCAGAGAGAGCAGATGTGGCCATCACCAGTGGCAACACTAGACAAGCTCTATGGCAGTGTCGACAGCCTCAGGATGACGGCTGCTTTTTTCGAAAAAAATTAAGGTTGATGAAGAAGAAGAAGAAAATCATATGCCCAATATGTAACGAGTACGTAAAATAATACCGCTGAAAAAAATAAAATTCCATTAACTTTTCAATACAATAGGAACTTAGCGACAATAAATATATATCCAAAGAAACAAGGAACATCTGAAATCGGGTATATCAAAGATTGAATGGAAACAAGTCACCAAGTACGAATGGCATAACAACTGGTGCCATTCAGTTTGTGAAAAAGACAAGGGTGAAGTGACTGGAGATAAACTTTACAAGAACATTGTTGCTGTTAACCGCTCAAAAAGAGTATGTTTACTCTTTTGATTATCCTGAAAATGGCGTCAAGTTGCAGGCTGCAGTAGCTTTCCTCGCAACGTGAGCGTGCTGTTGAAGGTAGACCGGATCCTCCAGGTGGTTGTGCTATGCTTTGCGTTATCTGCAAAGCGCTCACTAATACGGGGATCATGTCGATCTCCGACCTTGTTAGGCATGAAAATAAAATAGATTATTTTCAAGAAAAACTGCGTGGCAGGAGCTGGGGGTGGAGGTAGGGGTTCTTTGGCCAGTATATTTTACCTGGCCCGACCAACTTGCTTAACCAGACGTTACTCCTCTCTTCCGACAAAATAGGGGTAGCCGATCCCATGTTCAACCTTCCTTAATTTATGACATATTTGGCAGGTTACAGTGTGACTATTCTTTGCTTTTTTCAAGCTGCGATAACATACGTGAGTAGGATTTGTGCAAATATATTTTTATCAAGATCTGAAGGCTATTTCACAACCACCAAGATGTTATGTGTGAATGCCAGTATCTATCGCACTTTTGGTCGCTGTAGTCAGGAGGTTAAGGCACTCGCTTCTCACAGCGATGAACGGAAACGGTGGGAAATCGAATCCCGTAAGTTTCAAGCGACCTTTAGTCTCACGGGAGTTAATACCAGAGTGCCTGCATCCCAAGTTACCTCCAGTCGTCTCGACCAATAGTCTTGTCACTGATCCAAGGTAACTCGGGATAAGAGTGAGATTGATGACCAGCGCATATCCTTCCTCACTATAAATCCAAATACAACGCACATCACATTATTAAGACAAAACCGTCTGGTGTTGTGGTCATCTTCACTTCCCTATGGGCAATAACTTTAATCTGCCGTACTAAGGGCTGTGAAGTATTTTACCCTAGGTAGGTTAGGACTCACTATTAATCATCTCACCTAGTGAGATATATTCCCAGTGTGGCTGTGGTTCTATACACTTATATCCCCACAGTTGGGATCAAGACGCTGAGCAGAGCATGAGCTGCAGTGGTCAGGGCCAGCGAACCAGAGCTACCAAGATCCTTCTACACCTCCACGCGGTGATCCTGGATAACAGCCTGCAGCAGGGCAGACTGGCTAAGGAGAAGGGATCGAAGAGGGAATGCTAACCCGGTACTAAAAAAATGCTTGCTGAAGTCGGATGTGTTGGACCGAAAGGTGCAAATATCGCAATCAGGCTGTAAGCTACGACACAACGCATTCCGTTCTCTGGACTACATTCTGCTACTTAAGCCCTTTCAGGGTTTGGTAGCGGGAGATTGAGAACGAACGAAGCCAGGCCAAGCCAAGCCATATCCCCACAGTGCCCTTCCAGAACCCACTCGGGAAGTTTCCTGGGATTCTTGTTCTGCGCTTGTCCGAAAAAGAAGCTGACGTTGTAGTTTATAGCAAGGCTGCGAAATCTCCACCTTTCGGCCCGACACATCCTGTCTCAGCACGCCATTTTTTTGTACCCGCTTTGCCTTCCCCTTGCAATGGTTATTCTTTTAGCCAGACTACACTAGTGCATCCTGTTTCCATGGCCGATACTTGGAGGCGGAATAGATTCATAGTCAGCTGTGGTTCCTTGACCATGATACAAGCAGAGGGTCGGTAGATACTGGCAACTCATTGAATTTACTGCATATTGAACCCCTTTCCTGGATCAAGATGCTGCAGTGGTCAGCGACCCATAGCTGACTGCTAGCGTCAGGGCCAGTGAACCAGAGCTGCCAAGACCCTTCTATACCTCCACGTGGTGATCCTGGATAACAGGCTGCAGCAGGGCAGACTGGCTAAGGAGAAGGGATCGAAGAGGGAATGCTAACCCGGTACTCAAAAAATGCTTGCTGAAGTCGGATGTGTTGGACCAAAAGGTGCAAATATCGCAGCCAAGGTGTAAACTACGACACAACGCACTCCGTTCTCTGGACTACATTCTGCTACTTGAGCTTTTTCAGAGATTGAGAACGAAGAAGAAGAAGAAGAAGAAGAAGAAGAACCCCTTTCCCCGGGGTTAATGTTGTCTTCTTCTGCTTCATTTGTTCTCAATCTTCCTATACCAAGCCCAGAACAGGGCTTTGCAAGTAACAGGATGTAGTCCGGAGAACGGAATGCATTGTGTCGCTAGTTTACAGATTGATTGCGATATTTCTACCTTTCGGTCCGACACATCCGTCTTCGGCAGGGCTAATGTTGTATGAATGCCGTCAATGATTAAGTCTACTTTTAGTGGTGGGTTGAAGTAGCTTTTCTTACATCCCGAGCGCGCTGTTGAAGGTGGACTATGGTCGTCCAGGCGCTATGCTATGATTGGATTCTTCTGCGTGTTGCTATATACTACGGGGTTTGTTGTTGGGAATGTCAACAATGAGAATGTTTACAAGACCTTCACCTTCGCTTCCTCTAAGCCATTCCCGGAAACCGACTGTTTGCATGGCAGGATAGCTAACAAGTTGAGAGCGACACACAGATGAAGTCAAGCAAAGCACAACCGTCTGGAGAACCCCGGTGCACCTTCATCAGCACGCTCAGGATGTGAAGAAAGCTACCGCTAGCTGCCTCTTAACGTCCGTTTCGCGGCGCTCAAAAGAGTAACCTACTCAACGTTTGTATTTGAAAACAACTACTCTTTTGTTCGTCCTGAAAAGGACGTTTAGTGACGGGTTGCAGTAGCTTTTTTAACATCCCGGGCGTGCTGATGAAGGTGTACTGGTGTCCTCCTGGCGGTTGTGCTATTCATGGCTTCTTGTGCGTGTCGCTTATTACTACAGGGATTACGTCGATCCCCCACCTCGTAAGGCAGACTGCCAAGAATAACAGTCCGTTTTCATGGAGGACTACGTGTAAGTCGATGTGTGGGATCACGCGGATCCCCCTCCCCCTTCTTCCACCACCTCGTTAGCCAGCCTGCCATAATACAGCCTGTTTTCAGGAAGACCTGCAAAGATGTGAGGTGAGGAGTCTTCGTCAGCGCATTTAAACCTGATCTTGACCAACATGTCTGATCAATATGTTTTGCATGACCAGACGTTAGTCTTCTCGACCCGACCAGAATAAATAAATGGCGAGATTTAACCGTGAAAGTCAAGTCTTTGAGAATGTATAGGAATTATTTGGTCCACGTGGGGATGAAACGCATGGATGCCACCGAAGCAAGGGTATTA
Source organism: Ariolimax columbianus (assembly GCA_036924085.1). NCBI lineage: Eukaryota > Metazoa > Mollusca > Gastropoda > Stylommatophora > Arionidae > Ariolimax > Ariolimax columbianus. Next base: position 33,244,016 of record JAVGWX010000007.1, on the reverse strand, counting down.
ACAAGGGGCAAAGTCCCGTTCAGTGAGCTCTTAAGAAAACAAGTAGCTATTCGACTACCCGCTGTTGCCAATTGTGGCTAGTGACTTGGTTAAGACTATAACGATTTCGGCTGGATTAAGCTACCACGTTGAGGATTAAGTGCTGAGTCCAGTGTAACAAAAGTGAAGCTCTTCTCTCGAGAGAGGTATTAAAGAGTGAACACTAGCGAGTGAAGTTGGCAAGGAAGAGCAAACAGAGTAGGCGACGCAGGATTGACGGTGGGTTAGGGTTACGTCTGTTACATAAAGGATCTTCGGGTGTCCAGTCAAGGCCACGCCAAGCTCCGGCAGTTATTGTTTTGGCTTGAGCGGGTAGCCGAGCAGTTTCAGTACGATGGCTCCGATCAATACAGCCATTCGAAACACAGACAGGTCTAGATTGTTCTCCGTCGTAAAATAAAAACTGCCTGCACAATACTTACGACTGTCTGCATATTTGTCTTTCCAGCAACCTAGTAGGGTCTGGTTAGTGTAGTGGTAGTGCACTCACTTTTCACGGTAAAGGTACGGGGTTAAACTCACGCAACCGTTACTCACCAGTCCACGGAGCTATATATGGGTACCAGGCAAGAACAGCAACTCGAATTAATATCAGGGATCAAGACGCTGAGCAGCGCATGAGCTGCAGTGGTCAGCGACCCATATCTGACTGCTAGCGTCAGGGCCAGCGAACCAGAGCTGCCAAGACCCTTCTACACCCCCACGCGGTGATCCTGGATAACAGGCTGCAGCAGGGCAGACTGGCTAAGGAGAAGGGATCGAAGAGGGGATACTAACCCGGTACTCAAAAAATGATTGCTGAAGTCAGATGTGTTGGACCGAAAGGTGCAAATATCGCAGTCAAGCTGTAAACTACGACACAACGCATTCCGTTCTCTGGACTACATTCTGCTACTTAAGCCCTTTCAGGGCTTGGTAGCAGGAGATTGAGAACGAACGAAGAAGAACAAGAAGAAAGAAGAATTCCTTTCAGCCAAAAAAAAACAAGTACAAGAAAGAAAAACGGCCATTCTAACAAAGTCCAGGAGCTTTATTCAAAACATCTCAAGCCCAAAACAAGATAGACTCTCAAATGAAATAAAATATCACATCTGGTTGCTTTAAAAAAAAAATGTGAATTCCGGTCCACTGTGGGATCCTTGGAAACGAGAAGGCAAATGAGATCGGAAAAGCCGGAAGTGGTGATACACAGAATCGCCACAGAGCTATAAAAAGGTCGTCGCTGAGCGGAGTGTTGGTCGTGGCTGAGTGGAGCGTTGATCGTCGATGAGCGGGGCGTTGGTCGTCGCTGAGCGGGGCGTTGGTCGTCGCTGAGCGGAGCGTTGGTCGTCGCTGAACGGGGCGTTGGTCGTCGCTGAGCGGAGTGTTGATCGTTGGGGAGCGGGGCATTGGTTGTCACTGAGCAGAGTGTTGGTTGTCGCTGAGTGGGGCGTTGGTCGTCACTGAGTGGAGTGTTGGTCGTCGCTGAGCGGGGTGTTGGTTGTTGGGGAGTGGGGCGTTTGTCGTCGCTGAGCGGGGTGTTGGTTGTCGCCGAGCGGGGCGGTGGTTGTCGCTGAGCAGGCCGTTAGTTGTCGCTGAGCGAAGTGATGGTTATCGCTGAGCTGAGTGTTGGTCGTTGCTGAGCAGAGTATTGAGTGGAGCATTGACCGTCGCTGAGTGGAGCGTTGGTTGTCGATGTGCGGAGTATTGCGCGGAGCGTTGGCCGTCGCTGAGCGGAGCGTTGGCTGTTGCTGAGCGGAGTTTGGTTGTCGCTGAGCGGAGTGTTGGATGTCGCTGAGCGGAGCGTTGGTCGTCTCTAAGCGGAGGTCTTCGCTGAGCGGAGGTCGTCTCTGAGCGGGGTGTTACAGAACAAACTCCAGTACGAGAATGAATATAGAAGTAGTGACTGCAGCATGGAGACCAGTAAACTTAATTCTAGAAATAGAACAGAGCCGAACAGAACCCAAGTCGACTGGAACTTCATGGACGAGACACAAGAAAAGAGTCAATATAGAAGCTGAATGATGACGATCATACGGACCCATCTTTCAAGGAGCGTCAGAAGGGATATACTAATGAAATCACTAAGAACCTGCAATTATCGTAGTCGTCGGTTATTCGGTCCAAAGACTGGTTTTGGAGAACCCGTATCAAGTCACGGCAATGTCTTCGGGTCTGTGCCTCTTGGTTCGTCATAGTATTTGGCTGCAATGTCCCCGTGGACCTGAGAAATGAAAGTAGTCCTTAGTCGTGGACCACTGTCTTGTATCTGCTGGCCTAAGTGATGAAAGTAGTCCTTAGTCGTGGACCACTGTCTTGTATCTGCTGGCCTAAGTGATGAAAGTAGTCCTTAGTCGTGGACCACTGTCTTGTATCTGCTGACCTAAGTGATGAAAGTAGTCCTTAGTCGTGGACCACTGTCTTGTATCTGCTGGCCTTAGTGATGAAAGCAGTCCTTAATCGACCACTGTCTCGTATCTGCTGGCCTAAGTGATGAAAGTAGTCCTTAGTTGACCACTGTTTCATATCTGCTGGCCTAAGTGATGAAAGTAGTCCTTAGTTGACCACTGTTTCATATCTGCTGGCCTAAGTGATGAAATTAGTCCTTAGTTGACCTCTGCTCCGTCTCTGAACATCTGAATGATGAAAATAGTTCCTGGTCGACCACTGGTTCGTCTGCCTTAACCTTAATCCACGTGGGTTTCCTGTAGTGGACCAGCATTGATGCTTTGACTCTGAATTATTGCCAGAAGTTATTTTGTTGTTTGTGATATTCTATCTGCTTCGATGGCCTGATGTAGATTCATATTACTATTTATGTAGCATTTCTGCAATAGTTGATCATATTTGGACAAATTTAATGTACCATTTCTTTCATTATGCTGTGTTTTTCACTTACATCAAATCCAGTACATATTTTACCTACAGTTATCGATAACATGCGTGCAGTCATTGAAGCCAAAATCGTTTTCACCACTTAAGCTGGTTCGCAAAAATAATATTAGAAATAGATTCGTCCACCATTGTGTTCATTGCGCAGTGTGTTAGTTATTTCGTACGTGACATTTCATTCTGCACATCTTGCGTTCCCGTCGGTTTTTGTTGTCTACGTTTTTGAAAGGGATGAGGGCTCAGTGATCTCGAGGTAAGGAGTCCACCTCGGGTGCCGGAGGTCGCGGGTTCAAATCACTGGAGAGACCGGGATTTTTTCTCGTGAATCTTCTGGTAAAAATTTCAATGACGTTTTGGTAGTGAGATCTGACACCCGTGTCAGTGTCAAGCACTCTAAAAATCCATTGGTAGTTAGAAATCGAAAAAAAGTAGGCCTAACGGCCGGTGCTCGGAGCAAAAATTAAAAATTCTAGTTAAAAATCTATTCAAATTATTTGTGCCTTCCCCAAGACCTAGTAAGCAGCAGGAAGTTTAAAAAATGCCGACTACGGACAGCCGATAGCCTTCGGCTACCTGGCAACAGACATTAACATGCCTGTTTGAATACCAGGATTCCAAGTATCCATGTCGTTGATTGCTGTATGCCAGTATGACCTAGTTAACTGTCGCCTTGCCGTCACTATTTCTATTACTTGTTCATGGATATATGATACACAAAATCAACAACAACCACGTTCCAGCAACCTCATTATTGCACATCTCCAGGGGCAGCCATAATTTCCAAGCAAACAACCGGGGAAGGGTGTCGAGGCAGAGGGAGTGGTGCAGAAGTAGTGAAACGAACAATCCTGATCATAACTAGCCATCTGATTAGGAAAGAAATGAGAAATGCCAACCTCAGATCCTTTCGCCCATACCCCTTCAGCGCCAGTAAGTATGTGCTGAAGTGACTTCAGTGGAAATGGACAATTCAATATCAATCTATTTAAGAATAGATTGAATGCGCATAGCTTTCAGAGAAAGGAAATGTAAATGAAACTCGTTGTATACATATTCTGCAGAATCTTCTAAACGAGTATAAAGACGTTAAGTTAAGTTAAATTTTAAGGTGCTTCGTGTGGGGTTTGAGCTCAGGGTCTTTGTCGGCATGTCGCCCCTGATCCTGATGTTGACCTGCCCGTTATTCTCTTATCCGACTACCATCTGATCTGTGTAACCACGGACACATAGAAGACTGACCAACCACGGTCGTTCCGTTTACCCACTGGCCAATTCAAAAAGGGATGGTACCCCAGTATCAACTGTCGATTCATGAAACCAGGAGCCATAACAAAATCGGTTCCAACACTCACATAAATTTACTGGAAATGTAAAACGGAGACAACTGTGGTGGCTAGGGACCAGCTTAACGGTGTCCATTGTGAATGCTAGATCGAAACTTGAGATACTGGTGTTATTGTTACGTCGAAAGGAGCCCCAGGCATTCAAGGCTTGTTATTGAAGTTAAGAGATGGCCAGGTGCAACGTATTGTCCGAGACCCCACCTCCCACCCTAGCCGCGTTCCTGAATATATGCTGCTGTTCAGCAGTCTAGCCAGCGAGGTGGTTATCTACACTGTTTTCTCCATTGCGGTTAGTCTACTGCTGAGACGCTTTTCCGATTAGGCACACCATACTGACCAGGATGTCGTGTCAGGGTCAGCCACAATATACTGACCAAGGCCACTATCTCTCTTCCATGTAGCGTTCCCTGGAAAGGCAGTGTGAATGACAAGATGTGGATCGACGTGTTCCCTGTAGTAGTGAACGTCACCCAGATAAAGCCAAGCATAGCCCAATCCACTGGAGGATCGTGGTCCACCTTATCAGCACCCTCGGAATGTGAGGAAAGCTACTACAACCCGCCACTTAACGTCCTTTTTATGGCACACAAGAGTAAACTTACTCATTGTGGGCACTAAACGGCAACTGAAGATCATAATGCAAGACAGCAGGATGCATCAGGTCCGCCTTCTTCAGTACACCTCGGGATATTAGAATATCCAATGTAATCTGTTAATCTGTAAAAAACATTATAGTAGAGTGACAGAGTTGTTAAAGCGCTTGCTACTCATGGCAAGGGATCCATGTTCTCTTTTCTGTATCGCTATTGTCAAATCTAACTTGGCTGCAAATGGGTACCTGACCTACAGCTAAAGAAGGCATGGTAACAAGGAAGGGAACTAGTAATCAAACCTCACAATAAGCTGATGGATAACTCAATGAATACCCGAACATATCATCTCAGATAGGTGTGTGCTGTGTGGACGACCTTAAACACATAGAAGAAGAGGATGCGAAGAAGGTAGACGAAAAATAAGACGAAGAATGAAAAGCAAAAAAAGAAGAATAAGAAAAGAAGAGGCAGAAGAAGATGAATAATGAGAAAAAGAAAGAAGAAGACGAAGAATGAGAAGAAGAAGCAAAAGAAAAAGACGCAGATGATGAATGAAAATGAGAGAAAGAAAAAGAAGAATGAGAAGAAGCAGAAGAAGATTATGATGAATGAGAGTGAGGAAGAAGCATGGGAAGTAGAAGAAGAAGAAGAGACAAATGAAAGAGGAAGATAAAGGACACGTGGACGAAGAAGAGGAAGCAGAAGAAAAAGAAAACGAAGAATAAATAGAAACAGAAGAATAAAAACATGATGATGAATGAGAAAGAAGAAGAATTCGTGACACACAGGTAGCAACTAAAATAAACGTCTCCATATAGATCAACATGTAGAGTTAAATATAACCAACTCTTCCAGCTTCAGTATAGCAATGGGAAAGAAAGATAGTCGTAGTTGTGGGAGTCGCTGATCCATAACGCACTGACGGACTGGGAAAACTGACCTCCGATACAGTTTGATTCTCCGGATGGGAAATTACAGGTCCCTTCTCAAGTTTCCACGCCACACACGGTCCGATGAGATGAGGACAGGTTGAAGATTGCCCACACAAAGCTCTCCCACGTATATCCTATGTATTAACTTCTAAAAAGGTGTGTTCCCGGCCTTGATGGAACAGCCTGATAATGTGTGTTCTTCAGTGCTTCATGTTTTTAATTCTTCAGTTCAGTTTAGTGGAACGGGTGGGGGGAGGGGGGGAGTGTACATGTAGTACCTTAACCGGTGGCCGGATGGTTTGAATACTTGTTTTATGACCGCAAGCAGGCATGGTTAAAACTTCGGTTAAACATGGGTTGCCGTCCTCACTGCTACTCGCAGATGAAGCCAAGCATAGCACAACCGCTTGGAGGACCCGGTCCATCTTCACCAGCAAGCTCGGGATGCGAGGAAAACTACTGCAACCCGCACTTAACGTATTTTTCCGGGCTCATAACAGAGTAGCCTACACATTGTAGGCCTTCGCAAACAACAACAACCAGCAGTCTACATGCAACTGAAAGATCTTGTCCCGCGGATGACCTGGCTCTTGTGCCCACCTTACAATGCATACATTCATTGCAAGTTAAGTAGGATTAATGTGCAAGCTGTCGGGGCTGTTCATCAACTGAAGAAACAAATAAAGTGTTCTGGGAAAAGACTGCTGATGACCGATGACGCTCTTGTTGTGCTGGGGTGTGTTTCTTTTCTCTGTCTTTCTCACGTTTGTCCTAAATATGACGACGTCTTGCAATTTACAGCGAGGCTGCGATTTCTACGCTTTTCGGCCCGACATATCCCGTGTCATCACGGCATATCTAAGACCAGATTTGCCTTCACTTTAAGATTCTTATTCTATTCGCCAGATTAAACTAGTTGGGCCTATTTTCAAGGCCGGCACTTGGAGGTGGCATAGAGTCATATTCAGCGTTTGTCCGCTGACCGTGCTGCAAGCAGCAGATATGAGTCTCTGACTGCAGTAATCTCATTGACCGCTGCATCTTCGACCAAGTGTTGGGAGTGATTACTTACATAACATTGAGAGCAATATTGACATGGATATGACACAAAAATCAGAAAAGCAAAATGTGTCTTCATATCGCTTGGCGATTAGTGCATGCTCTGCTAAGGCACCCCAATATTTCCTATTAAGCAAAAACGCATATAATAAATAGTATCTCCATCCCAACCCTGTCCTACCAGTGCCAGATATCGTTATTGAATAAGGCCTAGGAACGTAAGTCCCTGCGAAATGCGGTGCCTACGAAAGGTCACTAACAACACCAAAAGAGAAAAATCAGAAATACGAATTTTCGGGAGAAAGTTGGAATAATTCCCTGCCTACAGTACACCGAGCAACAGAGAATAAATTGCTTTAGCCACATTGAGAGAATGCATCCAGACCACATTGTTCATGCAACCTTCTATAAGACCGAGGAAAAGGTGGATAATCAGCATAAAAGAGACCTGCCGTAAAATGGGGAAAAAAGTTACTCGGGCCATGAGAGCGGCGAAATACAAATACAAATCACGACACGGTAGAAAGTGAGACGACAAAAGAAAAGAAGAACGTGGCATGATCTGCAGCTGTCAGCGACCCATAGCTGACTGCTAGCCAGGGCAAGCGAGCCAGAGCTGCCAAGGTTCTTCTACACCTCCTAGCGGTGATCCTGGATAACAGGCTACACCAGAGCAGGCTGGTTAAGGGATCGAAGAGGGAATGATAACCCGGTACACACAAATTCTTGTTGAAGTCGGATGTCTCAAACGGAAAGGTGCAAATATCGCAGTCAAGCTATAAACTACCGTACACCGCATTCCGTTCTTCGGACAACATCTTGCTACTTACAAAGGCCTTTTCAGGGCTTGGTAGCGGGAGATTGAGAACGAACGAAGAAGAAGAGGAAAAAGAAGAAGAAGAAGAAGAAGAAGAAAAATAATAAGAAGAAGAAGAAGGAGAAAATATCGCTTCCGACTTTAATTGGTTCTCGCACAAAGTTCACAATTTACTTTAACTTCAATGTCCGCTCGGGGCCGCGAGACATGGTACACACAGAAAGACCCGACAAAAGAGATGCAGACTTCCAATGAATGGTTGTCTTCGTATGAAGAGAGCTGACGTGGTACGATAAGATCACTAACACCGAACTGTGGAACAGAACTAGAAAATTCCCAGTCGAGCATGACACACCAAGGAGACGCTGGTGCTGTATAACATATAATAAGGAGGACTCCAAATAGCATTACATTTCAATATGTGTTCTGTAACTCCATGGCAAGAATACGATGGTAGACCTAGGCGTAAGTGGAAAACTAAAGTTTTCCGCTGTGACATTCATGGCACAGGAAGGTCGAGTTGGAATAGATGGTCAATTAATGAAAAATACGCAGAGTATTTGTTGGAGGCCTATGCTCTTTTGGAGATTGAGTTGTTATTGATTGATTATTCTTCTTTCGTTCGCTTGAAAATATAATGTCTATATCTGCCATATTGTCTCGTGTATTGTTTGGTAGGACTTCGTTCATTCTCAACCTTCCGCTACCAAGCCATGAAATGGGCTTTGGAAGCAGCAGGATGTAGTCCCGAGAATGGAATGCGTTGTTTCATAGTTTAAAGCTTGCCTGCGATATTTACACCTTTCGGTCCAACATATCCGACCTCATCAGGCATTTAGTACTGGGTTAGCCTTCCCTCTTCGATCCCTTCTCCTTAGCCAGTCTGCTCTGTTGCAGCCTGTTATCCAGGATCACCGTGTGGAGGCGTAGAAGAGTCTTGGTAGCACAGATACGCTGGGCCTGACTCTGGCAGTCATCTATGGGTCGTTAAACCCCGCAACTGATGCGCTGCTCAGCGCCTTGTGTTGAAATTGGTGTATTGTTTAGAGTTTACTATCTTTTGTTGTTTTTGGTTTTGTTAAGCTAGTAGCAGCTCTATTCTCGTGCCACCTGGCTGCACAGGACAACAGAGAAGGACCTTCAGTAGTAAAAGTTGGATCCCGACGGACCAGAAACTGTACCTGTCAAGCTGTTCATCCCATCATCATCATCATCATCATCATCATCATCATCATCATCATCATCATCACGTAGCGAGATCTTTGAGAACGTTGCTCTCACAACAGCCGATCTGTCTAGCCAAAACTCCCACCTTTATCGCTGTCATTCTTAGGACCTCCGTGATGTCTTGTATCCATCTTCTCATTGGTCTGCTTTTGCCTTGCTTTCCTGGCACCATGTCCTCCAGTAAAGTTCTGTCCGGATCATTATCGCGTTTGATGGGGACAAAATATTTTAGCTTTCAAGACAAGTTATTGTTTACTAACCAATTTTCCTTTATATCCAGTTCTTGTAGGATATCTGCATTTCCCCTTTTCGCTATCATTGGTATTTCGAGCACCCTTCTGTAGCATTTTAGTTCTAAAGATTCAATCCTTTTCTTAAGTGTTTGTGTGGTGGTCTACGTTTCACATTCGTACGTTGCCATCGGGAAGATGCAAGTTCGAATCATTTTTATCTTTGTAATTTTATTATAGTTCTGTCATAAGTTTTTATTTTATTCAACTACTGCATTCCCACATCCATTCTCCTAACTTCATTCAGGCAATCTCCATTGTTGCTTAATTTCCTGTTGTTCTAGAATAACTTTATGTTTGGTCTTTGTCTTGTCTGTGCTCATTATTTTGATTTTACTTATATTCAGGTAAAGATTTTGGTCTTTGCTGGGTTGTTTTACTAACAGGATCATCCATTCCAGTCTCGCAGCGCTCTTTGAGAGAATAACTGTGTCATCTACATATTTGAGCTCTGGTAACTCGTTCCCAACAATTGATAATGGCTTGCACTTGTCATATTTTCTATTGTTTTTGAGATTGCTCATTATAGATTTAGCATAAATATTGAACAGATAAGAGTATGCATCCCTGTCATACGCCCTTATGAACTTCGAGCCAGTCTGAAATTTTGCATGCTATTCTGATCGCAGCTTGTTGTTCGTGGTATAGCGATTTGATGTTCATCACAAACCGAGTGCAATAATGTGTTGTTTCGAATGTCCACAATGAGTAGGTTACTCTTATTTGGGTCCTGAAAAGGGCGTTAAGTGACAGGTTGCAGTAACTTTCCTCACATCCCGAGGGTGCGCATCAATGTGTACCCGGATCCCCCAGGCGGTTGTGTTATGCTTAGTTTCATCTGCGTGTCGCTCACTACTACGGAGATCACATCGAACCTCATCTTGTTAGCCAGACTGTTGTCCTCGACAACAGCCCGTTTCCAGGACGACCAACGAGGAGGTCAGGTGCGGGTCTTGGTCAGTATATTTCTCCAGACCCTGGCTAACATTCTCTGATCAGTGTGTTTTGCCTGACCAGACCGTTAGCCTCATCGTCCCCTAACGTGTTGTAGATATAGGCATACTTTCATAGCACCTATTTGCGTTACATCTCCATTGCTGTAGAGCAATTACTGTAGTCGAAAAGTTTTGCACTTTGGTATGAAAAAGTTAAGACACTTATCTGGAAATGTATGTGGCTTGGTTTGGATTCATTTGTTCTCATTCTCCCGCTACCAAACACTGAAAGGGCTAAACTAGCAGAATGTAATCCAGAGAACGGAATGCGTTGTAGTTTACAGATTGACTGCAATATTTGCACATTTCGTTCCAACACATCCGACTTAAGCAAGCATTTTTTGAGTACCGGGTTAGTATTCCGTCTTCGATCCCTTCTCCTTAGCCAGTCTGCCCTGCTGCAGTCTGTTATCCAGGATCATCGCGTGGATGTGTAGACGGGTCTTGACAGCTCTGATTCGCTGGTCCTGACGTTAGCAGTCAGCTATGGGTCGCTGACCACTGCAGCTCCTGCGCTGCTCAGTATCTTGATCCCTTTATTCCTTCACTATTTATTCACGCTTCAAGGTGATACACTTCTCCTATTTATTCTCCACCATCCGGATGACCTGATTGAAGAACTCCTCTGCCTGGACATGGCACCATGTCTCCAGTTCAGTAACAAGTCATGGACGGGAGAAAAATGTGTGGCTATGAAATCATACCCCCATCCACCATACTCACAGGACTTGGCACCTACAGGACTGCTACATGTTCGAAACCTTGATGAATCCGTTTCATGCACTTTGTTTTTCCGACGTCCAGGACTTGATTACTGAACTACTGGAGACGTTGTTGTTTGATGCCCACTATGATTAGGATTAATCTGTTGTGCGGCCTCAAACGGACGTTGAGTGACGGGTTGTTGTAGCCTTCCTCACATCCCGAGCATGCTGACGAAGATCCTCTAGGATGCTTGGATTCTTCTGCGTGTCACTCAGTGCTACGGGGATCACATCGATCCATCACCTTGTTGGGCTGCCGTGAAAATAGCCGGTTTCTAGAAAGGGCTACTTTTGTCCAGTATGTTTTGCCTGTAACCGAACTAACATGTTTGTTCAGTATATTTTGCCTGATCAGTCGTTAGTCTGCCTGCCCAAAACTGTAGATGTGTATCCAGGCCCAGATGGAGGAGTTCTACAATCCAGGCATCAAGAAGGTGAAAAATAGATGAGAGGCATGTATCGCCTTGTAGAGTGAATACATAGTGACGGACTAAAATTGACACCAAGGTAAGTGGTTGACTCCTTCACACTAAAGCGTTTTTCGACCATACCTGTTACGTTTTCAAAAAAAAATTCGAATGGTTATGCAGTTAACTTCATCATCATCTTCGATCATCGAAACAACAGCAACACATGTGACGATATTAAACACAAATAAGAATTGCGCATGAACCTCCTAAAACATACGCGCAACTGCACCATCTGGAACCAGTGCTATCAAACGGGGTTCCTGCATTAGCGTCCACATTCTAATGACAGAAAAGGTGTCTTCAACTACTACTTCTACTACTTAAATCATGAGCTTGTGAATATCTAATGAAAACTTTGACCAACTTTGGATTGCTTGTATCTCGACAGAAATCAAATGCTGAGCAGTGAATGAGATGTAGCGGACAGCGGCCCAGAGCTGACTGCTAGCATCAAGGCTATCGACCGAGAGTTTAACTTCACTTCATTATACTTGTTTTGAAGTCTGTATACAGCCAGTTTATTCAAACGATACTAAAAATAACTGTGAGCATCCAATTTATTTTTAAATGCATTAACTGACTCTGCCCCACCCCATCCAAGCATTCATCACTCTCTGACTAAAAAATATTTCCCAATATCTAATCTGGACCTGCCTTTAAACAGTTTGAAGCTTTGCTCTTTTGTTCTTGTAACCAGTTGTACTTTGAAAAACTTGTCTAATTTATCCTTCCAATTCATTAATTTATAAACTTGTATTAAGTCACCTCGAATTAATCCCTGTTCTCGACAATGTGGAACACATCAATATAAACATCATTTAGTGCTATCCCCAACTAGCGAGGCTGACGATGATCTACAACAAGCTGGAAGAGGTCCTTGACACGCAGAAAAAGAAAGATCTCTTAATTTTAACGGAAGACTTTAATGCTAAAGTGGGAGCAGACAACCTAGGCTGCAAACAGATTATAGGAAGACATGAAATGCGACGTATGAATGAAAATGGAGACATATTTGCAGAGTTATTTGCGCTACACATAATGATAATTGGAGGAAACATGTTTCTAAATAAAAAAGATACATAAGGCCACATGGCGATACGCAGACCATGTAAAGGAAAATCAGATTAATCACACCTGTGTCAGTCAAGCATTCAGAAGTTCACTTCAAGATGTAAGAATAAAGCGAGGTGCAGATCTAGCATCAGACCACCACATGTTGCTGGGATTTTGCAACTTAAACTAAAAAAGTACCCAGTACAGGGCGCAATGAGAACAAGATATAACGTGCACTTATTGCAACACCAGGAGAAGAAGACATAATTTATCTTAAAACTTAATAACAGATATCAAGTGCTACAAGAGCTATATGAGGATGAAAAAATGGAAAATAATAGTATGTGGGGGCCCAGCTAAAGAAATGTGGAATAGGATATGTGAAGAGACTATGGGATTCAAGAGAAACCAACACAAATAATGGATCACAACAGAGACATTACATACAATAGAAAAAAAGGAAAACGAAGAAAGCTATACTCAACAATTGCCGAGCCACCAAAGCAGAAGTACAGAGTAATATATACTGTTACAGACAAAAAGGTAAAACACGTATAAGGAAAAATAAAAGGGAATATATTGACAAGCTTGCACAGGAAGTAGAACAGGCATCGTCCCCATATGAAAGAAGAAAGGCACTAAGAGACTGCCCCACTCACAGATACATTTCACTGCTGACTGCCCCACTCACAGATACATTTCACTGCTGAGCCACACGGGAAAGATTTTCTGTAAAATAGTAAAAAACAGACTTCGCCAAACCATAGAATTCCAACTAAGCAAAGCGCAAATGGGTTTAAGAAAATAACAGGGGCTGCACCGATGCCATCTTTGTCGTGTGGCACCTAGCAAAAAAAGCATCGATTATGATGGAACTCTTTATTTGGCATTCATAGATCAAGAAAAAGCGTCCGACAGGGTTAACCGACAACAAATATGGAGATCATTGAAGAACTATGGAGTTAGTCAGCACTTGATAAGCATGTGTGAATGTTTGTATACAAATAGTCAGTGCACTGTACGAATAAGTGCCGGTGAGTCGGAACTGTTTCTTGTCAAATCCGGAGTTAGACAGGTGTGTGTGCTTTCTCCCCTGTTGTTCATCACCTACATGGACCAAATCAGATAGGGGTGTGTGCTTTCTCCCCTGCTGTTCATCACCTACATGGATAAAATCAGACAGGGGTGTGTGCTTTCTCCCCTGTTGTTCATCACCTACATGGACCAAATCAGACAGGGGTGTGTGCTTTCTTCCCTGCTGTTTATCACCTACATGGACCAAATCAGACAGGGGTGTGTGCTTTCTCCCCTGTTGTTCATCACCTACATGGACCAAATCAGACAGGGGTGTGTGCTTTCTCCCCTGTTGTTCATCACCTACATGGACCAAATCAGATAGGGGTGTGTGCTTTCTCCCCTGCTGTTCATCACCTACATGGATAAAATCAGACAGGGGTGTGTGCTTTCTCCCCTGCTGTTCATCACCTACATGGACCAAATCAGACAGGGGTGTGTGCTTTCTCCCCTGTTGTTCATCACCTACATGGACCAAATCAGACAGGGGTGTGTGCTTTCTCCCATGTTGTTCATCACCTACATGGACCAAATCAGACAGGGTTGTGTGCTTTCTTCCCTGTTGTTTATCACCTACGTGGACCAAATCAGACAGGGGTGTGTGCTTTCTTCCCTGTTGTTCATCACCTACATGGACCAAATCAGACAGGGGTGTGTGCTTTCTCCCCTGTTGTTCATCACCTACATGGACCAAATCAGACAGGGGTGTGTGCTTTCTCCCCTGTTGTTCATCACCTACATGGACCAAATCAGATAGGGGTGTGTGCTTTCTCCCCTGCTGTTCATCACCTACATGGATAAAATCAGACAGGGGTGTGTGCTTTCTCCCCTGCTGTTCATCACCTACATGGACCAAATCAGACAGGGGTGTGTGCTTTCTCCCCTGTTGTTCATCACCTACATGGACCAAATCAGACAGGGGTGTGTGCTTTCTCCCATGTTGTTCATCACCTACATGGACCAAATCAGACAGGGTGTGTGCTTTCTTCCCTGTTGTTCATCACCTACATGGACCAAATCAGACAGGGGTGTGTGCTTTCTCCCATGTTGTTCATCACCTACATGGACCAAATCAGACAGGGGTGTGTGCTTTCTCCCATGTTGTTCATCCCCTACATGGACCAAATCAGACAGGGGTGTGTGCTTTCTCCCATGTTGTTCATCACCTACATGGACCAAATCAGACAGGGATGTGTGCTTGCTCCCCTGTTGTTCATCACCTACATGGACCAAATCAGACAGGGGTGTGTGCTTTCTCCCCTGTTGTTCATCACCTACATGGACCAAATCAGACAGGGGTGTGTGCTTTCTCCCCTGTTGTCCATCACCTACATGGACCAAATCAGACAGGGGTGTGTGCTTTCTCCCCTGTTGTCCATCACCTACATGGACCAAATCAGCAAAGAAGCCCAATCTAACGATGATAACAGCTGCAGCAAACTCCTCTTCCCCGACGACCAAGCATTCACTGCAAACACTGAAGAACAGCTGCAACAACGCTTAAACAGCCTTAACTTAACTGCAGAAGGACACAACGTGAGAATCAACGTGAGAATCAACATGAGTAAAACTGAAACAATGACACTAGCAAGAACGGGAACACTCGCTAGGATCTACATAGAACAGCAACAAATCAAGCACGTGAAGGATTTCAAATGTTTAGGAGGCATAGTATCATCTAATAAAAGAAAGCAAGACAAGATGGATCACAGGTACATCAAAGCAAACTAAACCATTGACCAGATGTCAATACTACTGAAGAACAAGCACGTAAGGATTGACACAAAAAGTGCACTGTTCAACACAATTTTCCCGCCAACATTATGCTACCAGTGTCAAACTTGGACACTGGCAGCAACAGGTAAGAGAAACATAAAAACAACAGAAATGAAATGCCTTAGGCGAATGCTAAATGTGACAAGATGGGACAGAATTAGAAACGATGAGATCAGGAAACAGATGGACACTAAGTCATTCCTAGACTTCATTAGAAAACATCAAATTCAAGGGTTTGACAGCAACACAACAGCGTCCGAAGATGACTAACACCAGAGCTAGAGGCCAACCCCGCAAAAGATGGATTGACGGAATATCCGAGGCAGCCAGTCCCACCTTATTCGAAGCGCACACAAAGGCGCTGTCCAGATGTCACTTATACACCTGACGCCGAAAGGACAAACCAGGATCAGACAATAGACATATATATAGATAGGCATTGGGCTGTCCAGAGCTGCCAGGATTATATCATCATCGTGTCTGAAGAATTTCATATATTTACTTTCGTTAGGCTTGTGGGTACCCGGGATCTTTCACAGGACAGGATAGAATAGGCTAACTGCACATTCGTGCATGTCGCTAAAGGAACTAAAAGAGAGTGGTGCATAGGCCCAGCAATCTCAACGTGTAAAACAAATTGCGTTGCGTCGGTCGTTGTGATCTCGTGTCGCACACAATCACTATAATGTCATCTATCCACCTGCCTCACGGCTGCCCTCCTACACTGTAGCGAGATCTACCAAAGTTACACGCTATCAGCGGAAATAAATGAGGGTGCATTCTACTGAGATGACCGAACCAGCGTATTTTCTGCCTGAAAATGTCCTCTGCACAAAATATAATGTCGACCATGTTTCCATTGGCTTCATGTCGCTGCCTTTCCTTGTAACACCGATGACCTTCCCAAAACACTTCAGTTCACAGGTCGAATTTCTGCTCTCAGGCGCCCTCGACAGGGGACAAGTTTGTCCCTGCTAGCACAGAGTTGGTATAAATATACTGTTTATCAGCTGTTGCTTTGTTGCCAAACTAATGCCCTGGTGCCTAAGCAGTGGTAACAGCTGATAAGTCACAGCAGATGTTTACTGACACCTAGTCTCGATTTACCTGTCCAAACCTACCTATCGTCTGCGAAAAACAATACTACCCATATACCCAAACTCATGGGCCTGAGGAAGAACAATATCCTGTACACTTAAGTTGAGGGAACCAGGCGTTCTGCTAATCCTCATGTTATCGTTTATTATTGTTTAGTGCCCCCAATGAGAAAGTGTACCTTTTTGTACGCCACGAAAAGGACGTTAAGTGACGGGTTGTAGTAGCTTTTCTTTCATTCCGAGCATCCTGATGAAGGGGGAACGCGGTCCTCCAGGCGGTAGTGCTATGCTTGGCTTTATCTGTGTGCGCTCACTCCCATGGGGATCACATCGATATACATCTTGTCAGACAGGCTGCCTTGAAAACAGCCAGTTTCCAGGGAACGCTACATGGAAGAGAAATTGGGGTCTTGGTCAGTGTATTGTGCCTGACCCTGACACGACGTCCTGGTCAGTGCCTGACACTGACACGACGTCCTGGTCAGTGCCTGACCCTGACACGACGTCCTGGTCAGTATGTTAGGCTTGATGTGTTACAGAGTTCACTGTACGTGTCTCAGCGTCACTGACGCGTGTTATCTAACCCGTTTTCTTGTTTCCATAACACAGCTGGACAACCATTAAACTCGCTACCCAAAGAAGATTCCAGTGTCTATAGAATACAATTTATTATTATTCGCTCTTTGTCAAAACTATTTGGTTCTAAAAACGTTCATAATTGACTGTCAGGAAAACTATGATAAGTTTCAAGTTGAGTCGCAGGAAAAAGAACTTAGCCATTGCTGGCGAACGAGAGAAACGTGAGGCGTTATGGAAGGAGCAGTCATTGTTATCAACAAAAAGCAGATTGGAAAGTTTCTTTGATGAGCAGGCAAGAAAACGGTAAACATATATTTTATGTTGTTAAAGCGCTTAACTTATTTTGGTGAATAATTAAATCAATCATTAAAATATTTTAGAGTTCCCTGCGGAGAATATGTCTTGAACAAATACAAACCCTGGCACGAGATGTTGAAATGCCCATATCTATTGAAGTTTCTGTGGCTATAAGTTTTTACAGGAGTTAGCCAGCATGATGCTCAACCCTCCTTAGTCGCTTTTTACAACATACCACGCAGTGCAGTGTTTAGCGAGCTGGCTTCGCATCTGAGTGGTCCTGGGTTCATTCCCCAGTTGAGGGTTTTTTCAGACTACAATGGCACTCTGGTCGACCCAGCCTTAAATGAGCACCGGTTCAGTCCGGGAAGAAAACGCGGCCACAGCCCTCATATAGCCGAGCCTTTGAAATGTGAGATCGCTAAACACCTCACAATCCAACGGCAGTAATGCTATTAGTTACGTGACTTAACTCACAACATGCTTGGTAAGTTACAGTGTTACTATTATTTGCCCCATTTTCAGGCTCCGGTAACAGCCAGGCAACCTTCCACTATTATACATTAGCACGTAGTCACAGGATTAGTGGATACAAACCAGTCTAGAGTAAAAGATTCTCCACTTCAAGCAATTGTACATCTTGTCCCTCGCCAAACATGCTAAAACACGTGGGTTTGAAGAGGCCATCTTAGTTTTAGATAAAGCTCTAAAAAACTAGTCAAACAATGTTTCTACAAGCTTCTATTTAGACATGCTTTTTGGTTTTGGGACCACAGAAGTCATAATTTGATATATTAACATATGGCACTGGGAAGGAAGAATGACGTCTGGTCAGGCAAATCATACTGATCAGATACGTTAGTCAGGGTAAGGCAAACATACTGATCAGATATGTTAGTCAGGGTAAGGCAAAACATATTGATCAGATATGTTAGTCAGGGTACGGCAAAACATATTGATCAGATATGTTAGTCGGGGTAAGGCAAATCATACTGATCAGATATGTTAGGGTCAGGCAAAACATATTGATCAGATATGTTAGTCAGGGTCAGGCAAAACATACTGATCAGATATGTTAGTCAGGGTCAGGCAAAACATACTGATCAGACATGTTAGTCAGGGTTATGCAAAATATACTGCCTAAGACTTTCACCTCGACTTCCCGGCAGTCCTCCCTGCAAACGGGCTGTTTTCATGGCAGCCTGACTAACGAGCTGAACGATCGACGTGATCCCTATTGTGGTGAGCGACACGCAGATGAAGCCAAGCTTCACCCCGGGCCCCGATCCACCTTCATCAGCACGCTCGGGATGTGAGGAAAGCTACAACAATCCGTCATCAAACGTCCCTTTCATGACGCACAAAAAGAGTAATAATATTCATTGGAGTAATTCAATAACAACAAACAACAACAGGTCACACTAGCAGAAGATGTATACCCAATTTCAGCTCTCCGTGTTATGGGGAAGTAGGTTAACATAGAAGAAATAGAAGTCCAGGCAAATGGACAACAATATAATTTTTTTAATAACTCTCGTATTGTGTCGCTAGAAATCCCTTGCGTCGAAATAGAGGCGCCAGTTTGTAGATGAATGAGTAGGGTCATTGCGCTATTGTGTGTGTCGTTAGAAGTCGACTAAGGAGGGTTGTGTAATGGGCTGACAACTTCATCGTCTAATACAAATTGTCACAGAAGCCACTACTGCAGATGCATGCATCAGCACAAACTTTCAGCACTGAATTCAGCTGCCGTGATGGCCTCTTGCTACTGTAGCAGTGACTAGTGACACGATGATAATGGTGGTACATGGAAGTCACTCCTAATATTGACTATGTAATATCAATGCCCATCGCTCCTTTCGGTGCATAGGCCATTGACAACACTCCTCAATCAAGTTCATTCTTGAGCTGCCATTTCTGCCTTTTAACAGTTGAAACACAGGGACATAAGTTCCTTTTCCCCAGTCACGTCTCTAAATGTTTCTTGGTCTACCTCTCTTCCTCTTTCCTTGTGAACTCCCTGCCAAGTCCTGTCAGGGTACGAGTGACGCCGCTTTCCGTACGTGTATCCTATCCCACCAACTTTTCCTCCATTAGATCTATTGCTCCACTGGTTACTGTTTGCCCCCTCCTCTCTCGTAGGTCTCCCTTCGACACCATGTCTTCCCAGTTTGTATACTCAATATTCTCCCTATACGTTTATTGACGAACGACTGTACTGTTCAATGGATTGACTATCGTTCTCCAAGTTTCAAGTACATTAGTACTGACATGACATTAGAATTATGCAATCTTAACTTGGTATTAGTCTTCATTTCCTTTAATTTCCCATCTTATTCAGTAACAGGAATGCCGTACTTGCCTTTATATTTATGCCTCTTACATCTGCCTGTGTGCCCTCTAAAGTATCAATGGTGCTGCCTAAATATGTGAAGGTGACCACCTCTTCCAATGCCTCACCTACAAGCGTGGCTAATATCTCTTTGCTTAAGGTGTTAATTTTAAACCGCTTGGTTTTATACATAGGGACCTAGAGGTTATAATATATCATATAGGTAATGTGAGTGAACAATACCAGGTAGCAGAGGTAAAGGCAAATGAAATGTTAGATATGATACAAATAAATAATAAACATAAGAGCAAGGAAGTGATTGTCAAATTGTGTAAATCATTAGTTAGACCTAGATTGGAGTAATGTGTACATGTGTGGAGTCCTAATCATAGACATGCGGGAAAGGATACAAAGAAGAGCGACAAAACTGATAGTGGGATTCCAGAATTACAATTATGAGGAAAGACTCAGAAAAACTGGCATACAGTGTCTATAAAAGAGAAGAATTCGAGGTGACTTAGTACCGGTTTATAAGATAACCAAAGGATAAGTTTAATTACATTATATAAAGATTTTTTCCCTTAAAAATACAACCACCTATGTGAACAAGAAGGCATAGCTACAATTTTAACTAAATGACGGTCCAGATTAGATATTAGGAAATATTTTTTTGTTCAGAGAGTGGTGTATGCTTGGAATGCATTGCGACGGGAAGTAGTGGAGGCAGAGACAATTAATGCATTTAAGAATATATTGGATGCGCATAGCTTTTAGAGCAAGGAAATGTAAAGGAAACTTGCTGTATACAGACTCTACAGTCTTCTAAACGAGTATAAAGACGTTGTTAAGTTATACTTGTCAATATTTAGTCCCAGTTTGGCAGAATACTTCCTCACCTTATTTAGTGTTTCTTGTATTTGGCAATGGCTGTGTGACAGCAGTAATAAATGATCTGCATAGTCTAGGTCCTCTAACTGTGAATATTAACTACATTGTATGTATCGTCAGAATCTCTCATCCAAGATGGTGTCGAGCTTGCTTGAGCGACGATTGCTGCCTAGACCATGTAAGTGAACCTGCAATCTGTGAAGGCGACAAAGAAGCAAGTGGCGATGAATTCACTGAGATGCTGAAGTCTATCAAGCAGAGACGTGTTGCTACGGAAGACTACATCGATCACATTGAGAAGTTAAACGCCATTTGCAATGTAGGTTTATTGAGCTATCCCTATCTGCCCTCCCAACGAGGTCTGCCTCCATGGCTGTTGTTTATTTTGGAACAAGAGCTGATCATCCCAGTTGTTCCCACATTTCCAGCATCGAAAAAAGCTTTAGTGGAGCTTATGTCAGAGTTAGATGTGCGTTATCCAAGTGACTCTCTAATGGGAGATTATAAACACGCTGCTTCGTATGCAAGAAGAGTTAGGGTTGGAGTTACATCTGACAGTCACATGCGACACTTTTCAATGTCTGCATCTGTTCCAAATATTTTCGTATGTGAAGATGTCAGCGACGGAAGAGCTCCTGCTGAGATGGATGGAGAAAAACGGGGTGCGGGTTGTGGGAAGAGGGACTCTTTTGTACAAAAATATTGTCAAAATATAACCCCTTCAAGCACATTGTCTATAGATACGTTATCCGCCATGATAACTGATATGATCTCGATACGAGATGATAACGCAGTCTCAAAAATGGACGACTTGCAACTACTAGACATTTGTCTGGATTGGGAAACACTTTACGTGTGCTCTATGGCCAGTCTAACCGAATGTAGAAACGAACGAGTCATGATCTCAGGCGTGTTAAATACAGATACAAACAGCAATCTGCAGTTTAAGTTGCTGCTCTTCCCAGGTGAAAGAACTAGCGAGACCTCCATGCGCCTGAAAGGCACCTTTCTAAGGACAGCCGAGCAATCAGGATACAACTTGAGATGGAAATATGATATCAATATTCCTGCTACTCGTTTACGTGGTTAGAAAATAAACCTTATCATAGTTTTATCTAAGTTTATTGTGTTAACATGTTACTTCTAGAAAATAAACGTTAATAGATTTTTATCAAAGTCAATTGTGTTGAGATGTTACTTCTAGAAAATAAACCTTATCAGTTTTGTCTGAGTTTGTTGTGTTGAGGTGTTGCTTCTAGAGAAAAAACCTTATCAGAGTTTTATCTGAGTTTGTTGTGTTGAGGTGTTGCTTCTAGAAAATAAACCTTATCAGAGTTTTATCTAAGTTTGTTGCGTTGAGGTGTTACTTCCATAAAATAAACCGTATTCTAGTTCTATCTAAACGTAATATTAGAATATTTCGGAGTAAATACATTTTTGACAAACCTATGTAAAAGGCTTTATGTAAATAGCCAACGTACAGCAAGAACAAATGCCTAGGGTTTTTTATTCCAATGTCAAGTCTGTCAATTTATTTGGAGCAGACACCTGGCGGATGACTAAACTCACTATTAAGATCTTGCAAAGCAATGGAAATGAGGTGCTATAGAAAACTCATAAATGTTACATATAAAGATCGTGTCACGAGCGTAGAAATACGTCAGAGAGTTGAAGACGCTATTGGTGCTTTTGAAGATATGTTAACAGCTATCAAAAGACGAAAGATGGCCTGGTGCGGTCACGTGGCGACGTCCAACGGAATTACCAACTCGATACTCTTTGGTTCCGTACCGGGACAGAGAGGGCGAGGACGTCCAAGGAAGAGATGGGTGGACAACATCACTGAGTGGTCAGGCCTTCGTTCCGGTGAGATACGACAGGCGGTGACGGACAGAGAAGGATGGCGTGGGATTTTGGGAGTGTCTTCATGTGTGCCCCAACGACTTGATGGGTTACGGGATGAACTGAACTGAACTGAAAGCTTTGACAATAATCCTTGTGAACGGTTCTGGAACTGCGATGGTTCGACAATGTTTCAAATGACAGAATGTGGGAGAAAACATGGCAGAATAAGAAATCTTGGGAAGAAGATGGTACTGGATAAGTCACACACTGTGAAAGCCACATGTCAGTATCACCAGACAATCTCTGTTATTGAGCCCACAGAGAAATAGAAGCAAAGGATGGCTACATAACACGTGGAGAGGACAAGGTGGTTGATCTTGTGTGGGTCCCATTTCTGTTTCCACTCGTTTCGGTCGTGGGCACGAGTTGACTAGTGGATGAGCAGTTTATTTGATATAGGGTTGCGAATGCTGGTATTGCTCTCCATTACCACCTGGTGGGTGGCTTACCGCGTGTTATCTTCTTTTCTCAAGGATTCACTAGAGAAGTCATGGGACTCCAGCTATCGTCTTTCCATGTGACCAGCCCATCTGTGTTTTCAATGGTTTATATGACGCTGAATGTTTCTGCCTTTATGAGATTCTTCGGATGTCGGTGTTTGTGAAGGCCCTTTGTTGCTGTTGCCAGATTGTCAGTCCTACAATACGGTGTTAAAGTAAGGCGTGCGTTGTCTGTAATTGGTTCTCTTAACTTAACTTAACTTAACTTAACTTAACTTAACTTAACGTCTTTATACTAGTTTAGAAGACTCTGTAGAGTCTGTATACAACCAGTGTTATTCGCATTTCCTTGCTCTAAAAGCTATGCGCATCCAATTTATTCTTAAATGCATTAATTATCCCTGCCTCCAGTACCTCCTGTGGCAATGCATTCCAAGCATTCACCACTCTCTGATTACAAAAATATTTTCTAATAACTAATCTGAACCTCACTTTAGTTCATTTGTAGCTATGCCCTCTTGTTCTTGTGGGTGGTTGTATTTTGAAAAGCTTGTTATAGTCTAACTTATACTTTCTACTGATCATCTTATAAACCTGTACTAAGTCACCTTTAATTCTTTTCTCTTCTAGACACTGTAGGCCGGTTTTTCTGAGTCTATCCTCAAAACTGTAATTCTGGAATCCCACTATCAGCTTTGTCGCTCTTTTTTTTGGTATTTTTTCCAGCATGTTTATATCCCCTCTATTAAAAGGACGCCACACCTGTACACAGTACTCAAATCTAGGTCTAACTAATGCTTTATACAGTTTAATTATCGCTTCCTTGCTCCTATGTTTAAAATTTCGTTTTGTCATACCTGACATTGCATTTGCCGTTTTCACTGCTACCTGAACTTGCTCACTCATCTTAGCTGTATGATCTTTTATAACACATAGGTCCCTTTCCTTATCTATCTTTCTAATATTGTTCTAGCCCATTCTGTAATTATGTTCCATATTGGATCTACCCATGCAGATCTACTCTTTTGCTTTCGTAAGTGGATATGTTTCGCTGTCTTAACACATTGCCGGCAAGATAGTGAGGCAAATAAGAAGAAGTCAGGTACACCTTTTACAGCTGGGCCGACTTCAGAGGGGCGATAAAGGGAGTCGAACCCGACAGCTATGCTGTGCAAAGCGAACTTTTTACCACGACGCTAATCAGTGGTGAAGTCGGATGTTTAAAAAGGGCACTTAACTAATATCACTAGTTTCAGTCGTCTATTATCAAAAGTTATATACCTTGGCTATAACACTCAACTTATATTGTCAGATTGGATGCTGAGCAGCGCACGAACTGCAGTGGTCAGCGATCCATAGCTGACTGCTAGCGTCAGGGCCAGCGAGCCAAAGCTACCAAGACCCTTCTACACCTCCACGCGGTGATCCTGGATAACAGGCTGCAGCAAGGCAGATTGGCTAAGGAGAAGGGATCGAAGAGGGAATGCTAACCCAATACTCAAAAAATGCTTGCTGAAGTCGGACGTGTTGGACCGAAAGGTGAAAATATCGCAGTCAAGCTGTAAAATACGACACAACGCATTCCGTTCTCTGGACTACACTCTGCTACTTAAGCCCTTTCAGGGTTTGGTAGCGGGAGATTGAGAACGAACCAAGCCAAACCAAGCCATATTGTCAGACTGATTTAGAAACTGCAAAGAAACGGTAAAGACATTGAGAAGAGGGAAGGCGGCCGGCGTGGACAATATACCAGCAGAGCTCTTACAAGCAGGTGGAGAGGTAGTGGTGGAAGGCCTGACACACATCTGTAACAAAATATGGCTCACAGGAAACTGGCCGGACTTATGGACGAAATCTATAGTTATACCGCTACATAAGTCTGGAAACCTAAAGCTGTGCCAAAATTACAGAACAATAAGCCTCATTAGCCACCCTAGCAAGGTCATGCTTAAATTAATCCTCGACCGATTGAAACCCCAAGCAGAGAACATTATTGCCGAGGAGCAAGCAGGGTTCAGACAGGGAAGAAGCACTACAGAACAGATATTTCATTTAAGGCTGCTAAGCGAGAAATATCTAGAACAGCAGCAAACACTGTATTATGTATTTGTGGATTTTAAGAAGGCGTTTGATAGGGTATGGCATAAAGCGCTTTGGGCAACCATGAGGATATATAATATCAAGGGAAATATTATAACGGTCCTTGAACACCTGTATAATAAGGCGTCTAGTGCAGTTCTTGTGAATGGAAGGCGAGGAGACTGGTTTCGCACATCAGTTGGTGTGAGACAAGGGTGTACACTCTCTCCAACTCTTTCCAATTCCTTGAAGGAATTATGAGTGAGGCACTTGGAGGTCACGTTGGTACTGTCAAGATAGGGGGTCGAACGATTACTAACCTTCGTTTTGCAGATGATATCGACGGGTTGGCGGGTTCAGAAGCAGAACTCCAGGAATGGGTCAGAAGGCTCGATGAAACAGCTCTTGACTATGGTATGGAGATAAACGCTGGAAAGACAAAACTAATGACAAACAACGCTACGGGCTTCAACAGCAAGATAAAAGCAAACGGTCAAGAACTCGAAGTAGTTGACCGTTTTAAATATCTAGGGTCGATTGTCAATGATAAATGATCAAAATGTGAAGTATTGGCCAGAATAGCACAGACAATAGCGGCGCTTGCACGGCTTAACAAAATCTGGCAAGATAAACGGTTAGCACTACGCACGAAAATCAGATTAATGCGTACACTGGTCCTGTCAATATTTCTCTATGCGTGTGAGACATGGACAGTTACAGTTGACCTTCAACGAAGGATACAGGCCTTGGAGATGAGATGTTTCCGAAGACTTTTAAACGTCACGTACAAAGATCGAGTTACAAACGAGGAAATCCGAAATAGAATTACGACGGCAATAGGGCCTTTCGAAGATCTCTTGGCAACTGTCAAAAGATGGAAACTCACTTGGTACGGTCACATATCGAGATCAAATGGTCTTGCAAACACAATCCTCCACTGGAAGGTGCATGGCAGACGACGCAGAGGCCGGCCCAACAAGAGATGGGAAGACAACATAAAAGAATGGACCAGTCTCCGACCAGAAGAGTCACAGGCAGCGGCTTCTGACAGAGAGGGATGGCGTGGAGTTGTGAGGATGTCTTCATGTGTGCCCCAACGACCTCACCGGTTACGGGATGACCTGACCTGACCTGAAAGAAACGTCTGGAACCGATAAGGCATCATGGGAAAAATGTATCATTCTGCATTGTAAACCACTCTACCACATGTCTGCGAAACATGGCCAGTGTATAGCAGACATGCCAGACAGCTTAATCGTTGATACTGACTCTAAGATTATTAGCAAGTCAAACATGTTGAACGTTCATACGCGTCTGCAAGAATCCCAGAAAAAAAAATGGATGGAACATGTTGTTCGCATGCTCGATGAGCAGCTCCGGAAGCTTCTGTCTTTTTACCTCAAATCCAACGTTCTTTTTGTCTTAAGATATGTTATCAGAGGAGTTCTTCTCCTTTTGCTGCCTCTTCTCCTGCTTCTTCTTCTTCGTCTTCATCTTCTTCTTCTTCGTCTTCATCTTCTTCTTCTTCGTCTTCATCTTCTTCTTCTTCGTCTTCATCTTCTTCTTCTTCGTTCGCTCTCAATCTCCCGATACCAAGACATGAAAAAGGCTTTGCAAGTAACAGGATGTTGTCCAGAGAACGGAATGCGTCGTGTCATAGTTTACAGCTGGACTGCGATATTTGTACCTTTCGGTCCGACACATCCGACTTCAGCAGGGGTTTCTGAGTACTGGGTTAGCCTTCCCGCTTCGATCATTTCTGCTTAGCTAGTCTTCTCTGTTGCAGTCTGCTATGCAGGATCACTACGTGGAGGTTTAGAGGGGTCTTTGCATCTCTGGTTCGCTGGCCTTTACGCTAGCAGTCAGCTATGGGTCGCTAACTGCTGCAGCTCATGCACTGCTCTTAATAGAGGAGTGATAGAGTGATATCATTTGCAGTGATATGTTCTGGAAGCACTCGGAAAACATATACAAGATCGGAGAAAGAATACACTAGACCACTAAAACGAATAGTTTACCACAGAAAACATACTGAACAACAGAAAACATTCAGCATACCACATACAACTTACACCAGATCACAGATAACATAAACCAGAACATAGATAACATACACAACACAACATAAAAGATACACCAGCCAACAGAAACATACGCTAGGCAATAGAAAACATACGCTAGACCACAGAAAACATGCACTAGACCACAGAAAATATACACTAGACCACATCAAACATACACCACATAACATAAAACATACAGAAATCTACAGAAAACAAACACCAATAAAAAAAAAATAAACAACATTACTTGCCTAGCAGACATTGTCTCTAGTTTTTGTAAATTGTACGATGGCTAGCCTATGATTTTTCAATATATTTTCTGCGTGCTCCAAACCATGTTTATTTTGAAAGATAGTAGTGAGCGTCGCGCAGATGAAACCAAACCAAGCACAGCGCTGCGGCCTGGAGAACAACGCTCCCCTTTCATCATCACACTCGGGATGTAAGAAAAGCTGCAACAACTCGTCACTCAATACTCTTTTCAGGACGCACAAAAGAGTAAACTTAATCATTGTGGGCATTCACAACAAAAAAGCCCACCAAGGTACAGTAAAGAACTGCATTTGAGTATTCAAAAGTACTATCTGGCATACTAAAGACTATTTTTAGCGATGACCCTGTCATCAAATAGAAAACGTATACGTTCATCAAGACGAAGAGAGTTGGCTGTATATAGTAACAGACGGAGAAAGACGCGAAACTAAATACATCGCTGACAAGTTTCATTATAAGGAAGTATTATGCATAATGCTTCGAAGATTAATGAAGAACAGATGTTACTTTTATTAAATGAACTAACACAGGCATTTGATTATTGAATCTAAACTGTCATTTGCAGAGACAGCCAATAAGATACGGGCGTATAACTAATATCGATCTGGAACATTTTGGATCGATTCATCAAATTGGGTTATACAGTTTTAATTTGTGTCATTATTTATAGAGTGAAAAGACGTACACATATATGTAAGAGTAGGCTATTTCCACGACAGGACTACGAGCGGTGACGTAAATTTGTGTTTTAAATAGGTTTCTTAAAGAGGGCTCTTTTTCGTGCATCAGCTTCCGAATATCAGAATCAACAGAGAACACTATAATTAGTAAGTTTGGCTCTACACTACACTGTTTTTTTATCCTTGATTTTTAAAATGCACATATTATGAGAAGAGAATATTATGTCGTATATGGCTTGGCTTGGCTTGGCTTAGTTCGTTCTCAATCTCCCACTACCAAACCCTGAAAGGGCTTAAGTAGCAGAATGTAGTCCAGAGAACGGATTGCGTTGTATCATAGTTTACAGCCTGACTGCGAAATTTCCACCTTTCGGTCCAACACATTCGACTTCAGGAAGCATTTTTTGAGTACCGGGTTAGCATTCCCTCTTCAATCCATTCTCCTAGCCAGTCTGCCCTGCTGCAGCCTGTTATCCAGGATCAACGCGTGGATGAGTAGAAGGGTCTTGGCAGCTCTGGTTCGCTGGCCCTGATGCTAGCAGTCAGCTATGGGTCGCTGACCACTGCAGCTCATGCGCTGCTCAGCATCTTGATCCCTTATGTCGTTTATATATATATTATTCACTTTAAAATATTGTCTATATCTGCAATGTTGTCTCTTGTATAAACTTCACTGTCTTTTGTTGTTTATATATAGGACCATCAAGTTTCTCTTCCAGTGTTGTTTCTACTGGTCAGTAAGATTTTCTATTTATATCCTATTCGGGGCAGTTCTGTACTATGTGCTCTGCTGTCTGGGGTGCCTGTCCGCATGTACACATGACTGAGTTGCCAATCTTCCTTTTTGTGTACATGTGGCTACGAGTCGATTGTGTCTTGTTCTAAATCGCAATACAACAGTTTGTCCTTGCCTGTTCATCTTATGGTAATCATCTGTTGTTATCGTTGATCGCTTTCTGATTGATTTGATCATCTTTATCTTCTGTTAATTTGTAACTGGCACATCTTGTTGATCCACCTTCATCAGCACGCTCGGAATGTAAGGAAAGCTAATACTACATCATCATCATCAGGTGCCCTGCAGGTGGGCAATCATGGACTACTTCTATCACGTGTGTCGTTTACTAACTCTGTTGTTGATTGTCGCCCATGCCATTCTCTCAGGCTGTCCGGCATCTTCTTTCTCGGCGTTCCTCTGTCTCTCCTTCCTGTTATCTTTCACGTTGTCAAGACGTGCTCTAAGCCACCTATTCTCATAACATGTCCCCAAAAGGATAACTGTTTTGTTCTGATTCTCGGAATAAGTTGTCTTTGTGTTTGTGCCTCCTTGAGTACTTTATCATTAATCTTCCTCGCAGTCCATAGGATCCGCAGCATTCTTCTGTAAAAATCACATCTCCGTTGTTCCAAAAGATCTCAGCGCTTGCCTGCTAATTGTCTTTGATTAACTGCCATATATCAGTACTGGTTCCACTCTCTTTCTCAGTTCCACCGACATGGCTTTATTGCACAATATTCCTTTCACAGTTTGGAAGACTAATTTTGCTTGGACTATTCTGCATTTTATTTCGTAATTGCATCTTCTACCTAATGTTATGTATATGCCCAGGTATTTAAACGTGCTAACTTGTCTCATGTCGGTCCTTTTCGCTTTGACGCAGCATTTTGGAGAAGCTGGTTTCTTCGTCCCTACCAACGCTTCCGATTTCTTTCTATTTAAGCTGAATCTCCTGTTTTCACTTTGTGAACTACTATGTTTACCATTTCCTGCAAGTCGGTTTCAGCCTGGGCTATCAATACAATAACATTAGCATATTATAGATTGTTAATGTTCTGACATCCAATTAATATTACTGGCATTGTATGTATGGCTCTCAAGATAAACTCGCTGTATAGAGAGAACAGTTCGAGGGACAGAACACAATCTTGCCGCTTAATGCTCCTTTCATGGCGCACAAAAGAGTAAACATACTCATTTTTGGCAGTAAACAACAATAACAGCAGCCTGCCTACCTATTCTTAGCTCGGAAGAAAAAGGCTGGACGATTGAAATTATTTGATTGTTATTTTTGTCAAAATGTAAGACAACAAATACACAGACAAGATGATTGGATGATCGAAATAGATGCACGAAGAAATACAGACGAGCAAGGAAATCTATGTAGGTGGTAACCATAGCTTTATTGACCACAATCCATCAAATCAGAACAGGAACAACAGATATTGAAGATGGTAACAGCTGGACTTGATTTCGCGAGGATTTCAAGTAGTCGATAAAGCCATGGCGTGTGTTATAGTATGAACCATAATGTTGTGAGCAGTATTTACACACAATACATACGCTCTTAGTTTTCAAAGGCTGTGTTGTAAACTGGCGAGAGGTTGAAGGCTTGGTGGGAAGACCTGCTTAAGGTTGCAAGCTATCCACAACTGTTAAGTCAATCTGAACAAGGTAATGAGACTACACATCTATGTGTTCATGTATATCTCATAATAGAATTATTAAAAACAAGGACGTGTTTCGGTATGTATTTGGTTACATACTTTTCTAGGTTTGGTTTTCAATAGATGGATTTTTTGTGACGGACAGGGTCAAATATTTTGTTAAATATTATTGTATATTTTTCTCTCGACAAACTTCAGGAATTGTCAACACTGCGAAGTAATGACGTCACTTAGTAACTGGTAGTCTCGATACAACATTTGAAATGTCACATGCAGTCAAATCAGCTGCTTCCATTTAATCTTTAGTAATAAGCGAACTCAAAATGTAAACAGTGATTATTCCTTTAGACGTTCCATGT
Organism: Ariolimax columbianus; assembly: GCA_036924085.1. Taxonomy (NCBI): domain Eukaryota; kingdom Metazoa; phylum Mollusca; class Gastropoda; order Stylommatophora; family Arionidae; genus Ariolimax; species Ariolimax columbianus. Next base: position 33,213,276 of record JAVGWX010000007.1, on the reverse strand, counting down.
AACATTGAAAATAAAATGAAAGTTTTTGATTGCATCTTCAAAGTGTTTGATTATATCGTCAAAACAAAATGAAACTATTATCATGCTGCATGAGCATGCAACAGGGGCCACCAAAATGCTGCAAATAGCTATCGATGCCCTGACCTCACCGAGAAATAGTTGGTGTGTTAACATTTACACAGAAAAATGTAGCACTACATATTTTCCTCTCTCCCCAAAACAAAAAGCTGGAGTTATCAACATAAATGGAGAACCCTTGAGAGAAGATAAAACAACCAAACTATCTTAAAGTTATATTCGATGAAAGGCTGACATGGAGGGAATACCTAAACAAGGCAGCTAAAAAAGTCAGAAGGAAGTTAGGAGTCTTGAGAACATTTAGTGGAACCATATGGGGATCTAGTGGAAACATAATTAACAATGTTTACCAACAAGGTATACGGCCACATCTAGAATATGGGTCAGCAGCGTGGTGCCCTGCAGCAAACATTACCATAAAAGAGTTGGCAAGGTACAAAACCAGGCACTTAGGGTCATTACATGGACAATGAAATCAACAACACCTAAAGTGAAGATGGAGACAATTGGGAGAATACAAGCACTAAGAGAACGTAGACACGAAGGTACTAACACAGATAGAAAAGTTTCTCTGCATGCCAAGCCATCTAATGAAGGACACATTTACAAATTTAGTAATGGGAAGACTAAAAAGAAGTAGTTTTTATGCTCCAGACAAAATGACGTAGCAGGCAAATTATAGAACTACTTGAAGTTGACACCCCCCCCCCACCCCCACCCCCCTTCCCCCACTCCCTTAAACTCTGTGCCAGAACAAACCTCATCGAAAGAGGAGAATGGACTTTCAGTATGGATTCCAACAAAAGTGAAAGAAATACTAGACAAGGATGAACAGAACAGTCCGCAATGTAGGATAGTGACTCAATTTCCTTGATCAAGAATACCCACAGGACCTCTTGGTCAGAGTATAACCAGATGAGTCAGCACAGAATGCAGTAAAGAATGCAGGAGCGGGATTGTACATATAATACCCAAACAACGGTAGGGATACAGTCAGAGTACCATCCTGGAAATTCTGTTCAACATATGATGCAGAAATGCAGGCAATCAAAGTGGCAACTGAGAAACTGTTGAACACCAATATCGGTCCACAACCTGATGCACAATCAGCACTCCAAGCAGTGAAGTCAGGGAATCTGGCAGATCTACAGGCTCTACTGAGCAACTGAACTGAGCAACCAGCGCAAGATTGTCATGCAGTGCATACCTTCTCATTGTGGAGTACCAGAAAACGAGAGAGCAGACCGACTGGCAAAGGAGGGTGATGCAGACGAGCAAGCAGATGTTCAAGTTACATACCAACAGACGACAAGGATGATAGAATCAATCAGAAAGCCACCAACAATAACACAGGGCGATTAGCATAAGATGAACAGACAAGAACAAACTGTTGTGTTGCGTCTTAGAACAGGACACAACCGACACCGCAGTCACATGTACACAAAAATGAAGATTGGCAACTCAGCTGAGTGTAGATGTGGACAGGCACCCCAGACCGTAACGCACATACAACATAACTGCCCCGAATATGATATGCAGAGAAAATCCTACTGGCCCATAGAAACAACACTGGAAAAGAAACTTTATGGCACAATAAGTGAACTACAAACAGTGAAGTTTATACAAGAGACAACGTTACAGATATAGGCAATATTTTTCAATTTTTTCAAGCGAACGAAAGAAGAAGAATGTAGGCTCGATATGATATGATTGCTAACAAATTTGAGCACCATCAAAGACATTCTGAGAATAAGGCGTAGATTTGACTTTTCTCGTATACAATCGAAGAAAGAGTGTTACGCTTTCAGTTTTTGTAATTATACTGATAACTTTGTCTTTCATTTGAATTACAGAGCACGTAGAGAAGTATGAATTGTTTATGACAGTGTTTATGTTTCTGTTGGTGTACGCAAGTGGGTAAAGGTGCCAAGAAGGCAACGAAAATACGAAGATACTGAAAAGAATTTGAGGGACAAAAAATGCTTGCTTCGATTGATATCTAGAACAATCGGGAGGTGGAGAGAAGCGATTGGCTAGTGATGGGTCAGTTAAAGGAGGAAGAGACAGGCGGTTTGACGGAGTGGGATGTGAGTTGTGCAAGAATGGGGAGATGAGCAGATCTTCTGAATGGGTTTAGCTCGTTATATGTGGCTTCATCTACATAATAATATAGAGATTAAAACTATTGATGTCCTAATTGGTTGGCTTTGAGCGCGGTGAGACCTGGGAATGAACCCCGGTGCTTTTGAGAAAGAAGCAATTACACCAATCACTCTGGTCAATCAATCAATATTTTTCGCTCCCAAAGCCGCACAGGTCTTCAACAAATATACACCAAGTATTTTTTGTCTTGGATCAATAGTAGCATTATGCCATCCTGGTGTTAATGGTATGTTATGTTATTCAGAACTATCATCATTGCACGTGATGCAGATACATGATATCCCAGTTCAAGGACATCGATATTGGTGGTTTTTGTTTCACGACTGATAGACCGTCTAGAGTAGAAGAGACTCCAACTCCTGAAATTGATCATTCCGCATTTCCTGCAGGCGTTGAGAGTCCCTCTTTATTTGAAAGAAAGCCCTTGTTTCGCAAGATGTTTATCCGTTCTTTTGACCCCGAGCATGCCCATATGTGCTCAGTCCCTACTAGCAAATGGTGAGGAGTGTAGATACTGATCGTTCCTGTTGCTCGTTGGTTGTATACACTTTTGCTCCGTCATCTCAGGCGCCCTTCTCTGCTTGACTGGCGAATGATTCCCAAATCTAACAATCTGTGTATTGTTTGGTCATCGTCTCCAGTGTCTTCATTCAAAAGGCGGTCGTTGATCAACTTGAAAATGTCCCAAGTGCGAGTGTCCCTGAGGCCAAGATGTCCATCAAACCCCAGTATGGCCAGGACAGTAGATCCACACAAACTCCCGGAGGTTCGAGGTCTCTATGTACCCTATCCATGTTTTCTACAGCCAGCCCTTCTGCATCTTCCAAAGCGAGGATTGTGAGGCAGATATGATTATAGTCCTCATTAAAGAGATCCCAGATAGTTGGTCACTGCCTCGATGGCCATTCTGATACTGGACGTTGTTGTCCAGTACCCACCAATCCTCTCAGCAACGACTCTGCTTCTCACTCTAACCAAGTAGCACAAATCCGTCGGTATATATGCAGCAACAGATTCCTTGGCATTTACACTTGTTAGTTTTTTAACAACATAACAAGACGTCTTGGTTATGTGGTTAGCGGAGCGGCGTTGATGGCGCCTGACAGGCTGCGGATCTACCTTGCTCTTATTTCCGCTCCCACCTCTACCAGTTTAAAATATTCCAGGGGCTAACAAATGCTGGGAATGACCTGACAAGTCACCAGTGGATTTTCACCTGCCAAAAAAAATATGAAACAAAGGAGGGCGCACCTCCCCACGTCGTTTAACAACATAAGTGGACTGAAGATAGATAGATAGATAGATAGATTGATAGATTGATTGATAGATAGATTGATTGATAGATAGATTGATTGATAGATAGATTGATAGATATATTGATTGATAGATTGATTGATAGATAGATAGATAGATATATGATAGATAGATAGATAGATAGATAGATAGATAGATAGATAGATAGATAGATAGATATATAGTTGTTTAACTCCTAGGTTCGCTGAGCACTGCTTATTTTGAATATGTTAAAGGTGACGCCTGAAACTATATAAAGAAGAAGATAATGGCGATGATGTAGAAGAAGCAGAAGTAGAACATGAGATCGATAAATAACACAAAAGTTTAGAATAACGAAAGGGTAAGAAGCTTGCATAAGCTTTGATTTGTTCTTGTTCGTCTTCTCCGTCTTATTTTTTTTCTTTAACAATCATCATCAGATCAAGGTTTCAAGTTCTCTTACAAAGGACACCGTTATTTGTAAAGCTGTTTTATCTCCATTTATATTCCATGGCGAAGTGGTTAAGCCGTTGGCCTCGTCATCAGGTGGTGTGGGTTCGACTCCCGACTCCGCCGTCTTTTTCACAGGTGTTTGAGGAGGAGTCCCCTGCATATCGTAGTCGCCCCCTAGTCGTCTTGTCCTTGACTTGCCACTGGGGTTGGGCGGCACGTGACGAGAGAATGAAGATAAAAAGCAGCACAGTTAATCCTTACTAACAATATCGCTAGCACAATACATTATGCTATCAGCGTCTACGATGGACTACGGCCTTTGCCTTGCTTTGCCTTTATCTCCATACAGCTTCTGTCTCTCATGTCTCTCGAAGCCAGTTTTTTTTTCTTTCTTTTCCTACGTAAGCATGCAGTTTTGTAGGATGTGTTCCACAGTCATGGTATGCTCCCGACTTTGACACTTGTCATCTGTCCAAATGCTGATTTTGTTGTAAAGATGACCCTCGAGTCTATTACGTACAGTTCTCAGTCTGAAAAAGATGACTTGCTCTTCTCTAGTTACATATAAAAAAATTAAAGTGGCGTTCTTTTTATCGGATGTCGGGGTGTTGATCAGCCCAAACTTTTATTCCCATTACTTGATTATTAATTCTAACCGAGTCAGACATTCATTTCTGTCTGGGTAGACGTGTGCTTGACTTGACTAGTTTACATATTCAGATAATTTTGTCATGAGAAGCAAACAGTCTAAATGCTCAGTCTTTTGCTAAGCACTAAATATATAATCTTTTTGAAGGAAAAGTATTTTTCAGTTTTGATATTGATTATTGGTGATGACCTACCTAACGTCCTGATTTAGCGAAAATGATTGAATTAATAAACATGTGGCTAGGAAGATTTGGGGAAGGAAGTCAAGGCACATGTCTCGTAGGTAGAGTTCAAGAAGATTGTCAAAACTAAGAATTTTGGTAATAGATATTGTAGTTTTTTGTTCCCATCAGAATTGAAATGAAGAAAAGTATTCACCTACTTGTACTTGTCAAACGCTAGTTTTTTGTTGTTGTTGTGTTAGTTTTTAAAATTTTTGAAAAAAAAATATTTTAGTCACCAGTTATTTTTTTATTTGCCTAAAAGAAGGTGAACGTCATTCCGGGACATTTCTTCACGCTGTTTTACTGATTACGTTTTGTAGTTTGTAGTTAGTCTACAAGGTCTCTGTCTGTGGTTAAAAGTTCGTGCTTTGGTCAGAAAAGAAGAATTACCTATTAAACATCTGCAAAGTGGACTTCTGCTGCAAGCGTGTTTCACCACTGCTCCAGCTTTGTTCCACGTCTGCTCCAGCTTATCCCACGTCTGCTCCAGCCTTGTTCCACCACTGCTTCAGCCTTGTTCTACCTCTGCTCCAGGCTTATTCCACGTCTGCTCCAGCCTTGTTCCCCGTCTGCTCCAGGCTTATCCCACGTCTGCTCCAGCCTTGTTCCACGTCTGCTCAAGGCTTATCCCACGTCTGCTCCAACCTTGTTCCACGTCTGCTCCAGCCTTGTTCCACGTCTGCTCCAGGCTTATCCCACGTCTACTTCACGTTTGCTCCGCGTGTACTCCACGTCTATTCCACGTCTACTCTACGTCTGCTCCAGGCTTGCTCCACGTCAACTCTTACGTCTACTCCACGTCTACTACAGGCTTGCTTCACGTCTACTCCACGTCTACTACAGGCTTGCTCCACTTATACTCCACGTCTGCTCCACGTCTTCTATACGTCTGCTCGAGGCTTGCCCCACGTCTACTCCACGTCTACTCCGCTTCTACTCCACGTCTACTCCACGTCTACTCCACGTCTACTCTACATCTACTCTATGTCTACTCGATGTCTACTACACGTCTGCTTCACGTCTAATCCACGTCTACTCAACGTCTAATCCATATCTACTCCCTGTCTACACATCTGCTCCAGGCTTGCTCCACATCTGCTCCAGACTTGTCCCACGTCTGCTCCAAGCTTGTACCACGTCTGCTCCAGGCTTGTCCCACGTATGCTCCAGTCTTGCTCTATGACTGCTCCACATCTGCTCTAGACTTGCTCCATGTATGCTCCACTTCTGCTCCAGGCTTGCTCCATGTATGCTCCACTTCTGCTCCAGGCTTGCTCCACATCTGCTCCAGCCTTGCTCCATGTCTGCTCAAAGCTTGCTACACGTCTGCTCCGCGTCTGCTCCAGGCTTGCTCCACGTCTGCTACACATCTGCTCCAGGCTTGCTCAATGTCTGCTCCAAGCTTGCTCCATGTCTGCTCCACGTCTGCTCCAAATCTGCTCCAGGATTGCTCCACGTCTGCTCCAGGTTTGCTTCACATCTGCTCCAAACTTACCCCATGTCTGCTCCCGACTTACCCCATGTCTGTTGCAGACTTACACCACGTCTGCTCCAGGCTTGCTCCACGTCTGCTTCACATCTGCTCCACATTTGCTCCACGTCTGCTCCACGTCTGCTCCAGGTTTGCACCACATCTGCTCCAGGCTTGTCCCACGTCTGCTCCAGCCTTGCTCTATGGCTGCTCCACATCTGCTCCAGGCTTGCTCCACATCTGCTCCACATCTGCTCCAGGCTTGCTCCATATCTGCTCCCCATCTTTTCCACGTCTGCTCCAGACTTACCCCATGGCTGTTCCAGACGTTCCCCATGTCTGCTCCTGGCTTGCACCACATCTGCTCCAGGCTTGCCCCATGTCTGCTCCAGGCTTGCCCCACGTCTGCTCCAGGCTTGCCCCACGTCTGCTCCAGGCTTGCCCCATGTCTGCTCCAGGCTTGCCCAACGTCTGCTCTAGGCTTGCTCCACGTCTCCTTCACGTTTGCTCCACATCTGCTCCCCATCTGCTCCACATCTGCTTCCCATCTGCTCCATATCTACTCCACGTCTGCTCCACGTCTGCTCCCCATCTACTCCACATCTGCTTCCCATCTGCTCCACGTCTGCTCCCCATCTTCTCCACATCTGCTTCCCATCTGCTCAAGGTCTCCTCCCCATTTGCTCCATGTCTGCTCCCCATCTGCTTCCCATCTGCTCAAGGTCTGCTCCCCATTTGCTCCATGTCTGCACCCCATCTTCTCCACATCTGCTCCCCATCTGCTCTAACTCTGCTCCATGTCTGCTCCACGTCTGCTCCCCATCTCCTCCACATCCGCTCCCCATCTGCTTTATGTCTGCTCCCAGTTAGCTCCACATTTGGTCCAGGCTAGCTTAGAACCTCACACAGAAAAAAACTACTGATCAGCAAACTAACGATCTTCTCCAACTAGAGACTCGGTGGCATACTTCTTGTCAGAAACAGATATGTCACAAAGATCATGACAACAACAGCAGAAGCTGGAGAATATTGAAACGATGCATAGTCGGCTCTGGTGGGTAAAAGGAAGAAAGATATTATATTAGTATTCATGCCATGGACTGGAAACCACAGGCGAATCGAATCGAAAGGTAGGGAAATCAAAGCACTATCTGGTTAATTCTAACGAAAGTCAAGCTATCAGATTTCAAGTAGACATCCCAAAAAATGAATCAGCGGAGCACGATGGCTGTAGACTTCTATTCAGAGGAGACCTGGAAGGAATCTAACAAATTATGTTACTAGGGAAAATTGTCTTGATTTTAGTATTTAGTTAGCAGCACAAATGTATGACCGTCACTTTGTTATTGCCATGAACATGTCTATCAGCAGTTAGTCCGTCAACAACATCCAAACATGGCAATTGGGAACGAGCTTCTTCAAGGCTTCATCGCTGCAGCGATTGTCGCATTAGTCGTCACCATGGTAAGTTTTTGTCATTCTTTTAATTTTCATTCCCGTCGTAATTCATCATTAAGGGCCGTCTCAACACCAGAGGTTGACAGTGATCAATCTCTAACTGTCTTTGTCCAGTGCCTGGAGCACTCAGTCAAACTGCGTCCCGGCCACATCTTGATATTGTCTGTCCATCTGTACCTCTGCCGCCCTCTGGCTATCTTGCCCTCCACTCTTCCCTCCAAAATAACCTTCAGCAGAGACGACAAGGCTAACGTCTGGTCAGGAAAAACACACTGCTTAGACAATGTTAGCCAGGGTCAGTTGAAATATACTGGTCAAGACCCTCACCTGACCTTCTCGTGGGTCGTCCTGGAAACGGGCTGTTGTCGAGGACAATAGTCTGGCTTACATGGCGAGGTTCGACGTGATCGCTATAGTAGTGAGCGACACGCAGCTAGCACAACCAAGCACAACACAACCGCCTGGAAGACCCCGGTCCACCTTGATCAGCACCCTCGGGATGCGAGGAAAGCTACTGCAACCCGCCACTTAACGTCCTTTTCAGAATGTTCAAAAGAGTAACCTACTCATTGTGGGCATTCGCAAACAACAACAAACAACAACCTTCAGCAGACTGTCATGTCTCTTGACATGACCAAAATATTTAGTTTTTCTGCTTTTTATTTCCCCTCAGAAGTATCTTCTCCTCCTTATGTCGTTCCAGAACCCCACTTTTTGTTTTTCTAACTTTACAAGAAACTCGTCCAAGTCTTCTGAAAACCCCCATTTCAAAGGTTTCAATACTTTTCTTTTCTTTCCTTATGGTCCTTTAGTCCTTTTAATGTCGATTTCCATCCCACATTGCTGCATATTGCAGTTTATCTTCTCCAAACGAGGTTTCAGATGTACTGGATCCTCCGCCATTAGCACTGTTCCCTCAGTATATCTGATATAATTGATACGTTCTTCTGTCGCTCTCTCCCATATTTTCTCTTTCACCTCTTCCTTTATATATCTCCCTAATTAGTATTGTCTTATACAACCATCAAGATATCTTTTTCTGTATGTGTTTGGTTGTGCGTATATGTCTGTATTGTTAGTTCTGTATGTGTGTTTCTTGTTGTATATATACGTGCTGGGATGTCTCGTGGTGCGCATATTAATTAACTCATGTCTTAGTATTAGTCGACCTGTATTTCTACAGGCATGTGCATGTATCAGCTTTGGCGTGTGCTGGATGTAGCCGGGAGGAGGGTTTCCTGTTTAATGGACTAGTCTGGAGCAGCTTATTATTCCGCTGCATTTGGGAAAAGTGTCATGGAGAGTAGTTAATCGACGTGCGAATCCATCTTAATAAACTCAAACATTAAAGCAAATTAGACCCGCGGCTTGTTAGGCGCCATGTATGCTGCTCTTAACAAACCACTATCAACTTATCCAGCCTTCTTTCATTACTTACGCTCTGCTGGCAATGTCACTTCATCTCACCTTTGTCTCTCATTCATTGACGATTCTTATGACGATTTCGTATGCATCATCCAAATAAGTACCGTTTTCCTCTCATGTATCGGTTCATATCCTTATTTTGCGTTTTATGATTCACTAATTCATTCTTTATTTTTGTCGTTCTCTGAAGAATGTCTGTTGATCGTAATGTCGGTTTCGCCTGTGTATTCGTCCTAGTGCGTTATCTGATCACACACATATATAACGTTTTTTACACCTTTTTTTCTTTCTAATATGTTTGGATTATTTCACAGTGCTGCTTGTTCTACTGGTGTAAAATACGGAAAGAAAAACTTAAAGTAAGTAGTGAAATCTCATTATATATTGCGTTTATTTCCTGCACTTTTTTCTTCGCGTTTGGCTGTACCTTATTAATGTAATTGTTCTTTTTAATTGTTCAATTTGCTCACTATGTTCATCCGAAGGGCTCAACGGTCCGGATATGTTAAGGCGGATGGACTAGGTGCGTCTGCTATGCGCGACCTCCGACGTGTGTGGAGTAATGAATGACAAGATCTCCCGTGATATGAAAATCCTCATCTACCAGTCCTGCGTGTTCCCAGTTCTGCTTTACGGCTCCGAAATCTGGGCATTGTTGAAACAAAACATGTCGAGACTGGAAGCCTTCCACATACACAATCAGCGGCGTATCCTGGGCAACCGATGGCATGACTACATCCGCAATATATATGTCTCTGCTAAAATAGGCCTCCCAATCGCAGAAACACTTGACCGACTCCGAGTTTCTTTGCTCCGTCTTGGTGAACGGCTGGACCAGGAAACTCCGGCCCATAAGATACATTACAAGTCGTTCCTCATCGCCAAAAGTCTTCCCCCGACCGGTCGGAGGCACAGAAGTGGCTGTCCCCGCACACCATGGCTCCAGCAGATATCAACATCCACCCCCGCTCTGGACGAGGCCTGGAACCACGCCACAGCAGTGGATCATGGATGTGACCGACCGACGCAACGGGCCTCAGATGCCTAAACGAATATTATTATTTGTTCGCTAAGGCAAAATGCATTGTTCTGTGTTTTGCCCCTTGTGGCTTAGTACATCCAACTTGATCACGAATTATTCGTATGGGTTAACAATCTCATACTGGTACGGACTTGGAAGTTCACGGATTCAAACACATGCAATTGTAGTTTTTAAACCATGCTAGACTAGCTATTCACTCACATATTAATTAACTTCCTGAGTTACCAATTCATTCTCTCGCATACGTACAGGCATTCACGCTGCTTCCTCCTGACAATTGCAAACATACATGCATACTCACTAAGTAACTCATTAATTAATTCACTCATTAATTAATTAATTGATTCACTCATTTATTGGTTCACTCAAATACTTACCGATTCACTCATTGACTGACTCACTCCTGCACTTTCTCACTAATTCATTCACTCACTAATTCATCCACTTTACATTCCGCCCCAATCATACACTTTCTCGCCTATAAACTAACTGACTGACTCACTCACTCACCGGCCTACTCATTGAGTCACCAACTCTTGCATTTATTCATTCACTTACTTACTCGTTCATTCAATCATCCCACCTTCCACTCCATACACTTTCTCACCAACTTATAAACTCAGTCACTCACTCAATCAATAAACTAAAGCGCGGATTCACTCACTTTTTGATACATTCACTCACTTATTCACTCACTCGTTCATTCAATCACCCACCTCCCACTCCAATCATGCACTCACTCATTTACTAACTCATTGACTCACTCACTTTTGCATTTATACAGTAATTCATTCACTCGCTCATTTATACACTCCTCCTCCCAATCATTCACCTATCCACTCACTCATCACTAACTCACTCATTAACCAACTCATTAACTTACCCACTCCTGCACTTATTCACTCATTCATCCACTCACTCACTCATTCACCCACTCCACCTCCCAATCATTCTCATACCAACTCACTCACTCACTGATTAACTCACTAATTCCCAATTTATGCACTTATTCACTCATTCATTCACTCACTCACTCATCCATCCACAACCACCTCCCAATCATTCTCCGACCTACTTACTCACTAACTGATTAACTCACTAACTCACAACTCCTGTTCTTATTCACTCATTAATTCACTGACTCGTTCATTCATGCAGTCAACGTCTCATTCCAATCATTCCCCCACCCACTCACTTATTCACTCACTAAATCACCAATACTTACATTTATTCACTCATTCATTCACTCACTCGCTCACTTATTCACTCACTAAATCATCAATACTTACAGTTATTCACTCATTCATTCACTCACTCGCTCACTTATTCACTCACTAAATCACCAATACTTACATTTATTCACTCATTCATTCACTCACTCGCTCACTTATTCACTCACTAAATCATCAATACTTACATTTATTCACTCATTCATTCACTCACTCGCTCACTTATTCACTCACTAAATCATCAATACTTACATTTATTCACTCATTCATTCACTCACTCGCTCACTTATTCACTCACTAAATCATCAATACTTACAGTTATTCACTCATTCATTCACTCACTCGCTCACTTATTCACTCACTAAATCACCAATACTTACATTTATTCACTCATTCATTCACTCACTCGCTCACTTATTCACTCACTAAAGCATCAATACTTACATTTATTCACTCATTCATTCACTCACTCGCTCACTTATTCACTCACTGAATCACCAATACTTACATTTATTCACTCATTCATTAACTCACTCGCTCACTTATTCACTCACTAAATCATCAATACTTACATTTATTCACTCATTCATTTACTCACTCGCTCACTTATTCCCTCACTAAATCATCAATACTTACATTTATTCACTCATTCATTCACTCACTCGCTCACTTATTCACTCACTAAATCATCAAGACTTACATTTATTCACTCATTCATTCACTCACTCGCTCACTTATTCACTCACTAAATCATCAATACTTACAGTTATTAACTCATTCATTCACTCACTCGCTCACTTATTCACTCACTAAATCACCAATACTTACATTTATTCACTCATTCATTCACTCACTCGCTCACTTATTCACTCACTAAATCATCAATACTTACATTTATTCACTCATTCATTCACTCACTCGCTCACTTATTCACTCACTAAATCATCAATACTTACATTTATTCACTCATTCATTTACTCACTCGCTCAATTATCTACTCAACCCCCCACCCAACCATTCTCCTACCCATTCACTCCACTCACTCACTCAATCATTCAATCTCCACACTTAGCTTATATCTCCACATGTCAATCATACATCCCTCACCATTTATTCACTCATTCATTCACTCACTCGCTCATTGATCTACCCACCCCAACCATTCTCCTACCCATTCACTCCACTCACTCACTCAATCATTCAATCTCCACACTTAGCTTATATCTCCACATGTCAATCATACATCCCTCACCATTTATTCTGTACAGAGAAATGCCCAGCTCGAACACATCCAGATCCAAATCCAAACAGACACAAATGATAGTCGTCTACATCCGAAAAGAACACAGTCAAACGAGGACAATCGAATCGCACAAGAAAGGAAACTACATCTGCAACAGATATTACAAGAGCACCAACAGTGGGAGGCACATCTACCATCACAACCACAGCTCGGACAGTATAAAACACTTGATCTGCACCACTACACGTTGAAGGAAGCTATGGAGGTTTTTCAGTTGTTTCTAACAGTGTCGCTAGATGGTAAGTTTCAAAAAGACGTGGGGTATGATAGGGTCGATTGCATTCACCGAGTCTCTATAACGTATTTCCTAAGATGATGATGATGGAAAATGTTATTAGGGGTTGTACAGTAATTGCGGTGTCAAAGTCAATGGTACACAAATTATTGTCCGCTACCCACAGTTCAGGGCCAGCCATCCAGAGCTGCCAAGACCCTACTCCACCGCCACGTGATGATCCTAGATAACAGACTGCAACAGAGCAGACTGGCTAAGAAGAAAGGATCGAAGAAGGAAGGCTAACATTGTACCCAACAAATATCATTCTGAAGTCGGACTTGTCCGACTGAAAGGTGTAAATGTCGCGGTCAAGATATAGACTACGACACAAGGAATTCCGTTCTCCGAACTACATCCGAGCTACACGCGAAGACCATTTCGGGGGCTTGATAGCGAGAGTTGGTTTGAGAACAAACTAAGAAAAAAAAGAAAAAAAAAGCAAAAGAAGAGAAAGAAGAAGTGTCATCAAATTTGAAAATGACCACGCCATAGTAGGAGAATTGGTTGCAACGTTGCAAAGACTTGTTGACAAAAAATTAACTGCGCAGACAAATTGTTTGGAATTCAAATAAACACATTGAAGACAACATAAGCAAATGAATATTATCATCAATGTAGAAGAGGGCGGGGTTGGCTAGTGGTTAAGTGACACGGTTCACACTCCGAAAGTGCTGGGTTCGGTCCCCATCACAGTTCCGGACGTTAACCCCGGGAAGCAGACCCTTAGAAAATGCAGGAGGAAACAGACCCTGACATAAAATGCGTGCTGAAGTCAAATGCATTGGGTCGACAGGAGCAAAATAAAAACCACAGTGCAACGCACAACGCCATGGCGAATAGAAAAATAAGGCGAACGCGAAAAAAAAAATAAAGATATAATCGAACAAGTACATAGTTTACACACGTAACAGAAGATGCCCGTAATGGGACAGAGATTAAGCAATGATTGCATTGACCAAAATGTATTCGGGGAAAAAACCCTAGAAACTGCTAACCTCAAAGAATATCAGGATACAACTGAGGAAAACAATAATCACTATTCATTTATGGTCGATTTCTAGCCAAGTAGTATGGTAAAAAGCAGTAGATGCACAAAGACAAATATTGAAGAAAATAACCCCCACAAAAACGAAGATTGAGTTGGCTGGGACACAATATGAGACATGAAAGTCTTGTATAGAAGAAACAAGAGTAACAGATCAAGAAAAAAGTAGAATGGGGCGCGACCAAGGCTCACTTTTACATCTCAGGCATTCAAAGACATTCAACTACGAACCTATGCTGAAATGAAGAGAGCTGCAGTGGATAGGATCAAATATAGGAACATGCTGAAACAATCTTGCAACCTATCTTAGGACTGATCAACCATATGATAGGATGAAATGGAAAGACATACTCAGACAACCTTACAACCAGTCCTACGACTGACCAATCAGAGGATGTGGTCAAATGGAGAGACATGCTCAGACAATCGTAGAACCAGTCTTAATATTAATAACCAGATTATAGGATCAAATTAAGAGACATACTCAGACAACCTTACAACTAGTATTAAGACTAATAACCAGATTATAGGATCACACGAAGAGACATGCTCAGACAACCTTACAACCAGTCTTAATACTAATAACCAGATTATATGATCAAACGAAGAGACATGCTCAGACAACCTTACAACCAGTCTTAAGACTAATAACCAGATTATATGATCAAATGAAGAGACATGCTCAGACAACCTTACAACCAGTCTTAATACTAATAACCAGATTATAGGGTCAAACGAAGAGACTTGCTCAGACAACCAGATGATGATAGTACGGTAATTGTCTGAATAGCTGGTTTATTTACTCCTTATTCTTATTATTCCGTGGGGATTCCGTGGCGAAGTGGTTACGCCGTCGGCCTCGTGATCAGGTGATGTGGGTTCGACTCCGGACTCCGCCGTCTTTTTCACGAGTGCTTGATGCGGAGTCTCCTGCATCTCGTAGTCGCCCCCTAGTCGTCTTGTCCTTGACTTGCCACTGGGGACGGGCGCCTCGAGACGACAGAGTGAGGATAAAAAGTAGCGCAGTTAATCCTTACTACAAATAGCGCTAGCAAAATTAACTATGCCATCATCGTCTACGATGGACTGCGGCCTTTGTCTTTGCCCTTGATTCTTCTTATTATTAATCAGCTTCGTCGAGCGATGCGTTTTTGTGGATTTTAGTTAATAGTGCGGCGCCTGACTTTTCTTCCCACTTCGGGGCGAAACCAGATGTATGTCGTGCTGTTTCTCGCCCGCAGAGAGAAGCGTGATGCATTCGACGGTGTGCAATATGGAGTGCCGAGCAAGAACAATTCTGAGGAGCCCCTGGAGGGGTTATAAACTCTACCAACATATGGGAAGAGGTCAAACAAAACATACTGATAGGAGTATGTTAATCAGGGTCAGGTATACTCCACCTCGCTTACATGCAGTTTTTCCTGAAAACCGATCTGTTTCGTATCATTCTGGCAAAAAGGTGGGAATCGACGTGATCCTCACAGTAATGAGCGAGACGCAGATGAAGCCAAGCATAGCACAACAGCTTGAATGACCACGGTCCACCTTCATGTCAGAAAATTTGCTGTAGCAAGCCATCGAACGCCGTTTTTATGGGGCACAAAAGCGTACAGTAACTCATCGCGTGCATTCATTCAACAACATCTAGTGCCTCGAGAGGAGTCTCGCATTCGTAGGTTCCTCCGTGTTTTAGTTTTGCATTAGAGCAAGGGACACTTGATCCACATGTAAACCCAAGAAACCATGCCTCGGCAAGGGCATATTTCGATCCATCTGTAAGAAGTCCTTCTACCAATCGTCAATTTATCGCAAGTATTTCCCTCCTTTTTCTTCTTCCGCGTTCGTTCTCAATCTCCCGCTACCAAGCGCTGAACAGGGTTTTACAAGTAGCAGGAAGTATTCCGGAGAATGGAATGCGTTGTGTCGCTAGTTTTTAGCTTGACTGCGATATTTGCAGCTTTTGGTCCGACACATCCGTCTTCGACAGCATTTCCCACCTAAACGTAGCAACCTGTCTCCGGTTTTTCTCGTCTTTCTACATTTTATCCGTTAATTGTGTTTCAGAGAGTCATGCTGCCACTCTGCTCCTCTCGTGGAGCCGATAGACCGGGATCTATTCTTTGGCTGTTCTCCAAAACTTTGCCTGACAGACAATTAATTTGTTGGACTGATCATGTTACAGTTTGCTGTGGTCTGTTCGTAATCTGGGCATTGTCATTTGATCTTTTCTTGTCAACGACTCACTCACTCATTCACTAACTCACTCACTCAATGCAAACGGCTATCTCAATCGTTGACTCGTTCAGAACAATTGACCAAAACACCCGGAACAGAACAATTGATCAAAACACCCGGAACAGAACAATTGACCAAAACACCCGGAACAGAACAATTGACCAAAACACCCGGAACGACTGTCTCATTCTTCCAATCATTCAGGCTGATTCACTTGCTTGCTCATTTTGAACGACTGTCTCTTAGGTACGTTCTTCTTCTTCTTCTTCATCGTACGCAGTCAGACAGCAACCATTATTTTTTTCGAAAAAGGCAGCGGTAATCCTGAGGCTGTCGACACTGCCATAGAGCTTGTCTAGTGTTGCCACTGGTGATGGACACATCTGCTCTCTCTGATCCTCGTATGTCGGGCAGTTTTGCAGCAAATGCTCAGCGGTCATTTTCCCGGTACCCCACGGGCATTCGTCAGTGCCACCTATCTTCAATTTATTGAATAGGTGGTACCTCAGTCTATTGTGGCCAGTGCGAAGTCTGAAGACCACGACCTGCTCTCTTCTGTTCAACTGGTAATAGGCATCGTTTTTTTGTGTAGCCAGTATGTTCGGTTTCCCATTTGGTCATGTATCTAGCTCTAATAAGCCGTTTTGACTCTTCGTATGTCATACTAGTATCTGGTTGTGGTAGTTTTGCACCTTCTTTTGCCAGTCTGTCTGCCTCCTCGTTGCCTTGGATGTTGCAGTGAGATGGAACCCACTGCACCACTACCCTTTTGGGTGCGGACTGCTGGCATAGTTGACAGAGTACTGCTCTTAAATCATTAAGTTCAGTAATTTTCTGGCTTTTTAGTGCTGTGACTACGGCCAGAGCATCTGTAAGCAGGACTATATGGCTTTCATTCCTTTTACCTGTCACCATTTCTTCCACTGCCGCCCTCAGTGCCTCTGCCTCCGCTCTGAAATTGCTTGTGTATTTTCCAGTAGCGAATGACAGTGTAATTTTTCTGCCATTTGGTAGGTTCAGAAATGCTCCTGCCCCTCCGTTCTGTGTTGTGTTTGTTACGGAACCGTCGGCGTAGGAATGGGTCCAGTCCATGCTTGGGTAGTTTTCCGTTATGTAACTCAGGGTAGTATCCCTTCTTTCTTTTTCAGTCTGGCAGTTTTTGTTTCCAATACCTGGTATATTTTCTACCACCTCTGGAAATATATGCTGCCTTCAGGTAGGTTTTCGTACAGTAGGGATGGGCTTTGGGGTTGTTAGTGCGTTCATTGGGTCTTCGTGCATCTTTGCTTTGGCTATTTCTGCAAAGTTTCTCCGCTTTGGTTTCCCATTTCCGAAATTGTTTAGTCTCTTGTTCATTGGATGGTCAGTAAGACTTCTGAGTTCATAGGTACATTCATTCAGACCAACTCACTCACTTATTCACTCACTCTAAACGACTTTGCTCATGCATGTAGGACAGCTTATTTAGCCTCTCACTCACTCACTTACTCATTCATTCCTTTACTTACTCACTCATTCACTCACTCACTCATTTACTCATTCATTCAATCTAAACGACTGTCTTATTCGTTCTCTCATTTAGAACAACAAACTCACTCACTCTGAACGACTTTTCTCATGCACGCAGAAAAACTTATTCAGTCTTTCACTCACTCACTCCCTCCCTCACTCACTCACTCACTCACTCACTAAACTCACTCACTCACTCAATCACTCACGCACTCAATTCAAACGACTGTTTCCTTCGTTCACACATTCAGAACGACTCAGTCGCCTGACTTATGCTCATTCACAACAAGGTAGTGTGTGAGGGAACGTGCCACCCAATCCCCCCCCCCTTTTTCCTTTTTCCCGCAACCACACCCCCCCCCCCCCCACCCACCCAACTCCCCACATAAACTGAGTTTTCATACAAAGACATCTCAAATAATCCATCTGCGACACTAACCAGATATGTATCAACCTCTACCATGTTTACATACACGGAGAGTAAAACAATTTAAATTCTCCAGTCGTACGTTCTAAAAAACGTACGTTGTGCGTGCCGTTCTGTCGTAGTTTACAGCGATGCTGCTGATATCTTCAGGTTTCGGCCGTTACATCTGGTCTTTGTGCAACAATTTTTATATGGCGTGGTTGTTTATTTTACCTTTGCAGTCTCTATTCTCTTAGACAGACTAGATTAGTGCAGCCTGTTTCCAGGACTGCTTCTTGAGTGAATAACAATCTTGGTTCCATCAGGTTCGTAGACTTTTACACAAGTTGACAACAATGAATGGCTGTATGCTGTTACCCCATTCACTGTGTTCCATCTTCGACCCCACACAATATTGAAATAAAAATTGATGAAAAAATAATGTACATATTTGCTCGTAACAGTTATACTCTTGTATAATCGGGGCCTGAAAAGGGATTAAACAATATAAACACTGCAACCTGCATAGCATGTCGTAAGGGGCGAATAAGAACGTTTGAACATGGGGGAGGCTACCTGATTTTGTACCGGAGTAAAACTACTGTCTGATAATGAGCGACACGCAGATGAAGCCAAACATAGCCCAACCGCCTGGATGACCCCCACCCACCTTCATCAGCACGCTCGGGATGTGAGAAAAGCTACAACAAACCGCCACTTAACGTCCTTTTCAGGGCTCACAAAAGATTAAATCTACCCATTGTAGATATTGAACAACAAGAACAACCTCATGTTATAGAAACTTTACAACACAAGAAAAAGGGCATTAAGCCTCTCAAACTCTATGGTAGAAGAAAAGCAACTACGCCGAGTCAATGTAAGCATATATTGTTCATACACGTATACAACATGTCCAGGAAGGGACACACGAAACAAAATCAATAGCAAGGAAAGTTATTGAATACTGATCAATACATGAACGCGTTAGAGCGTATATCTCTTGTTAATATCCGAGGCATGTTCACATGAAACCGGACCAAAATTCAACAAGTGAACATACCTACTATGCGCATGATGATGTTACTTCAGGTGTGAACAACGCATACCAACCGTCAAGTTTACAAAACTTCATATTCTCCGACGCATAGTTTCCTCAGCAGACCGTTGAAAACATGGCGGGTGTGATCCGGAATCCGTGCAAAGTTGATCAGCGAGCGGTGATTCGGTTTCTAACAGCTGAAGGATGTCGACCAGTTGACATTCATCGCAGAATGCAGGCAGTGTGTGGTGACAAAAATGTGTCGAAGACAACAGTGAAGCACTGGACAACGATGTTTAAAGAAGGGCGTGAGTTAACGCAACAAAATGCGCCTGACCTGGTCTCGGATGATCTTTCATTAACTCGCGTCGTTTCCCTGATTCCTGGGTAGTGAGATCGGACTCCCGTGTTCAGTGTCAAACACGTTAAGAATTCCTTCACAGTTGGAAATTGAAAAGAGTAGTCTTAAACAGTTACTGCCCGGACAAAATTCAAATTTAAAATTTACCCAAGTTATTTGTACCTTTCCCCATGTGGTTTACTAAGAGCAGCTGTAGATGGCTCCTAACTAGCCGCGGGTCTACTTAGCTCTAGTGTTTGAATCGGTAAACTCGACGCTCCAAGAAACTGGTTGCATACAGAATCTGTAGAGTCTTCTAAACCAGTATACAGACGTTAAGTTAAGTGCAGTAATCTTGTCAGTATCTATGCAGAAAACGCAATGAGAAATGTCAAGAATGACAAAGAGTATGTAAGGTTCGACCCGTTCACAATTGGCGGGAATGGAATACCAGAACTAAGATACGGAGATGATACAGTTGTCGTCTCGGAGAACGGGGCATGGCTGAAGCAGATGATACAGTTGTAGTCTCGGAGAACGGGGCATGGCTGAAACAGATGATACAGTTGTCGTCTCGTAGAGCGGGGCATGGCTAAAGCAGATGATACAGTTGTCTCGGAGAGCGGGGCATGGCTAAAGCAGATGATACAGTTGTCGTCTCGTAGAGCGGGGCATGGCTAAAGCAGATGACCTTGTTGGTTAAACGATACATTGTGGAGCAAAATCTGTTCATAAATACAGGCAACACTAAGACGATGGATACTGACAAGGGAAAACAGAATCTAAAGTTTTCATATTAGAGAAGCAAAAAATACAGAACGTCACGAGTTTTGAATACCTCGCTTCGACTTGAAGCAGGAACAGAAATTTCCAAGAAAGAAATAACGAGATGAATGACCATGACATTACATCAGCTTACTGAAATAAAAACGTTACAGGTCAGGTCATCCCGTAATCGATGAGGTCGTTGGAGCACACATGCAGACATCTTCACTATCCCACACCACCTTGTCTGTGCCTCTTCTGGTCGGAGATTGGTCCATTCTTTTATGTTGTCCTTCCATCTTTTTTTGTAAGGTCCTCTTCATCGTCTGCTTTTTGCACCTTTCCGTGCAGGATCGTATTCGCAAGACCATTTGATCTCAATATGTGACCGTACCAAGCAAGTATCCTTCTGGTGACAGTTGCCAATAGGTCTTTAAAAGGCCCTATTGTTGTTGTAATTCTATCTCGTATTTCCTCATTTGTAATTCGATCTTTGTACGTGACGTTTAAAAGTCTTCGGAAACATCTCATCTCTGATGCATGTATCCTTCACTGAAGGTCAGCTGCAACTGTCCATGTCTCACAAGCATAGAGGAATATTGACAGAACCAGTGTACGTAGAACGTTACACAATTACACAAATAAAGATTCTGAGGACTTGCTTGAGTGGTGTAAAGTAAAAAGTGGAGTGCCACAGGTTCAGTTTTGGGACCAATATTGTTCTTGATATCTATAAACGATTTGGACATTGATATAGGATCCATGATTTAAAAATTTGCGGACGACACAAAAACTATGTAGGCGTGTCTCATCTAACCAGAAGTGG
This sequence comes from Ariolimax columbianus, assembly GCA_036924085.1. Classification (NCBI taxonomy): domain Eukaryota; kingdom Metazoa; phylum Mollusca; class Gastropoda; order Stylommatophora; family Arionidae; genus Ariolimax; species Ariolimax columbianus. The sequence goes on along the minus strand of JAVGWX010000007.1, from coordinate 33,192,065 downwards.
ATATTTTGAGGTCGGATTTAGATAAAATTCAAGACTGGTTTGTGAGGTGGCAAATGACGTTTAATATAGATACATGTACAGTCATCCACAATGGGTAAATCCAATTAGGAACATAATTACAGAATGGGCGTGAACAATATTAGAATGATAGATAAGGAAAGGGACCTAGGGATTGTAATAGGGCATACAGGTAAGGTGAGTGAGCAAGTCCAGGTAGCAGTGAAAAAGGCAAATGCAATGTTAGGTATGATAAAAAGAAATATAAAACAAAGGATTAAGGAAATGATTGTCAAACTGTAGAAACCATTGGTTAGACCTATATTGGAGTACTGTGCACAGGTGTGGAGTCCTTATCGTAGAGGAGATTTAAACATGCTGGAAAGGATACAAAGAAGAGCGACAAAACTGATAGTGGGATTTCAGAATTACAGTTATTAGGAAAGACTCAGAAAAACCGGTCTACACTGTCTTGAAAAGAAAAGAATTCGAGGTGACAATGCAGGTTTATACAATAATCACATGAAACGTTAAATGAGACTTTAACAAGTTTTTCAAAATACAACCACCAACGAGAACAAGAGGGCACATCTACAAATGAACTAAAGAAAGGTCTAGATTGAATATTAGGAAATAATTTTTTAGTCAGAGAGTTGTGAATGCTTGGAATGCATTGCCCCAGAAGATAGTGAAGGCAGGGACAGTTAATGCATTTAAGAATAGATTGGGTGCACATATCTTTTAGAGCGGGATGATGCAAATGAAGCTGGTTGTATACAGGGTCTAAGGAGTCTTCTAAACTAGCATAAAGAAGTTAAGTTAAGTTAATAAGAGTGACCAGTAAAGAACATTATGTTTTGGAATTTAACATATTTTGCCAACTTCAAACGTCAATAGCCCAAAGAGAACGACACTGTAGGTGTGGTGCCTGGCATAAAAGGCAGAGGCAGACGGAGGAGAAGATGGACAAGGGATATTACAGAGGCTCCAGGGTTGGCAGATGTGGGAGAGTTGAATAGGGAACGAGTATCCTATAGGAGAAAGTGGACAGGAGATATTACAGAGGATCTGGGGTTGGCAGATGTGGGAGAGTTGGATAGGGAACGAGTATCCTATAGGAGAAAGTGGACAAGAGATATTACAGAGGATCTGGGGTTTGCAGATGGGGGAGAGTTGGATAGGGAACGAGTATCCTATAGGAGAAAGTGGACAAGAGAAATTACATAGGATCTGGGGTTGACAGATGGGCGAGAGTTGGATAGGGAACGAGTATCCTATAGGAGAAAGTGGACAAGAGATATTACAGAGGATCTGGGGTTTGCAGATGGGGGAGAGTTGGATAGGGAACGAGTATCCTATAGGAGAAAGTGGACAAGAGAAATTACATAGGATCTGGGGTTGACAGATGGGCGAGAGTTGGATAGGGAACGAGTATCCTATAGGAGAAAGTGGACAGGAGATATTACAGAGGATCTGGGGTTGACAGATGGGCGAGAGTTGGATAGGGAACGAGTATCCTATAGGAGAAAGTGGACAAGAGATATTACAGTGGCTCTGGGGTTGGCAGATGGGGGAGAGTTGGATAGGGAACGAGTATCCTATAGGAGAAAGTGGACAAGAGATATTACAGTGGCTCTGGGGTTGGCAGATGGGCGAGAGTTGGATAGGGAACGAGTATCTTATAGGCATGAGAGCGACTTTCTGCTACTTAAGGGTGATCAGTACGTAAGTATTTCTTCAACAGGCAATGCATGACTTACAAACGCCAGAGAATCTTATCCATGCAACAATCTTCTCAGAAAAAACACGGAAAATGGATCAATGAACCGACTTCACTGCACCAGTGCTCTCTTATATGGGCTCAGTCTCCTTTCATTGCTTAAAATGCTACCGACAGAGCATGAACTCCGCAGCTCTCGCAGCGGCTCCGCAGCGTTCTCTAGACTTCGCCAGGTACGCATTACAGCTGGGTTGACTGGAAGAAGTGGTCATACTTTTTTGTATCCATTGTCTGGTGTATACATCGTAAATGCACTTTTGCAAAGATCTTAACTTAACTGAAATGGAATGGCCATCTTGCTCGAATTTCAAACGAAAGGCTTCCTAAGAGGTTCATGTATAGCGAACGGAGTGAGGGAGAATGATCACAAGGACGTCCAAAAAAAAAACATTTCAAGGACAGTCTGAAGAAGTCCCTTAAGTGCTGTCAAATAGACATTAAGACCTAGGAAAACCTCGCTCAAAATTGCTCAACGTGGAAGAGCACGGCCACAGACGGCATTGAACTCAGCGAGGGTCTCTGTATCCAGGCAGCCCAGGATAGACGTGCAATGAGGAACGTCAATAGCAGAGAAAATAGCAGAGACAACTGCAGACTACGTTTGCCAGTCGTGTCCCAGACCTTTCCAGGGTCGAATTTTCTTGATCAGTCATGAGCGCATACACATACTCAAGGTTGAATTATAACATATGATGATGGTGGTCCTCATCGACGACGATGGACGAATTATTATTGTTATTTTAAATATTATGAGGGAACGGCGTGGGCTAATGGTTAAGTGACACGGCTCACAATCAGAAGGTGCTGGGTTCGATCCTCATCACAGCACCGGCCGTTACCTCGGGGAAGCAAACCCTTAGAAAATGCAGTAGAAAGTAGACCCTTACATAAATGCCTGCTGAAGTCGGATGCACTGTGCCGACACGCGCAAAATAAAAACCACTGTGCAACGCACACTGCCTTGGGGATTAGAGAAATAAGGCGAACGCAAAAAAATAAATAAATACATATTATTATTATTACACGTAAAATCGAGTGTAAAATTTACAACTAAGAAACACACTTTCTGGAAACAGCATGGGTAAGCAACCTTCATACTATATCCCTATAAATCACACATGTTGTCTTCAGCAATTGACATAAACGTTATATGGATTTTTCGATAGAAATAAGCATACATATGTTCGAACCAGTGTCACCTTGATCAAAATATCTAAGTCTCTCTGCCACCCCCTCCTCAATGAAAAATATCTGCAAACAGATGGTGTTCCAGTACAGATGCAAACCTCGATATCTTTATTATGCCTCATTATCATATTTTTTATATCTAATAACGGCTGTTATTGATTGTATGTTTGTTTATAATTTCAGATTATTACGTCACAGACCTTGTACAAGATCGCTTTATTGACGTCATTACTGGCAGAGGGAAACACAGCAAGGATGGTGTCCCCGTGATAAAACTGACAGTTGGTGATTACCTGGTCAAACATGCTTACACGTAGGTAAAACTATACATTTCAACGCTGGTATATACAGGGTCAACTATACATTTCAACGCTGGTTTATACAGATGAAACTATACATTTCAACGCTGGTATATACAGAGGAAACTATACATTTCAACGCTGTTATATACAGGAGAAACTATACATTTAAACGCTGGTTTATACAGGGGAAACTATACATTTCAACGCTGGTTTATACAGGGGAAACTATACATTTCAATGAGAAAGAAGCCTAATGTCTGGTCGTCCACAACATACTGATCAGACATGTTAGTCAGGGTCAAGCAAAATATACTGGCCAAGACCCTCACCTCGGCTTCCTTGCAGCTCTTCCTGGAAACGAGCTGTTTTCATAACATCGACGTGATCCCTGTAGTAGTGAGTGATACGTATATGAAGTAAAGCATAGCACGACCGCATGGAGAACCTCGGTTACACCTTCATAAGTACGCTTGGGATGTAGGGAAAGTTACCACAATCCGCCACTGAACGTCCTTTTCAGGACGCACAAAAGAGTAATCCTATTCATTGTAGGCATTCAACAACAATACATTTCAACGCTTGTTTATACATGTATATATATAAGAACGGTTGGGCATTGGGCCGGCTATCACATTATTTAATTAATTAGAAAGTGTCCATCTGTGCAACCGCCACATGCATAGGGTGGAAAGGAAAGGGGGTTTGTGTGTGAGATTTTATTGACTGATCGAATCAGAAGATATCATCATTAGTGGGTCAAAGTAGCGCTTAAGCGCATGAGCTGCAGTGGTCAGCTGACTGCTAGCATCCACGAACCAGAGCTGCCAAGACCCTTCTACACATCCACGCGGTGATCCTGGATAACAGCAGGGCAGACTGGCTAAGGAGAAGCGACCGAAGAAGGACCGCTAACTCGGTACCCAAAAATACCATGCTGAAGTCAGATGTATTGGATCGAATGGTGTAAATATTGCATTCAAGTTGTAAACTGCGACACAGCGGATTCCGTTACCTTAACTACATTCTGCTACTTGCAAAGCACGTTTCAGATTTTGATAACGGGAATTGAGAACGAACGACGAAAAAAATAAGAAGAATAACAAAAGTAGAAGAAGAAAGAGAGGTGAATGCTAAAGTGATGTGTGGGATGGTAGCGGGAAAGGGTAGAATCTTAAATCGATAAATTACTGTAGTTTTTTCTAGATTGTACAGTTAAACTGTTGTCAAGCATACAATCTGCACTCTTCTGCTAGTGGATATTATACGTCATAGGATACATGAAAAGAGGGCGTATACGTCCCATGGTGAAGGATTGTGACTGTGTTCAGTCATTATTATCATTACATATATTAATGCCAGTATTAACAGACTACCGTGCAACCATCATTCCAACCCTACTATACGCTTGCGAAAGCTGGACTGTATACTCTGAACATGCAAGGAGGTTAAACCACTTCCACACAGGTTGCCTGAGGCGAATATTCCACATCCGATGGCAAGATCGCTGTTTGTGTAAGGGCCAGAGAAACATAGCTGGGCAAGACCTTATTTTGCATCTAAGTGTCGGCTCTGGAAACAGGCTGCACTCATGTAGTCTCGATAAGAGAATATGGATGAAAGAAGGAAGTCAAACTCAGACACAAAAAATGCGCACTGAAACTTAATGTGTCGGGCCGAAAGGCGCAAATAGCACAGCCTCGCTGTACACTATGAAATGATGTCTTTTTTAAGAAGAATACCAGAAGAGAAGATAGTAATACTTTCTAAAAGAAAACCTACAATACGACTAAAAAAAAAGTTGAATTTGTTTTTAAAAAAAACTTGGTCAACATTGCAACATTCGTAAACAGATGTCTCCATTGCTTACATCAAATAATATGACCATTTGTAATAACATGCCAGGACTTGTGGTTAGGAATGCAACAATCAATTTAGCTGGAGATTACTAGGAGGAATTTAAGACGGACGAGACACCGACTGGTAGTAGCCCAGCAATATATCGCAACATGACCTGCATTGGAATCCACTGGAGAAGTGAAAAGTATTAAAACATGGATAAAAATCGTGCCGGAACAAAGACAAGAACAAAACTTACGTTACGACCAGAAGGACATCATCAAGGACAACGAAAAGTACACACATGAACAACTAACACATCATGAAGGTACTGATGAACTCATACAAATGCCATATGAACAGATGTTGCTGTTGTTGATGTCACGGATCCAACAGCATTCAGACTCTTGCCCTTCGGCCCAATGTCATGTAATGGTATTTCCACGTCTGTGTTAGCTGTTGTTTAGTGCAATAGAAAGTGTTCGGAGAAAAAAGCATTTTCTTAACATCGTAAAGCGCCGAGCTCTCAAATAGATGATGGTCAGGGGTTTGTTTCGGTGTCTACACGGCTGGCATTCTCGGGTGTGTTGTAGTTGGATTCTGTTCAGGTGCGTGTTAATTGGGATGTGTTCGGTTCTCAGCTGGAAAATGGTGCTCTGATCCTTCATTGTGTGTTTTTTATACTATAAATTTGATTATGGCTTGCTATATGTTTGTAGACTTCGCTCTATGTGTTTCCCATGTTCCATATGTTCAGAAAAGTTTCTTTATTTGCTGTATAACTACGATTATGTTATTTGCATCACATGGGCTTTTTTTTTTACATCTGATAGTTTGCAGGTTTTGTTGTCACTTGTCACCTGCGCTTTCACCTTTGCCAAAACTAATTTTATAGGTTTTAAGTGTGGGTGGTACGATGGTAATCTTAAATACTTTTAACCTTGCTCCTGGATTACTTTGTCAATGTGAGATGTCTGTTTTGTCTTGCGTGTATTCATTACAAGGGACAACGAGATATGTGGTGCATTTCTGTTAACTAAAAGTACTCCTGTATTAGGCAATGTTTGATCTCATCCTTAGTACTTCCTGATATCGGAACCATGTCTTCATGTACCCCTGAATTATGGTAGGAAGCATTGTCAATTAACAGAGTGGATAGGTCTATCAAATCACGGAAGTACAGTTTTCGCAATCCACTTTCTAAATACATGATCTTCATCTCTGATTGATAGTCCCGATTGTCGGTACATTTTCAATTAAACATAAGTTTACCATTCTTCAACAGTTCATCTGGTCTCCTTCATGCATGATCTATTATCAGTTGCTGTCCTTTACAGTTATAGACAACTCTACACGTAGTTACATTTACTACTTCTTCTTCTTCTTCGTCTTCTTCTTCTTCTTCTTCTTTTTCTTCTTCTTCTTCTTCCTCTTCTTCTTCTTCTGCGTTCAATCTTAATTTTCATCTACCAAGACCAGAACAGGGCTTTGCAAGTCGCAAGATGTAGTCCGGAGAACGCAATGTGTTGTGTCGCTAGTTTACAGCTAGACTGCAATAGTTGCACCTTTCGGTCCGACATATCCGTCTTCGACATCAGGTATTTTGTTAGTACCGGGTTAGCCTTTCGTCTTCGATATCTTCTACATAGTGAGTCTGCGCTGTTGCGGAATGTTATCGAGGATCACCGCATGTTGGTGTAGAAAGGTCTTGGCAGCTCTGGTTGACTGAACCAGACGCTAGCAGTCAGCTATCGGTCGCTGATCGCTGCAGCTCATGCACTGCTGAGCATCTTAATCCTGTTACATCCACAAATTAGCATTCCTGTTCATTAGTATGGAATGCCTTGATTCATCTTTCATTTAAAAACACAACATATTTATTTTCTGAATGTATTTAACTAATTTTCTGTAAAAATTGACTTCTAATGTCTACTAGGTGAAGCATTTCACAAACGATATTTATACGGCAATAATGCTTGTCGAATGTAAAACCAGAACCTCTTACAGTTTTCCATAACGCAGGTTTAAAGACATTAATGTCGTTGTTAATTGTCAGCATAGTTTATGTGTAAAAAAAAAAGTAAAGTAAAGTATAGCATTACTGCCGTAGGGGTGTGAGATGTTAGCGATCTCCCATTTCAAAGGCTTGGCTATATGAGGACGGTACCATCTCCTTTCCATCGCCGCTTTTACTTTCTGACTGAACCCGTACCCATTTAAGGCTGGGTCGACCAGGGACCATTGTGGTCTGAAAAAAACATTTCCGCTTCACTCAGATGCGAAGCCAGCTCGCTAACCACTGCGCCATGCGGCTCTCGGTTTTATCGGTCCTTATGGTCAATTCTTCTTGAGAAACCAACATTCTATAAATTTCTTGTTTACTAACTTGTTTAATCAAATCTAGAAACTTGACTTTTTTCTTGCTCGGTCTTCTGTGTTTTTTTGTTCTTGTTGTAGAAGGACTGCCATGTTGTATTGTCCAGCGTGAGAATGTCATGTCGCTAATATCAATGACATGCATTGTCCTTTTGTCTGGATTTAAAATACGATGATACAGATTTCCACGTTTAACCTCAAATGATAAATGTGTATACAATTGTATTGCCCTGCTTTTTTACTGTAATTAAACAAACATTCTACGCCATTTAAATAATAAGGGAACACACACACACACACAATATATATATATATTTATGTTACGCCTTCACAAATTTAAAAATATGATAACTACGCAGTACCCAAAATGTGTTGCCCAAATCGATACCATCCAGTGCAATAGTAGCGGGCGCTTACGATGTTCCGTACAAACACGTGCAACTTGAAAGTACTTTCCCTCACACATTGCCATGGGTTACTGTAGAACTCTTAAAATGCTATTCAGCAAAGACATACATTTTATATATACCACAGATAAGCTACAATCCATCCTTAAATACTTCGTGGATTGAAAAACTGGGACATAACGTCGATCTAATAAAACTAATAATAACCGTCCATCGTTGTCGATGAGGACCGTCAACATCATCCTTGTCACAGATTTCCCTGTTGGGTGGGGGTGCGCATGTGGCTGAACAGGCCAATGCGGGCACGAAAACATCTCCTGCATAACGGGTACACGAGGTTTGTAGAAGGTGTTGGTGTTCCCGTTGTTCGTGATTTCCAGGTCTCGCGTCTGCTATGGGCTTTCACAACACGGTCGTCTTCGCCGGTAGTTACACCCGATTTGACTGCACTTCTCCAGTAAGATCTGTTTTGCGCGAAACATTCCCAGGTTTCGACATCTATCTGGTAACTTTTCAGTGAGACCTTCAGACCGTCTTTAAAATGTTTCTTTCGGCGCCCTCTCTCGCGCTATCCCTTCTCAGCTCGCCGTAGAGAATCTTCTTTGGGAGCCGCTCGTCTGACATACGGACGAGGTGTACGGCCCATCCTAGTCGTGGTTTTTCTAGCAGTGCATGGATCCAGAGCATTTTAAACCTCGAGAGAACCTCGATGTCAGTGACACGATCTTGACATCGGATGTGGAATATTCGCCTCAGGCAACCTGTGTGGAAGTGGTTTAACCTCATTGCATGTCCAGAATATACAGTCCAGCTTTCGCAGGCGTATAGTAGGGTTGGAATGATGGTGGGACGGTAGACTTTGAGTTTGGTCTTGATACTGATACCACGTCGATCTAACAATAGCTAAATATAGTTATTTTCAAGATCAGGATGTATGTCTGAACGCTCTATAACAACCTCGTGTTGGTCGTTGCTATCTTTGAACACACACAAGCTGATGTCGTGAAGCAGAGGAAGAAGGAGTAAAAGAAGAAAAAGGAGGAGGCGAAGAAGGAAAAAAGACAATAAAAAGAAGAAGAAAAAAAGGAGAAAAAAAACAGAAAAAAGAAACAAAAAAAAGTGCGTGCAACATATTGACTAAGTTCTCACCTCATGTCTATGCTGTGCATCTTTTAACATAATGTGTTACAGCAGCCTGTCCATCGAGGTAGTAATCGACACAGTGGTCCTTGCAGCGGTGAGCCTGCTGAAAATCATTGCATTATACTACACCTTGAAAGACTCAGTCCAGCACCTTCAATTCGCGCAAGGATACAGAGGAGCAAATCAAACCCGCTACCAGAAAACATTAGCTCGGAGTGAATGACTCAGAATAGGGAACCTTCAATACACAAGCTACAATGACCGCCCAATTATAAAATATAGATCAATGTAATATGTGCACAACATAGCAAAGAAGAATAAGAAGAATAAGATGAAGATAAAGAAGAAGAAAGATAATAATCAAAGAAAAGGGAAGAGGAATAAGAGGAAGACAAAGAAAAATAAAAAAATAATAAGAGAAAGAAGAAGAGGGCTAAGAGTAACAAGAGGAGGTGAAGGATAAAGAAGAAGAAAATAAAGAAAAAGAAAGGTAATAATAAATTAAAGTGGAAGAAAAATAAGAAGGAGCAGAAAGATAATAAGAGAAATAGGAACATAAATAAGAGAAACAAGAGAGGAGGAGGAAGAGGAAGACGAAGAAGCCGAAGAATAAGAAGAAGAAGAAGAAGAAGAAGAAGAAGAAGAAGAAGAAGAAGAAAGAGACGAGTTATACACAGCATCATTACAACTAATCGAGTGTTACCGTGGCCTGGACCAGAAAAGTGTCACTGTAATCTGCCATGCATGTCACAAAACGCAACTAAGGAGGGTTGAGCATGGAACTGGCTGCTCCCATCGTGTAAAAACTCAAAGCCACATAGCTTCAGTAGATATATAAATGTTAATATATGATGATTTGGCGTATTATTTGTTGAAGGCGTATGCTCTACAGGGAACACCAAAAGCATTGACTAATTGATTAATTGATTGATTATCAGTAACATTATTATTACTATCTACCTCTCTAGCCACAACTGGCCGAACCCAGGGAAGGTCCGGATCGATTTATTCTCGAAGATGGAAATGTCCAACACACGAGCGGCACAGACAAGCGAGCAGAAATCTTGGAAACAATACATGGGCTGTAATGTAGTATAGTCTATAGAAGATGCGAAATGGTCATGACTTATGTGCTGCGAAATGACTTCCAGGAGATGTACCACATTTAGTTGATCGGTGATTCATTGATTATTTTGTTGTTCTTTAATGCGCACAATTAATACGTTTACCATTGTGTGCGCCAAGAAAAGGACGTTAAGTAACGGGTTGTAGTAGCTTTCCTCACATCCCGAGCATGCTGATGGTGGACCGCCGTTCTCCAGGCGGCTGTGCTATGCTCGGCTTGATACACGTGGCGCTCACTACTAGGTGGATCCCATTGATCCAAATCTCGTCAGTCAGGCGGCCTTGAAAACGGCATGTTTCCAGGGAACCCTACTTGGAAGACAGATTGTGGTCTTGGTCAGTATGTTGTGCCTGACGCGACGTCCTGGTCAGTATGTTATGCCTGACCCTGACGCGACGTCCTGGTCAGTATGTTATGCCTGACCCTGACGTGACGTCCTCGTCAGTATGTTATGCCTGACCCTGACGTGACGTCCTGGTCAGGATGTTGTACCTGATCCTGACGTGACGTCCTGGTCAGTATGTTATGCCTGACTGGACTAGCATCTCAGTTCCCCTATTGATTAAGTTAACGAGTGGTATTTTGGTGTAAATATTAATATCCGTTTCAGAAGACATGTGATGACAAAAAAGGTCAGACATTTTTTGTACAAAATATAAAGATTAGAGTGTTGGTTTGCGGTCAACCGCCTTAACCGCTGCTGCTCCCTTTAGTCCGATTGTTTGTGAAATTTGATCTGCCTCCATCGCCTGATGTAGGTTCATGATACTATATCTAAGGCAAGACACCATTAGTGGATCATATGATAAGTTATGTGCACTGTTTCTATCATTGTGCTATGTTTTTTTAATGACATCGTACCAAATATCGTATCTCCTATTTTCGAAAACTTGTGGGCGTGCACACATTGAAGTCAACATTGTGGAACCATAATTCATACTATTTCCACCTCTTGTGCGGGTTCGTACAGTAATCGTTATATATCATCACGTAATGCCCACATTTGAAATTGATTCCTGCATCGGAATTCACCAACTTTCTAGTTATGTGGTGTGCTTGTTATTTCAAACACTAAATGTAATCCTACCTAAAACTCCAAATCGTGCGTTCAAACCGGTTTGAGGCAAACGTCATTGAATGATGTCGGTCACTGTGACCTTGTCACCTATACTCGCCTAGCCGATAGTTTTACTATACACAGCTAATGTTGAAGTAAACTCCGGGGCATGTCAGCAGTTGGAACGGTGCAGCAGCTGGACAAAAGTAGTGAAACCAATTACCCTGCTCAAGCCTGGCCCGTGGATCAGGAAAGAGATGGCGATTGTCAACCCCAGAACAAACAGCTCAGACTCCCACCGCACCAACATGGACACGGCGGGGTGACCTTAGTGGCCACGAACAAACCAATCGTCCACTGGTCATTTTGTGAAAAAAATTGCATGACTGTAGAAAGGGTTGGGACCCGTTCAAGATTAACTACCTTGTCAAGGAACTGGTGGCTTATGGTTATGATAAGGATGATAATAGGTACCAAAGGGGATGGTCATGTTGTTAGAGTATCCATCTCCTAGTGAGGAAGACACGAGGTCGAGTTCCATTCGGCGTTCGTCCTGAAATGGTCGCTGTGTCGTAGTTTGCAGCGGGGCTGCGATATCTGCGCCTTTGTTGGTCCGACACATCCAATTTCAGCTGGATTTTAGGGTACCGAGTTTGCTTTCCCACTACAACCTTACTTACTTTCCGTGTCCGGGAACCTCACATAGTCTTCAATTCATCGCCAAAATACCAGCCACTGTGAGTGCTCCTTCATTTTCCGCCATCAGGTCCTCCATTGCAGAGGATTCCTGCATCCTAGGGCATATAATCAGATGTTCCTGGTCCTGGACGGCCCCACATCCTAGAACATATAATCAGATGTTCCAGGTATTGGACGGCCCCACATCCTAGGAGATATAATCAGGTGTTCCAGGTATTGGACGGCCCCACATCCTAGGACATATAATCAGGTGTTCCAGGTATTGGACGGCCCCACATCCTAGGACATATAATCAGGTGTTCCAGGTCTTGGACGGCCCCACATCCTAAGACATATAATCAGGTGTTCCAGGTCTTGGACGGCCCCACATCCTAGGACATCTAATCAGGTGTTCCAGGTCCTGGACGACCCCACATCCTAGGACATATAATCAGGTGTTCCTGGTCTTTGACGGCCCCACATCCTAGGACATATAATCAGGTGTTCCAGGTCCTGGACGACCCCACATCCTAGGACATATAATCAGGTGTTCCTGGTCTTTGACGGCCCCACATCCTAGGACATATAATCAGATGTTCCTGGTCTTGGACGGCCCCACATCCTAGGACATATAATCCGGTGTTCCAAGTATTGGACGGCCCCATATCCTAGGACATATAATCAGGTGTTTCAGGTCTTGGACGGCCTCAAATTCGCAATATTCATTGTCCGAAAATGCCCACTTTTTTCAGGCTAGACCCACATCTAGACATGCCTGTTCTTAACCTGTTCAGAGATCTTCACGTACTATAGGGCACACTATGTCTTGGTGTGTGTTCTTCTTTGATCTCCATCTAACCTTCACAATTCTTTTGGCGCCACCTTTTTATACGATTTCTTCGCGCTCTGTTCTGATGACTGTACAGTCCGCAGAAATATGTTTCTTGATGTGAGTCGTTATTTCTGCTGTATGTCCAAAAAGAGAGGTGTCTCTTGTCATATGACTGATTTTGTCTCTCAACTTCAGATACGACATGTTCTCTAATATCCAGATTGGGATACCAGCGATTGAATAGACTTTCTTTCCGTTGGTGTCGGTTTAAGGCATCATGTTACAATTCGGCATGTCTCATTTACTGCCACATCGACCTGTTTCCTGGTGTGTAGATGCGTCACATACTGGTGCCGCATACTCTGCCGCCGAGAGACATAGTGCAAAAGCTGATGTATGAAGCACCGTCGGGGATGCTCCCCATGCAGTGTTTTTTAGTTTGCGAATTATGTTATTTCTTGCACTGACTTTTTTGTTTTACCGCTATGTCCTGTGCCTTGTACGATAATGTGCGATCCATTACAATGTGCCTTGTGCGATAATGTGCGATCCATTACAATGTGCCTTGTAGGATAATGTGCAATCCATTACAATGTGCCTTGTAGGATAATGTGCGATCCATTACAATGTGCCTTGTAGGATAATGTGCGATCCATTACAATGTGCCTTGTGCGATAATGTGCGATCCATTACAATGTGCCTTGTACGATAATGTGCGATCCATTACAATGTGCCTTGTAGGATAATGTGCGATCCATTACAATGTGCCTTGTAGGATAATGTGCGATCCATTACAGTGTGCCTTGTAGGATAATGTGCGGTCCATTACAATGCCCAAACGCTTGGGTGTATCGCCATGTTCAAGTACCTGTCAGCGCCGGGGAGAGGGGTGTATCCATAAAAGATGTTCACATATAATGTGGACGGGACATTCAATAATAGACTACTGTGTGCGTGAGGGGTGGGGTGGGGGGGGGTGGGGGGGGGGAGTAGAGAGCACCTCCCATCCACATATTAATATATTTTTAGAAACTATTTACTACTCAGTTAAATCCAAATAAATCTTCCGATTTTGTCCCTCTTGTGAAATAAGGTTATCCAATCTTTCTCTACTTCTATCAATTCTGTCAACTACTATCATCATGACTGTTTTTGTTCTCATCGCCAAGACGAATAAAATATTTGGGAACTGGTTTTTCATATAATTAAACTGAGTAATCTGTATATAAATTATGTATTGTAGAGTATAAAAACATTTGACCTCATATATTTGGCTTGGCTTCGTTCATTCTCAATCTCCCACTACCAAACCATGAAAGGGCTTAAGTAGCAGAATGTAGTCCAGAGAACGGAATGCGTTGTATAGTAGTTTACAGCTTGACTGCGATATTTGCACCTTTCGGTCCAACACATCCGACCTCAACAAGCATTTTCTGAGTACCGGGTTAGCATTCCCTCTTCGATCCCTTCTCCTTAGCCAGTTTGCCCTGTTGTAGCCTGTTATCCAGGATCACCGCATGAAGGTGTAGAAGGGTCTTGGCAGCTTTCGTTTGCTGGCCCTGCCACTAGCAGTCAGCTATGAATCGCTGACCACTGCAGCTCATGCGCTGCTCAGCATCTTGATCCCTCACCTCATGTATTTAATTAAGACCAACTGGACATTCACAAAAGGGGACAGGTCAATCGAATGTGCTTATGAGAGAAAGCAGGGCAAACAAATGCCAGTTTTGTAGGCCATCTGTTATGAATGCCCCCTAGTAAACTTTCGCAGAAAATCTGTCTTCTTGATGATGACAGTATCAGAATAGAGATTTATACAATCGCATAAGGTCTGGTATTGTGATTTGCCCTTTAATTCTACAAGAAGATAGCGTAGGAGCGCGTGCCTGAATTGTGTCGATGTCTGCCTACCGACAATTAGAACATTTATTATAAACAAACATAGCCAGCACACGTCGTGGCGACAACAGTGGCGAAGCGGCCTGTAGTTCTCAGCCTAAAACCCCTCGAGTGGAATGAGAAAAAGTCGTATGACAGTTTTTTGACAGTGAAGAAAATTTGAACTATTTTCAACCGCACTCTCTCGTCCTGAGCTACCTTGGTCCAGTGGCAAGGCGTGTTAGTCGCGACGACGAGATTGCAGCACAAGATGCTGATTGTTATTTCTGTCGACTTTACTCCCGAATATTTTGCCAAAATCAGCGACTAACAGCCTGCTCTTTTCGATTTTCGACTGCCAAAGGTTCTTTCACGTACACAGCGTGTACACGATATCTTCGGGTTCACGTCCATCTCTGAAAGGATTATGCACACGATCTCAACTCCCTTGAGACCATAGGGTGCTTGAAATTTGCAGGATACGAACATCCGTTGTTTCGTAAGTTTCGTTCGTTTATATCCTGCCAGGTGGCTGCGCCCCCCTCCAAACCCGCCCCCTGCGCCCACATTTCGACCAATAAATTTCTCAACTGTAATTTACGAGTTTTATCGTATTCTTTGTTTTGTCTGTATGTTTCTGTAGCTAACTCTGAAAGTGTATCTATGCTATCACACTTTGACGTGTATTTACAAGATAATAAAATGAATTATTCGCCTTACTATGTTTTCCGCTTTACAGAAAGGACCTGCCTGCAAGCTAAAAATACATTGTCTTTGCCGATGAAATACATTGATGAAAATAACGTACATTGATTATTATTTTGCAACCCTTCCTCATGTTCTCCTCCCCCCCTTCCCCAATACCCCCACCACCGTGGGCTTAATACCAATTGCCCTTTTATTTACAGTTATGTAATTGACTAAGCATTGTCTTTTTTTTTCATTTGGAATTTATATCTCGTTATCCTCTAACATAATTTCTAACAAGACTCCAAATTTAGCAAAGTATAACGATGTTGTTTGACTATTCCTGTAATTCTTTTGTCATTTTATGTTTATTATTTAAGTTTCATAAAATATGATGATTGATTTGATCTGTTGTTGCTGTATTTTGTGTTTTAAAGATGGAAGGTGTTCCATGGTCGATGTTGTTGTTTGCGAGTGCCCACAATGAGTAGGTTATTCTTTTGTGCGCCCTGAAAAGGACGTTAAGTGGTGGGTTGCAGTAGCTTTTCGCATTTCCCGAGCGTGCTGATGAAGGTGAGCCGCGGTCCTCCATGCGATTGTGTTATTTTTGACTTCATCTGCGTGACGCTACTACGTGGATCGCGTCGATCCGCATCTCGTCTGCTAGACTTCCTTGTAAACAGCCTGTTTCCAGGGAGCGCTACATGGAAGAGAAATAGTGTTCATGGTCAGTGTATTGTGCATGACCCTGACGCCACGTGTCGGTCAGTGTATTGTGCATGACCCTGACGCCAAGTGCCGGCCAGTGTATTGTGCATGACCCTGACGCCACGTGTCGATCAGTGTATTGTACATGACCCTGACGCCACGTCCCGGTCAGTATGTTGTGTATTATCCTGACGCCACGTGTCGGTCAGTGTATTGTGCATGACCCTGACGCCACGTGTCGGTCAGTATGTTGTGCTTACAAACTACAACGCCTGTATCCTGACAGCTGGTCCCTCGCTCCTAATGCAGTAACTGTGGCATACCTGTTTACGTATTTTATCGATTGTTCACCTGCAGAACCGCCACAGCTTCGATGCTGTTTAGCAATACTTCATTTAACTTGACATGACCCTAGTGCTCCACCGGGGTCGTTGTGTATGAAAGGAAATCTTCCTATTCGCTATATCCAGATCATACCAGAGCTGGGATCTGCATCCGCCTCTATAGAAGTGCAGGTCGACTAAGAGCTAGGAACTAATAAGACCTCTACACATGTACTCTTCTATTTAACAACATTCAAACATTCAACAGAGCACATCAGCTGCAGCGGTCAGCGACCCATAGCTGACTGCTACCGTCAGGGCCAGCGAACCAGAACTGCCAAGACCCTTCTACATCTCCACGCGGTGATCCTGGATAACATGATGTAACAGAGCAGACTGGCTAAGGAGAAGGGATCGAAGAGGGAATGCTAATCCGGTACTAAAAAAATGCTTCCTGAAACCGGATGTGTTGGACCAAAAGGTGCAAATATCGCAGTCAAGCTGTAAACTACGACATAACGCATTCCGTTCTCTGGACTACATTCTGCTAATTAGACCCGTGTCAGGGTTTAGTAGCGGGAGATTGTGAACGAACAAAGTCACGCCAAGCCAAACATTCAACAGGTCCATGAGTTAAGTATGTGGGCAGCATATTTTCGGCAGATGGACAGGAAAATTGAGACTAGGTGTCAGAAATCATCTGCGGTGAGTTATCAGCTGCTTAGATACCTAGTATTAGTTTGGCAACAAAGCAACAGCTGATAAACAGTATATTTATGCCGGTTTTGTGCTACCAGTGCCAAACTTAGCTTCTGTTCAGCGCGGGGAGAGCAGAATTTCGATTTGTGAAATGTAGTGTTTGAGGAAGGTCATCGGTGTTACCAGGAGATACAGAATGCGAAACGACGACATTCGAAGTATAGTCGGCACTACGTCTTGTGTCGAATACATTTCCAGGCAGAATAGAGGCTGGTTTTTGGTCATCTCTTGAGAATGCACCCTCATCAACATCCACTGATGGCTAACAAGGCTGGTAGATCTGGTTATAGGGCAAGGCGTCGGCCGCGGGGCAGGTATATAGATTACATTAGAGTAATTGTGCAACGACACGGCTCACATTGACCGACGCAACGCACTTGGCGCAGGATAGACGTCTTAAGCTCCACACGCCGCTTAACGGCACAAATGGAAAGAAAACTAACTACTAACTATATTCTAATTCTCCTAATGTAAACAACGTGACCGAAAAGTTTGTATATCTGCCTGCTGACAACGAGGGAAGCTGATCGAATCCCTGATAGGGATCAAGATGCTGAGCAACGCATGAGCTGCAGTGGTCAGCGACCCATAGCTGACTGCTAGCGTCAGGGCCGGCGAACCAGAGCTGCCAAGACCCTTCTACACCTCCACGCTGTGATCCTGGATAACAGGCTGCAACAGGGCAGACTGGCTAAGGAAAAGGGATCGAAGAGAGAATGCTAACCTGGTACTCAAAAAATGCTTGCTGAAGTCGGATGTGTTGGACCGAAAGGTGAAAATATCGCAGCCAAGCTGTAAACTACGACACAACGCATTCCGTTCTCTGGACTACATTCCGCTACTTAAGCCCTTTCAGGGTTTGGTAGTGGGTGATTGATAACGAACGAAGAAGAAGAAGAAGAAGAATCCCTGATAAATTATGTACTGTTTTTCTGTTGGTGGTGAAATAAACAAACATAACCAGCACACGGCGTGGCGACAGCAGGGCCTAAGCGACGTTTCTTCAGCCTATAAATCCCTCGACTACTCCAGCAATGGGAATAAAGTCGTACGACTTTAGTCTACAGTTTTGTACAGTTTCTACACTAATGCGACTTGAAATTCTATTAAATTTAGACGGTGTTTGTTTCAGCAATAACATTTTAATAATCAAGAACTCAAATTCATTAAAGAAATACCAACATTTTTATTAAAATTACGTTTTCAGCAACACTAAGCAGGGAAATACCACTATTTTTTCACATTCCTGATTGTCTCCCTTTTAACAAGCGTCTTAATATAAAATATACTTGTAACGAAAAACGTAGTTTTAAAATATTTATTTAACTTAACTTAACTTAACTTAACTTAACTTAACTTAACGTTTTTATATTATTTAAGCTGCAGTGGACAGTGATTCATTGCTGACTGCTAGCGTCAGGGCCAGTTAACCAGAGCTGCCAAGACCCTTCTACACCTTCCTGCGGTGATCCTGGATAACAGGCTGCAACCGAGCAGACTGGCTAAGGAGAAGGGATCGAAGACGGAAGGAAAAATGACTGCTGAAGTCGTATATGTTAGACCGAAAAGTGTAAATATCACATTCAAGCTGTAAACTACGACATAACACATTCCGTTCTCTGGACTACATCCTGCTACTTGCAAAGCCCTTTTCAGGGCTTGATATCGGGAGATTGAGAGAACGAACAAAGCCAAGCCATACTTGTTTAGAAGACTCTGCAGAATCTGTATACAACCAGTTTCTTGGGCGGTTGTTTAACAGATATGCGAGTCCATCAGACTCAAACACTGGAGCTAAGTAGACCCGCAGCCAGTTAGGCGCAATCTATATGCTGCTTGTAACAATAACGCCTGGGGGGACGTACACATCATTTTTGGTCGATTTTTACCTAGAATTTTGAATTGTGTCCGTGCAGCGGCCTAATCTTTTCAATGTCTTACTGCCACAGATTTAACGTAAGAAATTACGTTTCATAGGACACCCGCTATGGAAATCACCATCAAATGTGGTCAGACTGGTTTCGACATGGAATCCACAGGGAAGAGTGAGAGATGTAAGCAAAGAAGTAACCAGGAGAAGAGACTGAAAATGTACTTCGATCCTAGACCTCAGCTGGAGATAGGCAGACAGGGCATCCCATAACCTTACTTGCTGGAGAAGGGTTGTTGGTTGGTTGGTTATTTATCTAACTGCATGTGGGCCTCTGTCCTTTGACCCTAGCCATATAGGGGTATATGCAAGGGTATGTAAGCTGTTTAGTTCCGTACAAAGTGTTCCATTTGTCGGGCCTTGGAGGAAGAAGCTCTTTGTTTAGTTCCATACACAGTGTTCCATTTGTCGGGCCTTGGAGGAAGAAGCTCTTTGTTTAGTTCCATACACAGTGTTCCATTTGTCGGGCCTTGGAGGAAGAAGCTCTTTGTTTAGTTCCATACACAGTGTTCCATTTGTCGGGCCTTGGAGGAAGAAGCTCTTTGTTTAGTTCCATACACAGTGTTCCATTTGTCGGGCCTTGGAGGAAGAAGCTCTTTGTTTAGTTCCATACACAGTGTTCCATTTGTCGGGCCTTGGAGGAAGAAGCTCTTTGTTTAGTTCCATACACAGTGTTCCATTTGTCGGGCCTTGGGGGAAGAAGCTCTTTGTTTAGTTCCATACACAGTGTTCCATTTGTCGGGCCTTGGAGGAAGAAGCTCTTTGTTTAGTTCCATACACAGTGTTCCATTTGTCGGGCCTTGGAGGAAGAAGCTCTTTGTTTAGTTCCATACACAGTGTTCCATTTGTCGGGCCTTGGAGGAAGAAGCTCTTTGTTTAGTTCCATACACAGTGTTCCATTTGTCGGGCCTTGGAGGAAGAAGCTCTTTGTTTAGTTCCATACACAGTGTTCCATTTGTCGGGCCTTGGAGGAAGAAGCTCTTTCCTAACACTGGCAAGCGACGGACATTCAAAAATATGGTGTTCAACAGTAGGCTTATGATTAGGTTAGGTTTAGGGTTAGGTTTAGGGTTAAGTTTAGGATTAGGTTAGGTTTAGGGTTAGGTTTAGGATTAGGTTAGGTTTAGGGTTAGGTTTAGGATTAGGTTAGGTTTAGGGTTAGGTTTAGGATTAGGTTAGGTTTAGGATTAGGTTAGGTTTAGGGTTAGGTTTAGGATTAGGTTAGGTTTAGGGTTAAGTTTAGGATTAGGTTAGGTTTAGGGTTAGGTTTAGGATTAGGTTAGGTTTAGGGTTAGGTTTAGGATTAGATAGGTTTAGGGTTATGTTTAGGATTAGGTTAGGTTTAGGGTTAGGTTTAGGATTATGTTAGGTTTAGGGTTAGGTTTAGGATTAGGTTAGGTTTAGGGTTAGGTTTAGGATTAGGTTAGGTTTAGGGTTAGGTTTAGGATTAGGTTAGGTTTAGGGTTAGGTTTAGGATTAGGTTAGGTTTAGGGTTAGGTTTAGGATTAGGTTAGGTTTAGGGTTAGGTTTAGGATTAGGTTAGGTTTAGGGTTAGGTTTAGGATTAGATAGGTTTAGGGTTAGGCTTAGGATTAGGTTAGGTTTAGGGTTAGGTTTAGGATTAGGTTAGGTTTAGGGTTAGGTTTAGGATTAGGTTAGGTTTAGGGTTATGTTTAGGATTAGGTTAGGTTTAGGGTTAGGTTTAGGATTAGGTTAGGTTTAGGGTTAGGTTTAGGATTAGGTTAGGTTTAGGGTTAGGTTTAGGATTAGGTTAGGTTTAGGGTTAGGTTTAGGATTAGGTTAGGTTTAGGTTAGGTTTAGGGTTAGGTTTAGGATTAGGTTAGGTTTAGGGTTAGGTTTAGGATTAGGTTAGGTTTAGGGTTAGGTTTAGGATTAGGTTAGGTTTAGGGTTAGGTTTAGGATTAGGTTAGGTTTAGGGTTAGGTTTAGGATTAGATAGGTTTAGGGTTAGGCTTAGGATTAGGTTAGGTTTAGGGTTAGGTTTAGGATTAGGTTAGGTTTAGGGTTAGGTTTAGGATTAGGTTAGGTTTAGGGTTAAGTTTAGGGTTAAATAACATGGTTGTTATTACATCGTCTGACAACATGGACAATGCCATAATACTAAAGAAACCGTATGCTACCCTCCTTATCATTGACCAACGTTTACAGATCCAAGACATTCATTGCTAAGACGGCAGGAAAAAGCGGCAGCAGAAACAGATATTCTCGTCTATTCTCGCATAATGTTTGACACCCCAAACCGTTTTAAAAATGGACTATTTTGTAACGTCACTATCTCAAATTCGGTGCTAAAAATATATATTTCTTTTGAGATCGCTAACATCTCACTCCCCTACGGCAGTAATGTGAGATCGCTAATATCTCACTCCCCTACGGCAGTAATGTGTGACCGCTAACATCTCACTTCCCTACGGCAGTAATGTGAGATCGCTAATATCTCACTTCCCTACGGCAGTAATGTGAGATCGCTAACAAAGGGGGAAGGGGGAAAAGGGGGGGGGGGGGAGAAAGAGAAAGAAATAAAAAAAGAGAGAGAGAGAAATACCGAGGAAAAAGAGAGAACAAGCCAGAAAGAGACACAGTGACAGAGAAAACACTCGTGAGCAAGAGAGAGGAATAGAAAGAGAAAGAAAGAGAGGGAGAGAGAGTGACAGATAGAGGAAGAGAGAGAGAGAGAGTAGTTATAGGGTGTGAGAGATAGCGGACATGGGGTATAGATGAAGGGAGATCGAGAGAGAGAGAGAGAGAGCTAAAATGAATAACATTGACATTAGACTGAGGTATTGAGAGAAAAAGAAAGAAAGAAAGAAAGAGAGAGAGAAAGAGAGATATAACGAGAAAAAGAGAGAACAAGCCAGAAAGAGACAGACAGTGACATAAAACGAGTGAGAGAAAGAGAGAGAATTAGAGAGAGAGAAAGAAAGAGAGAGAGCGACAGATAGAGGAAATGAAAGAGAGAGAGAGAGAGATAGTAGTTATATTATGTGCGTGATAGAGGACATTGGAGATAGAGGAGGGGAGATCGAGAGAGAGCAAGAGAGAGCTACAAAAAATAATTAGAATCAGAGATATAGCGGAGAGATCGAGAGAGAGCAAGAGAGAGCTACAAAAAATAATTAGAATCAGAGATACAGCGAGAGAGATCGAGAGAGGGAACAAGTGAAAGAGATTGAGAGATAAAAATAGAGAGGGACAGAGAGGTACATATAGAACAAACCCAAAATAAATGCGCATATAGAAACAGATGCACTCTACTTTCTCAGGATGTTTACTTTGTTCAGGATTAAGCTGAAGGACAACATCGCCAGAGATTGATCTATACTAGCTCGATCAGTTATCTCTATTTTTAAGAAATAGTGGACATTTAAGTCTTTATATCTAATAACTGTCTTATCACTGGCTATGTAGGGCATTCGCCATGATACACTCCCAGGATCACTGAACGTAAACTTATCACTGCTATACATCTTTATTATTCAAACATTGAGATTCAGCTACTTTTTCTCTAGCGCATTGTTGTTGTTGTTATTGTTGTTGTTGTTGTTTTTGCTGCTGAATGCCCACAACGCGTAAGATTACTCTTTTTTGCGCCCTAAAAAGGACGTTAAGTGGCGGGTAGTCGTAGCTTTCCTCACATCCAGACGGTTGTGCTATGTTTGGCTTCATCTGCGTGTCGCTCACTACTACGTGGATCATGTAGATCTCTCACCTTGTTAGACAGACTGCCTTAAAAACAGCCCGTTTCCAGGAAAGGCTACGAGGAAGTCAAGGTGAGGGTCTTGGCCAGTATATTTTGCCTGACTCCAACTAACATGTCTGATGAGTATATTTTTCCTGACCCTAACTAACATATCTGATCAGTATATTTTGCCTGACCCTGACTAACATGTCTGATCAGTATATTTTGCCTGATCCTGACTAACATATCTGATCAGTATATTTTGCTTGACCCTGACTAACATGTCTGATCAGTATATTTTGGCTGACCCCGACTAACATATCTGATCAGTATATTTTTCCTGACCTTAACTAACATGTCTGATCAGTATATTTTGCCTGACCCTGACTAACATGTCTGATCAGTATATTTTGTCTAACCAGACGTTAGTCTTTCTTTCCTTAACTAGTGCGTGATACTTAGAACTACAAAATGTGTTTTGCTGTTATGAGAGCTGTTGTTATTGTTGCTATTGTTGTTGTTGTTGTGATGTTATTGTGGTTTCTGTTCATTTTCTTGTTGCTGTTCTTGTTAATGACTACAATGAGTGAGATGCAAATGCGAGGGGTTTGATTCTACTGTTAATCGTCTTTTGCGAAGGGTTCTCAGTGTAGAGGAGACTCTATTCTAGTCTCTCTCACACGTAAAATTCTCCTGGAAATCATTCAGGTAATGCTTTCACAATTATCAGTCAATCAGGGGTGGAAGACTATCGTCTGGTCAGACAAAACATACTGATCAGACATGTTAGTCAGGGTCAGGCAAAATATACTGATCAAACATGTTAGTCAGGGTCAGGCAAAATATACTGATCAAACATGTTAGTCAGGGTCAGGCAAAATATACTGATCAGATATGTTAGTCAGGGTCAGGCAAAACATACTGATCAAACATGTTAGTCAGGGTCAGGCATACCATACTGATCAAACATGTTAGTTAGGGTCAAGGAAAATATACTGATCAGACATGTTAGTCAGGGTCAGGCACACCATACTGATCAGACATGTTAGTCAGGGTCAGGCACACCATACTGATCAGACATGTTAGTCAGGGTCAGGCACACCATACTGATATGACATGTTAGTCAGGGTCAGGCACACCATACTGATATGACATGTTAGTCAGGGTCAGGCACACCATACTGATCAAACATGTTAGTCAGGGTCAGGTACACCATACTGATCAGACATGTTAGTCAGGGTCAGGTACACCATACTGATCAGACATGTTAGTCAGGGTCAGGCACACCATACTGATCAGACATGTTAGTCAGGGTCAGGCACACTATACTGATCAGACATGTTAGTCAGGGTCAGGCACACCATACTGATCAGACATGTTAGTCAGGGTCAGGCACACCATACTGATCAGACATGTTAGTCAGGGTCAGGCACACTATACTGATCAGACATGTTAGTCAGGGTCAGGCACACCATACTGATATGACATGTTAGTCAGGGTCAGGCACACCATACTGATCAGACATGTTAGTCAGGGTCAGGCACACCATACTGATCAGACATGTTAGTCAGGGTCAGGCACACCATACTGATCAGACATGTTAGTCAGGGTCAGGCACACCATACTGATATGACATGTTAGTCAGGGTCAGGCACACCATACTGATATGACATGTTAGTCAGGGTCAGGCACACCATACTGATCAGACATGTTAGTCAGGGTCAGGCACACCATACTGATCAGACATGTTAGTCAGGGTCAGGTACACCATACTGATCAGACATGTTAGTCAGGGTCAGGCACACCATACTGATCAGACATGTTAGTCTGGGTCAGGCATACTATACTGATCAGACATGTTAGTCAGGGTCAGGCACACCATACTGATCAGACATGTTAGTCAGGGTCAGGCACACCATACTGATCAGACATGTTAGTCAGGGTCAGGCACACTATACTGATCAGACATGTTAGTCAGGGTCAGGCACACCATACTGATATGACATGTTAGTCAGGGTCAGGCACACCATACTGATCAGACATGTTAGTCAGGGTCAGGCACACCATACTGATCAGACATGTTAGTCAGGGTCAGGCACACCATACTGATCAGACATGTTAGTCAGGGTCAGGCACACCCTACTGATCAGACATGTTAGTCAGGGTCAGGCACACCATACTGATCAGACATGTTAGTCAGGGTCAGGCACAACATACTAATCAGACATGTTAGTCAGGGTCAGGCACACTATACTGATCAGACATGTTAGTCACGGTCGGGCACACCATACTGATCAGACATGTTAGTCAGGGTCAGGCACACCATACTGATCAGACATGTTAGTCAGGGTCAGGCACACCATACTGATCAGACATGTTAGTCAGGGTCAGGCACACCATACTGATCAGACATGTTAGTCAGGGTCAGGCACACCATACTGATCAGACATGTTAGTCAGGGTAGGCACACCATACTGATCAGACATGTTAGTCAGGGTCAGACACACCATACTGATCAGACATGTTAGTCAGGGTCAGGCACACCATACTGATCAGACATGTTAGTCAGGATCAGGCACACATACTGATCAGACATGTTAGTCAGGGTCAGGCACACCATACTGATCAGACATGTTAGTCAGGGTCAGGCACGCCATAGTGATCAGACATGTTAGTCAGGATCAGGCACACATACTGATCAGACATGTTAGTCAGGGTCAGGCACACCATACTGATCAGACATGTTAGTCAGGGTCAGGCACGCCATAGTGATCAGACATGTTAGTCAGGTTCAGGCACACCATACTGATCAGACATGTTAGTCAGGGTCAGGCACACCATACTGATCAGACATATTAGTCAGGGTCAGGCACACCAAACTGATCAGACATGTTAGTCAGGGTCAGGCACACTATACTGATCAGACATGTTAGTCAGGGTCAGGTACACCATACTGATCAGACATGTTAGTCAGGGTCAGGCACACCATACTGATCAGACATGTTAGTCAGGGTCAGGAACACCCTACTGATCAGACATGTTAGTCAGGGTCAGGCACACCATACTGATCAGACATGTTAGTCAGGGTCAGGCACACCATACTGATCAGACATGTTAGTCAGGTTCAGGCACACCATACTGATCAGACATGTTAGTCAGGGTCAGGCACACCATACTGATCAGACATGTTAGTCAGGGTCAGGCACACCATACTGATCAGACATGTTAGTCAGGGTCAGGTACACCATACTGATCAGACATGTTAGTCAGGGTCAGGCACACCATACTGATCAGACATGTTAGTCAGGGTCAGGCACACCATACTGATCAGACGTGTTAGTCAGGGTCAGGCACACCATACTGATCAGACATGTTAGTCAGGGTCAGGTACACCATACTGATCAGACATGTTAGTCAGGGTCAGGCACACCATACTGATCAGACATGTTAGTCAGGGTCAGGCACACCATACTGATCAGACATGTTAGTCAGGGTCAGGCACACCCTACTGATCAGACATGTTAGTCAGGGTCAGGCACACCATACTGATCAGACATGTTAGTCAGGGTCAGGCACACCATACTGATCAGACATGTTAGTCAGGGTCAGGCACACAATACTGATATGACATGTTAGTCAGGGTCAGGCACACCATACTGATCAGACATGTTAGTCAGGGTCAGGCACACCATACTGATCAGACATGTTAGTCAGGGTCAGGCACACCATACTGATATGACATGTTAGTCAGGGTCAGGCACACCATACTGATCAGACATGTTAGTCAGGGTCAGGCACACCATACTGATCAGACAAGTTAGTCAGGGTCAGGCACACCATACTGATCAGACATGTTAGTCAGGGTCAGGCACACCCTACTGATCAGACATGTTAGTCAGGGTAAGGCACACCATACTGATCAGACATGTTAGTCAGGGTCAGGCACACCATACTGATCAGACATGTTAGTCAGGGTCAGGCACACTATACTGATCAGACATGTTAGTCAGGGTCGGGCACACCATACTGATATGACATGTTAGTCAGGGTCAGGCACACCATACTGATCAGACATGTTAGTCAGGGTCAGGCCCACCCTACTGATCAGACATGTTAGTCAGGGTCAGGCACACCATACTGATCAAACATGTTAGTCAGGTTCAGGCACACCATACTGATCAGACATGTTAGTCAGGGTCAGGCACACCATACTGATCAGACATGTTAGTCAGGGTCAGGCACACCATACTGATATGACATGTTAGTCAGGATCAGGTACACCATACTGATCAGACATGTTAGTCAGGGTCAGGCACACCATACTGATCAGACATGTTAGTCAGGGTCAGGCACACCATACTGATCAGACATGTTAGTCAGGTTCAGGCACACCATACTGATCAGACATGTTAGTCAGGGTCAGGCACACCATACTGATCAGACATGTTAGTCAGGGTCAGGCACACCATACTGATCAGACATGTTAGTCAGGGTCAGGCACACCCTACTGATCAGACATGTTAGTCAGGGTCAGGCACACCATACTGATCAGACATGTTAGTCAGGGTAGGCACACCATACTGATCAGACATGTTGGTCAGGGTCAGACACACCATACTGATATGACATGTTAGTCAGGGTCAGGCACACCATGCTGATCAGACATGTTAGTCAGGGTCAGGCACACCATACTGATCAGACATGTTAGTCAGGGTCAGGCACACCATACTGATCAGACATGTTAGTCAGGGTCAGGCACACCCTACTGATCAGACATGTTAGTCAGGGTCAGGCACACCATACTGATCAGACATGTTAGTCAGGGTCAGGCACACCATACTGATCAGACATGTTAGTCAGGGTCAGGCACACTATACTGATCAGACATGTTAGTCAGGGTCGGGCACACCATACTGATCAGACATGTTAGTCAGGGTCAGGCACACCATACTGATCAGACATGTTAGTCAGGGTCAGGCACACCCTACTGATCAGACATGTTAGTCAGGGTCAGGCACACCCTACTGATCAGACATGTTAGTCAGGGTCAGGCACACCATACTGATCAGACATGTTAGTCAGGGTCAGGCACACCATACTGATCGGACATGTTAGTCAGGGTCAAGCACACCATACTGATATGACATGTTAGTCAGGGTCAGGCACACCATACTGATCAGACATGTTAGTCAGGGTCAGGCACACCATACTGATCAGACATGTTAGTCAGGGTCAGGCACACCCTACTGATCAGACATGTTAGTCAGGGTCAGGCACACCATACTGATCAGACATGTTAGTCAGGGTAGGCACACCATACTGATCAGACATGTTGGTCAGGGTCAGACACACCATACTGATATGACATGTTAGTCAGGGTCAGGCACACCATGCTGATCAGACATGTTAGTCAGGGTCAGGCACACCATACTGATCAGACATGTTAGTCAGGGTCAGGCACACCATACTGATCAGACATGTTAGTCAGGGTCAGGCACACCCTACTGATCAGACATGTTAGTCAGGGTCAGGCACACCATACTGATCAGACATGTTAGTCAGGGTCAGGCACACCATACTGATCAGACATGTTAGTCAGGGTCAGGCACACTATACTGATCAGACATGTTAGTCAGGGTCGGGCACACCATACTGATCAGACATGTTAGTCAGGGTCAGGCACACCATACTGATCAGACATGTTAGTCAGGGTCAGGCACACCCTACTGATCAGACATGTTAGTCAGGGTCAGGCACACCCTACTGATCAGACATGTTAGTCAGGGTCAGGCACACCATACTGATCAGACATGTTAGTCAGGGTCAGGCACACCATACTGATCAGACATGTTAGTCAGGGTCAGGCACACCATACTGATCAGACATGTTAGTCAGGGTCAGGCACACCATACTGATCAGACATGTTAGTCAGGGTCAGGCACACCATACTGATCAGACATGTTAATCAGGGTCAGGCACACCATACTGATCAGACATGTTAGTCAGGGTCAGGCACACCATACTGATCAGACATGTTAGTCATGTTCAGGCACACCATACTGATCAGACATGTTAGTCAGGGTCAGGCACACCATACTGATATGACATGTTAGTCAGGGTCAGGCACACCATACTGATCAGACATGTTAGTCAGGGTAGGCACACCCTACTGATCAGACATGTTAGTCAGGGTCAGGCACACCATACTGATCAGACATGTTAGTCAGGGTCAGGCACACCATACTGATCAGACATGTTAGTCAGGGTCAGGCACACTATACTGATCAGAAATGTTAGTCAGGGTCAGGCACACCATACTGATCAGACATGTTAGTCAGGGTCAGGCACACCATACTGATCAGACATGTTAGTCAGGGTCAGGCACACCCTACTGATCAGACATGTTAGTCAGGGTCAGGCACACCCTACTGATCAGACATGTTAGTCAGGTTCAGGCACACCATACTGATCAGACATGTTAGTCAGGTTCAGGCACACTATACTGATCAGACATGTTAATCAGGGTCAGGCACACCATACTGATCAGACATGTTAGTCAATGTCAGGCACACATTACTGATCAGACATGTTAGTCAGGGTCAGGTACACCATACTGATCAGACATGTTAGTCAGGGTCAGGCACACCATACTGATCAGACATGTTAGTCAGGGTCAGGCACACCATACTGATCAGACATGTTAGTCAGGGTCAGACACACCATACTGATCAGACATGTTAGTCAGGGTCAGGCACACCATACTGATATGACATGTTAGTCAGGGTAAGGCACACCCTACTGATCAGACATGTTAGTCAGGGTCAGGCACACCATACTGATCAGACATGTTAGTCAGGGTCAGGCACACCATACTGATCAGACATTTTAGTCAGGTTCAGGCACACCATACTGATCAGACATGTTAGTCAGGGTCAGGCACACCATACTGGTCAGACATGTTAGTCAGGTTCAGGCACACCATACTGATCAGACATGTTAGTCAGGGTCAGGTACACCATACTGATCAGACATGTTAGTCAGGGTCAGGCACACCATACTGATCAGACATGTTAGTCAGGGTCAGGCACACCATACTGATCAGACATGTTAGTCGGAGTCAGGCACACCATACTGATCAGACATGTTAGTCAGGGTCAGGCACACCATACTGATCAGACATGTTAGTCAGGGTCAGGCACACCCTACTGATCAGACATGTTAGTCAGGGTCAGGCACACCCTACTGATCAGACATGTTAGTCAGGGTCAGGCACACCATACTGATCAGACATGTTAGTCAGGTTCAGGCACACTATACTGATCAGACATGTTAGTCAGGGTCAGGCACACCATACTGATCAGACATGTTAGTCAGGGTCAGGCACACCATACTGATCAGACATGTTAGATAGGGTCAGGTACACCATACTGATCAGACATGTTAGTCAGGGTCAGGCACACCATACTGATCAGACATGTTAGTCAGGGTCAGGCACACCATACTGATCAGACATATTAGTCAGGGTCAGGCACACCATACTGATCAGACATGTTAGTCAGGGTCAGGCACACCATACTGATATGACATGTTAGGCAGGGTAAGGCACACCCTACTGATCAGACATGTTAGCCAGGGTCAGGCACACCATACTGATCAGACATGTTAGTCAGGGTCGGGCACACCATACTGATCAGACATGTTAGTCAGGTTCAGGCACACCATACTGATCAGACATGTTAGTCAGGGTCAGGCACACCATACTGATGAGACATGTTAGTCAGGTTCAGGCACACCATACTGATCAGACAAGTTAGTCAGGGTCAGGTACACCATACTGATCAGACATGTTAGTCAGGGTCAGGCACACCATACTGATCAGACATGTTAGTCAGGGTCAGGCACACCATACTGATCAGACATGTTAGTCAGAGTCAGGCACACCATACTGATCAGACATGTTAGTCAGGGTCAGGCACACCATACTGATCAGACATGTTAGTCAGGGTAGGCACACCATACTGATCAGACATGTTAGTCAGGATCAGACACACCATACTGATCAGACATGTTAGTCAGGATCAGGCACACCATACTGATCAGACATGTTAGTCAGGATCAGGCACACCATACTGATCACACATGTTAGTCAGGGTCAGGCACGCCATAGTGATCAGACATGTTAGTCAGGGTCAGGCACGCCATAGTGATCAGACATGTTAGTCAGGTTCAGGCACACCATACTGATCAGACATGTTAGTCAGGGTCAGGCACACCATACTGATCAGAGTTATTAGTCAGGGTCAGGCACACCATACTGATCAGACATGTTAGTCAGGGTCAGGCACACTATACTGATGAAACATATTAGTCAGGGTCAGGTACACCATACTGATCAGACATGTTAGTCAGGGTCAGGCACACCATACTGATCAGACATGTTAGTCAGGGTCAGGCACACCATACTGATCAGACATGTTAGTCAGGGTCAGGCACACCATACTGATCAGACATGTTAGTCAGGGTCAGGCACACCATACTGATCATACATGTTAGTCAGGTTCAGGCACACCATACTGATCAGACATGTTAGTCAGGGTCAGGCACACCATACTGATCAGACATGTTAGTCAGGGTCAGGCACACCATACTGATCAGACATGTTAGTCAGTGTAGGCACACCATACTGATCAGACATGTTGGTCAGGGTCAGACACACCATACTGATTAGACATGTTAGTCAGGGTCAGGCACACCATACTGATCAGAGTTATTAGTCAGGGTCAGGCACACCATACTGATCAGACATGTTAGTCAGGGTCAGGCACACTATACTGATGAAACATATTAGTCAGGGTCAGGTACACCATACTGATCAGACATGTTAGTCAGGGTCAGGCACACCATACTGATCAGACATGTTAGTCAGGGTCAGACACACCATACTGATCAGACATGTTAGTCAGGGTCAGGCACACCATACTGATATGACATGTTAGTCAGGGTAAGGCACACCCTACTGATCAGACATGTTAGTCAGGGTCAGGCACACCATACTGATCAGACATGTTAGTCAGGGTCAGGCACACCATACTGATCAGACATTTTAGTCAGGTTCAGGCACACCATACTGATCAGACATGTTAGTCAGGGTCAGGCACACCATACTGGTCAGACATGTTAGTCAGGTTCAGGCACACCATACTGATCAGACATGTTAGTCAGGGTCAGGTACACCATACTGATCAGACATGTTAGTCAGGGTCAGGCACACCATACTGATCAGACATGTTAGTCAGGGTCAGGCACACCATACTGATCAGACATGTTAGTCGGAGTCAGGCACACCATACTGATCAGACATGTTAGTCAGGGTCAGGCACACCATACTGATCAGACATGTTAGTCAGGGTCAGGCACACCCTACTGATCAGACATGTTAGTCAGGGTCAGGCACACCCTACTGATCAGACATGTTAGTCAGGGTCAGGCACACCATACTGATCAGACATGTTAGTCAGGTTCAGGCACACTATACTGATCAGACATGTTAGTCAGGGTCAGGCACACCATACTGATCAGACATGTTAGTCAGGGTCAGGCACACCATACTGATCAGACATGTTAGATAGGGTCAGGTACACCATACTGATCAGACATGTTAGTCAGGGTCAGGCACACCATACTGATCAGACATGTTAGTCAGGGTCAGGCACACCATACTGATCAGACATATTAGTCAGGGTCAGGCACACCATACTGATCAGACATGTTAGTCAGGGTCAGGCACACCATACTGATATGACATGTTAGGCAGGGTAAGGCACACCCTACTGATCAGACATGTTAGCCAGGGTCAGGCACACCATACTGATCAGACATGTTAGTCAGGGTCGGGCACACCATACTGATCAGACATGTTAGTCAGGTTCAGGCACACCATACTGATCAGACATGTTAGTCAGGGTCAGGCACACCATACTGATGAGACATGTTAGTCAGGTTCAGGCACACCATACTGATCAGACAAGTTAGTCAGGGTCAGGTACACCATACTGATCAGACATGTTAGTCAGGGTCAGGCACACCATACTGATCAGACATGTTAGTCAGGGTCAGGCACACCATACTGATCAGACATGTTAGTCAGAGTCAGGCACACCATACTGATCAGACATGTTAGTCAGGGTCAGGCACACCATACTGATCAGACATGTTAGTCAGGGTAGGCACACCATACTGATCAGACATGTTAGTCAGGATCAGACACACCATACTGATCAGACATGTTAGTCAGGATCAGGCACACCATACTGATCAGACATGTTAGTCAGGATCAGGCACACCATACTGATCACACATGTTAGTCAGGGTCAGGCACGCCATAGTGATCAGACATGTTAGTCAGGGTCAGGCACGCCATAGTGATCAGACATGTTAGTCAGGTTCAGGCACACCATACTGATCAGACATGTTAGTCAGGGTCAGGCACACCATACTGATCAGAGTTATTAGTCAGGGTCAGGCACACCATACTGATCAGACATGTTAGTCAGGGTCAGGCACACTATACTGATGAAACATATTAGTCAGGGTCAGGTACACCATACTGATCAGACATGTTAGTCAGGGTCAGGCACACCATACTGATCAGACATGTTAGTCAGGGTCAGGCACACCATACTGATCAGACATGTTAGTCAGGGTCAGGCACACCATACTGATCAGACATGTTAGTCAGGGTCAGGCACACCATACTGATCATACATGTTAGTCAGGTTCAGGCACACCATACTGATCAGACATGTTAGTCAGGGTCAGGCACACCATACTGATCAGACATGTTAGTCAGGGTCAGGCACACCATACTGATCAGACATGTTAGTCAGTGTAGGCACACCATACTGATCAGACATGTTGGTCAGGGTCAGACACACCATACTGATTAGACATGTTAGTCAGGGTCAGGCACACCATACTGATCAGACATGTTAGTCAGGATCAGGCACACCATACTGATCAGACATGTTAGTCAGGGTCAGGCACACCAAACTGATCAGATGTGTTAGTCAGGGTCAGGCACACCCTACTGATCAGACATGTTAGTCAGGGTAAGGACACCATACTGATCAGACATGTTAGTCAGGGTCAGGCACACCATACTGATCAGACATGTTAGTCAGGGTCAGGCACACCATACTGATATGACATGTTAGTCAGGGTCAGGCACACCATACTGATCAGACATGTTAGTCAGGGTCAGGCACACCATACTGATCAGACATGTTAGTCAGGGTCAGGCACACCATACTGATCAGACATGTTAGTCAGGGTCAGGCACACCCTACTGATCAGACATGTTAGTCAGGGTCAGGCACACCATACTGATCAGACATGTTAGTCAGGGTCAAGCACACCATACTGATATGACATGTTAGTCAGGGTCAGGCACACTATACTGATCAGACATGTTAGTCAGGGTCGGGCACATCATTCTGATCAGACATGTTAGTCAGGGTCAGGCACACCATACTGATCAGACATGTTAGTCAGGGTCAGGCACACCCTACTGATCAGACATGTTAGTCAGGGTCAGGCACACCCTACTGATCAGACATGTTAGTCAGGGTCAGGCACACCATACTGATCAGACATGTTAGTCAGGGTCAGGCACACCATACTGATCAGACATGTTAGTCAGGGTCAGGCACACCATACTGATCAGACATGTTAGTCAGGGCCAGGCACACCATACTGATCAGACATGTTAGTCAGGGTCAGGCACACCATACTGATCAGACATGTTAGTCAGGTTCAGGCACACCATACTGATCAGACATGTTAGTCAGGGTCAGGCACACCATACTGATCAGACATGTTAGTCAGGGTCAGGAACACCATACTGATCAGACATGTTAGTCAGGGTAGGCACACCATACTGATCAGACATGTTAGTCAGGGTAGGCACACCATACTGATCAGACATGTTGGTCAGGGTCAGGCACACCATACTGATCAGACATGTTAGTCAGCATCAGGCACACCATACTGATCAGACATGTTAGTCAGGATCAGGCACACCATACTGATCAGATGTGTTAGTCAGGGTCAGGCACACCCTACTGATCAGACATGTTAGTCAGGGTCAGGCACACCATACTGATCAGACATGTTAGTCAGGGTCAGGCACACCATACTGATCAGACATGTTAGTCAGGGTCAGGCACACCATACTGATCAGACATGTTTGTCAGGGTCAGGCACACCATACTGATCAGACATGTTAGTCAGGGTCAGGCACACCATACTGATCAGACATGTTAGTCAGGGTCAGGCACACCATACTGATATGACATGTTAGTCAGGGTCAGGCACACCATACTGATCAGACATGTTAGTCAGGGTCAGGCACACCATACTGATATGACATGTTAGTCAGGGTCAGGAAAACCATACTGATATGACATGTTAGTCAGGGTCAGGCACACCATACTGATCAGACATGTTAGTCAGGGTCAGGCACACCATACTGATCAGACATGTTAGTCAGGGTCAGGCACACCATACTGATCAGACATGTTAGTCAGGGTCAGGCACACCATACTGATCAGACATGTTAGTCAGGGTCAGGCACACCATACTGATCAGACATGTTAGTCAGGGTCAGGCACACCATACTGATCAGACATGTTAGTCAGGGTCAGGCACACCATACTGATCAGACATGTTAGTCAGGGTCAGGCACACCCTACTGATCAGACATGTTAGTCAGGGTCAGGCACACCATACTGATCAGACATGTTAGTCAGGGTAGGCACACCATACTGATCAGACATGTTGGTCAGGGTCAGACACACCATACTGATATGACATGTTAGTCAGGGTCAGGCACACCATGCTGATCAGACATGTTAGTCAGGGTCAGGCACACCATACTGATCAGACATGTTAGTCAGGGTCAGGCACACCATACTGATCAGACATGTTAGTCAGGGTCAGGCACACCCTACTGATCAGACATGTTAGTCAGGGTCAGGCACACCATACTGATCAGACATGTTAGTCAGGGTCAGGCACACCATACTGATCAGACATGTTAGTCAGGGTCAGGCACACTATACTGATCAGACATGTTAGTCAGGGTCGGGCACACCATACTGATCAGACATGTTAGTCAGGGTCAGGCACACCATACTGATCAGACATGTTAGTCAGGGTCAGGCACACCCTACTGATCAGACATGTTAGTCAGGGTCAGGCACACCCTACTGATCAGACATGTTAGTCAGGGTCAGGCACACCATACTGATCAGACATGTTAGTCAGGGTCAGGCACACCATACTGATCAGACATGTTAGTCAGGGTCAGGCACACCATACTGATCAGACATGTTAGTCAGGGTCAGGCACACCATACTGATCAGACATGTTAGTCAGGGTCAGGCACACCATACTGATCAGACATGTTAATCAGGGTCAGGCACACCATACTGATCAGACATGTTAGTCAGGGTCAGGCACACCATACTGATCAGACATGTTAGTCATGTTCAGGCACACCATACTGATCAGACATGTTAGTCAGGGTCAGGCACACCATACTGATATGACATGTTAGTCAGGGTCAGGCACACCATACTGATCAGACATGTTAGTCAGGGTAGGCACACCCTACTGATCAGACATGTTAGTCAGGGTCAGGCACACCATACTGATCAGACATGTTAGTCAGGGTCAGGCACACCATACTGATCAGACATGTTAGTCAGGGTCAGGCACACTATACTGATCAGAAATGTTAGTCAGGGTCAGGCACACCATACTGATCAGACATGTTAGTCAGGGTCAGGCACACCATACTGATCAGACATGTTAGTCAGGGTCAGGCACACCCTACTGATCAGACATGTTAGTCAGGGTCAGGCACACCCTACTGATCAGACATGTTAGTCAGGTTCAGGCACACCATACTGATCAGACATGTTAGTCAGGTTCAGGCACACTATACTGATCAGACATGTTAATCAGGGTCAGGCACACCATACTGATCAGACATGTTAGTCAATGTCAGGCACACATTACTGATCAGACATGTTAGTCAGGGTCAGGTACACCATACTGATCAGACATGTTAGTCAGGGTCAGGCACACCATACTGATCAGACATGTTAGTCAGGGTCAGGCACACCATACTGATCAGACATGTTAGTCAGGGTCAGACACACCATACTGATCAGACATGTTAGTCAGGGTCAGGCACACCATACTGATATGACATGTTAGTCAGGGTAAGGCACACCCTACTGATCAGACATGTTAGTCAGGGTCAGGCACACCATACTGATCAGACATGTTAGTCAGGGTCAGGCACACCATACTGATCAGACATTTTAGTCAGGTTCAGGCACACCATACTGATCAGACATGTTAGTCAGGGTCAGGCACACCATACTGGTCAGACATGTTAGTCAGGTTCAGGCACACCATACTGATCAGACATGTTAGTCAGGGTCAGGTACACCATACTGATCAGACATGTTAGTCAGGGTCAGGCACACCATACTGATCAGACATGTTAGTCAGGGTCAGGCACACCATACTGATCAGACATGTTAGTCGGAGTCAGGCACACCATACTGATCAGACATGTTAGTCAGGGTCAGGCACACCATACTGATCAGACATGTTAGTCAGGGTCAGGCACACCCTACTGATCAGACATGTTAGTCAGGGTCAGGCACACCCTACTGATCAGACATGTTAGTCAGGGTCAGGCACACCATACTGATCAGACATGTTAGTCAGGTTCAGGCACACTATACTGATCAGACATGTTAGTCAGGGTCAGGCACACCATACTGATCAGACATGTTAGTCAGGGTCAGGCACACCATACTGATCAGACATGTTAGATAGGGTCAGGTACACCATACTGATCAGACATGTTAGTCAGGGTCAGGCACACCATAATGATCAGACATGTTAGTCAGGGTCAGGCACACCATACTGATCAGACATATTAGTCAGGGTCAGGCACACCATACTGATCAGACATGTTAGTCAGGGTCAGGCACACCATACTGATATGACATGTTAGGCAGGGTAAGGCACACCCTACTGATCAGACATGTTAGCCAGGGTCAGGCACACCATACTGATCAGACATGTTAGTCAGGGTCGGGCACACCATACTGATCAGACATGTTAGTCAGGTTCAGGCACACCATACTGATCAGACATGTTAGTCAGGGTCAGGCACACCATACTGATGAGACATGTTAGTCAGGTTCAGGCACACCATACTGATCAGACAAGTTAGTCAGGGTCAGGTACACCATACTGATCAGACATGTTAGTCAGGGTCAGGCACACCATACTGATCAGACATGTTAGTCAGGGTCAGGCACACCATACTGATCAGACATGTTAGTCAGAGTCAGGCACACCATACTGATCAGACATGTTAGTCAGGGTCAGGCACACCATACTGATCAGACATGTTAGTCAGGGTAGGCACACCATACTGATCAGACATGTTAGTCAGGATCAGACACACCATACTGATCAGACATGTTAGTCAGGATCAGGCACACCATACTGATCAGACATGTTAGTCAGGATCAGGCACACCATACTGATCACACATGTTAGTCAGGGTCAGGCACGCCATAGTGATCAGACATGTTAGTCAGGGTCAGGCACGCCATAGTGATCAGACATGTTAGTCAGGTTCAGGCACACCATACTGATCAGACATGTTAGTCAGGGTCAGGCACACCATACTGATCAGAGTTATTAGTCAGGGTCAGGCACACCATACTGATCAGACATGTTAGTCAGGGTCAGGCACACTATACTGATGAAACATATTAGTCAGGGTCAGGTACACCATACTGATCAGACATGTTAGTCAGGGTCAGGCACACCATACTGATCAGACATGTTAGTCAGGGTCAGGCACACCATACTGATCAGACATGTTAGTCAGGGTCAGGCACACCATACTGATCAGACATGTTAGTCAGGGTCAGGCACACCATACTGATCATACATGTTAGTCAGGTTCAGGCACACCATACTGATCAGACATGTTAGTCAGGGTCAGGCACACCATACTGATCAGACATGTTAGTCAGGGTCAGGCACACCATACTGATCAGACATGTTAGTCAGTGTAGGCACACCATACTGATCAGACATGTTGGTCAGGGTCAGACACACCATACTGATTAGACATGTTAGTCAGGGTCAGGCACACCATACTGATCAGACATGTTAGTCAGGATCAGGCACACCATACTGATCAGACATGTTAGTCAGGGTCAGGCACACCAAACTGATCAGATGTGTTAGTCAGGGTCAGGCACACCCTACTGATCAGACATGTTAGTCAGGGTAAGGACACCATACTGATCAGACATGTTAGTCAGGGTCAGGCACACCATACTGATCAGACATGTTAGTCAGGGTCAGGCACACCATACTGATATGACATGTTAGTCAGGGTCAGGCACACCATACTGATCAGACATGTTAGTCAGGGTCAGGCACACCATACTGATCAGACATGTTAGTCAGGGTCAGGCACACCATACTGATCAGACATGTTAGTCAGGGTCAGGCACACCCTACTGATCAGACATGTTAGTCAGGGTCAGGCACACCATACTGATCAGACATGTTAGTCAGGGTCAAGCACACCATACTGATATGACATGTTAGTCAGGGTCAGGCACACTATACTGATCAGACATGTTAGTCAGGGTCGGGCACATCATTCTGATCAGACATGTTAGTCAGGGTCAGGCACACCATACTGATCAGACATGTTAGTCAGGGTCAGGCACACCCTACTGATCAGACATGTTAGTCAGGGTCAGGCACACCCTACTGATCAGACATGTTAGTCAGGGTCAGGCACACCATACTGATCAGACATGTTAGTCAGGGTCAGGCACACCATACTGATCAGACATGTTAGTCAGGGTCAGGCACACCATACTGATCAGACATGTTAGTCAGGGCCAGGCACACCATACTGATCAGACATGTTAGTCAGGGTCAGGCACACCATACTGATCAGACATGTTAGTCAGGTTCAGGCACACCATACTGATCAGACATGTTAGTCAGGGTCAGGCACACCATACTGATCAGACATGTTAGTCAGGGTCAGGAACACCATACTGATCAGACATGTTAGTCAGGGTAGGCACAC
Organism: Ariolimax columbianus; assembly: GCA_036924085.1. Classification (NCBI taxonomy): domain Eukaryota; kingdom Metazoa; phylum Mollusca; class Gastropoda; order Stylommatophora; family Arionidae; genus Ariolimax; species Ariolimax columbianus. The sequence continues at coordinate 33,152,145 of JAVGWX010000007.1, read as the reverse complement.
CATACTGATCAGACATGTTAGTCAGGGTAGGCACACCATACTGATCAGACATGTTGGTCAGGGTCAGGCACACCATACTGATCAGACATGTTAGTCAGCATCAGGCACACCATACTGATCAGACATGTTAGTCAGGGTCAGGCACACCATACTGATCAGATGTGTTAGTCAGGGTCAGGCACACCCTACTGATCAGACATGTTAGTCAGGGTCAGGCACACCATACTGATCAGACATGTTAGTCAGGGTCAGGCACACCATACTGATCAGACATGTTAGTCAGGGTCAGGCACACCATACTGATCAGACATGTTTGTCAGGGTCAGGCACACCATACTGATCAGACATGTTAGTCAGGGTCAGGCACACCATACTGATCAGACATGTTAGTCAGGGTCAGGCACACCATACTGATATGACATGTTAGTCAGGGTCAGGCACACCATACTGATCAGACATGTTAGTCAGGGTCAGGCACACCATACTGATATGACATGTTAGTCAGGGTCAGGAAAACCATACTGATATGACATGTTAGTCAGGGTCAGGCACACCATACTGATCAGACATGTTAGTCAGGGTCAGGCACACCATACTGATCAGACATGTTAGTCAGGGTCAGGCACACCATACTGATCAGACATGTTAGTCAGGGTCAGGCACACCATACTGATCAGACATGTTAGTCAGGGTCAGGCACACCATACTGATCAGACATGTTAGTCAGGGTCAGGCACACCATACTGATCAGACATGTTAGTCAGGGTCAGGCACACCATACTGATCAGACATGTTAGTCAGGGTAGGCACACCATACTGATCAGACATGTTGGTCAGGGTCAGACACACCATACTGATCAGACATGTTAGTCAGGGTCAGGCACACCATACTGATCAGACATGTTAGTCAGGATCAGGCACACCATACTGATCAGACATGTTAGTCAGGGTCAGGCACACCAAACTGATCAGATGTGTTAGTCAGGGTCAGGCACACCCTACTGATCAGACATGTTAGTCAGGGTCAGGCACACCATACTGATCAGACATGTTAGTCAGGGTCAGGCACACCATACTGATCAGACATGTTAGTCAGGGTCAGGCACACCATACTGATCAGACATGTTAGTCAGGGTCAGGCACACCATACTGATCAGACATGTTAGTCAGGGTCAGGCACACCATACTAATCAGACATGTTAGTCAGGGTCAGGCACACCATACTGATCAGACATGTTAGTCAGGGTCAGGCAAACCATACTGATATGACATGTTAGTCAGGGTCAGGAAAACCATACTGATATGACATGTTAGTCAGGGTCAGGCACACCATACTGATCAGACATGTTAGTCAGGGTCAGGCACACCATACTGATCAGACATGTTAGTCAGGGTCAGGCACACCATACTGATCAGACATGTTAGTCAGGGTCAGGCACACCATACTGATCAGACATGTTAGTCAGGGTCAGGCACACCATACTGATCAGACATGTTAGTCAGGGTCAGGCATACCATACTGATCAGACATGTTAGTCAGGGTCAGGCACACCATACTGATCAGACATGTTAGTCAGGGTCAGGCACACCATACTGATTAGACATGTTAGTCAGGGTCAGGCACACCATACTGATCAGACATGTTAGTCAGGGTCAGGCACACCATACTGATCAGACATGTTAGTCAGGGTCAGGCACACCATACTGATCAGACATGTTAGTCAGGGTCAGGCACACCATACTGATCAGACATGTTAGTCAGGGTAGGCACACCATACTGATCAGACATGTTGGTCAGGGTCAGACACACCATACTGATCAGACATGTTAGTCATGGTCAGGCACACCATACTGATCAGACATGTTAGTCAGGATCAGGCACACCATACTGATCAGACATGTTAGTCAGGGTCAGGCACACCAAACTGATCAGATATGTTAGTCAGGGTCAGGCACACCCTACTGATCAGACATGTTAGTCAGGGTAAGGACACCATACTGATCAGACATGTTAGTCAGGGTCAGGCACACCATACTGATCAGACATGTTAGTCAGGGTCAGGCACATCATACTGATATGACATGTTAGTCAGGGTCAGGCACACCATACTGATCAGACATGTTAGTCAGGGTCAGGCACACCATACTGATCAGACATGTTAGTCAGGGTCAGGCAAACCCTACTGATCAGACATGTTAGTGAGGGTCAGGCACACCATACTGATCAGACATGTTAGTCAGGGTCAGGCACACCATACTGATATGACATGTTAGTCAGGGTCAGGCACACTATACTGATCAGACATGTTAGTCAGGGTCGGGCACACCATACTGATCAGACATGTTAGTCAGGGTCAGGCACACCATACTGATCAGACATGTTAGTCAGGGTCAGGCACACCCTACTGATCAGACATGTTAGTCAGGGTCAGGCACACCCTACTGATCAGAAATGTTAGTCAGGGTCAGGCACACCATACTGATCAGACATGTTAGTCAGGGTCAGGCACACCATACTGATCAGACATGTTAGTCAGGGTCAGGCACACCATACTGATCAGACATGTTAGTCAGGGTCAGGCACACCATACTGATCAGACATGTTAGTCAGGGTCAGGCACACCATACTGATCAGACATGTTAGTCAGGTTCAGGCACACCATACTGATCAGACATGTTAGTCAGGGTCAGGCACACCATACTGATGAGACATGTTAGTCAGGGTCAGGAACACCATACTGATCAGACATGTTAGTCAGGGTAGGCACACCATACTGATCAGACATGTTAGTCAGGGTAGGCACACCATACTGATCAGACATGTTGGTCAGGGTCAGGCACACCATACTGATCAGACATGTTAGTCAGGATCAGGCACACCATACTGATCAGACATGTTAGTCAGGGTCAGGCACACCATACTGATCAGATGTGTTAGTCAGGGTCAGGCACACCCTACTGATCAGACATGTTAGTCAGGATCAGGCACACCATACTGATCAGACATGTTAGTCAGGGTCAGGCACACCATACTGATCAGATGTGTTAGTCAGGGTCAGGCACACCCTACTGATCAGACATGTTAGTCAGGGTCAGGCACACCCTACTGATCAGACATGTTAGTCAGGGTCAGGCACACCATACTGATCAGACATGTTAGTCAGGGTCAGGCACACCATACTGATCAGACATGTTAGTCAGGGTCAGGCACACCATACTGATCAGACATGTTAGTCAGGGTCAGGCACACCATACTGATCAGACATGTTAGTCAGGGTCAGGCATACCATACTGATCAGACATGTTAGTCAGGGTCAGGCACACCATACTGATCAGACATGTTAGTCAGGGTCAGGCACACCATACTGATATGACATGTTAGTCAGGGTCAGGAAAACCATACTGATATGACATGTTAGTCAGGGTCAGGCACACCATACTGATATGACATGTTAGTCAGGGTCAGGCACACCATACTGATCAGACATGTTATTCAGGGTCAGGCACACCATACTGATCAGTCATGTTAGTCAGGGTCAGGCACACCATACTGATCAGACATGTTAGTCAGGGTCAGGCACACCATACTGATCAGACATGTTAGTCAGGGTCAGGCACACCATACTGATCAGACATGTTAGTCAGGGTCAGGCACACAATACTGATCAGACATGTTAGTCAGGGTCAGGCACACCATACTGATCAGACATGTTAGTCAGGGTAGGCACACCATACTGATCAGACATGTTGGTCAGGGTCAGACACACCATACTGATCAGACATGTTAGTCAGGGTCAGGCACACCATACTGATCAGACATGTTAGTCAGGATCAGGCACACCATACTGATCAGACATGTTAGTCAGGGTCAGGCACACCAAACTGATCAGATGTGTTAGTCAGGGTCAGGCACACCATACTGATCAGACATGTTAGTCAGGGTCAGGCACACCATACTGATCAGACATGTTAGTCAGGGTCAGGCACACCCTACTGATCAGTCATGTTAGTCAGGGTCAGGCACACCATACTGATCAGACATGTTAGTCAGGGTCAGGCACACCATACTGATCAGACATGTTAGTCAGGGTCAGGCACACCATACTGATCAGACATGTTAGTCAGGGTCAGGCACACCATACTGATCAGACATGTTAGTCAGGGTCAGGCACACCATACTGATCAGACATGTTAGTCAGGGTCAGGCACACCATACTGATCAGACATGTTAGTCAGGGTCAGGCACACCATACTGATCAGACATGTTAGTCAGGGTCAGGCACACCATACTGATCAGACATGTTAGTCAGGGTCAGGCAAACCATACTGATATGACATGTTAGTCAGGGTCAGGAAAACCATACTGATATGACATGTTAGTCAGGGTCAGGCACACCATACTGATCAGACATGTTAGTCAGGGTCAGGCACACCATACTGATCAGACATGTTAGTCAGGGTCAGGCACACCATACTGATCAGACATGTTAGTCAGGGTCAGGCACACCATACTGATCAGACATGTTAGTCAGGCTCAGGCACACCATACTGATCAGACATGTTAGTCAGGGTCAGGCACACCATACTGATCAGACATGTTAGTCAGGGTCAGGCATACCATACTGATCAGACATGTTAGTCAGGGTCAGGCACACCATACTGATTAGACATGTTAGTCAGGGTCAGGCACACCATACTGATCATACATGTTAGTCAGGTTCAGGCACACCATACTGATGAGACATGTTAGTCAGGGTCAGGCACACCATACTGATCAGACATGTTAGTCAGGGTCAGGCACACCATACTGATCAGACATGTTAGTCAGGGTAGGCACACCATACTGATCAGACATGTTGGTCAGGGTCAGACACACCATACTGATCAGACATGTTAGTCATGGTCAGGCACACCATACTGATCAGACATGTTAGTCAGGATCAGGCACACCATACTGATCAGACATGTTAGTCAGGGTCAGGCACACCAAACTGATCAGATATGTTAGTCAGGGTCAGGCAGACCCTACTGATCAGACATGTTAGTCAGGGTAAGGACACCATACTGATCAGACATGTTAGTCAGGGTCAGGCACACCATACTGATCAGACATGTTAGTCAGGGTCAGGCACACCATACTGATCAGACATGTTAGTCAGGGTCAGGCACACCATACTGATCAGACATGTTAGTCAGGGTCAGGCACACCCTACTGATCAGACATGTTAGTGAGGGTCAGGCACACCATACTGATCAGACATGTTAGTCAGGGTCAGGCACACCATACTGATCAGACATGTTAGTCAGGGTCGGGCACACCATACTGATCAGACATGTTAGTCAGGGTCAGGCACACCATACTGATCAGACATGTTAGTCAGGGTCAGGCACACCCTACTGATCAGACATGTTAGTCAGGGTCAGGCACACCCTACTGATCAGACATGTTAGTCAGGGTCAGGCACACCATACTGATCAGACATGTTAGTCAGGGTCAGGCACACCATACTGATCAGACATGTTAGTCAGGGTCAAGCACACCATACTGATCAGACATGTTAGTCAGGGTCAGGCACACCATACTGATCAGACATGTTAGTCAGGGTCAGGCACACCATACTGATCAGACATGTTAGTCAGGTTCAGGCACACCATACTGATCAGACATGTTAGTCAGGGTCAGGCACACCATACTGATCAGACATGTTAGTCAGGGTCAGGAACACCATACTGATCAGACATGTTAGTCAGGGTAGGCACACCATACTGATCAGACATGTTAGTCAGGGTAGGCACACCATACTGATCAGACATGTTAGTCAGGGTCAGGCACACCATACTGATCAGACATGTTAGTCAGGGTCAGGCACACTTACTGATATGACATGTTAGTCAGGGTCAGGCACACCATACTGATCAGATGTGTTAGTCAGGGTCAGGCACACCCTACTGATCAGACATGTTAGTCAGGTTCAGGCACACCATACTGATCAGACATGTTAGTCAGGGTCAGGTACACCATACTGATCAGACATGTTAGTCAGGGTCAGGCACACCATACTGATCAGACATGTTAGTCAGGGTCAGGCACACCATACTGATCAGACATGTTAGTCAGGGTCAGGCACACCATACTGATCAGACATGTTAGTCAGGGTCAGGCACATCATACTGATCAGACATGTTAGTCAGGTTAGGCACACCATACTGATATGACATGTTAGTCAGGGTCAGATACACCATACTGATCAGACATGTTAGTCAGGGTCAGGCACACCATACTGATCAGACATGTTAGTCAGGATCAGGCACACCATACTGATCAGACATGTTAGTCAGGGTCAGGCACACCATACTGATCAGACATGTTAGTCAGGGTCAGGCACGCCATAGTGATCAGACATGTTAGTCAGGTTCAGGCACACCATACTGATCAGACATGTTAGTCAGGGTCAGGCACACCATACTGATCAGACATATTAGTCAGGGTCAGGCACACCATTCTGATCAGACATGTTAGTCAGGGTCAGGCACACCATACTGATCAGACATGTTAGTCAGGGTCAGGCACACCATACTGATCAGACATGTTAGTCAGGGTCAGGCACACCATACTGATCAGACATGTTAGTCAGGGTCAGGCACACCATACTGATCAGACATGTTAGTCAGGGTCAGGCACACCATACTGATCAGACATGTTAGTCAGGGTCAGGCACACCATACTGATCAGACATGTTAGTCAGGGTCAGGCATACCATACTGATCAGACATGTTAGTCAGGGTCAGGCACACCATACTGATTAGACATGTTAGTCAGGGTCAGGCACACCATACTGATCATACATGTTAGTCAGGTTCAGGCACACCATACTGATGAGACATGTTAGTCAGGGTCAGGCACACCATACTGATCAGACATGTTAGTCAGGGTCAGGCACACCATACTGATCAGACATGTTAGTCAGGGTAGGCACACCATACTGATCAGACATGTTGGTCAGGGTCAGACACACCATACTGATCAGACATGTTAGTCATGGTCAGGCACACCATACTGATCAGACATGTTAGTCAGGATCAGGCACACCATACTGATCAGACATGTTAGTCAGGGTCAGGCACACCAAACTGATCAGATATGTTAGTCAGGGTCAGGCACACCCTACTGATCAGACATGTTAGTCAGGGTAAGGACACCATACTGATCAGACATGTTAGTCAGGGTCAGGCACACCATACTGATCAGACATGTTAGTCAGGGTCAGGCACATCATACTGATATGACATGTTAGTCAGGGTCAGGCACACCATACTGATCAGACATGTTAGTCAGGGTCAGGCACACCATACTGATCAGACATGTTAGTCAGGGTCAGGCACACCCTACTGATCAGACATGTTAGTGAGGGTCAGGCACACCATACTGATCAGACATGTTAGTCAGGGTCAGGCACACCATACTGATATGACATGTTAGTCAGGGTCAGGCACACCATACTGATCAGACATGTTAGTCAGGGTCGGGCACACCATACTGATCAGACATGTTAGTCAGGGTCAGGCACACCATACTGATCAGACATGTTAGTCAGGGTCAGGCACACCCTACTGATCAGACATGTTAGTCAGGGTCAGGCACACCCTACTGATCAGACATGTTAGTCAGGGTCAGGCACACCATACTGATCAGACATGTTAGTCAGGGTCAGGCACACCATACTGATCAGACATGTTAGTCAGGGTCAGGCACACCATACTGATCAGACATGTTAGTCAGGGTCAGGCACACCATACTGATCAGACATGTTAGTCAGGGTCAGGCACACCATACTGATCAGACATGTTAGTCAGGTTCAGGCACACCATACTGATCAGACATGTTAGTCAGGGTCAGCCACACCATACTGATCAGACATGTTAGTCAGGGTCAGGAACACCATACTGATCAGACATGTTAGTCAGGGTAGGCACACCATACTGATCAGACAAGTTAGTCAGGGTAGGCACACCATACTGATCAGACATGTTAGTCAGGGTCAGGCACACCATACTGATCAGACATGTTAGTCAGGGTCAGGCACACCATACTGATCAGATGTGTTAGTCAGGGTCAGGCACACCCTACTGATCAGACATGTTAGTCAGGTTCAGGCACACCATACTGATCAGACATGTTAGTCAGGGTCAGGTACACCATACTGATCAGACATGTTAGTCAGGGTCAGGCACACCATACTGATCAGACATGTTAGTCAGGGTCAGGCACACCATACTGATCAGACATGTTAGTCAGGGTCAGGCACACCATACTGATCAGACATGTTAGTCAGGGTCAGGCACACCATACTGATCAGACATGTTAGTCAGGTTAGGCACACCATACTGATATGACATGTTAGTCAGGGTCAGATACACCATACTGATCAGACATGTTAGTCAGGGTCAGGCACACCATACTGATCAGACATGTTAGTCAGGATCAGGCACACCATACTGATCAGACATGTTAGTCAGGGTCAGGCACACCATACTGATCAGACATGTTAGTCAGGGTCAGGCACGCCATAGTGATCAGACATGTTAGTCAGGTTCAGGCACACCATACTGATCAGACATGTTAGTCAGGGTCAGGCACACCATACTGATCAGACATATTAGTCAGGGTCAGGCACACCATACTGATCAGACATGTTAGTCAGGGTCAGGCACACCATACTGATCAGACATGTTAGTCAGGGTCAGGCACACCATACTGATCAGACATGTTAGTCAGGGTCAGGCACACCATACTGATCAGACATGTTAGTCAGGGTCAGGCACACCATACTGATCAGACATGTTAGTCAGGGTCAGGCACACCATACTGATCAGACATGTTAGTCAGGGTAGGCACACCATACTGATCAGACATGTTGGTCAGGGTCAGACACACCATACTGATCAGATATGTTAGTCAGGGTCAGGCACACCATACTGATCAGACATGTTAGTCAGGATCAGGCACACCATACTGATCAGACATGTTAGTCAGGGTCAGGCACACCAAACTGATCAGATGTGTTAGTCAGGGTCAGGCACACCCTACTGATTAGACATGTTAGTCAGGGTCAGGCACACCATACTGATCAGACATGTTAGTCAGGGTCAGGCACACCATACTGATCAGACATGTTAGTCAGGGTCAGGCACACCATACTGATCAGACATGTTAGTCAGGGTCAGGCACACCATACTGATCAGACATGTTAGTCAGGGTCAGGCACACCATACTGATATGACATGTTAGTCAGGGTCAGGAAAACCATACTGATATGACATGTTAGTCAGGGTCAGGCACACCATACTGATCAGACATGTTAGTCAGGGTCAGGCACACCATACTGATCAGACATGTTAGTCAGGGTCAGGCACACCATACTGATCAGACATGTTAGTCAGGGTCAGGCACACCATACTGATCAGACATGTTAGTCAGGGTCAGGCACACCATACTGATCAGACATGTTAGTCAGGGTCAGGCACACCATACTGATCAGACATGTTAGTCAGGGTCAGGCATACCATACTGATCAGACATGTTAGTCAAGGTCAGGCACACCATACTGATCAGACATGTTAGTCAGGGTCAGGCACACCATACTGATATGACATGTTAGTCAGGGTCAGGCACACCATACTGATCAGACATGTTAGTCAGGGTCAGGCACACCATACTGATCAGACATGTTAGTCAGGGTCAGGCACACCATACTGATCAGACATGTTAGTCTGGGTCAGGCACACCCTACTGATCAGAGATGTTAGTCAGGGTCAGGCACACCATACTGATCAGACATGTTAGTCAGGTTCAGGCACACCATACTGATCAGACATGTTAGTCAGGGTCAGGCACACCATACTGATCAGACATGTTAGTCAGGGTCAGGCACACCATACTGATCAGACATGTTAGTCAGGATAGGCACACCATACTGATCAGACATGTTAGTCAGGGTCAGGCACACCCTACTGATCAGACATGTTAGTCAGGGTCAGGCACACCCTACTGATCAGACATGTTAGTCAGGGTCAGGCACACCATACTGATCAGACATGTTAGTCAGGTTCAGGCACACTATACTGATCAGACATGTTAGTCAGGGTCAGGCACACCATACTGATCAGACATGTTAGTCAGGTTCAGGCACACCATACTGATCAGACATGTTAGTCAGGGTCAGGTACACCATACTGATCAGACATGTTAGTCAGGGTCAGGCACACCATACTGATCAGACATGTTAGTCAGGGTCAGGCACACCATACTGATCAGACATGTTAGTCAGGGTCAGGCACACCATACTGATCAGACATGTTAATCAGGGTCAGGCACACCATACTGATCAGACATGTTAGTCAGGGTCAGGCACACCATACTGATCAAACATGTTAGTCAGGGTCAGGCACACCATACTGATCAGACATGTTAGTCAGGGTCAGGCACACCATACTGATCAGACATGTTAGTCAGGGTCAGGCACACCATACTGATATGACATGTTAGTCAGGGTCAGGAAAACCAGACTGATATGACATGTTAGTCAGGGTCAGGCACACCATACTGATCAGACATGTTAGTCATGGTCAGGCACACCATACTGATCAGACATGTTAGTCAGGGGCAGGCACACCATACTGATCAGACATGTTAGTCAGGGTCAGGCACACCATACTGATCAGACATGTTAGTCAGGGTTGGGCACACCATACTGATCAGACATGTTAGTCAGGGTCAGGCATACCATACTGATCAGACATGTTAGTCAGGGTCAGGCACACCATACTGATCAGACATGTTAGTCAGGGTCAGGCACACCATACTGATATGACATGTTAGTCAGGGTCAGGCACACCATACTGATCAGACATGTTAGTCAGGGTCAGGCACACCATACTGATCAGACATGTTAGTCAGGGTCAGGTACACGAACTGATCAGACATGTTAGTCAGGGTCAGGCACACCCTACTGATCAGACATGTTAGTCAGGGTCAGGCACACCATACTGATCAGACATGTTAGTCAGGGTCAGGCACACCATACTGATGAGACATGTTAGTCAGGGTCAGGCACACCATACTGATCAGACATGTTAGTCAGGGTCAGGCACACCATACTGATCAAACATGTTAGTCAGGGTAAGGCACACCATACTGATCAGACATGTTAGTCAGGGTCAGGCACACCCTACTGATCAGACATGTTAGTCAGGGTCAGGCACACCCTACTGATCAGACATGTTAGTCAGGGTCAGGCACACCATACTGATCAGACATGTTAGTCAGGTTCAGGCACACTATACTGATCAGACATGTTAGTCAGGGTCAGGCACACCATACGGATCAGACATGTTAGTCAGGGTCAGGCACACCATACTGATCAGACATGTTAGTCAGGGTCAGGTACACCATACTGATCAGACATGTTAGTCAGGGTCAGGCACACCATACTGATCAGACATGTTAGTCAGGGTCAGGCACACCATACTGATCAGACATGTTAGTCAGGGTCAGGCACACCATACTGATCAGACATGTTAGTCAGGGTCAGGCACACCATACTGATATGAAATGTTAGTCAGGATAAGGCACACCCTACTGATCAGACATGTTAGTCAGGGTCAGGCACACCATACTGATCAGACATGTTAGTCAGGGTCAGGCACACCATACTGATCAGACATGTTAGTCAGGTTCAGGCACACCATACTGATCAGACATGTTAGTCAGGGTCAGGCACACCATACTGATCAGACATGTTAGTCAGGTTCAGGCACACCATACTGACCAGACATGTTAGTCAGGGTCAGGTACACCATACTGATCAGACATGTTAGTCAGGGTCAGGCACACCATACTGATCAGACATGTTAGTCAGGGTCAGGCACACCATACTGATCAGACATGTTAGTCAGGGTCAGGCACACCATACTGATCAGACATGTTAGTCAGGGTCAGGCACACCATACTGATCAGACATGTTAGTCAGGTTAGGCACACCATACTGATATGACATGTTAGTCAGGGTCAGATACACCATACTGATCAGACATGTTAGTCAGGGTCAGGCACACCATACTGATCAGACATGTTAGTCAGGATCAGGCACACCATACTGATCAGACATGTTAGTCAGGGTCAGGCACACCATACTGATCAGACATGTTAGTCAGGGTCAGGCACGCCATAGTGATCAGACATGTTAGTCAGGTTCAGGCACACCATACTGATCAGACATGTTAGTCAGGGTCAGGCACACCATACTGATCAGACATATTAGTCAGGGTCAGGCACACCATACTGATCAGACATGTTAGTCAGGGTCAGGCACACCATACTGATCAGACATGTTAGTCAGGGTCAGGTACACCATACTGATCAGACATGTTAGTCAGGGTCAGGCACACCATACTGATCAGACATGTTAGTCAGGGTCAGGCACACCATACTGATCAGACATGTTAGTCAGGGTCAGGCACACCATACTGATCAGACATGTTAGTCAGGGTCAGGTACACCATACTGATCAGACATGTTAGTCAGGGTCAGGCACACCATACTGATCAGACATGTTAGTCAGGGTCAGGCACACCATACTGATCAGACATGTTAGTCAGGGTCAGGCACACCATACTGATCAGACATGTTAGTCAGGGTCAGGCACACCATACTGATCAGACATGTTAGTCAGGGTCAGGCACACTATACTGATCAGACATGTTAGTCAGGGTCAGGCACACCATACTGATCAGACATGTTAGTCAGGGTCAGGCACACCATACTGATCAGACATGTTAGTCAGGGTCAGGCACACCATACTGATCAGACATGTTAGTCAGGGTCAGGCACACCATACTGATATGACATGTTAGTCAGGGTCAGGCACACCATACTGATCAGACATGTTAGTCAGGGTCAGGCACACCATACTGATCAGACATGTTAGTCAGGGTCAGGCACACCATACTGATCAGACATGTTAGTCAGGGTCAGGCACACCCTACTGATCAGACATGTTAGTCAGGGTCAGGCACACCATACTGATCAGACATGTTAGTCAGGGTCAGGCACACCATACTGATCAGACATGTTAGTCAGGGTCAGGCACACTATACTGATCAGACATGTTAGTCAGGGTCGGGCACACCATACTGATCAGACATGTTAGTCAGGGTCAGGCACACCATACCGATCAGACATGTTAGTCAGGGTCAGGCACACCATACTGATATGACATGTTAGTCAGGGTCAGGCACACCCTACTGATCAGACATGTTAGTCAGGGTCAGGCACACCATACTGATCAGACATGTCAGTCAGGGTCAGGCACACCATACTGATCAGACATGTTAGTCAGGTTCAGGCACACCATACTGATCAGACATGTTAGTCAGGGTCAGGCACACCATACTGATCAGACATGTTAGTCAGGTTCAGGCACACCATACTGATCAGACATGTTAGTCAGGGTCAGGTACACCATACTGATCAGACATGTTAGTCAGGGTCAGGCACACCATACTCATCAGACATGTTAGTCAGGGTCAGGCACACCATACGGATCAGACATGTTAGTCAGGGTCAGGCACACCATACTGATCAGACATGTTAGTCAGGATCAGGCACACCATACTGAAGAGACATGTTAGTCAGGGTCAGGCACACCATACTGATCAGACATGTTAGTCAGGGTCAGGCACACCATAGTGATCAGACATGTTAGTCAGGTTCAGGCACACCATACTGATCAGCCATGTTAGTCAGGGTCAGGCACACCATACTGATCAGACATATTAGTCAGGGTCAGGCACACCATACTGATCAGACATGTTAGTCAGGGTCAGGCACACTATACTGATCAAACATGTTAATCAGGGTCAGGTACACCATACTGATCAGACATGTTAGTCAGGGTCAGGCACACCATACTGATCAGACATGTTAGTCAGGGTCAGGAACACCCTACTGATCAGACATGTTAGTCGGGGTCAGGCACACCATACTGATCAGACATGTTAGTCAGGGTCAGGCATACCATACTGATCAGACATGTTAGTCAGGTTCAGGCACACCATAGTGATCAGACATGTTAGTCAGGGTCAGGCACACCATACTGATCAGACATGTTAGTCAGGGTCAGGCACACCATATTGATCAGACATGTTAGTCAGGGTCAGGTACACCATACTGATCAGACATGTTAGTCAGGGTCAGGCACACCATACTGATCAGACATGTTAGTCAGGGTCAGGCACACCATACTGATCAGACATGTTAGTCAGGGTCAGGCACACCATACTGATCAGACATGTTAGTCAGGGTCAGGTACATCATACTGATCAGACATGTTAGTCAGGGTCAGGCACACCATACTGATCAGACATGTTAGTCAGGGTCAGGAACACCCTACTGATCAGACATGTTAGTCGGGGTCAGGCACACCATACTGATCAGACATGTTAGTCAGGGTCAGGCATACCATACTGATCAGACATGTTAGTCAGGTTCAGGCACACCATACTGATCAGACATGTTAGTCAGGGTCAGGCACACCATACTGATCAGACATGTTAGTCAGGGTCAGGCACACCATATTGATCAGACATGTTAGTCAGGGTCAGGTACACCATACTGATCAGACATGTTAGTCAGGGTCAGGCACACCATACTGATCAGACATGTTAGTCAGGGTCAGGCACACCATACTGATCAGACATGTTAGTCAGGGTCAGGCACACCATACTGATCAGACATGTTAGTCAGGGTCAGGTACATCATACTGATCAGACATGTTAGTCAGGGTCAGGCACACCATACTGATCAGACATGTTAGTCAGGGTCAGGCACACCATACTGATCAGACATGTTAGTCAGGGTCAGGCACACCATACTGATCAGACATGTTAGTCAGGGTCAGGCACATCATACTGATCAGACATGTTAGTCAGGGTCAGGCACACCATACTGATCAGACATGTTAGTCAGGGTAGGCACACCATACGGATCAGACATGTTAGTCAGGGTCAGACACACCATACTGATCAGACATGTTAGTCAGGGTCAGGCACACCATACTGATCAGACATGTTAGTCAGGATCAGGCACACCATACTGATCAGACATGTTAGTCAGGGTCAGGCACACCATACTGATCAGACATGTTAGTCAGGGTCAGGCACACCATACTGATCAGACATATTAGTCAGGGTCAGGCACACCATACTGATCAGACATCTTAGTCAGGGTCAGGAACACCCTACTGATCAGACATGTTAGTCGGGGTCAGGCACACCATACTGATCAGACATGTTAGTCAGGGTCAGGCATACCATACTGATCAGACATGTTAGTCAGGTTCAGGCACACCATACTGATCAGACATGTTAGTCAGGGTCGGGCACACCATACTGATCAGACATGTTAGTCAGGGTCAGGCACACCATATTGATCAGACATGTTAGTCAGGGTCAGGTACACCATACTGATCAGACATGTTAGTCAGGGTCAGGCACACCATACTGATCAGACATGTTAGTCAGGGTCAGGCACACCATACTGATCAGACATGTTAGTCAGGGTCAGGCACACCATACTGATCAGACATGTTAGTCAGGGTCAGGTACATCATACTGATCAGACATGTTAGTCAGGGTCAGGCACACCATACTGATCAGACATGTTAGTCAGGGTCAGGCACACCATACTGATCAGACATGTTAGTCAGGGTCAGGCACACCATACTGATCAGACATGTTAGTCAGGGTCAGGCACATCATACTGATCAGACATGTTAGTCAGGGTCAGGCACACCATACTGATCAGACATGTTAGTCAGGGTAGGCACACCATACTGATCAGACATGTTAGTCAGGGTCAGACACACCATACTGATCAGACATGTTAGTCAGGGTCAGGCACACCATACTGATCAGACATGTTAGTCAGGATCAGGCACACCATACTGATCAGACATGTTAGTCAGGGTCAGGCACACCATACTGATCAGACATGTTAGTCAGGGTCAGGCACACCATACTCATCAGACATGTTAGTCAGGGTCAGGCACACCATACGGATCAGACATGTTAGTCAGGGTCAGGCACACCATACTGATCAGACATGTTAGTCAGGATCAGGCACACCATACTGAACAGACATGTTAGTCAGGGTCAGGCACACCATACTGATCAGACATGTTAGTCAGGGTCAGGCACACCATAGTGATCAGACATGTTAGTCAGGTTCAGGCACACCATACTGATCAGCCATGTTAGTCAGGGTCAGGCACACCATACTGATCAGACATATTAGTCAGGGTCAGGCACACCATACTGATCAGACATGTTAGTCAGGGTCAGGCACACTATACTGATCAAACATGTTAATCAGGGTCAGGTACACCATACTGATCAGACATGTTAGTCAGGGTCAGGCACACCATACTGATCAGACATGTTAGTCAGGGTCAGGAACACCCTACTGATCAGACATGTTAGTCGGGGTCAGGCACACCATACTGATCAGACATGTTAGTCAGGGTCAGGCATACCATACTGATCAGACATGTTAGTCAGGTTCAGGCACACCATACTGATCAGACATGTTAGTCAGGGTCAGGCACACCATACTGATCAGACATGTTAGTCAGGGTCAGGCACACCATATTGATCAGACATGTTAGTCAGGGTCAGGTACACCATACTGATCAGACATGTTAGTCAGGGTCAGGCACACCATACTGATCAGACATGTTAGTCAGGGTCAGGCACACCATACTGATCAGACATGTTAGTCAGGGTCAGGCACACCATACTGATCAGACATGTTAGTCAGGGTCAGGTACATCATACTGATCAGACATGTTAGTCAGGGTCAGGCACACCATACTGATCAGACATGTTAGTCAGGGTCAGGAACACCCTACTGATCAGACATGTTAGTCGGGGTCAGGCACACCATACTGATCAGACATGTTAGTCAGGGTCAGGCATACCATACTGATCAGACATGTTAGTCAGGTTCAGGCACACCATACTGATCAGACATGTTAGTCAGGGTCAGGCACACCATACTGATCAGACATGTTAGTCAGGGTCAGGCACACCATATTGATCAGACATGTTAGTCAGGGTCAGGTACACCATACTGATCAGACATGTTAGTCAGGGTCAGGCACACCATACTGATCAGACATGTTAGTCAGGGTCAGGCACACCATACTGATCAGACATGTTAGTCAGGGTCAGGCACACCATACTGATCAGACATGTTAGTCAGGGTCAGGTACATCATACTGATCAGACATGTTAGTCAGGGTCAGGCACACCATACTGATCAGACATGTTAGTCAGGGTCAGGCACACCATACTGATCAGACATGTTAGTCAGGGTCAGGCACACCATACTGATCAGACATGTTAGTCAGGGTCAGGCACATCATACTGATCAGACATGTTAGTCAGGGTCAGGCACACCATACTGATCAGACATGTTAGTCAGGGTAGGCACACCATACTGATCAGACATGTTAGTCAGGGTCAGACACACCATACTGATCAGACATGTTAGTCAGGGTCAGGCACACCATACTGATCAGACATGTTAGTCAGGATCAGGCACACCATACTGATCAGACATGTTAGTCAGGGTCAGGCACACCATACTGATCAGACATGTTAGTCAGGGTCAGGCACACCATACTGATCAGACATATTAGTCAGGGTCAGGCACACCATACTGATCAGACATGTTAGTCAGGGTCAGGAACACCCTACTGATCAGACATGTTAGTCGGCGTCAGGCACACCATACTGATCAGACATGTTAGTCAGGGTCAGGCATACCATACTGATCAGACATGTTAGTCAGGTTCAGGCACACCATACTGATCAGACATGTTAGTCAGGGTCAGGCACACCATACTGATCAGACATGTTAGTCAGGGTCAGGCACACCATATTGATCAGACATGTTAGTCAGGGTCAGGTACACCATACTGATCAAACATGTTAGTCAGGGTCAGGCACACCATACTGATCAGACATGTTAGTCAGGGTCAGGCACACCATACTGATCAGACATGTTAGTCAGGGTCAGGCACACCATACTGATCAGACATGTTAGTCAGGATCAGGTACATCATACTGATCAGACATGTTAGTCAGGGTCAGGCACACCATACTGATCAGACATGTTAGTCAGGGTCAGGCACACCATACTGATCAGACATGTTAGTCAGGGTCAGGCACACCATACTGATCAGACATGTTAGTCAGGGTCAGGCACATCATACTGATCAGACATGTTAGTCAGGGTCAGGCACACCATACTGATCAGACATGTTAGTCAGGGTAGGCACACCATACTGATCAGACATGTTAGTCAGGGTCAGACACACCATACTGATCAGACATGTTAGTCAGGGTCAGGCACACCATACTGATCAGACATGTTAGTCAGGATCAGGCACACCATACTGATCAGACATGTTAGTCAGGGTCAGGCACACCATACTGATCAGACATGTTAGTCAGGGTCAGGCACACCATACTGATCAGACATATTAGTCAGGGTCAGGCACACCATACTGATCAGACATGTTAGTCAGGGTCAGGAACACCCTACTGATCAGACATGTTAGTCGGGGTCAGGCACACCATACTGATCAGACATGTTAGTCAGGGTCAGGCATACCATACTGATCAGACATGTTAGTCAGGTTCAGGCACACCATACTGATCAGACATGTTAGTCAGGGTCAGGCACACCATACTGATCAGACATGTTAGTCAGGGTCAGGCACACCATATTGATCAGACATGTTAGTCAGGGTCAGGTACACCATACTGATCAGACATGTTAGTCAGGGTCAGGCACACCATACTGATCAGACATGTTAGTCAGGGTCAGGCACACCATACTGATCAGACATGTTAGTCAGGGTCAGGCACACCATACTGATCAGACATGTTAGTCAGGGTCAGGTACATCATACTGATCAGACATGTTAGTCAGGGTCAGGCACACCATACTGATCAGACATGTTAGTCAGGGTCAGGCACACCATACTGATCAGACATGTTAGTCAGGGTCAGGCACACCATACTGATCAGACATGTTAGTCAGGGTCAGGCACATCATACTGATCAGACATGTTAGTCAGGGTCAGGCACACCATACTGATCAGACATGTTAGTCAGGGTAGGCACACCATACTGATCAGACATGTTAGTCAGGGTCAGACACACCATACTGATCAGACATGTTAGTCAGGGTCAGGCACACCATACTGATCAGACATGTTAGTCAGGATCAGGCACACCATACTGATCAGACATGTTAGTCAGGGTCAGGCACACCATACTGATCAGACATGTTAGTCAGGGTCAGGCACACCATACTGATCAGACATATTAGTCAGGGTCAGGCACACCATACTGATCAGACATGTTAGTCAGGGTCAGACACACAATACTGATCAGACATGTTAGTCAGGGTCAGGCACACAATACTGATCAGACATGTTAGTCAGGGTCAGGCACACAATACTGATCAGACATGTTAGTCAGGGTCAGGCACACAATACTGATCAGACATGTTAGTCAGGGTCAGGCACACCATACTGATCAGACATGTTAGTCAGGGTCAGGCACACCCTACAGTCAAAGACTCTCACTTCGGCTCTCTGGAAACGGGGCTGTTTTCATGGCAGCCTCACTAACCAGATGAGGGATCGACATGATCCCCGTAGTAGTGAGCAACACGCAGCTGAAGCCAAGCATAGCACAACTGCCTATAAGACTCCGGTGCACCTTCATCAGCACGCTCTGGACGTGCGGAAAGCTACTGTAAACCTGCAGCATAACGTTCTTTTTGGGGCGCACAAAATAATAAACATGCTCATTGTGGGATTTGAAACATCCAAAAAACAACATCAGTCAATCAATGAAAACATTTTCAGCTCCCTGTGAAGCATAGTTCTTCAAGAAATACATTATACATACATGTTGAACTGTTCAAATCTATTGAAACTAATGTGGCTTAACATTTCTGCAGGATGGAGTAATCAGTCCTATGCCCCTACCCTCCTTAGCCACATATTACGACATGCCTGAGAGGTTACAGTGTTACTATTGGTTGCTCGAGTTTCGTGCTCCGGTAACACTTGTCTTTTCACAATTGTACTAACCAAATTTTAGACCGCTGTAATAGTGAAACTCCGCAAATTGAAATGTCGTAAAGCGAAATGACTCAAAGTGGAACTCTACTAACACGCCCATGCGTATTTGATTAGAGGAAATATTTAAGAAATAATGTTTTCCATTTATATATGTTTTTTATTAAACAACATTTATTTCCAAACCAGCTACGTTTAGCACATAACACACTAACCTGGCCAATATATGTTGTTTCTGAACCATTGCTACTACCTTGTTCAGTGCATCCTTTCAGTTTAATTATATACTAGAATAGTATCTAAATCAAATTAGTAAGGAAAGTGTATATTAGAAGTATCTCTTGCTGTTATGAATATATGTCCCGTTTTAAGATTTATAGTATTAATGGTTAAGGGAAAAATATAATATCTGCCGTGGGTGTATCACGGCAGTCACAGGTATAATTTGTTGCAAGTTGGACCCAATAGGAACATACATGAATACGTGAATCCTGGTATTATATCAGGCAAGGTATCCTGAATCTAGGTAGTCAAACCATGCTTGAAACAGTGTCTGTCCTTCTTCCTGGAGTTCCATGAGGGTCCAAGGGTGTGGTACGGGCGGCAGGTCGTAATTGTATGGCCACCAGAAAGACACCCTCCTACTCCATCTATCGTAAGTCATAAGGACCACAGGGATCAAGATGCTAAGCAGCGCATTAGCTGCAGTGGTCAGCGACCCATAGCTGACTGCTAGCGTCAGGTCCAGCGAACCAGAACTGCCAAGACCCTTCTACACCGACACGCGGTGATCCTGGATAACAGGCTGCAACAGAGCAGACTGGCTAAGGAGAAGGGATCGAAGGTGTAATGCTAACCCGGTACTAAAAAAATGCTTGCTAAAGTCAGATGTGTTGGACCGAAAGGTGCAAATATTGCAGTCAAGCTGTAAACTACAACGCATTCCGTTCTCTAGACTACATTCTGCTTCTTAAGCCATTTCAGGGTTTGGTAGCGGGAGATTGAGAACGAACGAAGCCAAGCCAAGCCAAGCCAAGCCATGCTAAGCCAAGCCAAGCCAAGCCAAGCCAAGCAAAGCAAAGCCAAGCAAAGCCAACCAAAGCCAAGCCAAAAGGACCACATGGCTGGTTAAACTGCACCTTGGACATCCCGGAACTCTTGTCGTGGATGTCGGTATTTCGAATTTGGTCTATGAGTGAGATATTTCGAACCCTTCGCCCTATTGCCCTTTCGGTAATTCGGATATCTTCTGCCTCTGATTTACAAATCCAAATCTCCCACCCGTATACCATTGCTGGGATAACCATCCTATTGAAGGTGGGAGACCTAGCCTTGACCTCCGTCATCTACTGTATTATCGGTTTAATGCAGTTGAAGCAGAGCCAACCCTCCGCTCCTGTGCGTGAGATCTCCTTATTAATGTCGTGCTTGTTGCTGATTTCTTGGCCTTGGCAGACGTGCGAATTGATATTCTTGATGAGTTCATCTTCCAATCGCAGCCCCCCCCCCCCCTCACACACACCCTCACCCCTCCCGTAAGGCAGAAATTGTTAAATAGACATTGAGTCTTTTTAAAAATTTATGTTCATGCCAACCGCCTTGTTTGTTTCATTCAGCTCGTTCAGGCTTTGTTCGACTTCTGCTCTGCTGTGGTCGTCCGCAAAACGTAGATTTGAACGCATCTCGTCATCTGTGTTGAGGCATCGATCTTCAATCGGAGCTCCCCTTCTCAAAAGCACAGCCTGTGCAAAGAATAAATTACGATTACATTCAACTGGGTTTGTGGTTTTCCAGAAGTACATTCTGCACCCATAGATGCCCGGTCTCAGAATTGCCGCCTTCGACTAGATAACGTCGACAACAGACGTCACAAGAAACACCAACTGCGAGCAGACATAGTCGACTCTGGTGCTACTAGTGCAATGTTATAGATGTGAAACTGAACTGGTCTCTGACAAAAGCCATGGAGAACCAGATCAGGACAACACATGCGTCGATTGAGCGCAGTCTCGTGGACCTATCACAACTAGGCAACAACGCCAGACGGGCTTACACAACAGTGACATCCGGGCATTGTCACATGTCAAGGATGTCATACATCATGACAACAACTCCTAACACCGCTGGCCTGGCCATATAGTCAGAAGGAAAGACGAACGCTGGAGCATATCAACCACTATGTGATACCCACGCGGTACACAAAGACAACCTGGCAGACCCCAGCCACCCTTCTTCCCTGCACCCTGGATGGCAAGATTCGCTCGAGGTGCACAACACTCGTGATCCTGAAATAAACAAGTTATCCATCCACTGGACAACCCGTGACTGAGACAGAATCGACTGGAAACCGAGATGAGACTATCACACAACCAAGCCCAGCCCGCTAAGCAGAGAAATGCACCCTGCTACTACCAACTCGCACAAGAGTTGGGCTCTGCACATAGGCCAACGCGCTTGTAGATGCACAGGTCAACTTAGACTAAGATGCCCGGTCACCCACTGCCTTGGGTGGACCTTGGTGGCCGAGGCGTCTACCGAGCTTGTTTGCTACATTTTGTACTTTCCAAGTTTCGATATTGTCGACCTAGTCGAGTCTGGATTTTCTGTCCACCCCAAGCAGAAGACATAAACGTATTATTCTGACATTAAATAATTGAAAGCGTTCATTAGCAACGATCAAATTACCGAAATCTAGTAGAACAATAGCAGTAGCTATTCGTTCATTTTTTGTCATATATCAATCCTTTTTCAACGCGCGCCAAAAAGTGTTTGATAAGAAGTTCTTTGCCCTTCATTCCGCGGCCTACTTAAAACAAACAAAAATACAGTGCAACGTACAACTAAACCAGAGGCCCACTTTCTCTGTCCACGGCATGCAATAACAAACAAAACAAAGCAACAAAAAAAAAAGCCCGGATTTTTTACTCCTGGCTGTGGGTAGGGACTGGGGATGTTTCAGGTCTCGAGAGCTGCATTGGTCGAACAGTTTGAGCTGACACGCCTGTGTGTGTTCTGTGCACCTTCTCAATTGAAGTGATGTAGTATAGAGACTGGAGATGTGTGAGTGTGTGTGTTTGTTACCTATTTTTGTAAGGTAAGGTGTTATCGTAGTATAGTTTCTTCTTCTTCTTTTGTTGTTGTTCTTCTTCTTCTACTTGTCATCTTCGTCTATTATTGCTTAACTTCTTCTTCTTCTTCTTATTCTTCTTCTTCTTCTTCTTCTTCTTCTTCTTCTTCTTCTTCTTCTGCTTCTTCTCTCTTCTTCTTCTTCTTCTTCTTCTTCTTCTTCTACTTCTTCTTCTACTACTTCTTCTTCTTCTTATTATTATTATTCTTCTTCTTCTGCTTCTTCTCTCTTCTTCTTCTTGTCATCTTCGTCTATTATTGCTTAACTTCTTCTTCTTCTTCTTATTATTATTCCTCTTCTTCTGCTTCTTCTCTCTTCTTCTTCTTCTTCTTGTCATCTTCGTCTATTATTGCTTAACTTCTTCTTCTTCTTATTATTATTATTCTTCTTTTTCTGCTTCTTCTCTCTTCTTCTTCTTCTTCTTCTTCTTGTCATCTTCGTCTATTATTGCTTAACTTCTTCTTCTTCTTATTATTATTATTATTCTTCTTCTTCTGCTTCTTCTCTCTTCTTCTTCTTATTATTATTCTTCTTCTTCTGCTTCTTCTCTCTTCTTCTTCTTCTACTTCTCCTTCTCTCTACTTTTCTTCTACTTCTTCTTCTTCTTCTTCTTCTTCTTCTTCTTCTTCTTCTTCATTAGCTTCTTCTTGTCTTTCTTGTCATCGTTCTTCTTCTTCTTGTTTTTCTTCTGTTGCTCCTCCTAGTCCCCCTTTCTCTTCTTATTCACTTATAGTTCTTATTGGCTTTTTCATTTTTCTTCTTTTTTTTCTTCTTCTTCTTTTTCTTCTACTTCTCCTTCTCTTCTTCTTCTTCTTCATTAGCTTCTTCTTGTCTTTCTTGTCATCGTTCTTCTTCTTTTTGTTTTTCTCCTGCTGCTCCTCCTAGTCCTCCTTTCTCTTTTTATTCTCTTATAGTTCTTATTGGCTTTTTCATTTTTCTTCTTTTTTTCTTCTTCTTCTTCTTCTTCTTCTTCTTCTTCTTCTACTTCTACTTGTCATCTTCGTCTACTCGTTGTTATTATTGCTTATCTTGTTCTTCTTCTACTTCTACGTCTTCTTCTTCTTCATCATCTTCTTGCCTTTCTTGTTAACGTTCTTCTATTTCTTCTTTCTCTCCTGCTCCTCTTTTTTTATCTTATAGTTCTCATTGGGTTTTTTTCTTCTTGTTCATCTCCTTCTTCTTCTTCGTCTTCTTCCACTTGCCATCTTCATCTAGTCGTTCTTATTATTGTTTTTTTCTATATCTTCGTCATCTTCTTCTTCTTATTCATCATTTTCCTCTTTTTGTTCTCCTTCTTCATCGTCCTCTTGTACTTGCCATCTTCTCCTAGTCGTTCTTATTGTTGTGTTTGTTCCTCCTTGTCGTCGTCTTTTTCTTCAGAATTTTTTTCTAATCTATCTTGTTATCGTTCTTCTTCTTCTTCTTCTTCTTCTTCTTCTTCTTCTTCTTCTTCTTCTTCTTCTTCTTCTTCTTCTTCTTCTTCTCCTTCGTCTTCTCGTTGCTCTTGTTATTGTTTCCCACCAGCTTATTCTTCCTTCTTCTTATTCTTCCTCATTCTCCTTCTTCTTCTTCTTCTTCTTCTCGTTGATCTTGTTATTGTTTTCCCTTCCTCTTATTCTTCATCCTTAACCTTCTCCTTCTTCTTCTTCTTCTTATTCTTCTTCTTCTCGTTGTTCTTGTTATTGTTTTCCCCTCTTCTTCTTCTTCTTCTTCTTCTTCTTCTTCTTCTTCTTCTTCTTCTCGTTGTTCTTGTTCTGGTCATCGTTCTCCTTATCCTTTTTCCATCGTCTTATTTTTTTCTTCCTCCTGCTCCTCATTATTTTGTTGTATCTCCTTGTTTCCTTGTTCCTATGTCGTTTCCTCTGTCTTATCTCCTTCATACGATCCCAACCCGAACTGGAATGTAACACAAAGGATCTGTGACCATCTCCAGGCTATTTGTATCTCTAAAGAGCTTGCCCAGGGATGGTACTAGTGACTGCCATGTGCGCCTTATATATTGTCTGGAATCTTCTTGTTCTTCATCGATTAACTACGCCTCTATCCGGTGAGGTTCACAAAGACGACTGCGTTTCACGTCTTCGCTGGTCCGTCACAGCTTTTCAAGCATGGTCGCTCCGCTAGGACATACTCTTGGGTCTGCATAGGTAGGGGCCAGACCAAGTGGCTGAGGAGTAGATGGAACACTTTACGTGTGGACGCAGAACCCACCGGCGAGTAGTACACGCTCTGGTCTGCACTAATCCATCGCCACTTCATGGGTTAAATGCTTTTCTGGTCTCATTCCTTGCTTTCTTCCTCTATTCATCCATGTGAAGGCCTCACCAAACCACCGCTGCCTTGCGGTAGTTCCAGAAAGAACAAAAGGCTAAGGCAACAAAGCCTGGATAGAAAATGTGGGCAGGCAGAGCACATAAGCCTGGTAAGGCAATCTGTCTATGGAAGAAGGTAATCTGCCTATGGAAGGAGGTAATCTGTATATGGAAGGAGGTAATCTGTTTATGGAAGGAGGTATCCAGAGTGAAAACCTCAACCGTCGACGTCGGAAGATGTAGGCCCAAGTGGCACGGGAGTAGACAACGGACATCTACGCAAAACAACGGATGCTATGCCTGGAACCGACAAGGCAGAAGTGTCGTCACCAGCAAAAAAGTGTATCGTGCTGTGGTATTATCCACTCTGCTGTATGCCTGTGAAACATGGACAGTGTTTAGCAGACATGACAGACACCCCAATTGCTTTCACTTGCGCTGTTTGTCATGGCTGCATGCGATTAGGTGGCAGGACAAAGTGCCCAACTCTGACATTCTTAGCAAAACTAACATGTTAAACATCCATAGTTGTTAGGTTTCTTTCTACTTGTGCCGTTTAAAAAAAAAATATTTTATTTTATGTGTTTGGCCTCACTAGTTTCTACTGGCTGAGACGCGCCTATTCCACCCAGACCGTAGTCAATTTGGGCGATATTAAGACGCATAAACCAGTGCTTGGATGCGTGTGTGTATCTGTTTGTAACTAGCCTGGTGTATCCGTGATGTTACTCCCGTTGTTTCTCGCTTTTGATGATCCTCTCGTTGTCCTTCGTAGGTATTTGGTTGCTATTTTCATTTTCTTGTGTTCCTTGGTTTACCAGTACGAGTTTCTGAGGCAAAATATGCACAATTGTTTTCCTGGGACCATTTTGGGAGTGAGTATATTTATTTCCTTAATACTTGATCCGGACCCCTTTTATTTATTTCCTGATTTTAAATATATATATATATATATATATATATATATATATATATATATATATATATCCTTTAAATGTCAAATCATCATCACACATTTTTAAAAACATTATGAAGATGCAATGTAGTGAGGTGTACAATGAGGATGAATGAAATGGAATGATTGTGAAAGATGACAAAAATATACGGGATACATAAGAATTAAGAGTACAATATTGAATAGATAAATTAAATTAATAGGTTCTTCCTTTTGTTGTGAGGCCCATCTGTGTTGATTTCATTCCGTCTGGTCTTGGTGTTTCTGGTTTTCACTGCTCTCATATATTTTTCCATCGCAGCCATGTATTCCAACTTGTTAGCGATTTACTGACTTTCGCGGGCCACTTGTAGATCCTCCGTTGCACCTGTGCCCTCTAGCTCTCGCAGTTAATTAGGCGTTGAATGGGTGGTAGGCTCAGGAATAGAAATAAAGAAATATAGATACATAGATAAATAGATAATTAATTAAATAAATAACTAAGGTTGATGTAGTATAACATAGATTATAATTATATTAAGTATACGTATATAGTGGTGAGGATGTCCACAGAATGGATATACATATATATACCTATATATACTTACATACACGTGTGTAACTTTAAATGCCCACATATATCTATACACATACTTACATATCTACACACCTACACATATACACATACATTTCTACTTTTTAGACTTGTTAGATGCCGTTTATGAGGGAGACTTAAATAATTAACTCATACAATTAATATATAA
Source organism: Ariolimax columbianus (assembly GCA_036924085.1). NCBI lineage: Eukaryota > Metazoa > Mollusca > Gastropoda > Stylommatophora > Arionidae > Ariolimax > Ariolimax columbianus. The sequence continues at coordinate 33,124,792 of JAVGWX010000007.1, read as the reverse complement.
AGGCTTTGATGACTCCAACAATGATATAAATAGCTGTTTACATAGGTCTACTACTTATATAGAAGTGTTGATGGTTCCAAATATTATCGCCTCCTACTGATGCTGATTCCACCTGGAATTAATGTCAATGATGTTTTACACTATGCTTTGGGACGAAGAGACTAACATCTGGTCAGCTAAGGCCCACCGGCTTATACAGGGTTTGGGGAAACATACTGGCCAAGGCGTGGAGAGCTTAAGTCGTCTATCCTGCGCAAAGTGCGTTGCGTCGACCAATGTGAGCCCATGTCGCTGCACAATCATCTATCGACATGCCTCGTGGCTGCCCCCTTGCTCTGTAGCCAGATCTACAAGCGCTTTAAGCCATCAGTGGAAATTGATGAGGGTGCATTCTCAAAAGATGACCGATCAACTTTATTTTTTCCTAGAAATGTGTTCGGCACAAGACGTAGTGCCGACCATACTTCGTAGGTCGTCGTTCCGCATTCTGTATCTCCTGGTAACACCGATGATCTTCCTTAAACACTTCATTTCACTTGTCGAAATTCTGCTCTCAAACGCCCTGCACAGAGGCCAAGTTTGGCATTGGTAGCACAGAGTCGGCATAAATATTATGTTTATCAGCTGTTGCTTTATTGCCAAACTAATGCTCGGGTGCCTATTCAGTAATGCCAGCTGATAAGTCACAGCAGATGTATCCTGACACCTAGTCTCCATTTCTGAAACCTTCCTTAAACACTTCATTTCACACGTCGAAATTCTGTTCTCACGTGCCCTGGACAGAGGCCATGTTTTGGCACTTGTAGAACAAAGTCGGCATATATATAATATATATATATATATATATATATATATATATATATATATATTGTTTATTACCTTTTGTTTTGTTGCCAAACTAATGCTAGAGTATCTAATAAGTGGGGACAGCTGATGTTTTCTGACACTTAGCCTAAATTTCTCTGTCGATCTTGCCGTCTGCCAAAAAATACTGCCCAAATACTTGAACTCATGGATCTGTTGAAGTGTAAATATTATTTACACTAATATTGAGTAGCCCAGATATTCTACTGATCATCATAGTTTATGTGTTGTTTAAGCATCCATATAGTTATGACATTGACTCAGCTACGATATACAGGACTTGTTGTTCGCATACGAGATAAACGCATCCCCAAGCAGCTGTTATATGGTTAGCTTAGGGGGCGGGGAGGCGCGCAGAAAAACGCAACAGAGACTCCTTGAATGTGTCTCTGAAATGCTTCAATATTGATGTCACCTTCTGGGAGATGCTTGTACAAGACCGTACCTCCTGGCGAGCTAGTTTCACTGAAGGTGCTCAGAATGCAGCCAACGCAGAGACTAAGTGGAAGCGTGCTGCCAGAAATAACAAAACTCATAACGATTCCACTGCTGACTCCACGCACGTGTGCCCTGACTGTGGCAGGGTGTGCTGTTCCAGGATTGGTCTTTACAGCCATCAGGGAACACTTTTTCGCAGCAATTATCAGATACAATCACCATCTTTGCTTGCGATGGGCAACTATTAGTATTATTTGTTTTACATATGTTGGACACTTTTTCTTCACATCATTAATGCTACCCCCAGTACCAAAGTTACACTCGCCGGGAGTTATTGTTTTTAATTTATTGAATAAATGACATCTCAATCTATGGTGACACGTGCCAAGTTTCAGGATTACCACTTGATCACTTCTGTGGGGCTGGTATTTAACATCACTATTTCGAGAAGGCCTGTGTGATTTTATACCACCTTCTGCATCACTCAGGTCATATGATCCCGTAATCACTGAGGTCGTTGAGGCACACATGAAGACATCCTCACAACACCACGCCGCCCTTCTCTGTCAGCGGCCGCTGTCTGTGCCTTTTCTGGTCGGAGATTGGTAAATTTTGTATGTTGTCCTCCCACCTCTTTTCGGGACTGCATCTTCGTCCTTTTTTATGGCAGCAAGACATGGTCTACCTATATGCGCCAGGAAAGGCGGCTAAACAGCTATCACATGAGGTACCTGGGCATAATCCTGGGGATTTGGTGGCAAGACAAGATCACCAACGCAGAGGAGTTGCAGAGAACAGGCACTGTCACAATCTTTTCCAAGCTTAGTCTTCGAAGGCTTCAGTGACTGGGACACACTCAGAGGATGGATGATGGCAAAATACAAAAATATCTTTTATATGGGGAATTACAGTTGGGGAAAAGATCTCGTGGCCGGCCATTACTTCGGTACAAGGATGTATGCAAGCGGGATATGAATGATGCAGGCATCGATTTAGAAACATGGGAACAAGACGCCATGGATCGTGCTACATGGAAGGATAGGATTGAGCATGGAATACAGACAAAGTAGATACTGATTACAGATACGTTAAATGCTAAGCGTTTATGGCGACATGCCACACCAAGCGATGCTCCAAGTGGTCCTGACTTTCCTTGCTCACACCATGAAAGACGCTTCTCTAACCGGATTGGTCTTACGAGTTATATTCGTTACCGTCATGGACTGTAGCTGCATACCTTTTTTTATAAAGCACAATTATTATTGTCTGACAAGACGGAAAGAGCCAATTAGGATAAGGATAATGCCATGCCATCGTGTATTATATTTCCCAACAGCAAGATGAGTCCGACTAGGTGAAGTCATCTCTACAAAGCTATTTACAGCGGCCGTCGAAGAGATTTTCCAATAATTCAATCGAATCGGCAGAAGTGTAAATAGAGAGCTAATGACTCGCCCATTTACAATTTGTAGATGGCATTGTGCTCATCAGTCATTGAACGACCTAAACGGGGTCATCAAAGCTGCTGGTCTGAAGATAAATAACAGTAAAAAACTATTCCTCAGGAATCCTTAATGTCCATAGCAGGACGTCAAGCTGTTAGAGAAAACCGTCGAGGTTGATGTCAACTCTACCTAGGCCAAGAGACAAATTCCACCAACATAATTGAGCACGAAATCTCTAGGCGATGAAAAGAAGTTTAATATTCTTTCAACTCCGTTGTCAATACTCCAAATAATGAAAGACACAACAGCAAGAGCATACACTTTCACTTCCATGGTCATTCCAGCAATGATTTATGGATACGAAGTCCAAAACAGATGCTCAGCAGTCCGAGACACCCAGAGAGTAATGGAACGGCGCCTACTAAAAATTTCGATGCTGGAAGAGATACGAAACGACACATTCGAAATTATGAGACCGTTCTATGCTGCTATCTTATCGGACTTTGGGTCGTCCTCGGTGTCTGGGTCTTTGACACTTTTCTTCTCATGTCTGCCGGGATAGCCGATCTTCTTTCATTCTACAGACATGACAACATCATCGAATTTCTGATTGCTTGTACTCGAGTCTGCAAGTGCTGATATTAGAGATTATCGTGCAAGTGCTGATATTAGAGATTATCGTGCAAGTGCTGATATTAGAGATTATCGTGCAAGTGCTGATATTAGAGATTATCGTGCAAGTGCTGATATTAGAGATTATCGTGCAAGTGCTGATATTAGAGATTATCGTGCAAGTGCTGATATTAGAGATTATCGTGCAAGTGCTGATATTAGAGATTATCGTGTTATCCCTTAATAATGTACCCTTGCATCATGAATCACGAAACTCAAGAAACATGACTCCTGGACATAATACTCCACTCACCTTCTTTGGCTCTGTTGGTAGTGGAAACTCTGTTGTAGGGAAGCATATGACTCTTAATATCCATGCCCGCCTGTCCGTTTTTCTTAATTTATGTGATAGCTAGGAATTCCGATGAGGATTTCTTCAATTCTCTCACGAACTCTTCCTCCTTGTCATGCAAAGCCCTAAATATATCACGTTTCAAAAATGGGTCAGACAAACATGTGATTGGTTGTCGTGTCTTTGCATGATGAAGGGGCTGTCTCATGTTGGCCTCTATGCAGGTTAACCTTTCTAGTTCACGGACGTTTATTTAGTTCAAGTGCCATCTCCGCGTTAACGGTCGGCAGCAATGGATCTTAATTGCAATCTTTCTCTTACCGTAACGTTGCAATCTGACCTTCTATTTCCAATCCATCTCCTGAGGTTATCCGCCCACTTATAAAGTTATCGGCCCCTTGGATGACTGCCTTCCACCCTACCCTCTAGTAAAGTTTTCAGCAAGGAGGTTGTTGTTGTTGTTGTTGTTGTTGTTGTTGTTTAATATCCACAATGAATAGGATTACTCTTTTGTGCGCCCTAAAAAAGACGTTTAATGGCGGGTTGTTGAAGCTTTCCTCACATTCCGAGCGTGCTGATAAAGGTGGGCCTGATGTCTTCATGACGTTGTGATATGCTTGGCTTCATCTGTGTTTCGCTAACTACTATGGGGATTACGTCAATCCCCCACCTCATTAGACAGGCTGCCATGTAAACAGCACGTTTCCAGGGAGGACTACGAGGAAGAGGTGAGGGCCTTGACCAGTATATTTTGCCTGACCCTAACTAACATTTCTTATCAGTATATTTTGCCTGACCTTGACTAACATTTCTTATCAGTATATTTTGTCTGACCCTGACTAACATGTCTGATCAGTATATTTTTCCTGACCCTGACTAACATGTCTGATCAGTATATTTTGCCTGACCCTGACTAACATGTCTGATCAGTATGTTTTACCTGACCCTGACTAACATGTCTGATCAGTATGTTTTACCTGACCCTGAATAACATGTCTGATCAGTATGTTTTACCTGACCCTGACTAACATGTCTGACCAGTATGTTTTACCTGACCCTGACTAACATGTCTGATCAGTATGTTTTACCTGACCCTGACTAACATGTCTGATCAGTATGTTTTACCTGACCCTGACTAACATGTCTGACCAGTATGTTTTACCTGACCCTGACTAACATGTCTGATCAGTATGTTTTACCTGACCCTGACTAACATTGCTGATCAGTATGTTTTACCTGACCCTGACTAACATGTCTGATCAGTATGTTTTACCTGACCCTGACTAACATGGCTGATCAGTATGTTTTACCTGACCCTGACTAACATGTCTGATCAGTATGTTTTACCTGACCCTGACTAACATGTCTGATCAGTATGTTTTACCTGACCCTGACTAACATGTCTGATCAGTATGTTTTACCTGACCCTGACTAACATGTCTGATCAGTATGTTTTACCTGACCCTGACTAACATGTCTGATCAGTATGTTTTACCTGACCCTGACTAACATGTCTGACCAGTATATTTTACCTGACCCTGACTAACATGTCTGATCAGTATATTTTACCTGACCCTGACTAACATGTCTGATCAGTATATTTTACCTGACCCTGAATAACATGTCTGATCAGTATGTTTTACCTGACCCTGACTAACATGTCTGATCAGTATGTTTTACCTGACCCTGACTAACATGTCTGATCAGTATGTTTTACCTGACCCTGACTAACATGTCTGATCAGTATGTTTTACCTGACCCTGACTAACATGTCTGATCAGTATGTTTTGCCTGACCCTGACTAACATGTCTGACCAGTATGTTTCGACTGACCAGACGCTAGTCTTCCTTCAACAAGTAGGTATGTTACATGGCCAAAATAACTTAACTGTCTAACACTGATCTTGATCATTAATTCTCTTTCCACCCACTACTTTTTCAATCTCTCCGAATTTGTTTTATTCTTTTTCCAAGACATGCGACCCAATCTACCATTTACCCACATTTCGAAAGACCTCAATACCCCTTTCCAACTTGCGATTCAGTGTCCATGTTTCTGCGCCATTCGAAGCTAAACTCCGAACATAGACTTTATTTAGCTATACACCACCCAGCTGACGCGCCTGATAGGAGGTCTGGCTCTTCCCTCAGGAACTATACATGAACACACATAATATACAGACTAATCGATATAACTTACTAATAACAATTGCACAACTCTACATAAAGTCTGAATGAAACGCTAACATTATTTGAGTGGGCGCACCTTTCTGGGGAAAATGTATATTTTTTACTGGAATTGCCGTCCCAATATTTTCAGATGACAGCAGGTTGCAGGTTGTGATTTGGCCATTTGTCTGTCTTGTCTTAATAATAATAGTTATAATAATAATAATAATATTAATAATAATAATAATAATAATAATATAATAATAATAATAATAATAATAATAATAATAATTTTCGCTTCAACATATAATGGAGGCTGCGTGGTCTAGGGGTGAACCTCGCTCGGTTTCCACAATCCCAAAGCACCGGGTTCAATTTCCAACGTGTCTAGTTAGGCAGACACAGTGTATTTTTCCCGTACGGAAAGTAATGGCAACCTACCGTACTGCACACTTGCCAAGAGACCTATAACAGCCAAATAGCTGGTGGTTGTAAGAAATAACGTTTTGTAAAGGACATGCTAGTTACTTTTTTTTAGGTATAAGTGGCCCGTTGCGTCGATTAACCACATACTGCACATACATGCGCCTTGGCCACATACTGCAGTAAATAAGGAGTAATCTGAGTGCTGTGAAGTGAAAAGTGGTGTGCCACAGGGCTCGGTTTTGGGATCAATTTTGTTCTTCATATATATAAATGATTTGGACATTGATATGAGATCCATGATTGCAAAATTTGCTGATGACACAAAACTATGCAGTAGTGTCTCATCTAAGGCAGAGGTGGATATATTGATGTCGGATTTAGATAAAATTCGAGAATGGCCTGTAAGCTGGCAAATGGAGTTTAATGTATATAAATGTACAGTCATCCACATGGGTAGATCCAATATGGAACATAATTACAGAATGGGAGAGAACAATATTAGAAAGATAGATAAGGAAAGGGACCTAGGGGTTATAATAGATCATACAGGTAAGGCAAGGGAGCAAGTTCAGGTAGCAGGGAAAAAAGCAAATGCAATGTTAGCTGTGATGAAAAAGAAATGGAATCAAGATGCTGAGCAGCGCATGAGCTGCAGTGGTCAGCGACTCATAGCTGACTGCTAGCGTCAGGGCCAGCGAACCAAAGCTGCCAAACCCTTCTACACCTCCACGCGGTGATCCTGGATAACAGGCTGCAGCAGGGCAGACTGGCTAAGGAGAAGGGATCGAAGAGGGAATGCTAACCCGGTACTCAAAAAATGCTTGCTGAAGTCGGATGTGTTGGACCGAAAGGTGTAAATATCGCAGTCAAGCTGTAAACTACGACACAACGCATTCCGTTCTCTGGACTACATTCTGCTACCTAAGCCCTTTCAGTGCTTGGTAGTGGGAGATTGAGAATGAACGAAGGCAAGCCAAGCCATAAAAAGAAATATGAAACATAGGAGCAAGGAAGTGATAGTCAAACTGTATAAAGCATTAGTTAGTACAAGATTGGAGTACTGTGTACAGGTGTGGAGTCCTTATCATAGAGGGGATATAAACATGCTGGAAAGAATACAAAAATGAGCGACAAAGCTAATAGTTTGATTCCAGAATTACAGTAATGAGGAAAGACTCAGAAAAACCGGCCTACGGTGTCTAGAAGAGAGAAGAATTCCTGGTCACTTAATGGAGGTTTATAAGATGATCAGAGGAATGGATAAATTAGATTATAACAATTTTTTTTTTTTAAAATACAGCCACCCACAAGAACAAGAGGACATAGCTACAATTTGACTGACTAAAGTGAGGTCCAGATTAGATATTAGAAAATATTTTTTTAGTCAGAGAGTGGTGAATGCTTGGAATGCATTGTCGTGGGAGTTAGTGAAGGCAGGTACAGTTAATGCATTTGGTGATGTAAATGAAACTGGTTGTATACAGACTCTCCAGTCTTCTAAACCAGTATAAAGACGTTAAGTTAAGTTAAAAAAGGACACTATAAATTGCGAACTCATTGAACTTTCATTATCCGGGGAAGAAGCGTTGGCGCCTTGTGGTTTTATGGTATGTGTGTCGATCACTGCGCACTCCTTGATGGAAGCCGAGTATTCCATTGCCTTGGGACAGATGCCGCGACTATTAAAGCTATCAGTCAGCTTGTGAGGGATGTGTCTTTGGTATATAGTTAACAGAGCAGAGCCCGATCTTTCCCGAGCGATGTGTAAGTTCATTTTTGGTACATGTGTAATTTCTTAGTCACATGCAAACCGGGACTATCAGCAACCAGGGGAAGGGCGCCAATCTTGGGAAGTTCAGCCGTGTTCACTAGACCGTAGTCGAGTATACTATTTCAAATAGTCGATCACAATGTCAGGATAATCATTTGGAAAGACAGCACAGAATGAACGAACTAACTAATTCAAAAGGAAAACAGCAACACGTTTCAGTGGTCACAAGTGTAAGTCGTCGACTAGTGTGAATCCGAGTCAAATTCGTGGCCTGGCGGTATCAATAATGAACTAAAACACGAAAGAAAATTTAGACTCTGAGCCTGTTAGGCACTATCTTTGGCTTAGAAGTTCCTGCAATATCCTGTGGTGCAGTAGTCTTATTGTATTAGTATTGTGGTTTATAGACTTCACGAGTAGACGTAACAAGAAAAAACATAGCGAACGAGAATGAAGAATAAGAAGACACCTTTCTCTCATTATATTGTCTCTCCTCTCTCAACTATGTTCACTCGTTTCTCTCTCTGCTCTCTTTTATACACATTTTTGCTTTCATTTTCTAGCTCTTTTTCTCTAAATCATTCTTTGTCACTCTTTTCTCTCTATCTCGATCTTGTTCACTCTTTTATTCTCTTTTACTCTCTCTCTCTCTCTCTCTCTCTCTCGCTCTCTCTCTGACTCTTGCTATTTCTTCTCTTCCTGTCTAAGAGCTATTATTTAGCATAACATCATCTAAATACTTTAGTGAACGTTACTATAATTTGCTGCTACCGTCATCATTAGCATAATCACCACCACCATCATAATCTTCTGCGTTTTCTTCGATCAACTGATGCTATGCTTCTAGTCTGGTGAGGTTCACGATCAACTGTTGCTGTGCTTCTAGCCTGGTGAGGTTCACGATCAACTGTTGCTGTGCTTCTAGCCTGGTGAGGTTCACGATCAACTGATGCTATGCTTCTAGTCTGGTGAGGTTCACGATCAACTGTTGCTGTGCTTCTAGCCTGGTGAGGTTCACGATCAACTGTTGCTGTGCTTCTAGCCCGGTGAGGTTCACGATCAACTGATGCCGTGCTTCTAGCCCGGTGAGGTTCACAATCAACTGTTGCTATGCTTCTAGTCCGGTGAGGTTCACGATCAACTGATGCTGTGCTTCTAGTCCGGTGAGGTACACGAAGGAGACTACGTGTCAGGTTCGCCGATCCCCTACAGCTCTGCGAGCATGGTCGCTCCCCCAAGCCAGACTGTCTCTCTTTGGTCTGCATAACAAGGGCAGCCCTGCAGAACATGTGCTGGTGTTTGCTTGGGTGCTCCACAATTGCACGTGGCGGTGTCTCTAAGACCCATTCTATGGATGTGGAATGTGAGTCTGCAATGTCCCGTTCTGTCTGAAGATCTTTGTCTGTCCATCTCTGCCAAGTTTGTCTTTGTTGTAATTTTCCGGCTTGTATTCTTTATATTGGTCTCTCTATTCCGTCCTTATGGATCGTATGAGTGTCTTTGCTTTTTTATAGCTCTGGGGATAGCCAGTCTGCGTGCTGCCAGTTCCAGCTTTTTCAATGCATCTGCTTTCTCGTTTTCAAGGATTCCACAGTGAACCAGAATCCACTGTAGGACTACATCTGTTTTTTGAGAAAGCAATTCAATGTATTTTATTTTGTGCGAGAGTCTATCTTGTTTGGGGCTTGAGAAGGCTTGGAGTACCCTTCTTGAGCCTGTTAGAATTACTGTTTTCATTGTAGTTATGCTTTGGCTGATAAGAATAGGAGTTGTTGCATGAACAGCTGTTGCTTCTGCTCTGAAATTGGTACAGGTCTCTCTTGCCGGCATGGAGTTTTTTCTATGTTGCCATTTAATTGTGCGATGTATATTCCACTGCGTCCCCTTTTCTCGCTCACCGAGACCGGTCCATCTATGTAAACGTGTGTCCAAGAGTTGCTAAGATACTGTCTCTTGAGCTCATTCAGAACATGGATTTTTTGTTCTGTTGCTGACTGCTCACTTTTCTTCGTTAACTCTAGAACCTCCAATACTATTTTAGACATGTCCTGGCTCTGTGTCCAAGGTTCTGGAATGAGTGCTTCGCACTTTTTGGTTTCAGCTTCAAGGATGTATTCGTGTCTTCTGTTGTATTCTTTGGCCAGGTGGTTGGGGCTTTTGCTAAGTAGTCTTTTTTTTGTTCTCTCTTGGAACTTCTGGTGTAGAGGGTGATCAAGTAGCCTCTTTAGTTTGTAAAACTGAGTAAAGGATTTATATTTTCTCCTTATTTCGAGGGGCTCAATATTTGCTGTTTTCCCCAGCTCTGTAATTGGAGTGCTTTTCAATGCCCAAAGGGTAATTCTCGGACCCACATTTTGGATTTGGTCTAGTTTTCCTGTGTTTGTTTTGGCCGCTGTTTCCCATGTGCTAGAGGCATATTCCATGATTGGTCTGATTGCACCAGTGTAGACTTGCTTGAGGATTTTTGGTTTCCCCCATTTTGTTGGCCCTCGCGATGTACCAGCCAGTTTTTTTAAAATCATTGATAGTCTTTTTATGGCCCTTGTCTGGATTTTCTCTGCATTTCGCTTTCAGGTTCGTTTCGATTCAAATGTGATTTCAAGAAATGTGGGTATGTCTGTCCAACTAGGGTATTTGTTGGTTTCCTATCTTTATTGTAACTGTCTCTTTGGGAGGAAGGGGGGGGGGGGGTGGTGGTGAAAAGAGAGTTTTGGTGGGGTGGTTTATTTTCAGTTATGATCATAATCAGAAACATTATATCGGTGATGGCCTTTTATAAAATATTGCCTTTGTCGTCGTCATCTTCATTATCATAAGAAATAATCATATGTGGTTTATCCTGAGCATTATAATCATCATTACAATCGAAATCATCATTATTATTTCCGCTGTTATTATCGAAAACATGAGAACATATATGGCCATAATTGTCAAAATTATCATCTTGATCATGAATATGACCATTACCATCATCACAATCATAACAACTACCACTACCACCATAACTACTACTGCATTATAATCACTGCTACCACCATCATAACTACTACTATCATCATAACCACCACTACCACCAAATTAACCAACACCCCTACCACCATAAAAACCACCACTACCACCATCATAACATCCACTGCTAACATCTTAACCACCACCACTAATACCATCAAAACCATCACTACCCCCATCAAAACCACCACTACCACCATCAAAACCATCACTACCCTCATCAAAACCACCACTACCAGCACCAAAACCATCACTACCACCATCAAAACCCCCACTACTACCATCAAAACCATCACTACCACCATCAAAACCCTCACGACCACCACCAAAACCATCACTACCACCATCAAAACCATCACTACCACCATCAAAACCACCACTACTACCATCAAAACCATCACTACCACCATCATATCCACCACTAATACCACCATCAAAATAACACTACGCCATCAAAACAACTACTACCACCATCATATCTACCACCACTACCACCATCAAAACCACTACTACCACCATTATAACCTCCACCATAACCATTACCACGTACACCATCAACACCACTACGTACACCATCAAAACGCTTACTACCATCATAACTACCACCACGATCATAACTACCACTACCGCCACCATCACAACCACCAATACCATCACTATCACCACTACCACCGTCATAACCCCTACTACCACCAACATCAGCCTCACATTCACCAAAACCACTGGCGCCAAAATCACCACATTAACAACGACTACAACCACCACTACAACCATCATAACCACTACCACCAAAACCATCAAAACCACCACTGCCACCATCATAACCACTATTATCACTATCGTAGCCACCACTATTGCCATCAAAACCACAACTACCACCATAAAAACCACCAATACTACCATCAAAACCACCACTAGCACCATCATAACCACCACTACTACCATCATAACTACTACAACCACCACTACCACCGCAATTACCAATACCACCACCTCCAATACCACCATCATAACTACTACAACCACCCCTACCACCGCAATTACCAATACCACCACCTCCAATACCACCATCATAACCACCACTACTACCATCATAACTACTACAACCACCACTACCACCGCAATTACCAATACCACCACCTCCAATACCACCATCATAACCCCTACTACCACCATCATCAGCTTCAAATTCACTAAAACCACTGGCAGAATTATCATCACTACCACCTACATTAACCGCCACTACAACCACCACCATCCCTACCACCACCACCACCAACAACAACATTAACCGTCACTACAACAACCACTATCCCTACCACCACAGTCACCACCACCATCACCACCAATCACAATCACTACTACCTTCACCACGACTATCACCACCACCACCTCCACCATTACCCGAATCATCCTCACCAGAAACGTATATCTATCCGACAATCACGTCTAAACCTAACAACCACCAGAAACAATCATCAATCCCTCCGGTAACACTCGCCCAGACTACCACCAGAAACTATAAAACGTTCCTCCAACTATCATGAGCCATCACCAGTACTTAACACCGCACCCACATCTTCCTAAATTACACCATTAATACGTAGCAAGCAGTCCCTGTGTTATTAGTTGTTGTTAAGTAGAGTGCACCCAGGACTATTATGCACACTTTCAGCGCACTGGTCTAGGGTTAAATGGATGTATGTGATAATGTTTGTGTTGATTGTCTTCCTAGGAAAAAAATCGAAGTTGTTAATTTTAAGCATTATCGCCTCATTTTGGTAGGAGCAGAATGGTCGCGCGAGTTAAATGTCGGTCTTTGACCACGAAGACATTGTATTTAAATTCTCGGTGGGGACGGCGTGGGCTAGTGGTTAAGTGACTCACTCACAACCCGAAGATACTGGGTTCGCTCCCCAATCACAGCACCGGCAGTTACCCAGGGGAAGCAAACCCTTAGCAAATGCAGGAGGAAGCAGACGCTTACATGAAATGTAGCCGAAGTCGGATGCACTGGACCGAGAGGGACACCATCTTTGTCAAACACACAGTGCAACTCACACAGCCTTGGGGAAATCAAGAAATAAGGCGAACGAAGAAAAAAAACACATTCTCGGTATTACTTCTTTTTTTTTTTTTTTTTTGCTCATGGAGGTAACATAAAGACCTAGCCTTAACAGTGTGCGGCGACTGCAGAGAAAAGAGACATTTATCCTCACACGTTCAAATCCGCTGGTGGACTGCGGCAATGAGAATAAACATAGTGGTAATAGTGTGTTTGGTGGAGAAAAAAATGTATGAATAAAAATTAAAAGTTACGTATCCATTCATAAATACTGACACATGGAAGTGAATCACGGACAATTAGCAAGCAAGCGCTTAGATCTTTGGAAGCAAAGGAGATGTGGTTTTTACAGAAGATACTACGGATCCCATATATTGCAAAGAAGACTAATGATATAGTTTTCCAGGAAGCACAAACACAAATACAACTCATTGCACGGTTCAGAACAAGACAGTTATCCGATTTGGGGCATTTGAGAAGAGGTGGCTTGGAGCGAATCGTGACAACGGGGCACACAGCAGAAAAGAGAGACAGAGGATGGCAGAAAGAGAAAGAGAGAGACGATGCTGGACAGTCTGAGAGATTTGCATGGGCGACAATAGAAAACAGAGTTGGTAAACGATACCCGTGATAGAAATGGATGTAGGTCCATAATCGCCAAAGCTAACCAGCAGTGCACCTGATGATGATGATCCATATATAAAGGTAAAGCTCAGTAGAAGAATATTTTGCAACAACCTGGAATCGAAGAAAACTGGCTTATAAATATCATCACAAGGAAGAAGTTAGGTTATGTCGGTCATATGAAAAGACACAATAGCTATGCCTGGGGAAAGGGGAAGAGGTCGTCTCGGAAGAAGATGGTATGTGGACATTATTGACAGCTTAAAGATGCCCATGTGTGAAGCGGGTCGACTAGTCAGAATTTAAGATGTATTCAGGGCTGCTGTAAAGGCGATGACGTTCTTGAAAGGAAATGTGACATGATATGAGTGTAAGAATTTGTAGGGCGAAAGTAAATGGGAGATTCTGAAACTCAAATGTTTGAGTTGAAAGCTTTCATCATGCGTTATGATGAAACATTCTCAAACTTGGCTGATTAGTGCCTTCTGGTTGCCATAGGAACACATGTATGCAACGCTTGTTTCGCTAACGATTCATGTTGCGGGCCGTCTTCTTAAAGTCGGCATATGATAATGCAGTTAACTTAACTAAAGTTAACGTCTTTATACTGGTTTAGAAGACTCTGCAGACGCTGTATACAGCCTGTTTCTTTGACATTTAATTGATCTAAAAATAATGTTGCTACTCCAATTTATTCTTGAATGCATTAATTGACCCTGCCTCCACTATTTTCTGTGGCAATACATTCCAAGTATTTTAATATGCACTTCTCTTTAATTAACTTCTGGCTGTGTCCTCTTGTTCTTGTAGGCGGCTGTATTTGAAGACAAAAACTTGTTATAATGCCATTTATATTCTCTGTTGATTATCTTAAAAACCTGTATAAGATCACCTCGGATTCTGTTATTTTCTACACACGGTAGGTCTGTTTTTCTGAATCTTTCCTCATAACTATAAGTTGTCCTGGCTTCATCTTCAACTGTCTTCGTGTGTTTTTTGTCTCCCCATTAGTCTCTCCCCATGTGAATTTTAATTTAGCGCATGTTTGGTTAGCAGGTCGTGTATCTCAGTTTTCATGATCTGATATGTGTTTTTTGTGAATGAACATTTGTTATAATGTTGATTTCTTCTGAATTAATTAATTAATAGCTGTCCATCGTTGTCGATGAGGACCGCCGACATCATCCTTGTCACAGATTTCCCTGTTGGGTGTGGGTGCGCATGTGGCTGAACAGGCCAATGCGAGCACGAAAACATCTGCTACATATCGGGCACACGAGGTTTGTAGAAGGGGATGGTGTTCCCGCTGCTCGGGATTTCCGCGTCTCTCGTCTGTTCTGGGCTTTCACAACACGGTCATCTTCACCGGCAGCTACACCGGATTTGACTGCGCTTCTCCAGTCAGATCTGTTTTGCGCAAGATATTCCCAGGTGTCGATGTCTATCTGGTAACTTTTTAGTGAGTACTTCAGACCGTCTTTAAAACGTTTCTTTGGGCGCCCTCTCTCGCGCCATCCCTCTCTCAGCTCGCCGTAGAGAAGCTTCTTTGGGAGCCGCTCGTCTGACATACGGACGAGGTGTCCGGCCCATCCTAGTCGTGCTTTTTCTAGCAGTGCATGGATGCTGGGCAGGTTAGCCCTCGAGAGAACCTCGATGTCAGTGACACGATCTTGCCATCGGATGTGGAATATTCGCCTCAGGCAACCTGTGTGGAAGTGGTTTAACCTCCTTGCATGTCCAGAGTATACAGTCCAGCTTTCGCAAGCGTATAGTAGGGTTGGAATGATGGTTGCACGGTAGACTTTGAGTTTGGTCTTGACGCTGATGCCACGACGTGCCCAGACCATCGAGCGCATTCTACCAAAGGCTGTGCTGGCCTTTGCTATTCTGCTTGCCACCTCATCGTCTAGGCTGACAGATCTCGACAGCGTGCTGCCCAGATATGTGAATTTGTCTACGGCATTCAACGTCTGCCCGCTGACTGTAGTCTCTGGTTTTGTGTACGGCATGCCTGGTGCTGGTTGGTACATGACCTCTGTTTTTTTGGCATTTATGGTCAGGCCAAAATTTTTGCATGCGGCAGAGAACTGGTCCATTCCAACCTGCATGTTCAGTTCTGAGCTGCTCATTAGAGCGCAGTCGTCAGCAAATACAAGTTCCCTGATTATGTCGCCAGCCACTTTGGTTTTGGCCTTCATTCTTCTGGAATTGAGTAACTTGCCATCTGTGCGGTACTTTATGGGTATTCCAAGCTCCAATGATCTGAAGGCGTCAGTCGTCGTGGCCGCTGAACAAAGTCGGGGCGAGTACACATCCTTGTTTTACTCCGTTTGATACTAGAAACGTTTTAGAGATTGCACCGCTGTTCAGTACACGAGCACACATGCCTTCGTGTAGCTGTTTCACCATTGTTATGAACTTGTTGGGGCAGCCAAACTTAGACATTATCATCCACAGCTTTCCTCTGTTTACTGTATCAAATGCCTTTGTCAAATCAATAAATGTGGTGTACAAGGCCTGATTTTGTTCTCGACACTTCTCTTGTACTTGGCGAGCGTCAAAAATCATGTCCACTGTTCCTCTTCCGGCTCTGAATACACATTGGCTTTCTATGAGGTGGTGGCTTTGTTCAAGGTGTTTGTTGAGCCTGTTTAGCAGTAAGCGCGCTAGGATCTTGCCTGCTACGGAGGGTAGATATTCCACGATGATTGTCACATTCCTGACGGTTGCCTTTTCTTTTGTACAGGTGAACGATTGCGGCGTCCTTTAGCTCCTGCGGAATTTTACCTTCAGCTCACATGTGACAGAAGAGTTCAGTGATCCTTCTGGTGAGGGATGGGCCAGCTGTCTTATATACCTCTGCTGGTATTGCATCAGCTCCTGGAGCTTTTCCTATAGATAGTGAACTGATTGCCCTGTCGACTTCCTCCTCAGTAATGACTTCATCCAACGCCAGGTTCAGTTCCACCTGCAGCATTCGCCGGATGGCTTCTTCATTTATGGACGATGGGTGGTTTAGTATTTTGCAGAAGTGGTCTGCCCATCTGTCTAGAATCTGAACCTTATCTGTTAGCAGTACCCCATCCGCACTGCGAACTGGAGTATTACTAGAGGGCTGCGGGCCGTAGAGAGCTTTCAGTGCCTCGTCTTTCTTCTGAATATGTGTCAACATTTTCAACTTGTTATAATTTGTTTCATTCATGTTATCAACCCATGAGATAATCCCCGCTGGACATTGTTGACCTAATTGTTGGGTAGATAAATCACGCGATTAATGCGTCGACCGTTTCTCACCGACTGAATTCCTGCGGTGTACTCGAACTTTGGCGGACTTTGTAAGATAGTAGTCCACGAACTTAGGCGGATATAAGGTAGAAGATAACTATACCAAAAAAAAAACGTGACATTCTCAGTGTGTATCTAAAGGCAATGTGCTGATCAGAAGTCAGTTTAGTTAGTTGTGGTAGATGGTGAAATGTGAAAGCTGATGGTTATGCCTGCAAGGATTTTTTAAACAAAAGGGAATATTCCTTATTTGTATAGTTTTCTATCTTTCCGATAAGATTATAGGTAAGGTATGGTATGGATATCGTTGTTTATAGCAAGTAAATATATAAAAGCTACGTTTTACGGTACAAGATTAGATTTATTCTAAGACATGATTTGTTACAATGACTACAAGGACTTAATTATTTTTATATTTTGATGTGTCTTTAGCGAATTAATGTTTTAGCGTTTGTTTGTTGTTTATTGTATTCGAGGATCCGCTAACATTTGATAGATTAACAGGTTGCACTAGTAGAGGGTGTGTATAATTTCGCAGCTCTCTGGGTACTTGTCCCTTAATTCACCCCAAATTGAGTTCCATGGGTTGCCATGTACGTATTTGACAGCTGATGACTGTAGCGGGAGATTCCATTTTGGGTTATGGGGAGGACGGGTCGGTATAATTTTATTTTAAATAAATAAGTAAAAACTTACATAATGATAGAAATGTAGACCTGATGGTTATTTTCGGTTGTAAAAATAGATTTTTGTCAGCTCTTGAGGCCCAATGTATACAAACAGAGTGATCTGCCCATGGGCCATGCGTGAGCTTTGTAGGCAGGTGTCCTGCCTCACGGGAATGTCCTGTTAACATTGTGCCTGTTGACATCTCCATCTATCCTGTCGTTCAGTCAAAGACAACACCATAAACATTATTGTTATTGCATCGTCTAACAGCATGGATAATGCCATGCTGCTGCAGTAACTGGATGCTTGTCTCATTTTCTTGGACCAACGTTGCTAATTTCAAATAAGATGGCAGGAAAGCAAGCGAAAGCAGAAATTCACGGAAACAGAATGTTTGACAACCCAAAAAGCTAAAAAGAGGATTGTTCTGTGACGTCATTACCCCCAAATCCGATGCTAAAAATAGATACCAGGTGCTAAAAATATATATTTTATTTATTTGGGGTGAATTAAGGGACAAGTACCGTTCTCTAGATTATGAGGAAGTTGGTTAAGATATGAGAAATAGAAATCCACTGAAACGGACAACACTCACGCCAGGTTGAATAAAAGCTTGTACAAGGATAACATTTTCTTACATTTTGACTTAATAAAAGTAGAATTTTAAAATGTATAGAGTACACATAAGAAAACACTTCAATTTCAACAATTTAATGGTATCTCATCAAGTTGAAATAATATAACACTTGAATAACGTAGAGCAAGACCTCTGCACGCCATGGTAGAAGAGGAGCAACTGTAATCTTACTAATAACTACCTAATACGCAAGGTTGGCCATATATATATATATATATATATATATATATATATATATATATATATATATATATATATAAATACTGCGTCCATGGAATGCATCCATCAAGTTTGGTAACAGGAAGAAGTCAGTAGGAGTCAAGTTCGTTGAGTATTGTGGAAGGGGTATGATTTAATACCAGCACGTTTTTCTGACGTCAAGGACTTGATTACTGAACTGGAGACGTGGTTCCGGGTCCAGACGGTGAAGTTCTATAATCAGGGCATCAGGAAGGTGGATAATAGAAGGGAGAAGTGTATTGCCTGGCAGGGTGAATACACAGAGAAGGACTAAAGTTCACACCAATTTTTAGGAAAGTGCCTTGACTCTTTCATACTAAAGTGCATAACTTTTAGACCATCCCTCATATGGATAGTATGTACTATTTACATCAGAAGTGACGTCATCATGCGCATCCTACGTATGTTCACTTGGTGTAGTTAGGTCCGGTTTCATTTGAACACGCCTCATACATACCATAGCATAAGATAACATTAACCAGTTTCAAACCACAGCTAGTAGGCCAATGTTTCTCAACAGGTGTTCCGAAGTACCGCTGACTTTTTAAAAAAATGGTTGATAAAAATAGTTACTTTAAACAAATGTATACTCCCAGTTGTGTACATCGGTCAACCAGCCAAGTATGTCTGTATGTAATTGAGAATGCGTTATATAGTCCACATCGCGTTAAGCTATGATTGTTAGTAGATTTACTATCCACCGAGTGGTCTCCTGGGGTCTTTGTTTATGACAAGGACAGTAATAGCACCACTGCCTCACAGAGAGCATGTCATAAGAGGCGACTAACTGTGACATGGCATAATACCGGTTATGGTTAGGTGGTTTGTTTAGAGCAACATAGATGGCGCCTTACAGGCTGCGGGTCTACTTTGCTCTAGTGTGTGAGGCTATTACGATGAACTCGCACATCGGTTAATCACCCAACACAGCGGAGTATTAAGCTGCTCAAGCCGAGCCCGCTAAGCAGGTAATCTTTAAGTTGAGCTGTGATTATTGCTAGTTTTGCTATTCAACATTAAGTTCAGCTGTGATTATTGCTAGTTTTGCTATTCAATATTAAGTTGAGCTGTGATTATTGCTAGTTTTGCTATTCAACATTAAGTTGAGCTGTGATTATTGCTAGTTTTGCTATTCAACATTAAGTTCAGCTGTGATTATTGCTAGTTTTGCTATTCAACATTAAGTTGAGCTGTGATTATTGCTAGTTTTACTATTCAACATTAAGTTGAGCTGTGATTGTTGCTATTTTTACTACTCTACATTGTTTTGAGCTATGATTGTTAACATTTTTACTAGCTAACATTGCTTTGAGTAATGATTGTTGGTAGCTTTGCTAGTCAACTTTGTCAATACATGTTTATGTTGAACATAGAATTAAGTTATGTCAATTTAAAAATCTGTAGACAATTGCTATTAGACTATGACGACCATCTTACTAATACAATACAGTGGGTGTGTAAGTGTGCCTAAAGACATATACATTGTTTGAAGGCTTCGTACAGGATAAACAAAAAGGGAGAGAAAGGCTGCAGAAGGTTGCACTACGAAATAGCTTGTAAATAGTTTTTTTTATCATGTTTTGTTTTCTGTTTTTGATTACAGGTTTATCGAGTGCTGGTGTTTCACGATTACTCATATGGCCTTTAAGAGCGATAATTTTGATGTGCCTTCGCAGCACAAAACGAAAAAAAAATAATCAAAACATTGTAATACGATCAGAGGTGACGACTTTCAACTTCATCTCACCAAGAAACAAAATCACTTTGCATTGCCTGTAAGAAAATTCAGAGACAAAGTTTAAGTTTCATTTTTATTCAATATCGGCAATAAAAACTGACAAACATGTGAACCAATTACCGTAAAAGTTGGTAATGTTCACGAAAATAACACGCCATGCAACGAATGTGTACACTTATAACATCAGCAACGAATGTGTACTCTTATAACATCAGCAACGAATGTGTACTCTTATAACGTCAGCAACGAATGGGTTCACTTATAACACCAGCAACGAATGTGTACTCTTATAACACTACGAGCAGTGAATGTGTACTCTTATAACACCAGCAACGAATGTGTACACTTATAACACTAGCAACGAATGTGTACACTTATAACACTATGAGCTGCGAATGTGTACTCTTATGACACCGATCAACGAATGTGTACTCTTATAACACTACGAGCAGTGAATGTGTACTCTTATAACACCAGCAACGAATGTGTACACTTATAACACTATGAGCTGCGAATGTGTACTCTTATGACACCGATCAACGAATGTGTGCACTTATAACACCAGCAACGAATGTGTACTCTTATAACACTTCGAGCAACGATTGTGTACACTTATGACACCGAGCAACGAATGTGTACATTTATGACACTACGAGCAACGAATGTGTACACTTATAACACCGAGCAACGAATGTGTACACGTATGACACTACGAGCAACGAATGTGTACACTTATGATACTACGAGCAACGAATGGGTACACGTATAACACCATCAACGAATGTGTACTCTTATAACACTACGAGCAACGAATGTGTACACGTATAACACTTCAAGCTACGAATGTGTACACTTATAACACCAGCAACGAATGTGTACACTTATGACACCGTGCAACGAATATGGGCTCTTAGAACACTTCAAACTACGAGTGTGTGCTCTCCAAGTCTGCAAACAGACATTTACAAATTTTTTTTTTTAGCAAACAAGAGAACTTTGAGCACAGGAGTTAAAATCTTTCTTGCGTTTTAAAAATCCTCATTGATTTGAATTAAGCTTTAACAAAATTATTTTAAAACCTAGATTCAGTTCGTTAACCCATTATAACTCGTCTGAAGTCTGCGGGTGACAGCTTGGGAACCGTTGGTGTAATCGAACTTCGAAAAATGATGAAACGGCCAATCTTGTTGGTGAGTTGTTTACGCAAAAATGAGAGGTGCGTATATTTGCGTAAGACATGACAGCAACCTGCATCTTGAACCACATTAAGTAACCTGCTGAAACCAGAAGGATGAGCTTAGAAGTTTTAGATATGAATTACGTAGGGAAACAATAGAAAACGCAAGAGTAGCATATTTCAAAGCAAAGTAGCGACAATACTCGCTGTAACGACAAATATAGGTAGTTTATGGATTTTTTTCTGATGTGAAATAACAGTGGTATTGTAGTGACAGACACGAGACAGCAGAGATATATTGGCGATCTATCCTAACAAAGAACACACTAAATCTGTATGTAAGAGTTACGTTATCTACTACGACACTTCCAGCCCAGGGATACCTTCTTCAAGACAATATTAACGTGACAGTGAGAGGGGATTTAAACGCACATAGAGTTGACACTCCGACGTTCAAATATGTACTAGTGACGCAAGCAATCAGTTGATTCTTCGGATCAACACTAGACAAGGGGTCGATGGAGGACCATCTCACACAGTCCCTGAATGCGGCTCAGCTCTGCGTGGTCTGCGCCAAATTGGCAAATGGACATTTCTTCGGTGCTATGGTTTGCCTTCCGTGTAAGGTAAGCATTCCTTTTTTTTTGTATAGGATTTTCCAGTTCAAGACTTATTGTAATGTATTGGTTTGTGAATTGCTCGTGCTTTGTGAGTTCTAAAACTTTATAATCCATTTAGCTCAACTAAGGTGCTGAGCATTGAATGAGCTGCAGCGGTCCAATAGCTGTCTGCAAGCGTCAGGGGCAGCGAACCAGAGCTGATAAAACTCTTCTACACCTCCACGCCTAGATCCTGGATAACGGGCCACAACAGTGCAGACTGGCTAAGACTATATATATATATATATATATATATATATATATATATATATATATATATATATATATATATATATATATATATATATATATATATATATATATATATATGGGATATTCGTTTTCCAGTGATATTTAAAAGTGAGACAATAATCGCATTGTATGTTTGGACCCCGAGTGGTCTGTCGGGGTCTTTGTGTATGACAAGGACAAGAATAGCACCGCTGCCCCACATAGAGCATGTCGTAAGAGGCGACTAACTGTGCGACATGGCATAACACCGCTTTGGTTAATTGGTTTGTTTAGAGCAGCATAGATGGCGCTTACTAGGCTGCGGGTCTACTTTGTTCTAGTGTTTGAGTCTATTAGGATGAACTCGCACATTGGTTAACTACCAAACACAGCGGAGTATTAAGCTGCTCAAGCCTAGCCCGCTAAGCAGGAAATCCTTCTCCCGGCTATATCCAGCTCATACCAGAGCTGGGACCTGCAAAGGGACATTTGCCCTTGTAGAAGTACAGGTCGACTAGGGACTAAGAACTAAGATGTTCTGACAACAGAGTGAAAGCAGAAGACATCTCGATACGTTTTCCTTTTCCATGACGATTTAGTACGCATAAGTCGATGTCTTCCATGAAGGGGTTAATCCGCCATTTCTTTTTCTCGGACCGGCACGAAATTTCTGCTGACTGGCAGTTGAGAAACACTGATTAAGAAGCTACGACTTCTTCTTCTTCATTCGCTCTCAAATTCTTGCTACAAAGCCCTGAAAAGGGCTTTACAAGTAGCAAGATGTTATCCGTAGAACGGAATCCGTTGTGTCATAGTTTGTAGCTTGACTGTGATATTTGCACCTTTTGGTCCGATATATCCGACTCAAGCAATAATTTTTTAGTACCGAGTTAGCCTTCCCTCATCGATCCCTGCTCCTTAGCCAGTCTCCATTATTGTAGCCTGATATCCAGGATCACCGCGTGGAGGTGTAGAAGAGTCATTGCAGCTCTGGTTCGCTGGCCCTGACGCTAGCAGTCAGCTCTGATTCGCTGGCCCTGACGCTAGCAGTCAGCTCTGGTTCGCTGGTCCAGACGCTAGCAGTCAGCTCTGGGTCGCTGGCCCTGACGCTAGAAGTCAGCTATGACTGTTAGCTGACCGTTGCAGCTCATGCACTGCTCAGCATCTTTATCCCGAACACCTGAAAATGAAACAAAACATTCAACGCGCCGGGAATTATATCAAGAATCTAACTAATGACACAGCGAGCGATTCCGTGGGCATAAGTCATTCTCCTCATCCAGACAGCCTTTCAATTACTGATGTATGGGAAAACCACTAACAGAAACAAAGCAAACCAAAATCCATCACAATTGCAAAAATGAGAACGACGTACTGCGACACCCTTCTCCATATAGAAATTAAATGATGCAATACATCAAATCAAAAACGAAAAGGCAGCTGGCCCTGATGATTTGAGGACAGCAAAATAAAGCGTGCCCCAGAAAACATCAAATGGTAAACCTTTTAAACACATGCATCGAATCTATGTAAGTTTATAACGGAGCAATCATGATTGAGATCCGGATGATAACGTTGCAGTCAAATCTTTAACCTGGCACAACTAATCGAGGACAGAAATGAACGTAAGCACATCACAGAATGGACTATTATCGATCTAAGTGCGGCATATGACACTATAAACCGCAAAAAATCCGCTAACAAAGCTATATTCTTTGAAAAATAATTGACCCCCCACGAAACTAACGTCATCAATTGTTCATTGCAGAATAGTTCTGTGTTACTTGAATGGGGAGGGGGTGGACGGGGAGGCGGTGGATGGAGAGAAAGAGTTGATGGAGAAACCACAAGTACGACTTAGCACAAGAAAGCGTCCTAGCATATCTTGTATGTTGTATAACATATTAAAATAACATACCAACATAACATACCAACGAGGGACACTCCGAATATAATGCCTCCTATTTTATTATGATGGTCCACAACATCAGGAGTGGATTTTGGCAGTATGGCATTAAAGTTGTAACCTTCCCGTCAATATCCTTAAAATGTTATTTTCGTCCGACAGGTGGCAGTGTAGGAGTAGTCTGACAAAATGGCGTCCTATGGAGGTGCGTTATAAACAGAGGTGCGTTATTGAATTCCTCCATCCGGAAATAGTTGCACCAATTTGCAATCAGCAACGCTTGCTGATCGATTACAGAGACCAAATAATGGATGTTAACAGAGTGAGGGCGTGGGTTGTGCGTTTCGGCTGTAGCGAAAGCGACATGAAGTACAAACCCGTTCCGGACAGTTATGCATAGCTGTCACACCACGTAATAAAGAATGTCTTGATCTGCTCTTCCGCGAAAATCGGAGTATTACGACCAGGTAACTGTCTACCCAGCTGGAAATCGGCTTCAATGCGTTGGAAACGATGGTGACAACGTTGGAATATTACAAACTTTACGTCAGGTGGAGTCCAATGAATGCTCTCACAGGAACAGAAAGAACATTGCATGCAAGTTTTTCATGACTTCTTGAACCATTACGAGGATGGAGGTGACAGGTTCCTGGATCGTATCATCATTGGCGATGAGACGTAGCGCCACAACTATGATCTTGAGTCAGAACGACAGTCCACGAAGTGGCGATGTGAATTCCCCATAAGGAAGAGTTCAAGAAGCAGCCCTCAGCAGGTAAAGTGATGTGCACTGTCTTTGTGGGAAAGGAAAGGGGTAATCGTTCTTAATTTCATGAAACCTGCTCAAACCATCAACTCTGATCGTTACATTGCGACGCTGACTATGTTGAAGGCTGGATTTTCAGGGCCAGGCCAGAGAAGAAGACAAGCCGTATTTTGCAGCACGATAACGCCAGGCCTTATACCAGTTTGAAGAACGTTGAGAATATTTCGATTCTAGGCTGAACTGTTCTACCACACCTACCGTATAGTCCAGATTTGGCGCCTTCTGACTTCCATATGTCAGATGGACTGCTTGGGCAACATTTTTCTAACAACAGCGCCGTCAAATCAGATGCGAAACAGTGCCTCACCTTCTCTGTTGCAGATATTTACTATCACGGCTTTGTTCATCGTTGATGAAAATGTCTAGCCTAGGGGCGTGACTTAAAAATATAGTGTTTTTTTTTTAGGCATTGCTCTATCAAATGGTGTTAGTGTGTTCTTTTTATACGTTCTTGTTTTCATGGGATAAAATAGGGGGCATTAATTCGGAGCCCCACTCGTAGATACCAACGACAAAGCTATATGTATAGAGGGGGCATGATTTAGCTACGATGACAACCCCGTAGTTGCTGTCCAGGGAAAGGGTTTTAAATAGGTTGTACATAAAGTGACAAGCGGTCTTGTCGTATATTACCAGAAAAATTACCTTAAACTAAACCCCAGCAAAACCTAAGTATGTGCTACCTCAGACACAGAGAGACACAAAAAACAAAACCCCCCAAAAAAACAAAAAACATACACATCAAGTGGCAAGGCCAAGAGCTTGAATACTGAACGGTAACTATATACCTGGGTGTAAGGTTTAATCACACACTGTCCTACGAGACACACTGCCACGAAACAAAACGGAAGATATACACAGTAAACAATATTCGAAAATGACTAGCAGACTGCGGGGAGCACGGTCAGATGTCGTCCGCACATCAGCACTCGCCCCGTGTTTCTCAGGAGCTTTTATCTGGCACCATACCTTCCATCACTGTTCTCTCAAGACCGTTGTGTCTCTTGATGTGACCAAAGTATTTACATTTTCTAGTCAAAATGGAATTAATAATCCAGTTCTCCTCTATGCTCAACTCTTGCCGAATGTCTTATATTTATCTTCTTCACTGTCCAGGGTATTCTGAGGATCAGAATTGTAACATTATGACTCGAAAGATTTCATTCTTTGTCTGAAAGTTTTGGTAATCGTCCATGATTCGCAACTATACGCTGCCACAGGAAAAACACAGGCTCTCAAGACTTACTTTTATCGTTTTGCTGGTGCTCTGCCATGATTTTTTCAGGCTCTTCAGTCTCTGCACTGCCATAGATAGCTTTCTTCTGATTCCTTTCGAGCAGTCGCCATTTTTGCCATTTCTGGAGCCCAGATATTTAAAATGCATGACCTGATCTATTTCCTCACCATCGACTGTAAATTTATGTTGACATTGTATTTTGTTGGTGGTCATTATTTTTGTTTTATTTATGTTTATAAACAGGTTTTGATCTTTACTGTGTCCATTTACAGTTAAAATTAACTGCTCTAGCCCTTCTGCACTTCTTGATAGTATCACTGTGTCGTCTGAGTATCACAACTCTGGAATCTCGTACCCGCCAATAGTAAATGGATCGAAATTTGCAATGTTCTCGTCTTCTCGAACATTTCTCATTATACATTCCGCATATAGGTTATATAGATAAGGAGAGAGGATACATCCCTGTCTTACTCCCTTTTGTACTGCGAACCAATCTGATGTTTGCCCAGATACTCGGACAGCGGCTCGTTGATCTTGGTATAATGTTTCAATGAGGGATGATCTTGGTATAATGTTTAATTTTGGTATAATGTTTCAATGAGGGATGATTTTGGTATAATGTTTCAATGAGGCATGATCTTGGTATAATGTTTCAATGAGATGAATCATATGCACAGGTGCGATGTACGAGATTGAGATCTAGACGATGAAACTCAGCCCTTGCAGACGAGTCCCGGAAAATTCTGCATCGAAAAATGGAATGAACTGAGTGAGATCCTCTGGACGGGACTGCGGGAGGAACCTCCGCCTAGACACCGCCTTACGCAACATGGAAGTCACTTAATAGAATCCGAACTGACGTATCATGATGCAGGGAGAACTGAAAGAGATGGGGATACAGGGATGATGAGCCATGCGACTGTGTAGCAACACAAGACTCAGCCAACCTGTTATCTATCCAAACCTTTTTGAAATATGCATCATAGATACCAGGATCAGGGAGAACGACAAGGCAATCCTCTTCTTTTTCTTCTTCTTCTTCTTCTTCTTCTTCTTTTGTTTTCGTTCTCAAAGTCCCGCAACAAAGCCCCGAAAAGGACTTTGCAAGTAGCAGGACGTTATCAGGAGAACGGCGTGTATTGTGTCGTAGTTGTGTCGCAGATTAACTACGATATTTGCACCTTTTGGTCTAACACACCCGACTTCAGCAGGCATTTTTTAGTACCGGGTTAGCCTTCTCTCTTCGATACTTTTTCCTTAACCAGTCGGCTCTTCTGCAGCCTGTTATCCAGGATCACCATGTGGAGGTGTAGAAGGGTCTTGGCAGTTTCGGTTCGCTGGCCCTGGCGCTAGCAGTCAGCTATTGATCGCTGACCACGAACAATGAACGTGTCAGATTATTGGAAACATGATATCTAACATGATGCCCAGGACCTGGAAAGGAAGTACTGGTCAGTATCAGATGCTTCAGTCGGGAATGAAGTATACTCAGCAACATTACTAAATCTAATATTTATTTATGAAATGTAGTAATCAGTTTAGTTTTTATGCAACTTTGCTTTTGATAACAGTAGTTCAGGTACATATTTACAAACGAGTAAACCAAATAGTGTCGAGATTATAGATTTAACCCCTTTTCATTGGCACCAGAAGCATGAGCTCTAACTCATACGCCACTCGGACGCCTTACTGACCTTCATCTTTCTAATAAAATGGTTCCTTTTCAAATTAAGCTAACTGATAGAACACGAATTGAATACATCAACGTTGACTGATAGAACACGAATTGAATACATCAACGTTGACTGATAAAGTACGATAAAACACGAATGAAATGCATCTAAGTTGACTGATAAAACACGAATGGAATGATCAATTGACTGATAAGATGCAAATGAAATACATCTAAGCTGACTGATAAAACACGAAGGAAATACATCTAAGTTCACTGATAAAACACGAAGGAAATGCATCTAAGCTGAATGATAGAACACGAATGGAATGATACATTAACTGATAAAACTCGAATTAAATTAACCTGAGCTGACTGATAAAACACAAATGAGCGAACATTAAAGATGACTGATATAATTCAAATACGGTCAAATCAAGTTGATTGATTCTGTCTGGTTAAATATATTTCAGATAACTGATGACTTTGCTGGCAAGATTTAGCCTAATTATTCAAATATTCTTGTTACAGAGTTTCTTCATCCGTTGCACCAAAGATGGAGAGCCGCACATTCTCCAGCAGTGCAATGGAAGCTGCGATATCAGGAATGATTTGCGACATCGATGTCAGTTCTGTCGCTACCAGCAATGTTTGGCTGTTGGCATGTCAAGGAAAGGTAATCTTCTTTTTCTTTCTTTTCGCTTATCCTGTTATGCCTTTCTGCGTCAGCTTATAAAGGGATCTGTAGAACGAGCCAGTCTGTGTGCATAATGCACAGGAGCATTTACCGCCTCAGATATTTCTGAAAGTCACCTTTTTTGTGGTCTGCCTTTGACCTTGAATCCGATGTATCTAAATAGCATTGCTTGTTTAGGGGTGCTGTGTGGTGGTAGTCTTATTACGTGTCCAAACCATTTTAGTTGCTGTCTTTTGATGTAGTCTCAAACTGGTATTGTTCCCACTAGTCTCCTGATGTCATCGTTTCTGGTCATGTCTTCTTGTTATTCCCAATATTTTTCGCAGGCATTTCATTTATGTTGTTACGATGTAGCGCTTTTAATATGATGTTAGTGTCCAATTTAGACATTGGTAGCATAGTGTCGGGACGAACATCTTCTATACACTCACAGAAGCTGAGACCTCGTACAGCGAGGAGGTGTAGAAGGGAATAGACGGCTTCAGTTCGTTGGCCCTGACGATAGCAGTCACCTATGGATCGTTGACGACTGAAGCTCATGCACTGTTCCGCATCTCTTTCCACTGCTGCAGCATTTGCTAATAGACTACCGTTCCTTATGTTCACTAATATTTATCTTGGAAACAAGAGATTAATGGATTGTGACAAGACTGTTCCGCAAGAGTGGTATTGTGCGAATACCGGAAATACCAAGATGGATCGGATATGGCATACGATCCTATATCGCAGCGAAGATAATGTACAGTGAGCCAGCTTACAACAGCCAACGGCTCATAACTGGCTACTTGCATTAGGGTCAGCGAACCAGGTCTGACCATGACACTATCCCACCTCCAAGGCGGTGGATGTGGAAACATACTGCATTGGTGTAGTTTTGCTATATAGAATAGCTGTCGCAATGGACAGGCCAACCAAAAATATGAAAGTTAAAGGAGGTCGCGCCTCGCCTCGACGTCTAGCGACACAAGTGGACTGAAGATCGACAAACAGACAGACAGACAAACAGACAGACAGACATACAGACAGACAGGCAGACAGACAGACAGACAACCAGGCAGGCAGGCAGACAAACAAAAGGGCAGGCAGACAGACAAACATACATACAAACAAACAGACAGACAGACAGACAGACAGACAGACATCCAGACAGATAACAACCGTTTTAATTACCCCAGTACACCTTCATCAGCTCGGGAAACGAGAAAAGCTACTACAACCGTCACCTGACGTTTTTTTCAAGCGAAAAAAGAGTAAAGTTCCTCATGTGGGCATTCAACAAGAACAAGAACAAGAACGACAGCCTGGCCCTGGTGTTGCTCTTTGCTCCCATGCCCACACGTAAGCACACATTCAGATTGTGTACTCAATTCTCGATGCTATTTCACAGAAAAACCAGAATATATAGAGCCACTGGACGGACAAGAACTCTGCAAAGTGTGTGGAGATTTGGCCAATGGCATTCATTTTGGTGTCGACACGTGCGAGGGTTGTAAGGTAAGTGTATGTACACGTGCAAGTGGTGTAAGGGAAGTGTGTAACACATGTAAGGTAAGTGTGTGTGTGTGTGTGTGTGTGTGCGGGCGGGCGGCGGGCGGGCGGGCGGGCGGGCGGGCGTGCGTGCGTGCGTGCGTGCGTGCGTGCGCCATGTAGGAGGTGTAACAAATATATGTATACTTTCTTCCTTACTTACTTACTTAGTCGCCCCTCTTCTACCGTGAGGTGTAGAGGTTTGCCAAAGAGAACGTCACACTGCTCTATCCGCCGTCTTTTTCCTGGCCGCTTTCCAATCCAGCCCTCTATCACTTAGGGACTGTCGTATGTTGTCTTCCGAACGTACTTTGGGACGTCCTCGGGGTCTGCGTCCTTGACTTTTGATCTCCCATGATCGCTTTGGTATCCGATCTTCTTCCATTCTACAGACATGGCCAAACCACTGTAGTTGGGACTGCTCCACTCGTGTCTGCAGGGGTTGAACTTCAAGATTGCTACGTATTGTCTGGATACGGATCTTGTCCCTTTTCGTCACCTGAACCGCCTTTCTTAGGTACCTCATTTCTGAAGTTTGTAATTGCCTTTCTTGGGCTGTAGTCATTGCCCATGACTCACATCCATATGTCAGGACAGGCACATAGGTCGAGCAGTATACACCCATCTTTGTTTTCCTGCTTATTTCTCTTCTACTGAGGAAACCTCTGTTTATTGCATGGAACAGTCTACCTGCTGCTGCCCTTCGTGCAGTTAACTCCTCTTTGATTCCTCCCCTGCTGTCTATTACCACTCCTAGATATTTAAAGTTGCTGACCTGCTCCAGTGCTCGTGTTCCAAGGGTTATCTGATGTCTCTTTTCATCTCTGGCGATCACCATGGTTTTTGTTTTGGAGTTGCTGATGTGCATTCCTCTCTTCTTCGACTCTTCTTCCCAGACCTGCAAGTTGATCTGGAGATGTGCTTCGGTTTTCGTGATCAGGGCCACATGGTCTGCAAATGCTAGTTCCAATAAGTAACTTGGTCTCATCTGCCAGTACCCTACTTCATACTTTTTTGTCCGTTCCTTGCAGGCTTTGATGACTTCATCCATGAGGAGTATGAAAAGGTACGGTGATAGAATGTCCCCCTGTCTTACTCCTCTAGTGGTCTTGAATTCTCCTGACTTTTGATTTGATTGTATACTTTCTTTCTTTTCGCTTTTGTTGTCCTGTTTGCGCCTTTTAGCGTCAGGTTATAAAGTGGTTACTTAACTTAACGTCTTTTTACTGGTTTAGAACACTCGCAAAACAACTGGTATTCAGTAGACACTTTTGTCACAATTGGAGGACCTGGACTACTCATGTGATCTCGTACTTTTGTCACACAGTCATAGTCAAATGCAAGAGAAACTTGGTAGGTTGAAAGAACAATCGGCCAAACTGGAATTGATTATCAACACGAAGAAAATCAAACTCCTTAAACTCAACACTAATAGCAAAGAACCAATCATGCTGGAGAGAGAGCAGTTGAAGGAAGTGGATACCTGTACCTATTTAGGCAGCACAATAGGCACATCAGGAGGTACAGATGCAGATGTAAGGATTAGAATTGGAAAGCCACAAGGGGCATTCCTGACACTAAACAATAAATGGAGATCCAGAGATATTAAAATAAATTCACACCAAAATCAGAATATTCGGCGCAAGTGTCAAGTCAGTGCTGCTGTAAGGGGGGGAGACATGGAGAACGACCAAGGTCATACAACAAAGACTCCAGTCCTTCATTAACAGAAACCTACGAAGGATAATGGGCATAAAGTGGCAGGACATGGTGAGGGATGAAGACTTGTGTTCATAAAGTGGCAGGACATGGTGAGGAATGAAGACGTGTGTTCATAAAGGGGCAGGACATGGTGAGGGATGAAGACTTGTGTTCATAAAGGGGCAGGACATGGTGAGGGATGAAGACTTGTGTTCATAAAGTGGCAGGACATGGTGAGGAATGAAGACTTGTGTTCATAAAGGGGCAGGACATGGTGAGGAAAAAAGACTTGTGTTCATAAAGTGGCAGGACATGGTGAGGAATGAAGACTTGTGTTCATAAAGTGGCAGGACATGGTGAGGAATAAAGACTTGTGTTCATAAAGTGGCAGGACATGGTGAGGAATGAAGACTTGTGTTCATAAAGTGGCAGGACATGGTGAGTAATAAAGACTTGTGTTCATAAAGTGGCAGGACACGGTGAGGAATAAAGACTTGTGTTCATAAAGTGGCAGGACATGGTGAGGAATGAAGACTTGTGTTCATAAAGTGGCAGGACACGGTGAGGAATGAAGACTTGTGTTCATAAAGTGGCAGGACATGGTGAGGAATGAAGACTTGTGTTCATAAAGTGCCAGGACATGGTGAGGAATGAAGACTTGTGGGAAAGGAGCCAACAACAGCCATCGGAACAACAAATTAAGCGATGAAAATGGGGCTGGATAGGATTTATGCTGTGGTAGACACAGTCTAACATAGCCAGACAGGCTCTTACATGGAATCCTCAGGGGAAGAGAGAGATATGGAGATCAAAAAATACGTGGAGAAGAGAATGTGATAAGGAAAGGTTAAATAATTAAACCTGGAGAGAGGCAGAAAAAGCAGTCCAGGACCGTGTACGCTGGCCAGACGTTGTCGATGGCCTATGCACCGAGAGGAGCGACGAGCTTTGATTGATTGATTGATTGAGTAAACTGCATAGTCTGTATGCAACCAATTTCCTGGAGGTTGGTTAACCGATGAGTCCGTCTTAATAGACTCAAACATGAGAGCTACGTAGACCCGCAGCTAGTTAGGCGCCATCTAAGCTACTCTTAACAACCGGGGGGAGGCGTGTACAAATAATTGTGGGTCGATTTTTAGCTAGAATTTTTTTTATTTTCTCAGAGCAGTGGCCGTTAAGCCTACATTTTTCGATTTCTGTCAATGGATTTTTAACGGATTTTTAACAGGGGATCATTAGTGGTGGCGATGTAAGACGTCGGCCTCGGGTGTTGCAGGTCGCTGGTTCAAATGACGGCGGAGACTGGGATTTTTTCACGTGGACTTTCTAGTATTTCACCTGATCTCTGAGAAGTAGAGATAGGACGTCCATGTACAGTGTCGCGCACGTTAAAAATCCCTTGGCAGTTGGACATCGAAAAGAGTAGGCTTAACGTCCGCTGTCCGGTTTCTCAACGAAGAAGTAGTAGAAGAAAATGAAAAGGAAGATGTGAAGAACAATACAATAATTAACAGTTGAGAAGGATATTAATAAGTAGAAGAAAAACTAAACTGAGAACAACAGTAACAATAAGTAAAAGAAGGCAATGATGAAATAGGGAAAAGAGGAAGAAAAGGGAGATGAAGTAAAAGGAGGAACAGAAGAAGAAAAAGAACAAGAATGAGGAAAAAGTAGAATAATTAGAATACAAAAGAATACTAAGAACAAAAGAAAGAAGAAGAAGAAGAAGAAGGATGAGAAAATGTAGAAGATGAAGCAGACGAGAAGAAGACTGAACAGAAAAGAAAGAAACCGGTGAATTAGAAAAGATAAATGGAGAAGAAAAGAGTGAATAAGCCCGTACAAAAAGAAAAAAGAAAAAAGAAGTGGTTGAATAAGAAAACAATGAAAAGAATAAGAAACATAAGAAGAAAGATTAGATATTATATTTTACGACATCTAAATTTTAAAATAAATTGTCCCGTATATTGCAGAAATTCTTCCGCCGAGGTTTGAAAGAACATGAAAGCTATGTCTGTAAGGGCCAGCACGTCTGTGAACTCAACCCTAGAAACAGGAACAACTGTCGATACTGCAGGTACTTGAAGTGTGTCAAGGTCGGCATGTCCAGAGAAGGTGAGATAATATTACATGTGAAGCTATTGCTATTTTGAATTGGTAAGAATTACGAGGGGTGTTCAAATCAAACCGGGACATTTTTGTAAGGAAATTATTATTCATTTTTTATTTCAAGTAGTCAAAGTGCCGTTTATTTTTCGATATAATCTCCTGCAACGTGTGTGCACTTATCTCAGCGTTTAATTAATGCTTGAAAAGTTTCAGTGTAGCAAGATTTGTCAGTATGTCTGAACCAATCCAGGACAGTATGTTTCACTTCGTCATCAGTGCTAAAATACTGAACTCCCACAAATTCTTTTTGGGGTCAAAACATGTAGAACTCGCTTGAAGCGAGGCCTGGGCTGTAAAGTGGATGTGGCAATACCTCCCAGCAGAGTTTCTGCCGATGGTACATAGTATGAAGTCGAGAGTTATCTTGCAGTAGCAGGACACCCCTTGTGATCAAACCAGGCCGTGTTTTTTAGCAGACGATTATGCACATCACTCAAAATGCATATGTACATTTCACTGTTTACAGTGCCACTACGGGGTAGAAAATCAACATGAATTATGCCAAATGTGTCCCAGAAAACACTCGCCATCACTTTTAAGGTTGAGAGCCACCACAGCTGGGGTCATCACTCATGGACTCTAAAACGTGTACACCATTCAAATGTTTTACTACGTTTGAGTGTCTCATAACCGTTTTATGATTGCATTATTCTGTAATATTACGCAGGTTTCATGCCTTCTTTAATCATAACATGCTGTTCCATGCAAGCACTGACAGTGTTGTCCGCCCTTTTTATTTATCTGTCACGTGACTGACCCATGGCAAGGGGGCCACTTAGTAGTAATAGGATACAAGTGCCCCTAACTAATGATAGTAGCTCCAGCACGCTGTAACCCATTCAGTTAGAACTAGAACAAAAAGTCCCAGTTTGACTTAAATGCCCTTCGTATATTGAAGCCTAGAAAATTAATTGGTTTGATCTGGATATATCATGAAGAACCTGCAGCTAAAGCATGTTACATGGAAGTTTTGGGAACAGGAGCATGAGGTCGCCTTCGATGACGCTGGATAGGGGGCTTCATCAAGGCATTCCACAAGTTCGCCATCTCAGAAGCACAAGTCTCTTACCTTGTCCAAACCAGTAATCCGCATTCCTTTGTCTACGCTGCTGTAAGACATGGGCAGTAAGATACAGAAGAAGACCAACACACAGGTAGACAGAGGATATACAGATTACTGCAGAGACACCGGTTTTAAACCGTTATCGATACACTTCAGTGGACCCAGATGTAAATTGGTACCTTACTTACTGTTAGGGAAGTAAAGACAGCCAGGATGGAAACAGGCCGTTTCACCTCATAAAACGATGAGATCTGGTACACAATCACTAGAAGGCAGTCATTGTATGGCTTTCAAAGAAGCATGCACCAGGTATAAACAAGAAATGTAAGACAAAAGTCCATATTATGAAAAATCAGGACACGTGAGACTCAGAACCAAACGAGGCCACCACTTCTGGACAAATCTCAGCCCACAGCAAAGGCTGAATTGCCAGAAACACTAGACCACAGTCCTTTTAAAGACGACTCCTAGACAAACACTTCATGACAAAAGTCACTACATACGAATAATAGAAAGACAGGTCTTGACAAATGCCGACCCACAAAAGGCTGGCTTGCCAGAACCAAAAAATAAGTCTTTTTAAGAGCTCCATACTCATTTGATTTTGAAAGTGGCACATGCAACCTGAGTAGATCGTTATATTCTCAGACACAAAGTCTGCGCTTCAAGCCTTTAAGAACGGAATGCCTCCAGATGTTAAAAACATCTGCAAATTAATTGACCAATTGTCCATCTCTTATTGAGCTGGAGTGGTGCTCCATTGAATACCTAGACATGTCGGGATCCCAAGAAATGAGAAGTGCTGGTGAGCTGGCTAAAAGCATAGCATCGCTACCACAGCCACTATCCAGTATCACACTACAGACCAGCAAGCAGATCCTGAGAAACAACTAGACAAGAGTTGCTAGGTCAGTGGGCCACATCCAAGACAGGCCGAATATATTTCAAATACCAACCAAATTCAGATCCCCATGATTCAGCCAAGAAACTGAAGCGAATGGACCAGTTTGACCTGCACGCTGATAACAGGCCATGCTCCTTTAAATAAACATCTGAATAGAATAGAGTACGTGAACTAAATTGCATATTCTGCCACGACCAGGGGAGGGGGAGTCGGTCGAGCACCTCTTAACTTTGTGCTCAGGGCTGGCTGGTCTGTGAAACGGGCTGCTCCAGCCACACTCCACCATACACAACACACTCTTCACATCACCACTCGAATTGAGGAAAACGTGTACTTTGAGCCGGGAGGCATTGGGCTGTCAAGAGCTGCCAGCTCACGGCTAAAGAGATGATATCCTCATCATGGGCTCCGGACAATCAAATGCCATAGAACTTTCAGGGTTTGGTAGTGGGAGATTGAGAATGAACGAAGCCAAGCCAAGCAAAACACCATGGAACTTTCAGGGTTTGGTAGTGGGAGATTGAAAATGAACGAAGCCAAGCCAAGCAAAACACCATGGAACTTTCAGGGTTTGGTAGTGGGGGATTGAGAATGAACGAAGCCATGCCAAGCAAAACACCATGGAACTTTCAGGGTTTGGTAGTGGGAGATTGAGAATGAACGAAGCCAAGCCAAGCAAAACACCATGGAACTTTCAGGGTTTGGTAGTGGGAGATTGAGAATGAACGAAGCCAAGCCAAGCAAAACACCATGGAACTTTCAGGGTTTGGTAGTGGGAGATTGAGAATGAACGAAGCCAAGCCAAGCAAAACACCATGGAACTTTCAGGGTTTGGTAGTGGGAGATTGAGAATGAACGAAGCCAAGCCAAGCAAAACACCATGGAACTTTCAGGGTTTGGTAGTGGGAGATTGAGAATGAACGAAGCCATGCCAAGCAAAACACCATGGAACTTTCAGGGTTTGGTAGTGGGAGATTGAGAATGAACGAAGCCATGCCAAGCAAAACACCATGGAACTTTCAGGGTTTGGTAGTGGGAGATTGAGAATGAACGAAGCCAAGCCAAGCAAAACACCATGGAACTTTCAGGGTTTGGTAGTGGGAGATTGAGAATGAACGAAGCCAAGCCAAGCAAAACACCATGGAACTTTCAGGGTTTGGTAGTGGGAGACTGAGAATGAACGAAGCCAAGCCAAGCAAAACACCATGGAACTTTCAGGGTTTGGTAGTGGGAGACTGAGAATGAACGAAGCCAAGCCAAGCAAAACACCATGGAACTTTCAGGGTTTGGTAGTGGGAGACTGAGAATGAACGAAGCCAAGCCAAGCAAAACACCATGGAACTTTCAGGGTTTGGTAGTGGGAGATTGAGAATGAATGAAGCGAAGCCAAGCCAAACACCATGGAAGAAAAAAAAACAAGTTTCAAACAAAAGACACCACATACTAAAAAGTCAGAAAACGTGAGGTACAGACAAAAAAACAAGCAAAAAAACACAGCCGCTGGACTGAAGCAAGCATCAAAGAAGAAAAGGAAGACAAACTTCTGGTCAGGTTAATACCTACTGATCAGACATGTTAGTCAGGTTCAGGCAAAACATACTGGACAAGACCCTCACCTTGACTTCCTCGTAGCCCTTCCTGGAAACGGGCTGTTTTCATGGCAGCCTGGCTAACAAGGCGAGGGATTGACGTGATCCCTGTAGTAATGAGCGATACGCAGACGAAGCCAGTCATAGCACAACCGCCTGAAGGACCCCGGCCCGCCTTCATCAGCACGCTCGGGATGTGAGGAAATCTACGACAACCCGCCACTTAATGTTCATTTTAGGGATCACAAAAGAGTAATTCTACTCATTTTAGGCATCCGCAAACAACAACAACAGGCATCAAAGAACTGATAATACAGCGCGTACAATACGCCACAGAGACAACAGAGGAGTCACATCACCTCTCAGTTAGCCAACTAGAAGACAGTCAGTTCTCCCAAAGACAAACAGACTTTCTCAGGGCTACCAAACGTGAATAGAAGATCAACAAGACTACATTACCCAATATTACAGCACGACAATATGGTCACTACATTTTGAAAAGGCAATCACGCCTATATCCAACAGATTATTTAAAAAACACGGTTATCAAACTGTAGCCTAAGCAGACACAAACACAATTTAATAGAAAGAAAAAAAGAATGTCCCTAATACGTCATTACGGACACCAGGATCTGTTAAGAGACTTGCTTTACTTGGAAACAGCGGGGCAGAATTTCTGGAGAAAGACACAAGAGGTCGACAAAACGATGCCATTTTCACGGCTTAACATAGCGACACGAGTGACCGCCAACAACAGAATTGTTAAGCAGAAATAAAAGTCAGGACGTTTCGAAGATCATTGATGACCTCAGCCTATCGGCATATACCTTACATGTCCATCTACTTGTGCCGTTAAGGGACGTATGTAGCTAAGTAGCCTTTCTTAGATCAAGTGTGTTGAGTCGTTCATTGCTGCAATCTCGTTTTGTTGTGTGATTGCTGTGATTTATGTCATCCATCCATCTACCACTGATCTTCCTCGTGGCCTATAACTAGATCTGTTTATGCTAAGCATGGATAATTCCTTCGAGTCGAAATGTCATAGAAAGGTTCTCAGAATGCCCTCAAACGAAAAAAAAGAAGAATGCAGACATTCGACAAGAGTTGGTCATAGAGGAGATCTGGCTTTTAATTCCATAATGAATAGACCATTTAAATACTTTGGCTCCCATCAAAAGACACAACTATCTTGCGAGAAAGGTAATGGAATGTATTGTACAGGATAAGGAAGGTAGAAGTAGACCAAGAAGGCGATCCCATCAAGACGTCAATCAATGCTTGGGCATGACTGGTGCAGGCTGCAGATTTAGGAAGAGATTGAGTTTCTTTGTGATGAGAGCAATCTTTTAATCTTCTGCTACAATGGTTGTATGGGGGGTGTGGCTCAGTGGTGGCCTCGGGTGCCGGAGGTCGCGGGTTTGAATCACGGTGGAGACCGACCATTTCTTCACATGGACCTTCTGGTACAAATTCCCCTGATATCTGGGTAGCGAGATAGGACTCCCGTGTTCAGTGTCGAGCACGTTAAAAAATTCCTTGGCAGTTGGAAATCGAAAAGAGTAGACTGCCTTAACGGCCGCTGCCCGGACATAATTCAAGTTAAAAATCTACCGAAGTTATTTGGACCTTTCCCGAGGTGGTTTGTTAAGAACAGCTATAGATGTCTCCTAACTGGCTTCGGCCTACTTAGCTCTAGTGTTTGAGACTATTAAGATAGACTCGCACATCAGTTAAACCGCCCTCCAAGAAACTGGTTGTATACAGACTCTGTAGAGTCTTCTAAACCAGTATAAAGACGTTAAGTTATGACGATGATAAAGTGTGCAGGGGCAGTTGCTCGTGTTACGTTTCCTAAGATGACCGCACAAGATGATAAAAATAAATATATAGAAACTGAAGCGACACTGAGGGTCCGAACTTCCATAAAAACAAGGACATATAACATTAGAGTCATTGACGCGGTCTCTTGCTCCTCCGATGATCGACACCAGCTTGAGTTTGAGACCAGATCGCTTTTTCTTATGGGATGCCTTAAATCTCACTGCTTGAATACATTCCACACATGGGTGTAGGATTGTCTTCTAGTTACGCTCTATTTTCTCTTTCATTGTATTTCTGTATAATATATATATCATATTATCATTGTTTATTCATTATTTTCAGTATCTGCGTCAATATGTATCTTCTTCTTTTGTCGTCTCACTTTTTACCGGGCTTGTAGCCCAGTGTCGAGGTATGTATTTATATTTCGCCTCTCTCTTAGCCTAAGTAACATTTTTCTCAATTTTACGGCAGGTCTAGTTTACGTTGTCTATCCACCTTTCCCTCGGTCTCCCTCTTAACCTTCTTCCTGGTGTTCTCCTGTAGAAGGTTGCGTAAACAATGTGGTCTAATTATATTCTCACAAGATGACAAAACCAATTCATTCTCTGTTGCTCAATGTATTGTAGGCAGGAAATTGTTCCAACCTTTCTTCCGAATACTCATATTTGTGATTCTGTCTCTTCTGGTGTCGTTAATGACATTTCGTAGACACTGTATTTCGCAGGTGGCTAACTTTCGTTCCTGGGCCTTATTCATTGCCCTTGTCTGGCACTGGTAGCACAGGACTGGCATGAATATACTGTTTGTCATCTGCTTTTTTGCTTTTTATATGTATTCAATAACGTTTTTTGTTACTTTGTTGACCTCCACATATTTGCATGTCTCCCTTGATATTTTTTTTTGTGGTCTTTAATTGGTGCTCTGCCTTAATTTCTTCAGGCTGTTCAGTCTCTGCATTGCCATGGCTAGTCTTCTTCTGATTTCTTTCGAGCAGTCGCCATTTTTGTCAATTCTAGAGCCCAGATATTCAAAATTTGTGACCTGATCTATTTCCTCACCACCCACTGTAAATTTATGCTAAGATTGTGTTTTGTCGGTGGTCATTATCTTTGTTTTATTTATGTTTATAAACAGGTTTTGATCTTTACTATGTCCATTTACAGCTGAAATTAGCTGCTCTAGCCCTTCTGCACTTCTTGATAGTATCACTGTGTCATCTGCGTGTCGTAACTCTGGAATCTCGTACCCCTCAATCGTAAATGGGTCGAAACTTTCAATGTTCTCGTCTTGAGAACATGCGTTTTTCCTGTGGCAGCTAATAGCTGCGAATCATGGACGATTACCAAAACTTCAAAACAAAGAATCAAATCCTTCGAGTCAAAATGTTACAGAAAGATCCTCAGAATACCCTGGACAGAGAAATAGACAAATGTAGACAATACGGCAAGAGTTGAGCATAGAGGAGAACTGGATTATCAATTCCATTATGACCAGAAAATGCAAATACTTTGATCATATCAAGAGACACAAAGGTCTCGAGAGAACGGTGATGGAAGGTATTGTGCCAGGTAAAAGAGGAAGGGGTAAACCAAAAATACGATGGCACCAAGATATCCAGGAATGCCTGAGTATGACTGGCAGAGGCTAGAGTTTTGGCAAGGGAACTAGTTTCTTTCAGACAGACTGTGATGGGTGCGACGTTCTACAAAGGACATGCTACATGATGATGGTCTTTAGTTTGTGTGTATGTGTGTGATTTGTGCGTGATTTTATGTTGTTGGGATTTGTTGATGTTTCCATCTGTTTTGTCTGTGCATAATCACATTGATCGTTTCTTTTCTGCTTCACTCTATTTCCTCTGCAGTGTTACATTTGTTGTTGATGTGGACAAAATTCAATGTGTAATATTGTAGTAATGTTGGTGTAAAGGCATTGTTCTTATTTAATTTTGACTGACTTCTGATTGTGTTACAGCTATCAAAATGGGACGTCCACGTAAAATAGGGAAAAAGAGCTGCATTAATGACGCTGTGAAAATAGTGGACACGTCAATGACAAGTCTAAATGATCATTCTATCAACAACACTGAAAGGTCGGCTTCTGAATCATGTGATGACGAGAGTAGGGAAAGAATAGATAAATGTGTATCTGGACAGGGGCTTTGTTATCAAGGGCACTGTGATAATAGAACTAGTGGTACATGGACACAGGAAGGTATTTTACAGTCTCGAAACTGTCTCAAACGTTCGAGTGAATCTAAAGGTTTACAAGTGCGTCGAACAACATTAAACAAGCCGCTTAATACACAAGAGCATTGTGAGTATCTTCAGTACCATAGACGAGGAGATACAGGTTTTGATCAAGGTAGTTGTGCTGAGACTTCATCAGGACAGTTGCTACAATCTCTGAATCGTCAGACATCTTTGGCTGACAATGCTTCCATGCAAGGGACAAGCACACACAATTCGCCACCAGAAGTGAACATGTGCAAGTCAGAGTTGCCAAGCTACTGCACACCAGAAAGGAGAATAAATCGTGTGTCTGAATTATCTAAGTGCAACACACATCAACGGCCCAATTCTGACGCCTCTGTATGCGCCGTTACATCGAGATCAATTAAATGTGCGCAAGTGCAAGGAATGTATGCAGGTGATATCATCGACCGATGTATAGTGCAAGGGCCTAGTTTTAATACAACAAATGTACTTCATAACATCCCAGATAGGTCAAACGATGCAGTAAATGTTGCAGATGTTAGACATTTTGATGAGTCAGTACCTGGCAATTCACAAGTTTTACATTCTAGAGTAGAAAACAATGCTCGTCAGCTTTCCAGACCCAGAGTGCATGATACGAGCTCACTAGACAAGTTTCTATCTAGCAGACGATCCCAGTTGGCAATGACAAGCGGAATAAATTATGGTTGTTCTGGAGTAACCACGTATTCAAGTTCTCCAGAACATTTACTGCCTTGGCGTCAGAGCTTGTCAGGAGGATTACGCCATACGTCTGAAGAATTTAATCAGTCAAGCAAGAAGCGTTTCTTTGAGAAACATGATAACCTGGCAGACGATCGGAATTGCAAGTCTGCGAGATATGATGACATGATATTAGATTTGAGTGTGCATGCAAG
The DNA here is from genome assembly GCA_036924085.1 of Ariolimax columbianus. NCBI lineage: Eukaryota > Metazoa > Mollusca > Gastropoda > Stylommatophora > Arionidae > Ariolimax > Ariolimax columbianus. Next base: position 33,082,130 of record JAVGWX010000007.1, on the reverse strand, counting down.
ACCACGTTCAACTGCAGGTAAAAGCAATGGTGAGACAAGTAAGTCTGTCTACAACGGTTGCTTAAACAAGTATTTGTTTTACGACTCTCATTGTGGACAAACAATGACGACAAAACCACGTGACATTCATTTAAGAGAAGCGTCCAATCAACGTTTTGCACATACTGCACCACCTCAAAGTTGTTCTGGTAACCTACATTTTAGCAGCAGAGACGTCACACAATCGCTGGATATGTCTAGAAATGTCTCTACAATATCCTCCGCCTCTTCTTCTTGTGAAAGTAAAATAATCCGTAGTTTTACTGGCGTAGAAGCTGACAGCTTAGATTCATTCAGTTTCCAGGATGAGGTGGAAAAGAATTCTACCAAATTAGAAAGGATCGATTATCAAGGGACACAAACTCTGGAGATATCCAGAAACTGCTCTCAAAAATGGGTTTCATCTTCTTATAGAAATGAAAAGGTTAGCGGTTTGGAAAGCTTAAAATTTGACGGCAAGGGTTCAAGCATTCTTCAGGAAGAAATAACCAACAATTGTGTTGACGCAGAGAGGGATATTTATCACAGGCCCGAATCGTTGATGGATGAAACAACTGAAATGTTTACTACTAGCAAGCGTCACACGATTAATGCAAAGATCTCCATTAATGATCGTAAAAAACACGAGCATCTAATAGAAAGCCATCGTGAATCTCGGGTTATGAAATGTGCAACAGATTGTAAGGCGTCTCTATGTACACCATGTATTACTGAAACGTTAACACATTCAAGGAATTTGCTATCACCTAGTTCTTGTACGGCTAGAACCATTTATGATGATAATAGTACAGACGTTAAGCTGTCGACTCCAAAATCAACTTCCATATTATTTTCCGCTGCATTATCAACATCAAAAGATTCTCCTTCCATTGGTTCATCTATCAGAGACAAATGTACTCTATCCCGCTCACGTCTGCTATCTGCACCAAGAATGCCACAATCGACAGCTCAAGATATGCACGACATAGCTCAAAAACAACATAGCACTAACAGTTATTGTCCTGAGCAGGAAATTAACGAAAGAAACCACTATACATTCATAAAAGAGCAGTCAATTATGTACACCAACGAGATGTTCATGGTTGTAGACACATTGACAGACACAATTTATAACTCCGCTCGGAGGATCTCAGCTGAGAACATCTCCACAGAACTGGAGGCTATAGACAACATATTTACCAGCGTGTATGGGTACTCACCGTTACAGGTAAGCAGAGACTATCAATAGGCGTAGATACGAGTATCGTGTTATGTGTGGTTTGGACATTGCTTCACTTGCTTTCTTTCTTCTCCTCGCCCCTGATCTGCCTTCTACGTTGGCGTGCTATTTCCAGTCTTGTTTTTAGAAGGAGGTCAAGATGAATCAGCTCATGAGCTGACAGCAACCAGCAACTCATATATAGGTGTCAGCTAATCATAGCTGACCAAAACCCTATTCCGCCTCTACGTGCCGGCCCTGGAAACAGGCTGCATAAGTCATTAACGTATTCTTGCCGGAATCGCAATGGGAAGGCAAATAATAATAATAATAATAATATTCGCTTAGGCGTCTGAGGCCCGTTGCGTCGGTCGGCCACATCCATGACCCACTGTTGTGGCGTTGTTCCAGGCCTCGTCCAGAGCGGAGGAGGAGGTCGATATCTGCTGAAGCCATACTGTGCGGGAACGGCATCTTCTGCACCTCCAGCCGGTCGTGGGAAGATTTTTGGCGCTGAGAAACGACCTGTGTAGTATCTTGTTGGTCGGGGTTTTCTGGTCCAGCCGTACAACATGACCGAACAAAGAAACTCGGCGACGGTCAAGTGTTTCCTGCATGGTCCAGCCGTACAGCATGACCGAACAAAGAAATTCGGTGACGGTCAAGTGTTTCCTGGTCCCGCCGTACAACATGACCGAACAAAGAAACTCGGCGACGGTCAAGTGTTTCCTGGTCCAGCCGTACAAAGAACAAAGAAACGGCGTCGGTCAAGTGTTTCTGAGATTGGGTGGAGGCCTGTTTTAGCAGAGACCTCCACGTTGCGGATGTAGTCATGCCATCGGATGCCCAGGATACGCAGCTGGTCGCGCATGTGAGCGGCTTCCAATCTCGACATGTCATGTTTCAGGAATCTCCAGGTTTCGAAGCCGTAAAGTAGGATTGGGATCACCTAAAGAAGGAACTGGGAAGGCAAAGCCAGCTGAAATCGTATATGTCGGGCCCAAAGGCGGAACTATCGCATCATCGCTGTAAACTACAACACGTCTTTTTCATAACGAACACCATAGAAATCTCCAAAAGAAATTTGTGTGTGGCGCAGACGTAAATAGAACTACTGCCACACTGATGCCATGTCATAAGAAACGGACTAAACCCTCTAAAGTAGAAGACTCTACAACTAATGGCTAGTTTCAAACTATGCTTCTGTAATTGAACGACAGCTATAGACACGACTCTACAAATGTAACAGTGCCTGTCAGGGAGATATATCTTTCATTCGATGAAGACCCACAGATTTCTTCGTCTTCTTCTTCTTCTTCGGTGTTTGTCCTCATAAGGACGCTGGGAAGTTCCATCGTAATTTATAGCGAGCCTGCAATATATGCGCCTTTCGGCCCGATAATCCGATTTCAGCTGGCTTTTTGGGGGGACCCACATTTGCATTCCCACTCCGATCCCTATTATCGTGGCCAGACTACACAAGTGCAGCCTGTTCCCAGGGACACAGCTTGGAAGAAGACGGGTCTTGGCAGAGAACTCGAAAAGTATCTGACTATTTTCATTAATTAATTAATTATTTTGCAAACTCCAAACTTGTTAAGAATTGAAGGCGACGAGTCGGGATCAGCGCACTCTCTAGTATTGAAGTCGCCTAGGAAACTCGCTTGTTACGGTCACATATCGAGATCAAATGGTCTTGCAAATACAATCCTCCACGGAAAGGTGCATGGCAGACGACGAAGAGGCCGTCCCAAAAAGAGATGGGAGGACAACATAAAAGAATGGACCAATCTCCGATTAGAAAAGTCACAGGCAGCGGAATCTGACAGAAGGGTGGCGTGGCGTTGTAAGGATGTCTTCATGTGTGCCCCAACGACCTCATCGGTTACGGGATGACCTGACCTGACCTGAGTAGAACAAGCGGTTCTTGACTGTGGAAACGTCTCATTATTGCTGATAAACAATCATAGAACTCATCTTTGACTTCAGGGGTGGAGCACATGAGCTTTCAACCACATACACAATAAGGTTGCTAATATTCTGATGTGTAAGCCATTGTTGGACCAGATGAATTTGGTAAAGCGCGGACTTGATCTTTCTTTATGTGTGTCCGTGTGGTGCATCTATTGGCCAAACTTCAAACATCCACCCACGCACGTACCCACACCCACGTACAACCACATCCACACAGAACCACAGCCAAACATACCACCCACCCACGTCCAAACACATCCACACACACACATAGCCATATACTCATACCCACACGCACACACACCCACACACCCACACATGCCCACACGCACCTACACCAACACACACCCACAAAAACACACGCACACCCAGACACACCCACCCACACACACACACATTCACACTCACGCACACACCTACACAAACCCACACATACACAAACCCACACCTACACACACCCACACGCACACCCAGACACACCCACCCACACACAAACACACACACACACACATGCACACTCACACACACATCCACCAACCCACCACACACACATCCACCAACCCACCACACACACAAACACAAACCAACCCACACAAACCCACACATACATCCACCCCCACACATATTCGCTACCCCACACACATCCACCCACTCACGCACATATCCACCAACACACATATCCAACAACCACACACAAACACAAACCCACACGCATACACACATGTAGCACAGACATGAAAGAGTATATGCCTTGTTTTCTCAGAGTGTGAAACAATAAGATAGGAGTATGCTGTATATTGGCGCAGTCATGTACGTTTATCGCGTCTTGCACAGCGTCCGCAACAGCTTAACGGTAAAGATGGCTTGAAACGAATCGGGAATCCCAAAAGTTTCAAAAGGTTTTCTGGTCTCAACGGAGGCAGGACCAGCGCCTAGTCATACTGTAAATTGGAGCGCATGAGCTGCAGCGGTCAGCGATCCATAGCTAACTGCTAGCGCCAGGGCCAGCGAACTAGAGCTACCAAGACCAATCTACACCTCCACGCGGTGATCCTGGATAACAGACTGCAACAGAGCAGACTGGCTAAGGAGAATAGATCAAAGAGGGAAGGATAACCCGTTACACAAAAAATGCCTGCTGAAGTCGGATGTGTTGGACCGAAAGGTGAAAATATCGCAGTCAAGCTGTACACTACGACACACATTCCTTTCTCTTGACAACATTCTGCTACTTTTCAGGATTTGGTACCGAGTGAAAGAATGAAGCAAAGCTATACTATAGATTGACCACAACAGGTGGAAGCTTCCGTAAACACGCTACGCACGAAATAGAACCCTTGGCTCTAAAAGCTATGCACATCCAATATATTCTTAAATGCATTAATTGTCCTTACCTCCACTACTTCCTGCGGTAATGATTTTCAAGCATTCACTACTCAATGACTAAAAAAAGATTTCCTAATATCTAATCTGAACCTTTCTTTAGTTAATTTTGTTGTTGTATCTGTGACCTTTTGTTCTTGTAGGTGGTTGTATTTTGAAAAGAATAACTTGTTATAGTCTTCTTCTTCTTCTTTGCTTTCGGGATCTTTTTGGTCATGCTATATCTGCAGGCCAGTCGCCATGATGAAATATGTAGTCTTCACCAGGTCGGAGCGGCTGCCCCACAGCTTTTGTAACAGCTCCGCACCCTCTGGCCAGGTCTGGCATCTCATTTCCCTATAGATTGGGCATTCTTGTAGAATATGCTCAGGGTTCTGGCATCCTGTTCCACATGGGCACTCATCGGTGTGTGAGATCTAATCGGTACAGATGCTCTAGTAGTCTGCAGTGTCCAGTTCTCAGTCTAATTTATCCTTTCCTTTGATTATCTTATAAATATGTATTAAGTTACCTCGAATTTCACTCTTTTCTAGACTCTGTAGCCTGGATTTTCTTAGTCTTTCCTCATAACTGTGATTCTGGAATCCCACTATCAGATTTGTCGCTCTTCTTTGTATTTCCAGCATGTTTATATATCCGTACGATAAGGACTCCACACCTGTACACAGTACTCCAATCTAGATCTAACTAAGGCTTTTTATACAGTAATTTGTAATCTCTTTTCGTCTATTCTTTTAACTGTTCTGTATTTTGGTTGGGTAATCTGTGGTCAGTGTTATGTTGTTGTTGACTAACCGTTTTTGTTCTTCTACTACGTGTTTTATCCCAGCGTTTTTAAGACGCGTGCGATTTTTAATGTACAGTACTTGAATTTACATTCGACGGCAAGGGTACTGGGTACTAATCCCGATATCGGTACCCTCTCAGTCAACCCAGTTATAAATGGGTACCTGGCTTACGACTATGAAAGTGAAAAGCAGCAATGAAATGAACTGACTACCAAATCTCATACAAGATGTAACTTAGTATACTGAAGTCTCTAACAACTGCATTCCTTGACAGTAGTGTAACTGCTATGGGACAAACCTTGACTTAGTATACTGAAGTCTCTAGCAACTTCATTCCCCGACAGTAGTGCAACTATTATGGGACAAACCTTGACTTAGTATACTGAAGTCTCTAACAACTTCATTCCCCGACAGTAGTGCAACTATTATGGGACAAACCTTGACTTAGTATACTGAAGTCTCTAGCAACTTCATTCCCCGACAGAAGTGCAACTATTATGGGACAAACCTTGACCTAATTCACTTGAATCAGGCAATAGAGGCCATTAACCCTTGTTGCCGAGTGTGCATTATTTCAAATCTATTATTTGACCTACATTTACACCTGATGGCCTAGTTTGTGGTTGACAGGTAAACATGCTTTAGGACTTCTATATCCATACGTCAGGAGTAACAACACTAAGGGCAGTGGCGTAGCTATAGTTTGTGCCGCGCTAGCCGGTCCCTGGGTTTGCCGCCTCTCTTTTACACATCAAATATATTATAATTTACCCAAATGGTCAAATCAAAGTATAAGAACAGACATATTAAGATGCCATATTTATTTCTGAAGTGAACAATTTAATTTCAGCATTCTACAATGTTATTTTTCTTGCTTTTCTTTTAGCAAAATTGTTGATGATAGTGTTACTGTTTGTCAATTTCGTCTGTCAGTTGCTGTTCTATTGACAGTATGGCAAGATTTCTTAACCGTAAGGTACCCATTGTAGATTTTAAGAAATCCTTGCTCTATTTTAATTTAGACAACTTCTTTTACAGAACAAATAAATTGTGAAGAAATTCATTCTAGTATTAACTGAGTTCCAAGAATAGTACTTTATCATAAACTACAAATGTTAAAAGGGCTTGCCTTCCATGTCTGTTTCGTCTGGCGAGAAATACGATGGTTTGGCTTTTGCAAATGAAACTCCCATTATTAAGAGTTGTGTTTACATAAAAAGGAATCGGAAGTGATGATATGTGACGAAGAAACCAAACTCTCCAAAATGCTGGGTCAAAGCGAAGGGGACCGAATTGAGACAAGTTAACACGTTTAAGTATCTTGGCACATACATCCATACCATCAGATGGAAGATGCAATTACGAAATAAAATACAGAATAGTCCAAGCAAAATCGGTGGACCAGACCACGAAAGGAATATTGTGCAACAAAATCTTGTCGCTGGAACTGAGAAAAAAAGTCCTTGGATGCTACGTGGAACCAGTACTGACATATGGCAGGGAATCATGGACAATTAACAAGCAAGTGCGTAATTCTTTGAAAACAACGGATATGTGGTTTTGAGAAGAATGCTGTGGATTCCATGGACTGCAAAGAAGGCTAATGAAGAGGCACAAACACAAAGACAACTTATTGCAATGATCAGAACAAGGCAGTCAGCCTATTTTGGGCATGTTAGGAGAGGTGGCTTGGAGGAGCACGGGGTAATGGGAAAGATAACAGGAAACACCAACCGGCAGTTAACCTGATGATGATGATGTGTTTCCTAGTGAAGCTCTTTCTTACTCTAAAAATTTGAGATTATAATTTTTTCGCGTTATTAGTTAGAATGAAACTGCCATGGCAGTTTCCGGGGAACGCTACATGGAAGAGAGATTGTGGCCTTGATCAGTGTATTGTGCCTGGCCCTTACGTGACGTCCTGGTCAGTATGTTGTGCCTGACCCTTACGTGACGTCCTGGTCAGTGTGTTGTGACTGACCCTTACGTGACGTCCTGGTCAGTATGTTGTGCCTGACCCGTAGGTGACGTCCTGGTCAGTATGTTGTGCCTGACCCTTATGTGACGTCCTGGTCAGTATGTTGTGCCTGACCCTTACGGGACGTCCTGGTCAGTATGTTGTGCCTGACCCTTACGGGACGTCCTGGTCAGTGTGTTGTGACTGACCCTTACGTGACGTCCTGGTCAGTATGTTGTGACTGACCCTTACGTGACGTCCTGGTCAGTATGTTGTGCCTGACCCTTACGTGACGTCCTGGTCATTATGTTGTGACTGACTGGACTTGCGTTACAGTTACCCGAAGTCACTATATAAACTCCAAACTGGTGTACCATGTTGCAAAAATATGAAGACACATGAATAATGAGACACGCGACTGAGTAGCAACACAATACCCAGACCACTTGATGATCTGCTCAAACCTTTTGGAAACATACAAAGCGGCTGACATGTTGAGAGGGAACGATAAGGCAATCCATGTGACCGATCGTTGGAAATATGATTTCTTTCAAGGGCGACACAGGGGAAGTATATAACTCAAATCAGAATGTCTTGCGTTGAAAGATAATAACAATCACTTGCGTTAGCTGCTTCAATATATTTGTGTGCGTGCGTGCGTGCGTGCGTGCGCGAGCATGTGTGTGTGTGCGTGCGTGCGCGAGCATGTGTGTGCCCTTGTTAATTTGCATCAATCTTGCTCTTGGAATTACTCCTCATCATAAACCTCTTGCCCTAAGCGATGTCTTGTCTAACTAAACATCGTCTTTACGAGCAGGTAACCCAGTTCTGGAAGAGTCTCTACCTGTCAATGCCCTGCGTCAGTCCTGACAAGTGGCACACCATCATCACCCCCGCACTGCTCGGCTGGCTGTCTCACATTACCAACATTTATACGGAGAAGGTGGAGTCATACAATGAAGACATCAATGGAGCCAACACAAATATGGTAAATAATTAAATATTTGTTTGTAAACTCCTTTTTTCGGTACAAGCTTTTATTTAGACTTGGACTTCTTGTTTGTTTTGTTTTGGGCTGCAGGAGTGCAACTTTTTTAAATTTTGGTGTTTGGTGAATTGATGTATTTGCGTTTTTGGTAGGCCATTCGAGGAAACGGTCAAAATGTGATGCCTTAACATGTTGCACTGATAGAGGCTGGTTAAAATAGGAGAAGTAAAAGTCTACGGGAAAGGACAACGGCTATGGTGAGTTCTCGTAAAAATGTTTTTTTTTTTTAAAGAGACGCTACGAATGTATGGCGCATACAATCATACATCCTTACTTTCCGTGTCCGGCTACCTCAAATAGTCGTCACCCTAAAACCAGCAACTGTTAATACTCTTTCATTTGCCACCATCAGGTCCTCCATTGCATAGGATTCCTGTATCCTAGTTCTAATAATTAGGTGTTCCTGGTCTTGGACGGCCCCACATTCGCAATATTCATTTTGAACTAAGAGTAGGCTGATAAATACACTATTTATTCCTACATTGTGTTACCAATGTCAATCTTGATCCGTGCTAGCAACACATAAGAGTAAAATCCAGAACTGTGACATTCGCTGTGTGAGAAGAGAAGTGCAGCCGGAAAGACCATCCGTGACCGAATCCGCAACACTACGCTGAAGCAGACAGTGGGGACAAACCCAGTTAGTGGCTACATTGACTCTCAACAAACCCAGTTAGTGGCTACATTGACTCTCAACAAACCCAGTTAGTGGCTACATTGACTCTCAACAAACCCAGTTAGTGGCTACATTGACTCTCAACAAACCCAGTTAGTGGCTACATTGACTCTCAACAAATCAAGGGGTTTGGTCATTTAGTCAGAATGTATCATGACCAGCGTGCTTCAAGAGCATATCATATGCAGGTCTCCAGTCCATGAGCAAGAGGCAGACTACGACATTGATGGATCGTGGGTGCCTCTGACACTCTCAAGATGTTACACCTACCAACAGCAGAAGACTCCCACTTATCAATAAAAAGAAATCTATGCATCCCACTTCTCTATGATGCTGTATGGCAAGGACAGTAAGACAAAAGAAGAGGAAGTTACTACCATTATTTCTGATTTCTTTTGATTGAAGCTGCTACCTGAATAACTTTCATGTTGACCATTTCTTGTAAGTATGACTCAAGCTGTTCTATCAACACAGTGTCGTCATGGTAACGCGAGTTGTTTATGTTCTGTCCACCAACTATGGAGATTACAGTGTCGATCCTCACCTCATTGGCCATAATGCTTTTACACAGCCTGTTTCCAAAGAGAATGATCGTGAAAGTGAGATGGAGCCTTAATCAGTATGCTTCCCTGGAGCCTGATTACTCATGGCTCCTCATCTCAGCCTAATATAGGCATAACACAACGTGGCCAAGAAGGTTACCAGGTGTAACACAGGAACAGGTGGGAAGCAGAGCATACAGACCAGCAACTAAATTGTATGATGATGTACGTCAGATGAACAAAAGTGAACATATGGTGATGTTTAGATTCAACACAAGGCACCATCTGTTTTAGATAATGTACAGCCCACAATATAAATGAAAATGACATCTGTTTTAGATAACCCATTGGCCACAACATAGATGGAGATATCTGTTTTAGATACTGTACAGCCCACAACATTGATGGAGATACCATCTGTTTTAGATACTGCACAGCCCACACCAGACATGGAGATACCATTTGTTTTAGATGCTTCACAGCCCACAACATAATGATTATGTCATTTGTGTTAGAAACTGCACAACACCCACAACATACATGGATATATCATCTGTTCAAAAAGGCTAGAGATTTGAGTTTTAAATGACACTGACTCAATGACTGAGCATGTGCTGTAAAAGTGTCCGATATACAGTAATATAAAAAAAGCTAGTACATTTCAAGGACAAGGTTTATGAAGATTTCAATAGTAGCTGGCCATCATGAGCGAAGACGGTGACAACATCAGATTTGTTTAGGCAGACATTGTCGTGTATGGGTCTGCATGTGGCTGCGCAGTTCTATCCTGGATCTGAAAAACCTACCACACAAGAGACATATGTGGACAGCGTTGATATATGTTGGTGACTTGCTTCTCCCTTGCTGCATCAGAAATTGTCTGCTCAGTCAGATGAGCACCTTGTGGGATTGCAGAATACCAGGCTGAGTAGTCCAATGCAAGCAGCTTCCAAGGGACAATATGGAGTTATTTAAAGGAAGCCTTTAGCAAATATGTGTATCTTTAATTTTGCTAATAATCTTGCAATAATCTCAGACTGACCACTGTTTTCTGTGGGCATGCTCAAGTTGTCACCTGAAACCATACAAAGATGATGATATCAGGATTACTCAATAATTTCCTTTTTTAATTGACATGACTTATTGATTGATTCATAATTTGATTGTTGAATGGTTTACCACAGCTTGACATGTTGCAATTGGAAGAAGAAGAAGGAAATAGTGATAGACATTTCCAGAGTTGCCTTGCCAGATGGACGTCCATAGAAGCACATTTTGTTCTTAAAATACCAGGTATAATATGTAATGTACAGTGGCATATCGTGAAATCTCAAACGAGGTGTGCTTTAAAACTTCAGAATTTATTAGACAAGATATTTTCAAATCAAGTATACTGCTTACCACTTTTATTTATAAATCATCTCGATTCTCCTCTTCTGTAAGATAAACTGATCAATGTCATCATTGTTTATTCTAAACTCCACTACCTTTAGAAAACAATAAACACGGCCAACAGAAAAGATTAGAATGTATCTCAATCTGTCAATCATTCTGTCATATCATATTGTGAAACTACAAAGTGTGGTGTGTATTCACATTTCTTATCTTTGTGTCTAGAAATTAAACTGTTAAGACCAGGCCTAGGTTTACTGGCGTTCAAGATGTTCATTTTATCACTGTAACTTCTCAATGAAAATGGCGAACTTAGTAAATTATCTACACTATTGTCCATTCTATAACGGTTAAATTACTAAATATTTACACTTTTGGCTATTCTCTTACATAATTATATAAGCAAAAAAATAAGCAAACAATAAATTGTTTAGCACAACAAGCACTTCATAACATAATGCATTTAGTTATCCTGAACTGGTGAAACAGGTGTGCTCCAAGGTTCCAGCATCACTAGACTGCTTAGCACACCCGCTATTTTCTTCATTAACCCTTTATATCCTAGTTCTAGTGTTTTGTGACTGCCTGAAGCTAGATTTAAAGTGAGCAGAATAGCTTCAGCAAACAGCAAAGCGAGGTTGTAAATAAAGCAAACAAAATAATCAGAAACTTCGCCTTATCAATATTTTGTTTTATTCTGTTTTAACTCTTCATTGTATCAATATTTATTCAATTAAATCTTAAATATGACTTAATTCTACATTTTTTGTCACTGTTTGTTTGTCCCGCCGTGCACCACACACATAGTACACCTGTTATATATGCCCCTGGTAAGCTAGAGGTAAAGGTATTCTCACGGCAAACACTGCTGTCAAGGATAAAATGCAAGAGGCTATATTGTACTAGGCCGTAGTTTTTTATTATGTGGTGCAGCCAGTTACCTTCCTAACTGTCTTTCCTTTTCTAACAGTAAGATGCCACTTTCAGCTGGATATCTTCAATGTGCTACTAAAATGCTCAGCACAATATTATGATTATTTATTAATCGTAGATCCAACAGAGCATTATGTTTACCCCAACCGGCCTATAGGGAATCCTAAGTCCAGTTGTTTGCTTTCACATTTTCAGTAGTAACCAAGCTGTTTAAAATTAACATCTTATGCAAAGAACCAGTCATGCTTGGAGGTGACTCATTTGGAGATGTGGACAAATTTACATACTTGAGCGGCGCTTTAGGGGACACAGAGGCAGATGTAAAGGTTATAATTGGAAAGGCAAGGACAGTATTCTTGTTACTGAATTGTACATAGAAATCCAGGGAAATAAAAACTAATACCAAGTTAAGATTGTTTCATTCTAATGTCAAATGAGTGCTCTTGTACTAGATAAAAACTTGGAGAACGACAAAGGCAATACAGAGAAAAATTAAGTCGTTCCTCAATAAATGTCTACAGAGGATAATGGCAAGAAATGATGTAGAATGAAGACATGAAAAAGGAGCCAACAACATCCAGAGGAGCAGCAGATCAAATGTAGGAAATGGAGTTCGATGGGACACATCCTACGGAAACACAATCAAGTGTGGTCAGACATGCACTGACATGGAATCCGCAGGGGAAGATGAAAAGAGGTTAACCAAGATACAGAAGAAGAAGAAACTGAAAATAAACTTTGGTCCCTGAACCTCGACTGGAGGGAAAAAGAAACAACAGCTGAAGATCAATCTTGCTGGAGGATGGTTGCCAATGGCCTGTGCCCCAAAAGAAGTCAGCGGAGATTGATTCATGTTTTATTGGTTTCTCACATGTTGAGGTTGCTAGATCCATATAGAACCTTCCCTAGTTATTTTTTTGGCCATGCTGTAAAAAAAAAACAGTGGTCTTATTATGCTAAACCTGCAAACAGGATGGCGTTGGCTAGTGGTTAAGTGACACGGCTCACAATCCGAAGGTGCTGGATTCACGCCCGAATCAGAACACCGTCAGATACCCAGGGGAAGCTAACCCTTAGAAAATACAGGATAAGCAGACCCTTACATAAAATGCATGACAAAGTTATATACACTGAGCCGACAGGCGCAAAAACAAAAACATAACGCACACCTCCTTGGGGAATAGAGAAATAAGGCGAATATAAAAATAAACCAAAAACAAACCAACCTACAAACCACTCTGGCGACAAGGCGAGTTACTTAATGTATGGTCAGCCAGCACAAACTGATTGTGTAGATGTTAATTTTTTGCCTGTGTGGACAGATATTTTAGCTCTGAGTCTCAAAATTTGCAGTGAGCTATACAAGATGAAGCATTCGTTACTACCACAAATATTTGCACCCGGCTATTAACCCATTGAACTATTGAATTTAAGGACAAAGGCATGCTTTTTGTTTTTTCCCTTTCGTTAATGATTAAGCTAACCAAATGTCTCATCGTCTAATTAGTGATGTGCATGAATGATCAGAATTTATAAAGACCAGGAAAATCTGACTATTTAATTAACACAAAGCAACAAATCATTGATAAGGTTAAAAAGGTGTGGAGCATGGAATGTTGAATGAGATACAATTGTCAACAAAGAAAATCCATTTTTTTGGGGTCTATTGCATAAATAAAACACGATTACTAGGCAATTGTGTTCCTTTACATTGGCGAAAATAATTTTAAGAACCTTACAGAAGCACTCCAAACCTTACAGAAGCACTACAAACCTTACAGAAGCACTACAAACCTTACAGATCGACACATATATTGAAACGCTAAAAGAGGAATGTGTTCCATGTAGGGAAGTAAACCCCAAGCGTAAAAGTGGATAACTAGATTTGTAGTGAAATGTAGAAGAGCAAAAAATAAAGCATGGAAAAAATATATAGAGGCAGGTAAATCAAAAGAAACAAATGTAAAATATTTGGACAAGCAGAACATATCTCAGAAAGCGAATAAAACAGCAAAAATAGACTTTGAAAAAAAACTTGCTCAGAGGATCAAGACTGACAGTAAAAGCTTCTTCTCTTATGTTAGAAATAAACAAAGAACGAAAGACAAAGTAGGCCCTCTCATAGACAGTACAGGGAAAATAATAAGTGAGAATAGGGAAGCAGCTAATCTGCTCAATCAGTACTTTGGCACAGTCTTCACAAAGGAGGACTGCTCCGAGATCCCAGAGCCTATAGATATTTTCCAAAGAGACATGGATACAGCGGGATTAAGATCAAATTACAGAAGAAATGGTTTTCAAAAAATTGGAGGGGTTGAAAGTGAATAAATGTCCAGGTCAAGATGGTATTCATCCAAAATTGCTATATGAAATTAGAGACCAACTAGCAAAACCATTGGCTATATTATGTTCTCAATCACTTACAAAAGGGATTGTTCCACGGGATTGGAAAGATGCAGGAGTGATCCCCTTCTTCAAAAAAGGCAAAAAATCAGATCCAGCAAATTATAGACCAGTGAGTTTAACGAGCAAAGTCTGTAAATTGTTAGAGTCAATAATCAAAGAAAACATTGTAATGCATTTAGACAAATTTAATCTAATTAGAAATAGTCAGCATGGGTTTACTAGAGGGAGATCATGCTTAACAAATCTATTAGAATTCATGGAGGAGGTTACTAAAATCATAGATAAAGGGGAGCCAGTGGATGTTATTTATCTAGACTTTGCAAAGGCCTTTGATAGAGTACCTCATCAAAGATTATTTCGAAAGTTAAAATCACATGGAATAGGTGGGGAAGTTGCCAAATGAATTGAAAATTGGTTAACGGGAAGAAGGCAGATGGTGGGCATAATTAAGGAGTACTCTGAGTGGAGTGAAGTGAAAAGTGGTGTGCCACAGGGCTCGGTTTTGGGACCAATTTTGTTCTTGATATATTAAATGATTTGGACATTGATATGAGATCCATGATTGCAAAATTTGCTGATGACACAAAACTATGCAGTAGTGTCTCATCTAAAGCGGAAGTGGATATATTGATGTCGGATTTAGATAAAATTCGAGAATGCAAGCTGGCAAATGGAGTTTAATGTAGATAAATGTACAGTTATCCACATGGGTATATAACATATGAAACATAATTACAGAATTGGAGAAAACAATATTAGAAAGATAGATAAGGAAAGGGACCTAGGGGTTATAATAGATCATACAGGAAAGGTGAGTGAGCAAGTTAAGGTAGCAGTGAAAAAGGCAAATGCAATGTTAGGTATGATAAAAAGAAATATTAAACATAGGAGCAAGGAAGTGATCGTCAAACTGTATAAAGCTTTAGTTAGACCTAGATTGGAGTACTGTGTACAGGTGTGGAGCCCTTATCATAGAGGGGATATAAACATGCTGGAAAGAATACAAAAAAGAGCAACAAAGATGATAGCGGGATTCCAGAATTACAGTTATGAGGAACGACTCAGAAAAACCGGCCTACAGTGTCTAGAAGAGAAGAATTCATGGTGACTTAATACAGGTTTATAAGATGATCAGAGGAATGGATAAATTAGACTATAACAAGTTTTTTTAAATACAGCCACCCACAATAACACGAGGGCATAGCTACAAGCTGACTAAAGAGAGGTCCAGATTAGATATTAGGAAATATTGTTTTAGTCAGAGAGTGGTGTCTGCTTGGAATGCATTGCCAGGAGAGGTAGTGGAGGCAGGGACAGTTAATGCATTTAAGAATAAACTGGATGCGCATAGCTTTTAGAACAAGGTGATGTAAATGTAACTGGTTGTATACAGACTCTGCAGGGTCTTCTAAACCAGTATAAAGACGTTGAGTTAAGTTAAGGTCAAATGCTATGTTATGTTAAGTAGACCTGACATTGTATTCAATGCAGATCCATAAGTAGTCAGTCTCTTTCAAATGATGACTTCTGTAGATGATGGTTGTGCACACTCTTGATAGTCCTGTTAAACTTAACTTAACTTCTTCAGTTAATTATACTTTATAGCTCTTCTTTGTATCCTTTCCAGCATGATTATATCCACTCTGTGATAAGAATCCACACCTGAACACAGTACTGCAATTTAGGCCTCACCAATAATTTATATAGTTTGACTATTACTTCCTTGCTCTTATGTGAAATGTTTCTTTTTATCATGCCCAGAATAGAGAATTTGTGGTGACTTAATACACGTGTATAAGATGATCAGAGGAATGGATAAATTAGACTATAACAAGTTTTTAAAAATACAACCACCAACAAGAACAAGAGGGCACAGCTACAAGTTGACTAAGGAGAGGTCTAGATTAGATATTGGGAATTTAGCCAGAGAGTTGTGAATGCTTGGAATGCATTGCCAAGGGAGGTGGTGGAGGCTGGGACGGTTAATGCATTTAAGAATAAATTGGATGCATACAGCTTCTAGAGCAAGGTGATGTAAATGGAACTGGTTGTATACAGACTCTGCAGAGTCTTCTAAACCAGTATCAAGACGTTAAGTTAAGTGCTACCTGGACTTGCTTCGGCACCTTTTCTGTATGATCTATTATAACTCCTAGGTCTCTTTGCTTTTTTTATTTTCCTAATACTGTTCTTTCCCATCATGTAATTTTATTCTTTATTGGATTTTCCCATGTGGATCGCTGTACATTTTTCTACATTAAACTCCATATGCCAGCTCTCAGACCATTTTTTAATCATATCTAAATCCAATCTCAATAGATCCCCCTCTGCCGGAAAAAAGACCCTGCAGCACTATTTTGTGTTATTTGCGAACTTTGCAATCATGGATCTGATATCAATATCTAAATCATTTATAAATATCAAGAATAAAATTGGTCCCAATACCAATCCCTGAGGCACACCACTTTCTACTTCACACCAGTTAGAGTATTCCTTATTTATGCTAACTCTCTGTCTTCTGTTCATTAACCAATTTTCTATCCAATTGGCAACTCTGCCACCTATACCTATTAGTTACCACTATCTGCTCAAATCATACTTATTCCAAACTATTTCAGTCTGAAGTCAAAATAATTGATTGTAATGTCTAAATCTAAAGTCCTTGGTGTAATGTGTATATGATGGTCTTTGAAATGAAAGAGACATAAATTACTAAAACTTTAGTACCCGGCTTTGCCAGGGAAATAACTATTTTTAATACATGCAATTTGGTAGTGACTTCAAGCTAACACAGTGGCTTGAATTAAGTTGTGCAGATCACTTCAACTTTGAGAGTTTTAATTAGCATTTGAATCATTGGTGGCATAATGATAATCACTCTATGAATAATATTCATTTAACCCCGAAAATCTTTCCTGAACAAGGCTGTGCTCAAGTGAGAAAATGAAAGTTACAAAACCGAAAGCTTAGAGGCGGAGCACTTAACCAGTTCAATGATTATACTTTATGAATATGGTTTGTCAACTGGTCCCAACCAATGGGTTGTCTATGATCAAAAGACTGATCGCTCCGTATACTGATCAGTTCCAAAAGGACAGGGCCCTGACGCTTTGATTATCTGACCTTGGGCACTGATGCTAAAAAAATGACACTGTACAAGATACCATAATAATACATTTGCTGTAAATAGTTTACCTTCATTAATGTTAATTTACCTTGTGTAGGGAACAATGCAGTGATCTGAAAATAGTTAGGTTGGATTAGAAATTCCAGACAGAATGAGCTGTGTCATTTTCACATTGTTAAAGCTCACCATTCTAGAGTATTTTGTAACACGGACAAACAGATATATGTATTTTTTGCTTTATAGTTAAGTCATATTCTTTATTTCATGTTGACAGATATTCACAAGATTGATACCAAAGACCTTGAACAACTGGGCAACAGCACTCACTTGTATGGAAACATAATACTCATGGCTTCCCGGGAATGGTTTGATCCAGTGCGGAAGAGGTTCAAGCATTTATGGAACTGGAAACTGCCAAATGAGCATCCACTCAATTCGTACCACAACCACATTATCAGAACAGGCAGCAGAATTTATAACTTGCATATGGACAGAACAGAAGTGGCAATTCTATCCGCTCTTAACATTATGGCAACAGGTACACAATATATATGAAGGGGAGCCATAACTAATCTTAATATGGCAATAAAGGGTAAACACAAATATTAAGGTTCTGTTCTGTTAAGGATCAACGTCGTTGCACTCTGGGTAGACCCATAGATACTCACTCTTATCAATTAGAGAAGAATGTAGATGCTGATGGTTCCTGTAGCTCGCTGGTTGAACACATCCTGCTTCGTCTTCTCATATGCTCCTCTCTGCTGAAACCATGTATGATTTAAAATCATACACACTATGCATTGCTGGTTCATTGACTGCAGTGTCCTCATCCAAAAGGCGGTTGTTTATCAACTTCAAAATTTCATTTTATCCATTGTCAATGTCCCCAGTGTAGGTATTCCTGAGGCCAGGAAGTCAGCTCTTTGATTCTTGCATAACCAGTATGACCAGGACAGTAGATCAAACACAATAATATAATTTAAACTGCATTCTTTAATAAAACTGAGTATATTTAACTTTACTTGTTAGTTTAGTTCTGTACAAAGTGATCCATTTATCAGGCCTTGGAGGAAGAAGATCTTTCACAACACTGACAAGCACAGGACATTTAAAATGATGACACTCAACAGTTTCATAAAAATATGAAAGATCATGTTCTGGTTGGATTCTGTTCAAGGGACTGTTAAGTTGTATATATTGAGTGCGAAGTCGGAAAATGTTTCTTTGATCCCTCATTTTCAGGAGGTTGATGTTGTCTTTGGGTTTTGAAATGACCATATGTTTGTATATTTCTCTTCCAGTATTTTTCATTGCCCATCTATTCGACCAAACCTCTTTGTTCACAGTCTTCAGTAGTTGTTTGCATTTCTGTTGGGCTGTTGGGGTGTATTGTTGTTCTTGACTTGATCCCTTTTTAGCCAGTATGTCTGCCTTGTCATTTCCAGGTGTATTTGAGTGACCAGGGATTCATTGCATAACTATTCTGACTTCATAGAATGTGAGAAGTTGGTTGGCATCTAGGGATATTTGCGTAAGTTCAGGCTTACAATGACCACCATCTTTCAGAGCTTGAAGGATAGTTAATTAGTGTAAAGATTAAGATGCTTTGGACTTTTGATGAGAAAGCATCAAATATAATCCTCAAGTGGAACAGAGCTACTTCCAGTACTGTTGTTTCTGCCTCCTAGTTTGAACATATCTCCCCACAGGCATCCCACAGCTCATCAGATGCTCTGTCTGGACACTCTATGATCTCACTTTAATGGTAGCCTTAAAAGTAGACACATCAGTATAGACATGTATCCATTCTTCTGGGTAGGTATCAATTGTTCTCAATTATTTAACTTCACTTATTAGTTCGGGTCAAATCTGTAAAGATTATGGCACTTATTAATTCTCCATTTATCTTGACCCCTATGTTGCAATTTCTAGTAGCTTCTTTCATCATTACCTCTGAACACAAATTAAGTAGGCTTGGAGACATTTATGTTTCACCCCTTTTTTGATTGCGACTAGATTTGTTATTCCCTCTCTGAGTGCTATATTTGCTGTTTGGATTTCATACAAGATCAGTATTAGTTTAATTATAGCTCTATCCACCTTTAGCTGTTCTATAATAGACTTCTCTACTACCATAGGGTAAAGATGTCTCCTTTTGTTTTTTTTGTGTAGCTTATAGTTTCTACAGGATAGGGTGTTTGGCCCCATGCCCACCCATTCTTAATTATGCCAGACAGGTTACAGTGTTACTACTATTTGCTCCCGTGGCAGGTCCCGGTAACACATGGACACATGTCAATTTCTACTAAATAAAAATTCATACACTAGAACAACATAACCTCTAATCTAGGTGAAAAAAGCTAACAGTAGCACAACTGTTTTTTTTTTGTGTGGTGAAAAGGGAGGGTTATTAGTTTTCCATCTACTTATTCAATCCCAGCACACTCATTTCAAATCATGCTCATGTCCAATTTGGCAGATATGGCTTCTTCTCTCGCTTCTCCACGTACGGAAAGTAATGGCAACATACCATACTGCACACTTGCAAAGTAACTTATAACAGCCAAATAGGTTAGCGGTTGTAAGACGCGACGTTCTGCAGAGGACATGCTACTTACTTATCCACTTATTCAATGATTCTGACATTCAGTGGCCTAAGGGTTGATGAGCTTGGAATACAATCCCAATGTACCATGTTCGAATCATGTTGAGCTCAGTTTGACAGACTGGCATCTTGTTGATTTTTTAATGATATCACTCACTTCTTCCAGTTCATCCAGCATATAATGGGTACCTGACAAAGTTGAGTAAATGTTGAATCCGCAACATGAACTGCAGAGTTCATGCTTTGTCATCGGCACTTTCAGAAATGACAAGAACCAAGCACATATGAGGGTGCCATGAGGCAATGAAGTCAGTTCTATGAATCATTTTCTATCCATTTTTTGTTGATGAGTATTGGGGAGAGTAAATCTGTCCTGTCCGTTGTTGTGAGCTCTTGATATTGCGCGATCACTCTCTCATCAATCTCCCTGCTGCTTGGCCTCCCGCTTGCCCTGTAGCCAGACCATCTAACATTGCATGCCATCAGTGGAAGTTGATCAGGGTGAATTCTCACGAGATAGCATAGCCATCCCATTTTTGGGAGTTTTTGGAAATGTACTCAGCACAAGGTGCGGTGGCGACCATCTCCAAATGTTCTCCTTTCGAAACCTAGCTATCCAGGTGACACTGATTGGAGGAGAGACAGAGGGTGGGTCATGCCATATATGTTGAAGTCATAATAAGTTCTTGGATGCTGCATAGAACCAGTACTTACATATGGCAGTGAATCATGGACAGTCAGCAGGCATGTACAGGTATCACAGGAGGCAATGGAAATATAGTTTTACAGAAGAATGTAGAAAATTCCATGGAATGCAAAGAAATCGAATAACATGGTTCTTGATGAAGCACAGACACAAAGACAGTTTATCGAAAAAATCAGGACAAGACAGTCATCATTTTTATTGGGCATGTCATGAGAAGAGAGAGGTTGTGGACACATGTGGACAATGGGCAGAATTTCTGGCAATAGAAACAGAGTGAGTCAAAGAGATAAAATATTGGACAACTTGAAGGCATGGCATAGGAGGCGATCAATGCGGGACTCATAATCAACACAGGTGATAAGGGGAAATAGAGGTCCATGATCGCCAATGCCATCAGGTAGGGCACTTGATGATGACGATGATTATATTGAATATGGTAGGTGTGTTCCTGGCACAGCCTTCTCCTACAGCTTTATCCATGGGGGGTCTGTTGTTTGTCGCGCCATTTCGCGATGCAACGCTCTCTATAAATGCAAAAACCTAAGCTATGACCAAATGGCCTTTGTCAGGGTCAATGAACAACACAGTATTTTGGTAAACTTGTTAATCTTCTTATTGTATTTGTATTGTATGTTTTTGTCTATTATATAAATCACTCTAACAGGGGGAACTCAGTGGTGTCAAGGTAGGGTGTTCACAAGTCATGGGTTCAAATCACGGTGATAGGATTTATTCACATGGATCTTCTGAAAGAAATTTTTTTAATCTCTGAGTAGTGAGATTGGACTCACATGTTCAGTGTTGAGCACGTTAAAAATTCATTTGCATTTAGAAATAAAAAAGAGCAGGTTTAACAGCCTCTGACCAGGCAAAATAAAAAAATTTGAAATGAAAAATTATCCCGAATTATTTGTACCTAAGTAAGCTTCAGGAAGTTTGAAATACATACTTCATAGAGCCTTTCCCTACCTGGCAATAGACATGTACAACATGCCTGTTTGAATATCAGGATTCCGAGTATTCTAACCATACATAACCTTTGTTTCAGAAAACAATACATTTCAGAATCTCACCCAAATAGCTGGACACACCCAAACCTTACTGAGAATCCTCTGTTACTACCACTGCAGTAAGTAGCGACACTTTTTCTTAAAGAATGCTAGATGAGCAGTATGAATGTCTTTGTGGGATCAAGATGCTGAGCAGCGCATGAGCTGTAGTGGTTAGTGACCCATAGCTGACTGCTAGCGTCAGGGCCAGCGAACCAGAGCTGCCAAGACCCTTCTACACCTCCACGCGGTGATCCTGGATAACAGGCTGCAGCAGGGCAGACTGGCTAAGGAGAAGGGATCAAAGAGGGAATGCTAACCCGGTACTCAAAAAATGCTTGCTAAAGTCGGATGTGTTGGACCGAAAGGTGCAAATATTGCAGCCAAGCTGTAAACTATGACACAACGCATTCCGTTCTCTGGACTACATTCTGCTACTTACCCCTTCAGGGTTTGGTAGTGGGAGATTGAGAACAAAGAAGAAGAAGAAGAAAAATGTCTTTGTCTTTAAAGGTAAAGGTCAGTCCCATGGCAACAATTGTCGTCGGGAATGGAGATAACTCTTTATGTACTAAGCCACAGCCCTTGTGAGGTGGGGTGGCCAGTTCCTTTTCTTGTTTATTTTACCTTCCTAACTCATGTGTTAGATACCCATTTACAGCTCGGTCAATTGGAGGAGAGGTCATTCCAAGCACGAACCACGGCCTAGATTTTTTTTTGTCTCCCCTTGAACTCGAACCCCTGGTACGCTGTAATCCCAGTTTAGTAAGCCAACTCACTGTTGACTAGGCTACACACTTCACTTTGTCTTTATATGTGTATGTGTCTTTTTCCTGTCTACGTTTCCAGAGTCAGATACACTGGGCCACATTTTACTTCTAGATTATCTTCTTTTTCGACATTTGTCCGGGAAAGGATATAATGACATTGTGTTGCAGTTGTGTTGCACAAGTTTTTCCACCTGACATATCCAATTTCAGCTGGCTTTTTTTTTGGTACAAAGTTTGCCTTCCGATTGGGTCCCTATTCTTTTAGCCAGACTGCACTAGTGCAGCCTGTTTCCGGGGCTGCCACTTGGAGGCAGAATTCGGTCTTGGTCAGCTGTGGTTCACTGACCTTAATGCAAGTAACCAGCTATGAGTTGTTGTCTGCTGTCTGCTAATTCACTGTGCTGTATCTTCAAGATGACTTCTCAATTATGATATTTGATCCATATTTTTATTTGAGTCAACTCTCCCTACTCTTTGGCTGTTGCCAGAATATCTGTAATGTGGCAGGTTGTTTAAAGGCATTCTAAAAACAGAGCAACAGGCAATAATTGAAGCAGTCAAACTATTGGATGAAAAGGATAACAGAATAGTGTTTTTGTGCGACTGCATGGAAATTTTGCAGGCCACACAAAGAGAACCACGAAATAGTATGGAAAGGGAACTGATATGCCAGCTAAACAAACGTTCAGACCACAATAAAATCACCTTCCAGTGGATTCCAGTTCACTGCGGCATACCTGGGAATGAATGGGTGGACAGGCTATCCCGGGAGGGAAGATAGAGAGAACAATTCACCCCCCCCCAGTGTCACTGCCAGAAGTCAAGGCAAACATAACAATAAAATATAAACAACAGTGGATAGAGAGAACAAACAGTAAATACCCACAGGACCCAATCAATAGACTCAATAGGAAACAGTACACCACAATTTTTCGCCTCAGAACAGGTCATTGCAGACTAAATGCACACATGCATAAAATGAAAGCAGCACAGACTGCACAATGCACATGTCAGAGAGGACCCCAGACTCCAGAACACATCCTGCAAATATGTCCACTGCACCAAGACTCCCGTGAGAAGACCTGGCCCGAGGAGAGAAACATACAAGACAAACTGTGGGGAACCATTGAGGACCTGCGACTGACATGTCACTTCATGGATGCAGCCCATCTGGTGGCATAAAACGAGCATACGAAACCGAACGCAAAGAAGAAGAAGTTTAAAGGCATCATTATCTTTTCCTAGATGAATTACCACTATGGCTTATAAGCTTTATCTACCTTGAGCATTATGCCAGAGACTGGTACCTTCACCTGTTGGTATTGTTGTTGTTTGCGAATGCCCACAATGAGTAGGTTTACTTTTTGGTGTGCACTGCAAAGGACGTTAAGTGGCGGGTTGCAGTAGCTTTCCTCACATCCTGAAGGTGAACCAGGATCCTCCAGGCGGTTGTGCTATGCTTGGCTTTATCTACACGCTACTCACTACTATGGGGATCATGTTGATCCCTCACCCCATTATTCAGGCTGCCATGAAAACAGCCCATTTCCAGGGAGGGCTACGAGAAAGCCAGGGTGAGGGTCTTGGCCAGTATATTTTTCCTGAACCTAACTAACATGTCTGATCAGTATGTTGTGCTTGACCAGATGTTAGTCTTCCTCCCCTACTGTTAGTAAGAACACGACTGTTATAAAAAGGCCAAAAGTTGGGCTTTTGCTGCCAGAGGCTAAGTGTAACACATTCTTTGAGAGCATTTAATTAGAATTGGGCATTCATGCTCCCCGCTTAATTCTTTATATATATATATATTAATATTTCATTTGGCTGTCTTAGTGCAAATATTGTACCCGTGCAACCTCGGTTGTCCCTTAAGCCACATTGTGATTTATTTTTTAATATTCATAATTAATGACTTAACAGGTTATTCTGAAGCATCAATATTCCTCCCTTGAAACCCCATCATAAGAGAAAAGAGCTAAACCTAAACCTGTAGACAGGAGTATCGTTGCCCATTTAGACAAATATAATTTTCATGTTTTCTTCATGTTTATCCAGTGCCTTGAACATTTTCTAAACCGAGTGTCGAAACTTTGATACCCCTAAATCACATGATAAGAAAGTAATCTGGCTGCTTGCATAAGGACCAGTGACCTATAACTGACCAAGACACTATTCCACTTCCAAGTGGATGCCCTGGAAGCAGACTGCAACCATGCAGTCTGGCTATGGGATTAGGGATTGAAGAGGGAAAGCAAACCTTGTCCAAAAAATGCTGTGCTGAAATCGGATATGTCGAGCCCGAAAGACGGAGATAGCACAGCCTCGCTGTAAGCTCTGACACATCACAAATGTCCTTTGTAGGATAAACACAGAAGAAATAAGAATCATCAAATATTTTAATCCTGTGCAATAAAGAATAGAAATCTTCTACGCAAATTAAAAAGAGTGACTATGTTGTTGCTCAAAGCTACTTGTGATGAGTTCATTCTTGATGTTTCTTTGTTAGCAGGTTACAAGTGGCTCCTCTTACATCCCAAGCCATACTTTAGAAGGTGGACTTGGGTTCTAATAGCTGTAGTGTAATGTGAGGTTCCTCGGTTAGCTCACCACTATGGAAATTACAGTGTTGATCCCCGCCTTTGTTAGCCAGACTGATAGGACACAGCCTGTTTTCGGGAACCATCATGAGGATATGAGGGGTCAGTATATTTCACATGACCCTGAATCCCATTCTTCATGAGAAGTGTAAAATGTACAATCATCATTTACATCATTACTTAGCATGTCCTTGGCAGAACGTCGCTCACATCACAGCCATTCGATAGGAATCTCGATCATCAGTCAGTCTTCTCGCCTGCCCCATGATCATGTTTAGGGTGTACTTGATGTTATGTGTCCCTTTATACCTTGGTCAGCCTATGCGTTGTCTTCCTGGAACAATACCCTCCAAAACTGCTTTTTCCAGTTCGTCATGGCGGTTTATGTGGCCAAAAAACCTCAGTTTCCGAGACATAACATGGTTTATAAGCCAGTTCTCTTCAACACTCAGATCTTGCAGTATGGTCTTATTTGTTATTTTCTTTACCCAAGGTATTCTGAGAATTCTCCTGTAGCATTTTGTATTGAAAGCCTCGATACTATTTCTTAATATTTGTGTAATTGTCCTTATCTTGCATCTGTACATAGCCATCGGGAATACACACGTTCTTAGGATCTTCAATTTTATAACTCTGTTAGTATTGTGCCACACATTTAGCATACTATTCAGTATCTGTATTGCTATAGACAATAGTCTCTTTATTTCCCTTCCACAGTCCCCATTGTTTGTTATCAAAGAGCCATAGTATTAAAAGTAATCCACGTGTTCAATTTCTTCATTACCAATATAAAAAAAAAAAGGTACAATATGACAAAGAAATAATGTCATTCCTCTTCTACTCTCTAAATACGACTAAACATAATCTCTTTTATTAAATCCTCAGCTATTAATGTTGACCCAGAAGATCGTGTCCCGGAACTGCTGTCTGTGATGCCAAAAGTTCGACTTATGACCATGTGGTATTCTAACCTCATAAAGAACATGACCACTGAGCCCAGTAGCACAGACAAAGCACGGAAAGACCTCACGGTAATGGCAACAAAGATGTCATCTGGAAATAAGGAAGGAAGCTAACGTTTCTACTGCTCAAGAAGTACAAAAAAATGACAGTAAATACACTTTATTTTGTGTGAGATGAATACTGCAAGTCAGATAAGATGTTTGATGGTTTAAGAGACTACATATATATCTAAAACAGCTTCAAACAGTCAATACTTTTTTAACTGTCTGTAGAGCACAGGTATTCAAAAAATACACACCAAGTCTCTGTGTCATGCACCATCTTCTTCAGCTCTATCCATGTAACTTAACTTAATGTTTTTATACTGGATTACAAGACTCATACAACCAATTTCTTTGGAGGGTGGTTAACCGATGTGCGAGCCCATCTTAAGAGACTCAAACACTAGAGCAAAGTAGGCCCGCAGTCTGTTAGATGCCATCTATAGTGTTCTTAACAAACCACCTAATCAATGGCCGGTATTATGCTGTATCACAGTTAGTCATCTCTTACGATATGCTCTCTATGGGGCAGTGGTGCTATTCTTGTCTTTGTCATACACAAAGACCTCAGCGGACCACTCAGGTTATGTCTTCCTTGTTTCCTTTATGTTCATCTCAAGCTCTTTTTTTTCATCTGTGTTTTCACCTGCCTCGACTTCTCTTGCACTGGGGATTCCAAAACTGAGACTACCTTATAATGCTACTACTTGGTTTCCTTAATATATGTCCCATTCAACAGCAGCATCTTCTCCTCACCCTAAACAGCATAATTGGAAGTACATAATACTACCTATTTCTTCTTCTTTATTCGTTCTCAAAATCTTGCTACGAAGCTCTAAAAAGGGCTTTACAAGTAGCAGGATGTAGTCAGGAGAATGGAATGTGTTGTGTATTAGTTTAAAACTTGACTGTGATATTTGCTCCTTTTGGTTCGACACATCTGACTTCAGCAAGCATTTTTGGGTAACGGGTTAGCCTTACCTCTTCGATTCGTTGTTCTTAGCCAATCTGCTCTGCTGCAGCAGCCAATCAGTATCGCTATGTGGAAGTGGAAAAGGGTCTTGGCAGCTCTGGGTCACTGGCCGTAACGCTAGCAGGCAGTTATTGGATTGTTGACTGCTACAGCTCATACACTGCTCAGCATCTTGATCCCGCTTTTTACCTATTTAGGAAGTTACATTTGCATAGATGAAGAAACAAGCAAATGTTGGATTGGATGTAGTTTATCAGAACATCACAGAGGACATCTTTATTAGCTACAATTCAATGGTTTACTGAGACTTGGAACTTTCGAAGTGTGTAGCACTATCCAGTTCTACCTTCTTCGTAAGATTTCTATTTCCATGTGACTCTGTTCTGGTCTCTTCCATAAGCTCTCATGTGTAACCCTGTCAAACCACTGCAGGTCCAGAACCTTTCTCAGTGATTTTTTTATAAATCTCATATAATGAATCTCATAAAATTGAGTAATCTGTCATATTTCCATTCTATATATAAGGACCCACCACATCGGAGTTGAAGATCCTTGCCTTGGTAGACATTTCTTTTTATTAATAGGAATGACTGTATTAAATATGTGCCAGCTTTGGATTCTATCCAATCATTTCCTCACAGACAAATCTCCGGAAATGTTATTCCTGGCCATGGACATTCACAATCCTGAAAAAACAAATTCACTTTCATGCACAGTTGCTCTGTTCTGTTAAAAACTGATGCCACTGCTCTCTAGACAGACCATAGGTACTCAGTCTCTTTCAGCACATTGTTAATGGGATGGTTCCTGTAGCTTGCTGATTGTACACAACTTCTGCTCCATCCACAACTTTGCTGTCTGTATATTTCCAGTTATTTGAATGGAGTGTCATCATCCAAATTATGGTCATTGATCGACTTGGTGTTGCAGCAAAATATGACCACTACCTATATTCAACGTCCCTACTACAGGTGTCTGCAATGCCAGGGTATCAGCTCTTTCCCTGATGCAAATCCCATCAAGACCAGAATAGCTGATAGTGGGATTCCAGTTATGAGGAAAGACTCAGAAAAACTGGCCTAAGTGGCTAGAAAAGAGAAGAATTTGAGGTGACTCTAGAAAAGAGAAGAATTTGAGGTGACTCTAGAAAAGAGAAGAATTTGAGGTGACTCTAGAAAAGAGAAGAATTTGAGGTGGCTCTAGAAAAGAGAAGAATTTGAGGTGACTTAATACAGATAATCAAGGGAAAGGATAAATTAGACTATAACAAGTTTTTAAAAATACAACCGCCTACAAGAACAAGAGGTCACAGCTACAACCGCCTACAAGAACAAGAGGTCACAGCTACAACCGGCTACAAGAACAAGAGGTCACAGCTACAACCGGCTACAAGAACAAGAGTTCACAGCTACAAGAACAAGAGGTCACAGCTACAACCGCCTACAAGAATAAGAGGACACAGCTACAACCGCCTACAAGAACAAGAGGTCACAGCTACAACCGGCTACAAGAACAAGAGGTCACAGCTACAACCAGCTACAAGAACAAGAGGTCACAGCTACAACCAGCTACAAGAACAAGAGGTCACAGCTACAACCGCCTACAAGAACAAGAGGTCACAGCTACAACCGGCTACAAGAACAAGAGGTCACAGCTACAACCAGCTACAAGAACAAGAGGTCACAGCTACAACCGCCTACAAGAACAAGAGGTCACAGCTACAACCAGCTACAAGAACAAGAGGTCACAGCTACAACCGCCTACAAGAACAAGAGGTCACAGCTACAACCGCCTACAAGAACAAGAGGTCACAGCTACAACCACCTACAAGAACAAGAGGTCACAGCTACAACCGCCTACAAGAACAAGAGGTCACAGCTACAACCGCCTACAAGAACAAGAGGTCACAGCTACAACCGCCTACAAGAACAAGAGTTCACAGCTACAACCGGCTACAAGAACAAGAGTTCACAGCTACAAGAACAAGAGGTCACAGCTACAACCGCCTACAAGAACAAGAGGTCACAGCTACAACCGCCTACAAGAACAAGAGGTCACAGCTACAACCGCCTACAAGAACAAGAGGTCACAGCTACAACCGCCTACAAGAACAAGAGGTCACAGCTACAACCGCCTACAAGAACAAGAGGTCACAGCTACAAATTAGCTGAAGAAAGGTCCAGATTAGAAATTAGGAAATGTATTTTTAGAGAGTGGTGAATGCTTGGAATGCATTGCCACAAGAAGTAGTGGAGGCAGGGGCAATTAATGCATTTAAGAATAGATTGGATGCACATAGCTTTTAGAGTAAAGAAATGTAAATGAAACTGGTTGTTTACAGACTCTACAAAGTCTTCTAAACGAGTATAAAAATGTTTAGTTAAGCAGCTCCACACATGCCTCTCTAAGATTTGAGGCTTCTCCGTGCTATACATTCAAGTCACAGCCAGCCCTTTTCTACCTTCCAAAGCAAGTATTGAAAGTCAACAACAATGAAGAAGCCAGAGATATCCATCTCAGAGCTGAAGTCATTACCTCAATCTCCATTCTAATCCTGGAGGTTGTTGTGTATGTATCAACATAACCTCTTACAGCGAACAAATACTCCCAACATGTACTCACTGTTAAGCCAACGATGCCTTCAATGGTTGGTGCATGTTTACCGTATTGAAGGCGAAGGAAGACTAACGACTGGTCAGGCAAAATATACTGGACAAGACCCTCACCTCTGCTTCCTCGTAGCCCTTTCCAGAAATGGGCTGTTTTCACGACAGCCTGGCTAACAAGGTGAGGGATCGACGTGATCCTCGTAGTAGTGAGCGACACGCAAATGAAGCCAAGCATACCACAACCGTCTGGAGGACCCTGGTCCACCTTCATCAGCACCCTTGGGATGGGAGGAAAGCTACTGCAACTGCCACACGACATTTTTCCCATTGCTGGGGTAGTCGAGGGGTTTTGAAGGCTGAGGACTACAGGCAGCTACGCCACTGCTGTCGCCACGTCATGTGCTGGCTATGTTTGTTTATTTCACCCCCAACAGAAAAACAACATATGCCCTACCGAGGATTCGAACCGCTGCCCTTGTCGACAGGCAGGCCTCGAAACCATTCGGCCACGCGCTCCTGCAACCTGCCACTTAATGTCATTTTCAGGGCGCACAAAAGAGTAACCTACTCATTGTGGATAATTGTAAACAACAAACATATGGAAAATGAGAGGCTGCCAAAGGACATCCTCTATGGACAGCTGGCCATTAGAGCTAGAAGAATTGGCCTTCCCACACTGCGATTCAAGGACATTGGCAATAGGGACATGAAGTCATGCGACATCCCATCCGAAGGCTGAGAAACGATTACTCAGGATCAAGCTATTTAGAGACAGTCAGTTGGAAAGGGCATACTAGATTGGGGGACATCCCGGCAAGTCAGCCTCCTCGCATGATTGTACCAAGTGTGACAGACACTGTCATTTCGGCCTTTACAGTCAAAGCAGACAGTGTCAAAATACAGGCAGGAGACAGAGCTGGACAAAACTCACAAGCACCATTCGCATGTTCTACAGAGACTGAGACACTAATGATGATGATGAGCCCCTAACTCTAGAGAAGCCCCAAAAACTGATTTCTCACTATGCTGTACAGATCCATCAACATATGATTGTACCATTATGTACGTAACAACCTTGCATCTCAATCAAGCAAAGAAGCCCCAATCTGATTGAGTCATTGTGGTACAGCCTGCTGCAGCCTGTTATCCAGGATCACCACGTGAAGGTGTAGCAGGGTTTTGACAGCTCTGGTTCGCTGGCCTTGACGCTAGCAATCAGCTATGGGTCGCTGACTGCTGCAGCTCATGCGCTGCTCAGCATCTTGATACGACTTTAACACTCAGATTAATAATAATTCTTTAATTTGTTTAAATATTTAAATTCTTTAATATTTCCTTATTATCTGATTCACATATGTTTTACAGATGTAACATGAATAACGAAAGAAATTTGATATTATTAAAATCAATACTTTAAACTAACCTTAATTAGCTGTTTCTTCTTTTAATTTTCCTTATTTTATCCCCTTCGTGCATTTTGTTTTTATTGCCAAGAGAGCTTGGAGCTAGATCGTGTCTGTCGTGGTCCGTCCCTGGTGATTTATCTAAGGCTTATAGCAGAGCTCGACAGTACGTCTCGCTGGTGGTCCGACTCTCGCAAAGAGCTTGTGACCGGCAAATGGAAAGCAGGAATCGTTGCCTCGAGGCCCTGCCTTCTCCCTACGGAGAAGGGCAGGCCAAATTGTGTCTCTAGTCCCAGTGAAATTCATCGCCGAGGTCGTTGGGATCCGTTCTGCACAGAGCGCTGCCATCCCTCCTCGAGCGAGCCCGGTCGGTCGGTCGTCTGGTGCGTGTGGGAGGCCCCTGTCAGGCGGTCCTAGGTCGACGGAGTGAGGGACGGGTGGAACAAACCGTCCGTCCCGTCAGTCGGTCCCTGCGGCCGTCGTCCCAGCGAGGCTTTTTACACACCCTTCCTCCGCCGACCGGTGTGTGCTGTACGTACGTCTCCGACAGATATCTGGTTGATCCTGCCAGTAGTCATATGCTTGTCTCAAAGATTAAGCCATGCATGTCTAAGTTCACACTGTCTCACGGTGAAACCGCGAATGGCTCATTAAATCAGTCGAGGTTCCTTAGATGACACGATCCTACTTGGATAACTGTGGCAATTCTAGAGCTAATACATGCTTACCAAGCTCCGACCCTCGCGGAAAGAGCGCTTTTATTAGTTCAAAACCAATCGTCGTTTCCCCTCGCGGGGTTGCGGCGTCCCCACTGGTGACTCTGGATAACTTTGTGCTGATCGCATGGCCTCATGTGCCGGCGACGCATCTTTCAAATGTCTGCCCTATCAAATGTCGATGGTACGTGACATGCCTACCATGTTTGTAACGGGTAACGGGGAATCAGGGTTCGATTCCGGAGAGGGAGCATGAGAAACGGCTACCACATCCAAGGAAGGCAGCAGGCGCGCAACTTACCCATTCCCGGCACGGGGAGGTAGTGACGAAAAATAACAATACGGGACTCTTTCGAGGCCCCGTAATTGGAATGAGTACACTTTAAACCCTTTAACGAGGATCTATTGGAGGGCAAGTCTGGTGCCAGCAGCCGCGGTAATTCCAGCTCCAATAGCTTATATTAAAGTTGTTGCAGTTAAAAAGCTCGTAGTTGGATCTCAGGCGCAGGCGGGCGGTCCGGCTCGCGCCGGTTCACCGCCCGTTGTCTCCTGCCCTACCGTCTGCCGGCTCTCTCCCACGGGTGCTCTTCGCTGAGCGTCCTGGGTGGCCGGCGCGTTTACTTTGAAAAAATTAGAGTGTTCAAAGCAGGCCTCGGCTGCCTGAATAATGGTGCATGGAATAATGGAATAGGACCTCGGTTCTATTTTGTTGGTTTTCGGAACTGGAGGTAATGATTAACAGGGACAAACGGGGGCATTCGTATTGCGGCGTTAGAGGTGAAATTCTTGGATCGCCGCA
The DNA here is from genome assembly GCA_036924085.1 of Ariolimax columbianus. NCBI lineage: Eukaryota > Metazoa > Mollusca > Gastropoda > Stylommatophora > Arionidae > Ariolimax > Ariolimax columbianus. The sequence goes on along the minus strand of JAVGWX010000007.1, from coordinate 33,049,436 downwards.
AGACGAGCTACTGCGAAAGCATTTGTCAAGAATGTTTTCATTAATCAAGAACGAAAGTCAGAGGCGCGAAGACGATCAGATACCGTCGTAGTTCTGACCATAAACGATGCCGACTAGCGATCCGCAGGAGTTGCTTCGATGACTCTGCGGGCAGCTTCCGGGAAACCAAAGTGTTTGGGTTCCGGGGGAAGTATGGTTGCAAAGCTGAAACTTAAAGGAATTGACGGAAGGGCACCACCAGGAGTGGAGCCTGCGGCTTAATTTGACTCAACACGGCCAACACTGAAATGATTGACATGCCGAGACCACTCTTCGGGGGTCTAATATGGAACTGGTGCTGGACTTAGACCCCCAGAAATCTGGGGTCATGCCCCCTGTGGTTCGGTTCTGTCTGCATCCAGTGTTAGATAAAGGAATTGACGGAAGAGCACTTTCAGGAGTGGAGCCTGAGATCTAAGTTAACTTACCACGCCAATACTGCAGAATGACTATCAAAAGTACACCTTCGTGGGGTCTAATAGAGAACATGTGCTGGAATTAGACCCTCAAAAATTTTGGGGCTACCCTCTAAGAAACTCGATTGTCTCGCTAAGGGAATTGACGGAAGGGCACCACCAGGTGTGGAACCTGCGGCTTAATTTGACTGAACACGCCAATACTGTAGAACAACTGACAAATCGAGAGCACTGCCGTTTGGGTCTAATAATGAACGTACGCTGGTATTAGACTCACGGATGACAAGTCAGCTCTCAAACACTCAAATGAAAGAACACTACGGAAATCGTGTTTAACTCCGCAGAAACCGCAGATTTCAAATACCTGGTCATTGACAAACAAAAGCCCTCAATAAATTAGTCTGACCAAATAGTGAACGGGTGCTGGAAATAGATCATCTGAAGACAGGTCAGTTTTACCCTACAAATGACAGGGCGTTGCTACGGAAAACCAGCTCAAATCGAGAGGAGCCGCAGACACTTTGGTTCACGTACCAGGCTGATAAGCCAAGGGCGCGAGGCTACCATGTGGGGGATTACGGCCGAACCCTTGTAAGCCGCAATCCCGCCCAAATCTCAGCACCACTGCAATGGGAGGCTCCTACATGCTCGGGACCTGGGGCTTGCGCCCCAGCCCTATCAGGTAGAGCCACAGTAAGAGGTCCTTGCCGCCCGCAAATCAAAGCGGGCGGACAACTGCTTGATACTCACCCTATACGGCGATGGGGTGCGAAAAACACCAACCAAAGACTTAGAACCTGGTCGGGGTGTCGAAAACAGTAGAGCAGCCACCTCACTGTGAACTGTCAAGACTCAACCACTGACCATGAGAGTTGTCCGCACACCAGGCGATCAACATCTCTGTGACATTACCAGGCTTGTCCTCTGGCTGAATGCACTCCGGCTACGATATCTACCTCTGTACGTTATCAGCCATAACTATCATGCTGGACGCAGAAGAGATGCAGACCAGCGGACATTGCACACCTGCCCCACTGTGTCAACACCCCAGGTGGCGGGGAATGCTAGGCGTACCATCCCTGCATAGAAGCCAAGAAAATAAAGGGAAAAAGAGATACCCCACTCACATGCAAATGCTACGTTTCTGGCAGGACGTGACGATCCTGGGATACAGACACACTGGACTGCCTCTCTTCCGGGTAAACCAGTCCATCTCATATATCACATATCATCATTGCACCCTATAGACACGAGTAGTGAAGACTCGATAGTCTGGTAAGACAACTTCCATAGGAGAGAAAACTCTGATCGTAAACAACTGCTGCCTTGCAGATAGGCTGGGGACAGCCAAAGGCTAAGGAGGGCATCCCTACAGAAACGCCTGTTGAAATCGGATGCACGGGGCCGCAAGCCTAACAAAACAGTGCAACGTAAATCACAGTATGATGGCAGTACAACCTATTCGAAAAACGTATGGCGCTCATCCTGAGGAGACCCGCCAGGCAGCGATAGCGCCGGGCCTCACGCCTCGAAGGGGCCCACCCTTGACTACTGGTGGTCACCCACCCATGTGTCGTGGAGTCAAGGCACATGGCTATGGGGCAACGTCTATTGGCCAAAACCTCAAGAACCTCAAAATACTACAGTGGAATGCGGAGGGAGTCATTAACAAAAAACTTTCCCTAACACACCACCTGCATGAAGGTAAGATTGACGTGGCATGTATCCAGGAAACTCACCTCAACAAAAACCATAAATTCTCAATCAGAGGATACCAGACCTTCCGTCTAGATAGAGAAGGCCACAAAGGAGGGGCCCTGATACTGACCAGAAACAGCATACCGAGTAGCGCGGTACCTGTCAATCACACCGGACAAGCAGAAATTGTAGGAGTTGACATAATGGCTCAAGAGACGAAGCTCCGCATTTTCAATCTGTACGGACCACCAAACAGAGACCTATCGCTCTCGAGTATGGAGGTCAGAGACTCCAACTGCATAGTAGTTGGAGATTTCAACAGCCACTCGGAGAGATGGGGATACTCTGACACAGACAGCAGAGGTGACGAAGTGGAAGATTGGGAGATAGATGCAAATCTCTCCCTAATCAATAGGCCGGAGGATAGCCCTAGCTTCTATTCAAGAACATGGCATACCACCTCGACTCCAGATTTGGCCTTCTCCACACAGGACATACACTATAAAATAGACCGCCAGGTGCTAAACCAACTGGCAGGTAGCGACCACAGGCCGATCAGGCTAACCATTGACATGGAAATAGGCCCACAGGAAACAAAACCGCTCCCACGTTGGAATTACAAACGAGCCGACTGGGACAGATTTGCAATCCTGACAGATGGGCTGTGTGAAACCATCAACACACGAAACACCAAAATGAAGCCCATGGTAGAGAGCCTAAGCAAGGCAATAATGCAAGCCGCCACTGAAACCATCCCAAGAGGAGCTAGGAAAAACTATAAGCCCTACTGGAATGATGAGTTACAGAAAGTGGAAGATGCGGTAACAAATGCTAGGAACATGGCAGAACGAGAAAAATCCATGGAGGCAAACATCGCCCTCAAAGCCGCCGCGGCGCAGTACAAACACACTCTCAAGCAAACAGCAAGAGAAAGTTGGAAAAATAAAACGGAAAGTTTAAACCTGGACAAAGAAGGGAACAAGCTATGGAAGCTAGTCAGAGCCATGAATGACGAAACCCCGTCAAATAAACAAATTACTATCAAGCAGGGCGAGAACTTGATCACAGGTAAGAAAGCCGCAAACGCCTTTGTCGATCACTATGCCAAAGCAAACCACATCGAGGTCCCTGCAGATAAGCATACAGACATCAGCGAAGAGCTAAAGGGACACGAAAACATGAATACGGCTCCTGAAGAGCACATGATGGCCAAACTAACATTGCGCGAAATGGAAGAGGCTATGAGAACACTAAAGAAAAGGAAATCTCCCGGAAAAGACGGGATAACAAACGAAATGCTGATGGGGCTGGGCCAAACAGCGAAGAAAAAACTACTATCAGTCCTGAACCAAAGCTGGAAAAGGGGTATTGTACCCCAGGCATGGAAAGATGCAATACTGGTACCAGTACCAAAAACAGGAAAGGACAAAACAGATCCGAATGGATACAGGCCCATAAGCCTACTGAGCTGTGTCGGCAAGCTGATGGAACGGATGATAAACACCAGACTGATGTGGCATCTGGAAGAAAAACGAATACTAATTCCACAGCAAGCCGGCTTTAGACAGCACAGATCCACTGAGGACCAGGTCATCCTCATAGCCCAGGAAATAGAAGATGCCTACCAGGCACAGAAACACACAGTAGCTGTTTGGGTGGATCTGGAAAAGGCATTTGACAAAGTCTGGAAAGATGGACTTAGAGTCAAGCTAAGAAGAAGTGATGTCTGTGGGAAGATGTACAAGTGGATCAACCACTACCTCAAACAAAGAACGGCCAGAGTCCAAGTACAAGGGCAGATGAGCAAAAAGGTGACACTCGAGCAGGGAGTACCCCAAGGGGGAGTATTGTCACCCACACTCTTCCTGGTATATATAAACGATATTACAGAGAATATACCAAGAAGAGTCCATAGCTCAATGTTTGCAGACAATCTGGCTATGTGGACCTCTGAAAAGAATCTCACCATAGCAAGAAATCGGATGCAAACGGCCCTAACATCGCTGGAAGAGTGGGCGAACTCATGGCTGGTCAAAATAAACGAGGAGAAAACCACGTGCACAATATTCTCGCTCTCATTAAAACCCCAAAGTACCAAATTAAGCCTAAATGGCAAAATCCTGCAGCCAAACGACAACCCAACCTATCTGGGAGTCACATTTGATCGGCGCATGACATGGAAAAGTCAGATTGAGAGAAACCGAATGAAAGCCAGAGAAAGAATGGCGATCATGAGGAAGCTTGCTGGCACAAGCTGGGGAGCAGACGAAGGCATACTAAAGAAACTGTACACTGGAAGAGTGAGACCAGTTCTCGAGTATGGCATTGCGGCATGGACAACAGCAGCGAAGGCGAACTTCGATAAAGTTAACAAACTTCAAAACCAAGCCATGAGAATTATAACAGGTGGCATGAAGTCAACGCCAATTGTAGAACTTGAAAAGATTACAAAACTGCAATCCATGACCGATAGAAGAGACTGCAGAGCCCAGCTGCAGTCAGAGAAACTCCGAAGACTGACGGACCATCCAATGTACCAGAGACTAAACAATTTGGGAAACGGTAAACTAAAGCGGAGAAACTTTGCAGAAATAGCCAAAGCAAAGATGCACGAAGATCCCATAAACGCACTAACAACACCAAAACCCATCACTACTGTACGAAAACCTACTTGGAGGCAGGATATATTTCCAGAGGTGGTAGAAAATATACCAGGTATTGCAAACAAAAACTGCCAGAGTGAAAAAGAAAGGAGAGACACTACCCTAAGCTTCATAACGAAAAGCTACCCAAGCATGGACTGGACCCATGCATACACCGACGGTTCTGTAACAAACACTACACAGAACGGAGGGGCAGGAGCATTCCTGAACCTACCAAATGGCAGAAAAATAACACTGTCATTCGCTACTGGTAAGTACACGAGCAATTTCAGAGCAGAGGCAGAGGCACTGAGGGCGGCAGTGGAAGAAATGGTAACACACAGTGAAAATGAGAGCCATATAGTCCTGCTGACAGATGCTCTCGAAGTAGTCACAGCGCTAAAAAGCCAGAAAAACACTGAGCTTAATGACTTAAGAGCAGCACTCTGCAAACTGTGCCAACAATCCGCACCAAAAAGGGTAGTGGTACAGTGGGTTCCGTCACACTGCAACATCCAAGGCAACGAGGAGGCAGACAGACTGGCAAAAGAAGGTGCAAGGCTACCACAAATAGATACCAGTATGACGTACGAAGAGTCAAAACGGCTTATCAAAGCCAGGTACATGTCCAAATGGGAAACCGAACATACTGGTTACACCAAAAACGATGCCTATTACCAGTTGAACCGAAGAGAGCAGGTCGTTGTCTTCAGACTTCGCACTGGCCACAACAGACTGAGGTACCACCTTTTCAACAAATTGAAGATAGGGTGTACCGACGAATGCCCGTGCGGTACTGGTAAAATGACCACTGAACATCTGCTGCAGAACTGCCCGACATACGAGGATCAGAGAGAGCAGATGTGGCCATTGCCAGTGGAACTGCAAGACAAGCTCTATGGTAGTGGCGAGAGTCTCAGGATGACCGCCGCTTTTTTCGAGAAAATAATGGTTACTGTCTGACTGTGTACGCAGAAGAAGAAGAAGAAGCTGTTTCTTCTTTTAATTTTCCTTATTTTATCCCCTTCGTGCATTTTGTTTTTATTGCCAAGAGAGCTTGGAGCTAGATCGTGTCTGTTCAGCACAATGCCTGCCATGTTTATATAATTATACATATTTGTTCTTCATTTTAAGATATTATTGCTAAACATAACATATTTTTAACAATACATAAATTAATTGTATAATTACATTTTTATTTTGAATTTGCAATAGCGAAAGTGTGTTTGCTTCAAACTAATGTCTTTATCGTACGTGCCAAGTCGACTTTTGTAGTCACTGCTGAATCTCAACAACTTGTACACCTGTCGTCCATGCCATGGCGTTACACCGTCCAGTATATTCTCAATTTGTTATCCTCCATCTCTTTTACCAACAATTTCGCTTGTTGTCAAAATATGCTCAGGGGGCTGAAGGTACAGCAAAGTGAACGAGTTGACAGCAGCCAGTAACTCATATAACTGGCTGCTTGAATTAGGGTCAGTGACCAATAGCTAAGCAAGACCCTATTCTGCTTCAAAGCGGCAGCCCTGGAAACAGGCTGCACTAGTGTAGTTTAGCTTAGGGAATAGATATAGCAGTGGGAAGTCAAACCCAGTACCTAAAAATGTCAGCTGAAAGGCACAGATTTCGTAGCCTTGCTGAAAACTACGATACATCCTTTTCAGAGAGAAGGATGAACTCCAGAGATGGAGTGAAGAACATTGAAGATCTCCATTTGAGACCAAACGTTGAACTTCCTTCCCTGACATCAAAGGTGTCCTTTTGTTATGAAAATACAGATGGGCTGGCCATGTGGTGCATATGCTGGATAACAGATGGACATGTAGAGTGACGTCGTGGTGGTTCTACAACTTTGGAACCCTAGCAAGCGACCGACCGAGGTGCAGTGATGGCCTGAGAAGGAGGCCCTGGGCCCACATGTTACATCAAGGCAAAAGAGCAAAATGAGTTTACCTGTCATCAGACACATGTGCCTGATTGAATACCAGGATTTAGAGATTAAGAGATTAGAGCTCCAAAGAAAATGATCCTCACAATAATTAAAAAAAGACTTGTCTTTATTATGTGTCCAATCAGATCTTCCTTATTAGTCTTGTAATATTTAACATTCTACTCAACAAACTGTGGCGAAGTGGTCAAGCCATTTGCCTCGTGTTCAGATGGTCGGAGTTTGAATTCGAGATGGTCGGTCCATGATGTCAATTTTCCGGAAGATCTCTGGGTTCATTGCTAGAGCTACGGAGTTCGTGCTTTGTGCGATGCTCTCGGCAGGTGGGATGCCTTTCTGCTGAGAAAGACTGAGCCATATGGGGAAACCCGGGGCGATGAAGTTGAGCCCTCGTCTTTAACCACATCTTGCTTCTAATATAAACATTTCTCGAGGTATGGTCCTGCCCAGTTAGCAAGATGCCCAAGACACATCACTCACACGCTAAAATAATGCCCCTACAACCTCTTTTGGTTATGAGAAAGACAAGACAATAACTGGTTGTATACAGACTCTGTAAAGTCTTCTAAACCATTATAGTGACATTTTACAGTCACTTTACATCACTTTTACAGATGAGCCTAATTTACTAGATGTGTGTCTTACAGTCTAGGGCAAGAGACAGGATGATGTATATTTCAGAGATCGGTTTGGGCCATTACAGGTGGCCATTTTTAGGTTTTCTGCTGCCGATTTCATCAGCTATGAGCTGAAAATGGTTAAGTAAAGTGTGGAACAGTTCAATCTTTTAGAGAATTCTGCTGCAATAAAGATGATATTGCTGTGAAGCTGTATAAAATGACTATATGGACTGACTCAGGCCAAAACCTACGTGCAAATAATTAAAGACAAGAGTTACTTACTGCACAAAAACATAGCTAACATCTTGCACATACGTTACAACTCAGTTAATATTTTTATTTTCAAACTGAAAATTTACTCAAAGAATAAAAAATATATGCAAATGTTAACCAACACAGAAATGCACTACAGTCACAGAATCTGTCTTCTTCTTCGCTGTTCATTCTCAAACTCCTGCTACCAAGCCCTGAAAAGGGCTTTGCAATTAGCAGGATGTTGTCCAGAGAATGGAATGCTCCTTTCAGTCCAACATATTCTTCTTCTTCTGCGTACACAGAGTCCAACATATTCAACTTCAGCATCCCATCTTTAAGTACCGGTTTAACCTTCCCTCTTCGATCCCTTTTCCATGACCAGTCTGTCCTGTTGCAGCCTGTTATCCAGGATCACCACATGGACGTAAAGAACGGTCTTAGCAGTTCTGGGTCACTGGCCCTGATGCTAGCAGTCACCTTAGGGTCGCTGACCACTAAAGCTCATTCACTGTTCAGCATCTTGATCCCAGAGTCTGTCTGAATTGTTTCTGTCAGGACTCTTACTGGGAACAGAGATGAGATGCTACACTGATGGCATGTCATTACTTACTTAGTCGCTCCTCTTCTACCGTGAGATGTAGAGGTTTGCCAAAGAGAACGCCACACTGCTCTATCCGCCGTCTTTTTCCTGGCCTCTTTCCAATCCATCCCTCTATCACTTAGGGACTGTTGTATGTTGTCTTCCCAAAGGCGAACTTCGATAAAGTTAGCAAACTTCAAAACCAAGCCATGAGAGTTATAACAGGAGGCATGAAGTCAACGCCAATTGTAGAACTTGAAAAGATTATAAAACTGCAATCCATGACCGATAGAAGAGACTGCAGAGCCCAGCTGCAGTCAGAGAAACTCCGAAGACTGACTGACCATCCAATGCACCAGAGACTAAACAATTTGGGAAATGGGAAACAAAGCGGAGAAACTTTGCAGAAATAGCCAAAGCAAAGATGCACGAAGATCCCATAAACGCACTAACACCACCAAAACCCATCACTACTGTACAAAAACCTACCTGGAGGCAGGATATATTTCCAGAGGTGGTAGAAAATATACCAGGTATTGGAAACAAAAACTGCCAGACTGAAAAAGAAAGGAGAGATACTACCCTAAGCTTCATATCGAAAAGCTACCCAAGCATGGACTGGACCCATGCATACACTGACAGTTCTGTAGCAAACACTACACAGAACGGAGGGGCAGGAGCATTCCTGAACCTACCAAATGGCAGACAAATAACACTGTCATTCGCTACTGGTAAGTACACAAGCAATTTCAGAGTGGAGGCAGAGGCACTGAGGGCGGCAGTGGAAGAAATGGTGACACACAATGAAAATGAAAGCCATATAGTCCTGCTTACAGATGCTCTCGCCGTAGTCACAGCGCTAAAAAGCCAGAAAAACACTGAGCTTAATGACTTAAGAGCACTCTGCAAACTGTGCCAGCAGTCCGCACCAAAAAGGGTAGTGGTACAGTGGGTCCCATCACACTGCAGCATCCAAGGCAACGAGGAGGCAGACAGACTGGCAAAAGAAGGTGCAAGACTACCACAAATAGATACTAGTATGACGTACGAAGAGTCAAAACGGCTTATCAAAGCCAGATACATGACCAAATGGGAAACCGAACATACTGGTTACACCAAAAACGATGCCTATTACCAGTTGAACCGAAGAGAGCAGGTCGTCTTCAGACTTCGCACTGGCCACAATAGACTGAGGTACCACCTATTCAACAAATTGAAGATAGGTGGTACCGACGAATGCCCGTGCGGTACTGGTAAAATGACCGCTGAACATCTGCTGCAGAACTGCCCGACATACGAGGATCAGAGAGAGCAGATGTGGCCATCACCAGTGGAACTGCAAGACAAGCTCTATGGCAGTGGCGACAGCCTCAGGATGACCGCCGCTTTTTTCGAAAAAATAATGGTTACTGTCTGACTGCGTACGAAGAAGAAGAAGAAGTATGTTGTCTTCCCAGCGTACTTTGGGACATCCTCGGGGTCTGCGTCCTTGACTTTTGATCTCCCATGACCGCTTTGGTATCCGATCTTCTTCCATTCTACAGACATGGCCAAACCACTGTAGTTGGGACTGCTCCACCCGTGTCTGCAGGAGTTGAACTTCAAGACTGCTACGTATTGTCTGGTTACGGATCTTGTCCCTTTTCGTCACCTGAACCGCCTTTCTTAGGTACCTCATTTCTGAAGTTTGTAATTGCCTTTCTTGGGCTGTAGTCATTGCTCACATGACTCACATCCATATGTCAGGATAGGCACATAGGTCGAGCGGTATACATCTATCTGTTTTCCTGCTTATTTCTCTTCTACTGAGGAAACCTCTGTTTATTGCATGGAACAGTCTACCTGCTGCTGCCCTTCGTGCAGTTAACTCCTCTTTGATTCCTCCCCTGCTGTCTATTACCACTCCTAGATATTTAAAGTTGCTAACCTGCTCCAGTGCTCGTGTTCCCAGGGTTATCTGATGTCTCTTTTCATCTCTGGCGATCACCATGGTTTTTTGTTTTGGAGTTGCTGATGTGCATTCCTCTCTTCTTCAACTCTTCTTCCCAGACCTGCAAGTTGATCTGGAGATGTGCTTCGGTTTTCGTGATCAGGGCCACATCGTCTGCAAATGCTAGTTCCGATATGTAACTTGGTCTCATCTTCCAGTACCCTATTTCATACTTTTTTGTCCGTTCCTTGCAGGCCTTGATAACTTCATCCATGAGGAGTATGAAAAGGTACGGTGATAGAATGTCCCCCTGTCTTACTCCGCTAGTGGTCTTGAACTCTCCTGACTTTTGATTTGATGTCCGCACATAATTTCTGCATGTTTTATAGAAACTCTGTATGGCAGAGATCAGGGGTCCTGGAATGTTCTTCCTTGTCAGGCACTCCCAGAGATTGTCCCAAGGAACTTTATCAAATGCTTTCTCCAAATCCAAAAAAGCAGAGATGCATCTCTTTATCATATTCAAGAGCCTTTTCACTTAACTGTCTAAGTGTAAAGATAAGGTCTTGAGTACTTCTGTTTGCCCTAAACCCACATTGAGTTTCTTCTTGTGGCGCCAAGCTGCCTTGAGAATCTTCATGAATAGCATCTCTCCTACCGCTCTCATGTATTTAACCATTTCTGGTGTTATACCATCATGTCCTGCTGCTTTACCAATCTTAATTTTCTCCAATGCTGCCTTTAGTTCTTCCATTGTGATATTATCGTTTCCCTCCATGGCTCCCTCTTCTTGAATTGGGACTGTTACTTCCAGAGCTTGGTTTTCCTCCACTTCAAGGAGATCTGAGAAATATTCTTTCCATCTGTTCATTACCTCTTCTGCAGTGGTCAACAGTGCACCTTGTTTATCTTTAACAAATTTCAGGGGGCATTCCTTTTCCTTCCGCATGTTCTTTAAGGTCAAGTAGAACAGTTTCTGGTTTTCTCCAGCATTATTTTCCAGTTTCTCTCCAAATTCTTCCCAGGATTTCTGTTTGGCCTTGAGCACAGTCTTCTTTGCTTCTGTTCTAAAATTTACATATTCTTTATATTTCTTTGTTTGTTTTTCTGTATTCCTAGCCCCTAGGTATTGCTTCCATGCCTTTTTCTTTTCTCGTATTATTGTTTTCACTTCTTTTGTCCACCATGGTGTACTCTTTCTCTTCCACCCTTCTTTGGTTTGACCGCATGCCTCTGCTGCAGCCTCTTTGAGAATGTCTTTGAATTTTACCCAGAGCATTTCCAAATCTTCTTCAGATTCCTCTATCCTTTCTATTGCTGTTGTTATGAGCCCTTGGTATCTCCTCTTAACATTTGGTTCTCGTAGTTTGTAAGCCTTAATTTTATTTTCTCCTCGTGTATTATGTTTCATGCTTGCTGATGGGTGTTGCCTGGCTGGATAGTGTTTTTCAATTTCTCTCTTTATTTTAACTAGGTAGTGGTCGCTTCCTATCTCTGGTCCTCTGAACACTCTAGCATCCTTTACATGCTTGAAATCAGTTTTCCTCACTAATGCATAGTCAATTATAGATCTTTCATTTCTTGCCGGCTCGCATCTTGTGTAGGCATGGATACGCTTGTGTGGAAACGTTGTTTTTGTAATAACAAGGTTTTGTTCTCTGCAGAATCTCAGCAGTCGTTTTCCATTGTCATTTAAGACATCTTCTCCATACCTACCGATCACTCCATCCCTGATGGCATGTCATAACACCAACAATATGGTCTAACCTTCTAAGGCAGAAGACTTTCCAGCTGATAGAATGGTGCACATGCTAAAAGCCTGCTGAGTGTACAGTGGCCATCTCCATTTAAAAGAAAACTCTAGAAAATATCCCATATTTCCATATTTTTGTCCTCATGGATCAAATAGAAAAAAAAGTGAATCTCACAATTTGAGACTTTATCAACACATTCTTGTTTCTTCTGGTGAAGGTATATTTATAGGCTTGTGTTTTTTTGTCATGCAATGGAGGAATCCAACAAAAGTATCCATTTTAATTCATGCTCATGCATGAAATCATTTTTCAGTGCAATGACAAATCTTCCCCTAAGTGGATTCCAGGAGCTTTTTCCGAAAGGTAAGAACAGAGCTGCTGCTACAGGGATAGAGCATTAGAGGCCTCATTGTACAAGGTCTTGGATTTAGACGGTTGAGGATATGAGTTCTCTTTTACACTGTCTTGCCTTCGCCCCTACCTCACAACAGTTCAGGTCTTGGACAATGTAGTCTTTCTTGAACACTTCATCCCACAACAGTTAAGACCTTAGACAATGAAGTCTCAGATCTTAAACAATGAACCCTGAAACAATGAAGTATGAGACATTAGACAATGAAGTCGTTAACACTTCATCTCCAATGGTAGTATTTGCTTCAAGACCACCTGTAGCTTAGTTTTGATAAAAATAAACTAGCCATTACATATGAACAGTATCCAGACACATAAACATATGCACAGCATCCAGACACATACAAATATATACTCCAGATCAGACACAGGAAGAATGCTCAGACTAATATACAAAGTTTTTTCAAATGAAACCTGACAGAACTGCATTAAGTGAACATACGTACGATGCGCATGATGACGTCACTTCTGGTGTATACAGCACATACAAACCATCAAGTTTGCAAAATTTCATTTTCCTCCAACTTATAGTTTCTTCAGCAGACCATTGAAAACATGGTGGGCGTGATACAGAATCCGTCCAGAGTTGATCAGCGAGCAGTGATTCGGTTTCTAACAACTGAAGGATGACGACCGAGGCGTGTTCACCTACCATTATGCGCAAAGAAAATGAATCACGCTCCTCTTCACATCACAGCAACTGCTTTAAATTCCATCCCATGTATTCTTCCTTATGGTGGTTGGTCAACAACCGAGGTACCCATTGTAATACTTCAGCTTCTTCCTTACCACCAATTTAACTGTCTCTAGCGACACAGCAAATTCCTCTGCTCGTGAACGTAAGCTCCAGTGATGGTCCACCTGAATTGCTGCATTCATTTTGCCGATGCCATTGTGAACCCACCTTCAGATACTTGAATTTCTTGCTAACCACCATTTGGACTGTCCCTAGCGACACAGAAAATTCCACTGCTAGCGAACGTAAGTACCGCATCAATTTTGACGATGGCATCTTCTGACGCAAAAAATGTGCGCCTGACCTGGTCTCGGAAGAACTTTTGTTAACTCATGTCCTTCTTTAAACATCGTTGTCTAGTTCTTCACTGCTGTCTTTGACATGCTTTTGTCACCATACACTGCCTTCATTCTGTGCTGAATGTCAACTGGTCGACATCCTTCAGCTGTCAGAAACCGAATCACTGCTCGCTGATCAACTCTGGATGGATTCTGTATCACACATGCCATGTTTTCAACGGTTTGCTGAGGAAACTATGAGTTGAAGACTAATTAAATTTTGCAAACTTGACGGTTAGTATGTGCTGTATACACCAGAAGTGATGTCATCATGTGCATTATACATATGTTCACTTGATGCAGTTAGGTTCGGTTTCATTTGAACATGCCTCATATGTATGTACACATGAAGCAAACATACAATTTTCATGGAACAATACCCCATGGTCTTTACCAAACACATACAAGCTTTCATCGTGATTATGATTAAACCCTTTATTCTTCTTCTTAAGCCTATTTCAGACATTGACTTGAATATATACTAGTACGTTACAAAACGCAATGATAAATTGACAATATTTTATGAAACAAATAATCATCATCAGGTGCCTGCTGGTTGGCGTTGGTGATCATGGACCTCCATCCACTTCATCACGTGTGTCGTTTCCCAACACTGATTGTCGACCAGCAAACCAACAAAAGTTAACATTTTAAGAACCTATGTTTTTCCTGTGACAGCATATGGTTGTGAAACATGGACAGTTACCCAAAACTCAAGGAAGAGAATCAAGTCGAAATGTTATAGAAAGGTTCACATAATACCATGACCGAAGAAAAGAAGAATGCAGACATTCGACAAGAGTTGGGCATAAAGGAGAGGTGGTTCATTAAATGCACAATGAACAAATAAAATGAAATACTTTGGCCACAACAAAAGACACAATGGTCTTGGTATAACGGTGATGGAAAGTATGGTGGTAGGGGCAGACCAAGAAGGTGATGGAAAGTATGGTGGTGGGGGCAGACCAAGAAGGTGATGGAAAGTATGGTGGCAGGGGCAGACCAAGAAGGTGATGGAAAGTATAGTGCCAGGGGCAGACCAAGAAGGTGAAGGAAAGTATGGTGGCAGGGGCAGACCAAGAAGGTGATGGAAAGTATAGTGCCAGGGGTAGACCAAGAAGGTGATGGAAAGTATGGTGGCAGGGGTAGACCAAGAAGGTGATGGAAAGTATGGTGCCAGAGGTAGACCAAGAAGGTGATGGAAAGTATGGTGCCAGAGGTAGACCAAGAAGGTGATGGAAAGTATGGTGGCAGGGGCAGACCAAGAAGGTGATGGAAAGTATGGTGGCAGGGGCAGACCAAGAAGGTGATGGAAAATATGGTGGCAGGGGTAGACCAAGAAGGTGATGGAAAGTATGGTGGCAGGGGCAGACCAAGAAGGTGATCGAAAATATGGTGGCAGGGGTAGACCAAGAAGGTGATGGAAAGTATGGTGGTGGGGGCAGACCAAGAAGGTGATGGAAAGTATGGTGGTGGAGGCAGACCAAGAAGGTGATGGAAAGTATGGTGGTGGGGGTAGACCAAGAAGTTGATGGAAAGTATGGTGGCATGGTTAGACCAAGAAGGTGATCGAAAGTATGGTGCCAGGGGCAGACCAAGAAGGTGATGGAAAGTATGGTGGTGGGGGTAGACCAAGAAGGTGAAGGAAAGTATGGTGGCAGGGGTAGACCAAAAAGGTGAAGGAAAGTATGGTGGCAGGGGTAGACCAAGAAGGTGATGGAAAGTATAGTGCCAGGGGTAGACCAAGAAGGTGATGGAAAGTATGGTGGCAGGGGTAGACCAAGAAGGTGATGGAAAGTATGGTGCCAGAGGTAGACCAAGAAGGTGATGGAAAGTATGGTGCCAGAGGTAGACCAAGAAGGTGATGGAAAATATGGTGGCAGGGGTAGACCAAGAAGGTGATGGAAAGTATGGTGGTGGGGGCAGACCAAGAAGGTGATGGAAAGTATGGTGGTGGAGGCAGACCAAGAAGGTGATGGAAAGTATGGTGGCAGGAGTAGACCAAGAAGGTGATGGAAAGTATGGTGCCAGGGGCAGACCAAGAAGGTGATGGAAAGTATGGTGGTGGGGGCAGACCAAGAAGGTGATGGAAAGTATGGTGGCATGGTTAGACCAAGAAGGTGATCGAAAGTATGGTGCCAGGGGCAGACCAAGAAGGTGATGGAAAGTATGGTGGTGGGGGTAGACCAAGAAGGTGAAGGAAAGTATGGTGGCAGGGGTAGACCAAAAAGGTGAAGGAAAGTATGGTGGCAGGGGTAGACCAAAAAGGTGATGGACAGTATGGTGCCAGGGGTAGACCAAGAAGGTGATGGACAGTATGGTGGCAGGGGTAGACCAAGAAGGTGATGGAAAGTATGGTGGCGGGGGTAGACCAAGAAGGTGAAGGAAAGTATGGTGCCAGGGGTAGACCAAGAAGGTGATGGACAGTATGGTGCCAGGGGTAGACCAAGACGGTGATGGAGAGTATGGTGGCAGGGGCAGACCAAGAAGGTGATGGAAAGTATGGTGGCAGGGGTAGAAGAAGAAGGTGATGGAAAGTATGGTGCCAGGGGCAGACCAAAAAGGTGATGGAAAATATGGTGGCAGGGGTAGACCAAGAAGGTGATGGAAAGTATGGTGGTGGGGGCAGACCAAGAAGGTGATGGAAAGTATGGTGGTGGAGGCAGACCAAGAAGGTGATGGAAAGTATGGTGGCAGGAGTAGACCAAGAAGGTGATGGAAAGTATGGTGGTGGGGGCAGACCAAGAAGGTGATGGAAAGTATGGTGGTGGGGGTAGACCAAGAAGTTGATGGAAAGTATGGTGGCATGGTTAGACCAAGAAGGTGATCGAAAGTATGGTGCCAGGGGCAGACCAAGAAGGTGATGGAAAGTATGGTGGTGGGGGTAGACCAAGAAGGTGAAGGAAAGTATGGTGGCAGGGGTTGACCAAAAAGGTGAAGGAAAGTATGGTGGCAGGGGTAGACCAAGAAGGTGATGGAAAGTATAGTGCCAGGGGTAGACCAAGAAGGTGATGGAAAGTATGGTGGCAGGGGTAGACCAAGAAGGTGATGGAAAGTATGGTGCCAGAGGTAGACCAAGAAGGTGATGGAAAGTATGGTGCCAGAGGTAGACCAAGAAGGTGATGGAAAGTATGGTGGCAGGGGTAGATCAAGAAGGTGATGGAAAGCATGGTGGCAGGGGTAGACCAAGAAGGTGATGGAAAGTATGGTGGCAGGGGCAGACCAAGAAGGTGATGGAAAATATGGTGGCAGGGGTAGACCAAGAAGGTGATGGAAAGTATGGTGGTGGGGGCAGACCAAGAAGGTGATGGAAAGTATGGTGGTGGAGGCAGACCAAGAAGGTGATGGAAAGTATGGTGGCAGGAGTAGACCAAGAAGGTGATGGAAAGTATGGTGCCAGGGGCAGACCAAGAAGGTGATGGAAAGTATGGTGGTGGGGGTAGACCAAGAAGTTGATGGAAAGTATGGTGGCATGGTTAGACCAAGAAGGTGATGGAAAGTATGGTGGCATGGTTAGACCAAGAAGGTGATCGAAAGTATGGTGCCAGGGGCAGACCAAGAAGGTGATGGAAAGTATGGTGGTGGGGGTAGACCAAGAAGGTGAAGGAAAGTATGGTGGCAGGGGTAGACCAAAAAGGTGAAGGAAAGTATGGTGGCAGGGGTAGACCAAAAAGGTGATGGACAGTATGGTGCCAGGGGTAGACCAAGAAGGTGATGGACAGTATGGTGGCAGGGGTAGACCAAGAAGGTGATGGAAAGTATGGTGGCGGGGGTAGACCAAGAAGGTGAAGGAAAGTATGGTGCCAGGGGTAGACCAAGAAGGTGATGGACAGTATGGTGCCAGGGGTAGACCAAGACGGTGATGGAGAGTATGGTGGCAGGGGCAGACCAAGAAGGTGATGGAAAGTATGGTGGCAGGGGTAGAAGAAGAAGGTGATGGAAAGTATGGTGCCAGGGGCAGACCAAAAAGGTGATGGAAAGTATGGTGGTGGGGGCAGACCAAGAAGGTGATGGAAAGTATGGTGGCAGAGGTAGACCAAGAAGGTGATGGAAAGTATGGTGCCAGGGGCAGACCAAGAAGGTGATGGAAAGTATGGTGGTGGGGGCAGACCAAGAAGGTGATGGAAAGTATGGTGGTGGGGGCAGACCAAGAAGGTGATGGAAAGTATGGTGGCAGGGGCAGACCAAGAAGGTGATGGAAAGTATAGTGCCAGGGGTAGACCAAGAAGGTGATGGAAAGTATGGTGGCAGGGGTAGACCAAGAAGGTGATGGAAAGTATGGTGCCAGAGGTAGACCAAGAAGGTGATGGAAAGTATGGTGCCAGAGGTAGACCAAGAAGGTGATGGAAAGTATGGTGGCAGGGGTAGACCAAGAAGGTGATGGAAAGTATGGTGGCAGGGGTAGACCAAGAAGGTGATGGAAAGTATGGTGGCAGGGGTAGACCAAGAAGGTGATGGAAAGTATGGTGGCAGGGGCAGACCAAGAAGGTGATGGAAAGTATGGTGCCAGGGACGGACCAAGAAGGTGATGGACAGAATGGTGGTGGGGGCAGACCAAGAAGATGATGGAAATTATGGTGGCAGGGGTAGACCAAGAAGGTGATGGAAAGTATGGTGCCAGAGGTAGACCAAGAAGGTGATGGAAAGTATGGTGCCAGGGACGGACCAAGAAGGTGATGGAAAGTATGGTGGCAGGGGTAGACCAAGAAGGTGATGGAAAGTATCGTGCCAGAGGTAGACCAAGAAGGTGATGGACAGTATGGTGGTGGGGGGAGACCAAGAAGATGATGGAAAGTATGGTGGCACGGGTAGACCAAGAAGGTGATGGACAGTATGGTGGTGGGGGGAGACCAAGAAGATGATGGAAAGTATGGTGGCAGGGGTAGACAAAGAAGTTGATGGAAAGCATGGTGTCAGGGGTAGACCAAGAAGGTAATGGAAAGTATGGTGTCAGGGGTAGACCAAGAAGGTGATGGACAGTATGGTGGTGGGGGCAGACCAAGAAGGTGATGGCACCAAGATGTCAAGGGATGCTTGGGTATGACTCTGGAGCAGGCTGGAAATTCAGTTTCTTTCAGATGGGCTGTGATGGAAGGGACGTTTTGCAAATGACTTGACATTTGATAGTGATGAAGATCTATTAAACTTGATGATGAAGATCTATTAAACTTGATGATGATGATGTATTAAAAACATCCAAAATTGGCGTCCCTGAAATGTTCTTCAAATTTAGATTTTAGCGGGCGATAAGGAAAATCTACCCTCACGAAAGTTATGAAAGTGGGCGCCAAGTATAAAAAGGTTGACAAGCCCTGCTGTAGACCATGCGTATGGCACAGTGTAAGTATTGTTTATCGACCTGTCTGCTATATTTCGACACTGTCTGCTATTACTGTAAAGGCCGATCCATGAGCGACAGTCCCTGCCACAGATTGTACCACCATGCTGAGAAGGCTCAATTGTCGGAGTGTACCCCGATCTCTTCAATCTTTCCCTTTTTTCTGCAGCCATATGGCATCTACGAGCGTCTACAGCTACTATGCCCCTTTCAACTGGATGTCTCATCATATTTTGTATATATAAAGAAAGCACTGATCTACCTGATGTAATTTGTATAGTTATTCAATATAGGAGCGAAGAATAATTGGCATCAGGTGAAATATACTGATCAAGATCCCACCTCACATCCTCATTCGTGCTCCGGGAAACAGGATGTGCCACTGCAGTTTGACAACAAGGTCGGGAACAACACTGTAAGTGGGGAGCTTACTAAGGAGCCTTAAATTGCACTACAGTAATGAGGAACATGGTCCACCTTCTCAAGTATGCTTTGGTATGTAAGAAGAGCGATTGGCATCAGCTACAAAAGAAACATCAAGAGTTAACCAGCACAAGTAAATTAAACAATAGCGATTCAATATTGATATCTAACTCTCCATTATCATCGTCATCCCGATCAAATATCAACTGAAACAATCTCTCAGATCATAAAACATTGCATACACTATAATACCTTGTCTTTAACAATTAACAAAAATAAAATTATTGCTGGATTTGGACAAATATTTGAGAAAATATCAGCTTTACAGTACAGAGAATCCGTTTATAATTCAGGCCTTGTTAAATGATCAAATTGTATTGCTATATGGCAATAATTAACAAAAATATTTAGGGCTTTAGTTCCAGACAATTCATATCAGACATAACACTATGATGGCAGGTAAATATGGCTGAATCTGAAGAAAAAGGGTTAACATGATTAGGCAAAGGCACACACTTCATACACTCTAACCACAAACGACAAGCAGCAACTATCTTTCTATCTGCTTCCTTCTCTATTCTCAGTTACATCTCTTTTATCCTCATCCATAGAAGTCGACAGCCATTTCTCTCTCCCACGACCAGTGCCACTATTGATGCAGTCATCAACGTCTTCATCAGCGTCAAAGTACTTCTCTTCAGCATCATGTCCCAAAATGTCCAGAGAATCATAGTCTGCATTGTTGTCCACTTTACTGTTATGGAATATAAGAAACACTCTGTGTAAGAATATCTTACTATATTTTATGTGTGGTTAATGGGGAATAAGGAAAAGGCCTACTGTAGCATATCATTATATTTTATGTGTGGTTAATGGGGGATAAGGAAAATGCCTACTGTAGCATATCATTATATTTTATGTGTGGTTAATGGGGAATAAGGAAAAGGCCTACTGTAGCATATCATTATATTTTATGTGTGGTTAATGGGGGATAAGAAGTATGGTTTTCGGATATGAGAAAAAGATACCAGCTCCACCATTCTTGATGACATTTGTTGCTGATTCACTATAAAGAAGCAAAAACACGCATCAAACGACCCATGAGGACAGAATGGAGCGACCAGCACAAAGAATACAAGCCAGAAAATAGCATAGACAAACTTGGCAGAGATAGGCAGACAAAGATCTTGAGACTCAGAATGAGATATTGGAGACTCAAGGTCTACCTCCACAGAATGGGTCTCGGAGACATCACCACATGCGATTGCAGAGCACCCAAGCAGACACCAGAACATATCCTGTAAGACTGCCCAACTAATGCAGACCAAAGAGAGGCAGTCTGGCCTGAGGGAGCGACCATGCTCGAAAAGCTGTGCGTGACTGGCGAAGACCTGAAACGCACACTCACCTGGGCAGAAGCATGGTATCAGCTGATCAAAGAAGAAGATACTGATCCATATGTATAGGCATGTATCCATGATTGTTTTGGGTAGTCTTCTTCAATCAAACCTCTACACGGGATCAAGATGCTGAGCAGCGCATGAGCTGCAGTGTTCAGTGACCCATAGCTGACTGCTAGCGTCAGGGCCAGCGAACCATAGCTGCCAAGACCATTCTACACCTCCAAGTGGTGATCCTGGATAACAGGCTGCAGCAGGGCAGACTGGCTAAGGAGAAGGGATCAAAGAAGGAATGCTAACCCGGTACTCAAAAAATGCTTGCTGAAGTCGGATGTCTTGGACCGAAAGGTGCAAATATCGCAGCCAAGCTGTAAAGTACGACACAACGCACGCCGTTCTCTGGACTACATTCTGCTACTTACACTTTCAGGGTTTGGTAGTGGGAGATTGAGAACGAACGAAGAAGAAGAAACTTCTACACCGCACGGTAGAAGAGGAGCGACTAAGTAAGTAAGTTCTTCAATCATGCTCGGTGTGGCAGTTTGCTTTGGATCATTTTAATCATGTCCAGTTGTGAGGCCATTGACTAATATGGTGCTGTGATTGGCTCAAGAGGGTTAATACCATCTGTTAACACAACTGTAGTGCAGTAGTTAGTGCACTGGCTTCCCAGTCAAGTGACCAAAGTTCAATCCCCAGTTGGTGCAGAACTTTTTTTCCTATCGCAAACCGGTTTCTGTGGTCGACCCAGCCACATAAATTATGTATCTGGGAAGTAAAGGCAGCCAGCATGATACTGACCACATCACCCATTATGTGCCATGGGTCACCAAATAATGCGGGTCTAACACCATATTCCTATTTCACCACATAGAGTAAAGGGATGAGCTTTCACATGAAGCTTAATGCTGATAAAATAATTCTACACATTATTTTAGAATGTAACATAAAACTTAATGCTGAACAATTGATTCCAGCAGTTAACACAGAATTTCAAATCAAGTTTTATATTGAACAATTGATACTTTCAGTTAACACAGAATTACAAAACAAATTTTATATTGAAAAATTGATACTATCAGTTAACAAAGAATTTCAAATCAAGCTTAATGAACAAACCTATAATCAAAGTTAGAATCCTCCCCTGATAAAAATTTCTCCTGCATGGTGCGCAGAAATTCACTGCGGAAGTAGCTTCTTTCAGTTTCAGAGACATCACTATCTCCATCTTTGTTGTCTTTTGCACCTTCTAATTAAAATAGAGGAAAACAAAATATAATCACACACTGACAAACTCTGACTTTGCCATTGTACACCACTGCTTTTCAGTGTTATTTTTAGGTGTCTAGTGTAGTCCACAATATATCACTGAGGCTGCTGACTCAGTATTAATGTGACCTTAGTGTCCTGATGTACAAAGCGTGTTCAAATGAAACCGGACAACTGCACCAAGTGAGCATTTGTACGATACGCATGATGACGTCACTTCTGATGTAAACAGCACATACTAACCGTGAAGTTTGCAAAATTTAATTATCCTCCAACTCAGTTTCCTCGGTAGACCGTTGAAAACATGGCAGGTGTGATACGGAATCCATCCAGAGTTGTTCAGCAAGCGGTGATTTGGTTTCTAACAGCTGAAGAATGTCGACAAGTTGACATTCATCGCAGAATGCAGGCAGTGTATGGTAAACTATGAGTTGGAGGAAAATGAAATTTTGCAAACTTGACGGTTGGTATTTGCTGTTTACATCACCATGCACATCGTACACATGTTCACTTAGAGCAGTTAGGTCCGGTTTCATTTGAACACGCCTTATATTTTTTATGCACACAAGATTTTACCATTTTTAGCACATACAAGGGGAGACTAAAATCTGGTCAAGCACAACATACTGATAATACTTGTTAGTCAGGATCAGGCAAAATATACTAGCCAAGACCCCCACCTCGACTTCCTCGCAGTTCTTCTTGGAAAATCGCAGTTCTTCTTAGTAACTTGGCTAATGTGGTAGGGAATCAACATGATCAATGAGCCCCGTATCAATGAGCGATTCGCAGATGAAGCCAAGCATAGCACAATTACCTGGAGGACTCCGGCGCACCTTCATCAGTACGCACATTCTGGAAGCTTCTGCAACCCGCCACTTAATGCCTTTTTCAGAGGGCAAAAAGAGTAAACTTACTCATTGTGGGCATTCACAGCAACAACAACAGCACATACAAACTAGTCTGTCACCATTCCTTCAAATACACTCACTGAAATGGTATAATGATGTACTATATTCTGACATCCAAAGTGTGTAGCCATTTTTTTACCTTTGAAATGACTCCATGGCAGATGTCAAGTTCTATACATATACAGGTTAGACTTACCATATGTTTTCAATGACTGTGTATTTGACACACACAATGTATAGAGATAAGACTTACCATCTGTGTACACTTTCTGTACTTGACATACACAACATATAGAGGTCAGACTTACCATATGTGTACATTTTCTGTACCTGACACACACTACATATACAGGTCAAGACGTCACATAGCGAACCGGATGGCTGTATCTTTTTGTGTACTCCACAAAAGATGGTTGAAAATTATTTTTTTTGTCTTGAGTTATACACCAATCTCAGTTTAACTCCAATATAGTTCCAATACTCACCTAAGGGTGTGAATGCTGGAAAATAACAAAGATATTGTCTAAACTTTATGAACTGTTCATACCCAGTGTACATTTCCTTGTTTATGATGCTTATAGTAAAAGAAAGACATGTCAGAGTTTCAAAGTAAAATATTTTGTAATAGTACGTTAAAGAACCTTAGTTCTTAGTTGCAAAGGAAATCATCGATTTCTGTAATATGGAGGTGAAAGAAAGAAGTAAGCACCAGTTGACCTCAATAATATTCACACTTTATTATTAGACAGACATTGGCACACGGCAAGATCGACAGGGAAATTGAGACTAGGTGTAAGAAAGCATCTGCAGTGACTTATCAGCTATCACCACTGGTTAAGTACCCTAGCATTAGTTTGGCAACAAAACACCAGCTGATAAAACAGAATATTTATGCAGACTCTGTGCTACCAGTGTCAAACATGGACTCTGTCCAGAGCGTGTGAGAGCAGAATTTCAACTTGTGAAATGAAGTGTTTAAGGAAGGTCATCGGTGTTACCAGGAAAGACAGAATATAGAACGACAACATTCGTAGTATGGTCGGCACTACGTCTTGTGCTGAATACATTTCAGAAACAGACAGAAAATAAGTTGGTTTGGTCATCATGAGAATGTATATCCACTTCTACTGATGGCTTACAGTGCTGGTAGATAAGGATAAGGGGGCGGCTGCGAGACAGGTGGATAGATGACAGAGTGATTGTGCAGAGACATGGGCTCACATTGACAGGCGCAACGCACTTAGCAGATGACAGACATCTTAAGCTCCCAACGATGCTCAATGGCACAAGTGGAAAGAAAACTAACTATTGGTAGAGTATGCTCTTTTTGGCATCATCCTGAAACACTACAAGCTGTTAGAAAATGAAGCTGATTGCGTAGATTTAGACAAAGATATCGGTTACAACAATGTCAGAGAACTCAGAAATCCTGAGAAAATATGGTAGCAACTGAAAGACCTTGGTGATCTTACCAGTGCTATGCTATGGAAGTGAAACCTGATCTCGAAGAACCAGCTAAGGACAACACATGCCTCGTTTGAGCACTGCCTCATGGGCAACAGCGCCAGATAGACCTACACAACAGTGACATCCTGGAATTGTCACAAGTCAAAGACGCCCTACAGCATATCAACAACTGCAAGTCCTGCTGGGCTGGTCATGTAGTCAGAAGGAAAGATGAACGCTGAGCACGGCAACCACCCTGTGGTACTCAAGCTGAAAAACAAACAAGTCAGCTTACCCAAGAGCACAAGTACTAAAAAGTACACAAAGGGTAGCAGAGGTAAAGGTGCAACAGCCGGACAAAAGTTGTGAAACCAACAACCCTGCTCCTGGCCCACTGATCAGGAAAGAGATAGCCAATACCAGCCCAACAACCAACAGCCCAAACCTCTACAGTGGTACCATGCAGAAGCAACTACAGGGGGCATGAACAATCCAATCATCCACTAGCCCCTTTGTGACAAGATTATACAGCTGGAAACAGGATTGGGACCCACACAAGATTAACTACCTTGTTGAAAAACAGGGCGCTCTTACGACTTATTATATATATTTCTCATTTCCAACCACATACCTGAATCTGTTGCAACTGTCTTGTTGTTTGGTACATCATCCACATCACTGTTATCTTTATCACTGTTATCTTCTTCACTTTCCTCATCTTCTTCTTCTTGTTCTTCCTAAAAGTAAACCAACATACAATTGTGTAACGGAGAAACTTTTCAAACATTCTTTAAAGATGCGTTCTTCACATTTTCAAGTTAGACTCTGATGGATATTTAGTTATGTGAGTTTTTTAAGGTCTTATTATTCTAGTATGGGCGTCTTGCCACGGAGGAAAGGATAGGTCTATCGTATCCTATGAATCATGTTGTAAAAGGCAGTTAAGGAGAGTTGTGCATTCTCATCATATAAAACAAAGTGCCACAAAAACAACCTCTACAAGAACACATAATGCTTTGACACAGGTTTCCTGCAAGGAGTTAAACTATAGTGGCTGACGCAAGTTCTTACTCGAGTAACAAAAATGACATAAGATAATGGTCTTATGAATATTGTATACCGGAAATGCAAGCAAATGGCAGACTTTAACAACTGGTTTATCATTAAAAAATAATGAACAAATTTATAAAAGTATCAAAAACTGCATTTTATATCAAAAGCATAAATTTGTGTTTAAAACCTTGCCTTTCTGGATTCTACTGGTGGAGTCATGTCCCTCTCAATCCCAGACCGTAGTCTTTTAGGTTATATTAGGATGAACTGGCCAGTGTATGGATGCTTGTGAGTATATGTTTGCAGTGTGGACGTTGGCGTGCGTGTGTATGATGCAAATGTTTGTAAGTGTTCCACTATGGTAGTTTTGCAGTAAAGTAGTTTTGCAAATCCTTTCTGTACACATAGAAGTGGTCATTCTAGACAAATCTCCAACATGCCCAGTCAAACTTGACACAAAAGTGATTTTGAATCCGGTATTTTGGGATTGCAAATCAAGTTAGTGCTCAATTTACACCTTCACACCATGCAAGTGAATTGTTGTTATGTATCCAGCAGTACCCAGGGTCTTGCCCTTCAGCCCAATGCCTTGTGATGGTATTTGGCACGTATTTTTCAGCTGTTGTTTAGTACAATACACAGTGTTCCATTTATCTAGCTCGGAGGAAGAAACATTTTCCTAATATCATTGAACACAGACCCCACAAAGAGATAATGATCAACAGGTTTGTATGGGTGTTTGCACCTGGAGTATGCTGTCGTTGGATTCTGTTCAGGTGCGTGTTAAGTGAGACGTAAATGTTTCTATTATGTTGTTGTTTCGAATGCCCACAATAAGTAGGTTTACTCTTTTGTGCGCCCTAAAAAGAAGGTTAAGTGACAGGTTGCAGTAGCTTCCTCACATCCCGCCTGGAGGACTGTGGTCCACCTTCATCGTCATGCTCGGGATGTGATGAAAGCTACTATAACCCGCCACTTAATGTCCTTTTCAGGGCGCACAAAAGGGTAAACTTACTCATTGTGGACATTAAACAACAAAACAATAACCTAATAAGTTAGTACTTCAACAGACTTAACCACTGGTCAGAAATGAAGTATTAGAGACCAGTATACTAAGCCACAGCTTATATGAGGTGGAGTGGTCAGTTTCCTTCCTCGCTGCCTTTCCCTTACCCATTTTCCTTCCCCACCCATGTCATGCACCCATTTACAGCTGTGTTGACTGCAGTGTAGCGGCTGTGGGAGTTGAGCCCCGTTACCTTTACCGTGAGAAGTACGTGCTCTGCCACTACACAAATCGGTTGCTTAACTTCCTAATATGCAAAATAAAATAAAAATGTAAGACACGTCTGTCAGAGATTGAGTGACATTTTGCATGTGATTTCAAATTTTGAGGTGTGGTGCTGTTCTCTTCCTTCTGTAAGACATGTAACCATTTACAGCTGGGTGAACATGCGTGTACTAGAAATACTACATGAACTCTGTGCCTTTCCTCTGAGAGGCAATCATGTGCCTCTATTGTTAATGATAAATTATTATATTATAAAAAGGTGGTTTGGCCATGATGTAGAATGGAAGAAGATCAGATACCAAAGCGGTCATGGGAGATCAAAAGTTAAGGACGCAGACCCCGAGGACGTCCCAAAGTATATTGGGAAGACAACATACGACAGTCCCTAAGTGATAGAGGGCTGGATTGGAAAGAGGCCAGGAAAAAGACGGCGGATAGAGCAGTGTGGCGTTCTCTTTGGCAAACCACTACATCTCACGGTAGAAGAGGAGCGACTAAGTAAGTAAGTTAGTAATAAAAAGGTAAAGGTAGTCTCACAGCGGAGAACTGCTGGTTGGGAAATGTGTTGGAGAGATTGTACTAAGCTAAGACTGTCTATGAGGTGAGGTGGCCAGCTCCTTTCTCTAACTGTGAGTGGGGTACTTATTTACAACAGGATCAACTGGAATATACAACGAGCCATGAAAAGTGAGTTCTGTTCTGTTCCTAAGAATCTCCTTCACTGCACTGAGCATACCCATGTTGTTGTTGCTGAATGTCCACAATGAGTAAGTCTACTCTTCTAGGTGCCATAAAAAGGGCGTTGCGTGGCATATTTCAGTAGCTTTCCTCATATCCTGAGCTTGCTGGTGAAGGTGGAATGGAGTCCTCCAGGTGGTTGTTGGCTTCATCTGTGTGTCGCTTACTACAACAGGGATCACATCCATCCCGCACCTCGTTAGCTAGGCTGCCATGAAAATAGCATGATTCCTGGGAAAACTGCGAGGAAGTCAAGGTGTGGGTCTTGGCCAGTATGTTTTGCCTGGCTGGACGTTAGTCCCCTCTCTCCAAGCATACCCATAGGTGCTCATTTTTCTCTCAGTAAATCTCTCGTTGGTTGTAAACACTTCTGCTCTGTCCTCTCGTGCCCCAGTATACTCGAACATTGTTCTTCTTCTTCTTCGTTTGTTTGCAAGCAGCAGAATGTCATCCTGAGAACGGAATTCGTTGTGTCGTAGTTTACAGCTTGACTGCGATATTTGCACTTTTCTGTCCAACACATTCGACTTCAGCTGGCATTTTTGGGTACAAAGTTAGCCTTCCCTCTTCAATCCCTTCTCCTTAGCCAGTCTGCTCTGTTACAGCCTATCCAGGATCACCATGTGAAGGAGTAGAAGGGTCTTGGCAACTCTGAGTCGCTGGCCCTGATCGCTGCAGCTACTCAGCATCCTGATCCCAACATCGTCTGATATCAAAGACCTGCATTCTGTGAGTTGCTAATTCATCTATTGCAGTGTTGCTAATTCTTCTATTGCAGTGTCATCACCTAACAGGTGGTCATTGATAGAGTTCAAAATGTCACATCTATCCATATCTAGTGTACCCGTAATTGGATCCTGTAAAGCCATGACGTCAGCTCTTTACATGCCCTGAACCCTATAATGACCAGAAAAGTAGATTCACACCAGCCCCTGCAGGTTTGATACCTCGTCATCCACTCATGCCTTAGCCAGCCCTTCTGCACCTTTCATTGTAAGGAATGATAGTCTGCCAAGATGACTGCCCCTGTTTAAGTTTTAGATAGCCATCGTAGAGCTGTAGTCACTGCTTCCATCTGCAATCTCATGCTGGAACTTGTTGCTCTGTATGTGCAACTCTACCAGAATGCAAACTCAATAGTGTTACCCGGTACACAATTCTAAAAAAAACCCATTAAAATAAATGAGTGTCTGATAATTGGTATTGACAGCAAACACTTTAAACAAACAAACCTCCTTTTCTTTCTGCATCTCATGGAACTGTTTGTTCGTCTGCATGTCCATATGTTTGAGGAGTATGGATGATAGTCTAAGATCACTTCTGTCAATGTCCTGCTCCATCTGATCCGTTTTCTCGGACTCACTTATGTACTGACCAACCTTGTTCAAGAACAATATACAGAAATCAATCATTTGATAACAAATGAGGACTAAGCTAAAACAGAAATAACAGATGGCTAGCTATTTCTGTTTAACTTCAGCAATGCCATATTTTATATGAAAGAAGACTTCTATGTCATTTGTCCTGAAAAGGACCTTTTTTTAGACTGTATTGTAGTTACATCTAGACTGAAATATCTGTGCTTGTCTGCCTTAACTTAACGTCTTTATACTGGATAGAAGACG
Source organism: Ariolimax columbianus (assembly GCA_036924085.1). Taxonomy (NCBI): domain Eukaryota; kingdom Metazoa; phylum Mollusca; class Gastropoda; order Stylommatophora; family Arionidae; genus Ariolimax; species Ariolimax columbianus. Next base: position 33,020,572 of record JAVGWX010000007.1, on the reverse strand, counting down.
CTGCAGAGTCTTTGTGCAACCAGTTTATTTTACATTCACTTAATTATAAATACCCATGCACATTAAATCTATTCTTGAATGCATTAATTGATCCTGCCTACACTATTTCCTGTGGCAATGCATTCCAAGACTGGTTGCAGCATGACACAATTTTGGACCCAGTTTCACTGTCCCTCTTCAATTTCTATTCTCTCAACTAGGCTGTACTGATGCTACTTGAAGAGGTGAATAGAGTATTGATCATCATTGGTTCGCTGATTGTGGCGCAAGCAGTCAACTATAAGTTACTGGCTGCTTCCATCACCTTCACACTGCATCTTTGGCCCTAGATGACAGAAGTGAAGGAATAAAGAATGATCATTTGCACTATAATTTTTTTGCTTAAATAAGACATGCGGCCACAAATGACATCAACTCTCTTGTAAAAAAACCTGTATAAAAGTATTTATGTAGTTTTGCTGTGGTAGTTCTTTCTTTTACATTTTGAAGTTTTCAGCTTCATGCACAATCCTTTTGAATTGTCTTTTAGTACATGCATGGTTCCATTCTTTCTTCCCCAAACAAAGGGCACTGGGATCATCACTGTGAATAACAGATACTGCTCATTACATTGCTGTTTTTAATATAACTTCCCCCATTAACCTTTAAAAAAGCTGACAATTGATGAACCATCAGTTTGCTTAGCTGCACAGGTAAACTAATTGAAAGACTGGTAAATATCAGACTTCTGTGGCACCTGAACTGAAACAAAATGGGATTATATAATAATAAGCTGGCTTCAAAACAACACAGGTCAACAGACGACCGACTAACGCATATCACACAAGTGATTTAAGATACTTACCAGGAATATAAACACACATTGGCAATTTGGGTAAACACGGAGAAAGGCTTCGGCAAAGTATGAAGAGTGGTTGTAAAGCAAAAAAACTACTCAGATATGAAGTCCATAGAGGGATGTACAAATGGACAGGACAATTCCTCCAAAATTGATATGCCAATGTGAAAGTATAGCAATCACATAAGCACAATGAAATTGAAAACAAAAGTGACCCAGCATAGTGTGCTATCACCCACATTGTTCTTGATTATCCACAACACAGTGGAAAAAAAAGCACAGAGACCACAACTTTCTATACATTGATAATCTAGCTTTATGGGTGGCTGAAGAAAGCAACAGAATGGCAAATTGCAGGATACATGAAATCTTAGAGATTAATTTAGTGGATTCAGAAATGGCTCTTGGACCTCAATGAGAAGAAACAACACACACATTTTTGCACTTTTAAATAAGACACACTAAATCATTCATAGGCATCTCAGTCTTTGCAGACCATGCAGATGGCACCCTGTGAGTAGCCTCTCGGGGCGCAAGCCTGGGCATTGAATATGGAGACACTGGGCTGTCCAAACTGCAGGATCCCAATCTCGACCTCGCTGGTGTAATCCAAAGGAATGCAAAGTATGACAATTTGGCATAAGCTCAGCTGCAGGAGCTGCCGGAATGAGTTTGCATAATTTTAGGTGCTACCACTCTGGATTTTCTGTCTGGGTTTACTCCCATAGCCCGAACCTCTCCCTAATTTTCTACAAGTCAGTGGAGTCGTTGCCTGCAGATGATAGTTACTCGAGACATCCAATGATACTCTCATTGTCCCAGGACTAGCTAGCAAACCCCGGCACTTGTGAGTTTAAAACCAGGGTTCCCGCTCTACTAGGAAAACTGCCTGAACAGGCTAACGAGTTTTGTCTACCCGAGTTTAGAGTCAAGAGTTTACCTTCTCTTAGACTGACTGCCAACCAAGGCTAATGAGCCCAATCTGACCGTCGAGTACTGAGTACTTGACAGCCAGTTGCACCCCACAGCAGGCTCTGTAAGAAACAGGGAGCCCCTCTTGAAAGTGCTGTTGGGGACACAATAATGTAGGAGAGGCCATTGGCGTGGAAACTCCAGAATGGACAGCGGGACAGTAATTCAACAGCAATCTCTACACCTGAAAAGGAGAGGCTATATCGAATACTTCACTTTCCTTTAACGGGCGGGACATCCAGCCCAGACCCCAATACCCCCCCAAAATCACACAAACTAAATTAGCAGGAACTACATTGGGTGCAGACAATCAAATACTGGAATTCCCTTCACAGGATATGTTAGACAGGTAGAAGAGGAGTGACTAAATAAGTAGTAAGTAGAGATGTTAGACAAGCTTCCGAATATGATATGTCATTCTGGGCAACAACTTCAAAATTTAACTTTGAAAACAGCCAAAAATCTAAACCAGGCACAAAGAATTATTACTGGAGCTATGAAATCAACACCAGTAATAAAAATTAGGTTAATAACAAAGCTACAGCCCATGATTGACAGAAGAGATTACAGAGTATCCAAAATGGCAGAAAAAATAAAACGCCTCCCAAATAATTAAATGAATAAAAGACTGGAAGGATATGGTTGACGCAGACTCATAAGAGGCTGCTTTGCAAACAAATCAAAAGATACATCTTCTTTATGCCCGATCTTGCACATATAAAGACACTGCTTTTAATGACAAACAGCATGGGGATGGCGTGGGCCAGTAATTAAGTGACACGGCTCACAATCCGAAGGTGCTGGGTTCGATCCCCATTACAGCACCGGTAGTGACCCTGGGGGAAGAAAACACTTAGAAAATGCGGGAGGAAGCAGACCCTTACATAAATTACATTTTGAAGTTGGATGCACTTTGCCGACAGGCACAAAATAAAAACCACAGTGCAACACACACCACCTTGGGGAATAAAGAAATACGGCGAACACAGAAAAAAAAAAAGACAAGACAAGCAGCTCATTTCAACAAAGGAAAAGAACAAGATTCTGATAAAGGCATACAGACAGATATAGAGATGAAAATATATAGTCCGAGAACATATTTAAAAGACATGTTCAGTCACAGAATTTAGCCACATTTCCATGTATCTTACAGTGTGCAGGAGTCCACAGAATATTCATCCTGTTGAAATGGCAGTTACTATTCACAAGTGTCTTGACAGGCTGTCCAATTCATTGTTTAAATGGTTTCCAAGGGCCAGTAAGAAAAACTATCTTGTTTCTAGCATGGCCCTTGTTTTCTATGATGGCTATTGCAGCTGTTCTTAGTACCTCGGTCTCAGTTCTGAAGAAGTTTTTGAATGTTCCAGTGGTGAGCAATGAAATTATTATTTCCTGTCTTATTTCATTTTATGTACACTCAACTGCTTCATACATTTGTCAAATACTTAATTTTATGTAAATTTTCTATTTGCTGATCCATCTTTGTATATATATAATACAATGAGGCACATAGACTAGCCAAAGGAAATGAGGTCAAACTTAAACTGAAGACAGAGCTACACATGACGAAATAATGACAACAAATTTGCTTAAATGACAGAGAATACATAGAATCGGATTTATATGAGAAGTATACTTAATTACTTGGTACTCTCAAGTGACAATAGTTAAAATGTCAACAGGCCACTCAACTGCAAACTGACAAAAATCATCTTTTCAACACATCAAAAAGGTTGGGCACACAGATGTGTGGAGAGCACATACACATAGTGGAAAATGTTCTCCAGCTCCATGAGAGGAGCAGAATGACAACATTCCCCCTTCCCTACAAAAAAAAATGTTGGATTGACTGCATGATGACAAGAAAAGACTCAGTTAGACCATCAAGTTTATGAGAGAAAAAGATGTGATTATTTGAGAGTGAACAATATAAAAGATATGACAACTCACCATCTGCTCATAAAGCAAGGGGTCTCTCCACTTCATTTCATTTTCTGAGAAATACTCTCCCTCATCCATAAGTTTCTGCATAGCTCGGAATCGCCTGTTCTTCGTCACATTCTGATTGCAGTCTGCGGATCTCTTGGAAATCTCCTTGATATAAAAGTCAATCAAATAATCCCCCTTCTGATCACTGAAGTACCGTGTATCGTCAAACGTGAGATACTTCGAAAAACGCTCCAAGAATAACGTCGGGTTCTTATCCAAGATGTCCAGAGCAATACTGGACTTCTGATCCTTAGTCAAGTCTGGTTCCCCACGTTGTTGATGTTTGAAATGGGCATCGGTTTTGACCAGTTTGCTGATCATCTTATTTCTCAGATTCTCTTTTTCTGACGGAGGTTTTAAACCCTCTTCATCCATTGCTTTCGCTGCTGAAGTACCTTGCAATCTTAAAAAGCCTTTAAACAAATTATATTTACTATGTTGTCGTCCGCTGTGTTGACTTGACTCATGACTCACTTGACTGAAACTGAAGTGAAATCAAAATTTCAAATCATTCATGATTCATTTCATCACTGAATAAATACTTAGATTTACAGAACCAATAAATATATAATTTAATTAAAACGATTTTGCAAACTTTAAATTCAATACACCTGACACTGTAAATTAAAGTCAATGTACAATATTTGACTGAAAACAATAAAATAATTCCATTCGTAAAACACATTTGTCTACAAAATATTGTTTACATCTGCCATTTTGAACGTACCAGATTTTTCTAAATGGTGACGGTATCATTAATTTTTTGTTTTACGAAGAACCATCTTTATTTCCCGAGAGGTCCTATGGGGTCTGTGTATGACTAGGAAAAGAATAGCAACACTGTCCCACAGAAAGCATGTCGTATGAGGCGACTAACTGTGTGACATAGCATAACACCGGCCATGGTTAGGTGTTTTTTTTAAGAGCAGCATAGATGGCGCCCAACAGGATGTGGGTCTACTTTGCTCTAGTGTTTGAGTCTGCAGCGGTTAGTGACCCAAAGCTGACTACTAGCGTCAGGGCGAGCGAACCAGAAATGACAAGAAACTTCTATAACTCCACGTGGTGATCCTGGATAACAGGCTGAAACAGAGCAGACTGGCTAAGTTGGAGGGGATCAAAGAGAAAAGCCTACCCAGTAACCACAAATACCTGCTGAAGTTAGATGTGTCGGACTGAAATGTGCAAATGTCGCGGTCAAGCTGCAAATTACGACACAACGTTCTCCGGACAAGATCCTGATCCTTGCAAAGCCATTTTCATGACTTGGCAACGAGAGTTTGAAAACGAACGACTAGAAAAGAAGAGGAGATGAGCTCGCACATCGGTCAACCACCCACTGCGGTATGCGTCCAAGCGCAACAGAGTAATAAGCTGTTCGAGTCTAACCCGCTAAGCAGGAAATCATCCTCCCGGCTACACCCAGCTCCCGCCAAACCCGGGACCTACCACATGGGCATCCACCCCTGTAGAAGTACAGGTCGACTAAAACTAAGACCATATTTATATTGCCTTCATTTAAATACTACTGTGACTATTACAGCAGGCCGGGCGGATAGGATACAAATCCCCTGAAGAAGACGACACGAGTTGTAAACCGATAAACGGCAAATGTTATTTTTTTATATCGTGATAAACAAAAACTGCACACCGTACAACCTTTTCAGTCGACTTCTTACTTCCTTTGTGCAGTCTAAATTTTAGTTTAGTATTGATCCCAGACATTAAAAATGTTCAACATTTTCTCTTCACCAGTTATCTCGATTTTGGGTTGGAGTTTTGTCTTGTCAATTATCATTATCTTAGTTTTCTTTGTATTCAGGCTGAGATTCTGGGTTTCATTATGCGTCTGGACTGATGTAATCGTTAGTTGTAGGCTCCTGACGTTGTTTGAGAGCATAATTGTGTCATCGGTCTACCTATTTCCGGTATATCTTTTCCTCCAGAACATACAATATATCACATAACATATACCACAAAATGTAACATAATAAATAAATAAATTGTCCCTTTTTCTCTTGCTTTGGAGATTCTAGAACAGAGACAATCTTGTAAAGATGTTAGCTGGTTTCCTTAATGTATGTACTAACCAACGTCATCTCCTCACTTCATGTTCCACTGTTTTTTGTCTAGTTCTTTCCGTACCCCATTAGTGATCACATCAAACAATTTCAACCTCTCTGTTCTGAACATGTACCCATTTATGAAAGTATACACCTATTTGTTTGTTGCTTATGTTGTTTCAGACATATACATTAGAATAGACTTTGCATTGGAGTTGAAAATTTTTATTTTGTGTTGAACTGAATTTCTTTTTGATTTCTCCCAGTTCCTCATTGTGTTGTTGGCTCCTCTTTTATTTTGTATTGTTATTTAACCACTACTTTATCTTTATGTCTGTTCTGTTCTGTTAAGAATCGACGTGATTGCACTTCGGGCAGACCCATGACGTCCACTCAGTCAATTTCAGCAAATAGCGAAGTGTGTAGATATTGATGGTTCCTGTAGCTCGCCAGTTGCACACACTCCTGCTCAGTTATCTCAGTCGCAATACTCTTTGCTGGACCCGCCTATGATTACAAAATAATTCAGTCTGTGTATCGTTGGTCTGTGTATCGACTGCAGTGACTTCACCCTAAAGACGGTCGCTGGTTAATTTCATAACAACATCTATTAATTGTCAAAAGGGCGTCTTCTCTTTCCTTCCTTCAGTCTTAAAGGAAGTAGTCTAGTAGATCCACACAAGTTCCCGGAGGCCTCAATCCACTCATGGCACAGTCATGCCATTGTCTTTATTGCTAGCAAGGCATATGCATGGTTCTACATCTTCTAGGAGTGTGTCTTCCACCACAATCTGATTTGTCGTTTGCAGCATTTATTTTCATAATCTTTATTTTTCACTCTGTATGTTGCATACACACAACAAATCGGCCAGCAATGTCGAGTCTTAACATAACAGAACAGAAGCTGTTGGTTTCGGCAATTGTAAATATAATGAGAAAGTTTAACTGGCACATCAACATTAGAATCTGACTTCCAGCTAGGGGTAGATCACTCTGAGATAGAGGTCTAAGAAACGAAAGAAGACCGATCAATGTCAAAAGCTTTATTGTGAAAGCATGTTCTAAATCTTTCTAAGGTTTACTAAATTTGTCGACTCTGATGTGCTATGGAGTCCTCAGAAGGTGATGAGCATGCTGATTCTAAGGTATATGTTTTAAATTGCAAACCATCATCTTCGTAGATGTTATTTGTTGGTGTGTGTCACTGACTTTCATCTTTAATAACGTCTTTACTTATTAATACTTTTGTACTTTTAATATATAATACTAATAGTGAATACTAATACTAGTGAAATAGTGCTTGTCTCGTGTCCTCAGCACCTTTCTTTATGGCAGTGAAACATGGTCCACTTATATGTACCAAGAGAGATGGCCAAACAGCTATCACATGAGGTACCTGCACAGAATTCTGTAGGTTGGGTGGCAAGATGAAGATAAGTTAAAGTTTACACTTAGTGTAACACTACAGATAAGATCACCAATGCAAACGTATTACAGTGTTGCCGTGTTGGAGAGTACACTGAATAGGCACTCACTCAGTCACTGTCAGTCACAATATTTTCCATGATTAGTCTTCAAAGGCTCCAATGGCACACACTCGGAGAAGGGATGGTGGCAGAATTCCAAAAGATCTTCTCTATGGGGAATTACAGTTGAGGAAAAGGTCTCAGGGCAGGCCGCTACTTCTGTACACAGATGTATGTAAGTGGGATATGAATGATGCAGCTGCAAGTATCGATATGGAATCATGGGAAATAATGCCATAGATCATGGTACAAAGAGGGGCAGGATTAAGCATGGAATGCAGACAAACTCACAAAGGAAATACTGATTGTGTATAGGCTAATAAGGACTTAGCGTTTGAGAAGATACGCCACACGATGCAATGCCGCAAATGGTCCTGACTTTCCTTGTACATACCGTGAAAGACGCATCTCTGCTCAGATTGGTTATGGTTCACATATATTATCGTCATGTACTGTAGTTGCATCCATTTTTTCAAAACACAATTACTATCGTCTGACAAGATGAGAAGAGCCAATGCATAGTCTGTATACAACTAATTTCTTGGAGGGTGGTTAACCGATGTGCGAGTCCATCTTATTAGACTCAAACACTAGAGTAAAGTAGAGCCTGTTAGGTGCCAACTATGTTGCTTTTAACAAACCACCTAACCATGGCGGGTGTTATGCCATGTCATACAGTCCCCTCTTTCAACATGCTCTCTGTGGGACAGTTGTGGTATTCTTGTCTTTGTCATACACAAAGACCCTGGCGGACCACTCTGGACTTATATATTCATATGTGTACTGTACTACACACTAACGTCACTGATTCTCATGATGGTAACTTTACTCTGTAATAATGTCCCCATCTAAAACACATGGGAGCAGAATTTCGCCTTATTTCTCTATTCCCCTAGGCACGTAACACATTTTATGTAATGGTTTGCTTCCTCCTGCATTTTCTAAGGGTTTGCTTCCCCGTGGTAACGGCCAATGCTGTGATTGGGGAGCAAACCCAGCACCTTCAAGTTGTGACAGCCATATCACTTAACCACTAGTCCACGATTTTTCAAAATGAAGTGTTTAAGGAAGGTCATTGGTGTTACCATGACAGGAAAGATAGATTGCGAAATAAAGCCATTCAAAGTATGTTTGTGCAAAGTACTTTTCCAGGCAAATAATATGCTGGTTAAGTCATCTCATGAGAATGAACTCTCATCACCTTCCACTGATGGTGCACAACTCTGGTAAAACTGGCTACAGGATAAAAGGGCGACTGTGGAGTAGGTGGTTGTTGTTTCGAATGTCCGCAATGAGTAAGTTTACTCTTTTGTGCGCCCTAAAAAGGATGTTTAGTGGTGAATTGCAGTAGCTTTCCTCATATGCCGAGTGTGCTGATGAAGGTGGACTGGGGTCCTCCAGACGGTTGTGCTATGCTTGGCTTCATCTGCGTGTCGCTCACTACTACGGGGATCATGTCGATACCTCACCTTGTTAGCCAAGCGGTCATTAAAACAGCCCATTTCCAGGAAGGGCTACAAGGAAGTTATGGTGAGGGTCTTGGCCAGTATGTTTTACCTGACCAAACATTAGTTTTCCTTCCTATGAGGCAGGTGATAGATGACATTAAAGTATTTTGCAACGGTACAGGCTCACATTGATCGATGCTCCGCACTTAGGGCAGGACAGACAACTTAAACTCACCACGAGGCTCAACAGCATAAATCGAAAGAAAACTAACTAACTTTCTGTTGTGCATGTGTCCGGTCCTTGATAAATAACATATCTCTGTATACATATGTTGCTGCACAAATGTAAAGCTGCATATTAATTAGTCAGTATTATGTGCTTTAAGTAAGGGGGGGGGGGAAGACTAACATCTGGTCAGGCACAACATACTGATCAGACATGTTAGTCAGGGTCAGGCAAAATATACTAACCAAGACTGCCCACCTTGACTTCATCGCAGTCCTCCCTGGAAACGAACTTTTCTTCTGGGCTAACGAGGTTGGGGATTGACGTGAAACTCATAGTCGTAAGCGACACGCAGATGAAGCCAAGCATAGCACAACAGCCTGGAGGACCCTGGTCCACCTTGCTCAGCATGTTCAGGAAATGAGGAAAGCTGCTGCAACCCGTCACTAAATATCCTTTTCAGGGTGCACAAAAAGAGTAAACTTACTTATTGTGGGCAGTCACAAGAACAACAACATGTTGCATGTGGTTTGCCTTTATATTTCTTGATAGGGCTGTCAGTCAAAAATACCAGTGAGTTTTAAAAGTGTGCTAATAAATGTGTGCTATTTTAATATTTGATATGAAAAGTCGGAGTTGATTTAAACTAAATTTGACCTTCAAGAACACCAACAGTTCATTATCAATCAAACGTTTTAATGTAATGATCAGTTCTATGTAGGCTATAGATCCGACTCATATTTGCCTCCAAGTATATGTTGTCATTGAATGCCCACAATGAATAGGATTACTCTTTTGTGCGTCCTAACAATGACGATAAGTGGCGGGTTGTCGTAGTTTTCATCACCTCTCGAGTGTGCCGATGAAGGTGAACCGGAGTCCTCCAGATGGTTGTGCTATTCTTAGCTTCATGTGTATGTCATTCACTACTATGGGGATCACATTGATCCCTCACATTCTTAGCCAGGCTGCCATGAAAACAGCTCATTTCTAGGAAGGGTTATGAGAAAGCCAAGGTGAGGGTCTTGTCCAGTATGTTTTGCCTGAACCTGACTAAAATGTCTGATCGGTATAATTTGCCTGACCAGACGTTAGTCTTCCTTTCCACCTTAGACATGCATGCGTTGGGACATGTTGACAATGTGCTCCGTCCACAAGCTTTCAGTTTTGTAACTTTTCGTTCTCTCACTTGAGTTGCAGTGTTGATCTGATGAAGTTTTCTATGTTAATTGAATATTTTGTATATGAAGATAGGTGGCACTGACGAATGCACCTGTGGCACAGGGAAAATGACCGCTGAACATCTGCTGCAAAATTGTCCGACATACGAGGACCAGAGAAAGCACATGTGGCCATCACCAGTGGCAACACTAGACAAGCTCTATGGCTGTGTCGACAGCCTCAGGATGACAGCTGCTTTCCTCGAACAAATTCAAGTTGACGTCTGACAGCGTACGAAGAAGAAGAAGAATATTTTGTATAGAGTGATTATTGTCATACTGCCGATTAAAATACTAATTACATTAAAAAAACAACTCTTAAACGTGCAAAGTTGTTGCGATCAACACAACGTAGTTAGTCACTACCAAATTGCACGTATTACAAAATTATTTCCCGGGTGAAGCCAAGGGCTAAAGTTCAAGTGTTTTACATTGAAAAAGTGCATAAATTAAACATTAATTTGCTTCTGTCATTAAAAAAATGTTGCTGTTGTGAAAATAATGCATATATCTTTATACCCTTTAAAATTCAGCCAGGATTCTTCAGTAAACTTCTGACCATTCCTTGTATGCGAACTTCTCTCCTAAATGGCATCAGCTGTGGTCTTGGTGTAGGGCTAACATACTTTCTCTTAACAAGTAAGTTTTGTTGAATGTTTGTTGACATGAGTAGGCTCATATTTTTCTTTAATAATAACAATAATAATGTTCGCTTATGCGTGAAAGTTGGGCTAACATACTTTCTCTTAACAAGTAAGTTTTGTTGAATGTTTGTTGATATGAGTAGGTTCATATTTTTCTTTAATAATAACAATAATAATGTTCGCTTAGGCGTCAAAGTACCGTTGCGTCGAACAACCACTACCTTGTCCAACAGCTGAGGCTATGTTTATGAGTAGTGTGTCAACCGAAATCCCTACAGACTTCCCAGGTGGAACTGAGCACTCCGCTGCCTCGGGATCTGGGCCGCGAGGAGCATGTGTTAGACCAATATTTGTGTCAGGCTTTCTGTATCTGTCCGTGTCTGATTCCCTGTTATTTTGTGTTCTGCCCCTGTGGATTGTGTCCACGTTCGCGGTCAGCGTGACCCTTGCTGTATTGAGAATACGAGGTTAGGAGAGGTATCATGCAACCTCTGGTAAAAGGGGGCAAGAGGAAAAGGCTTCAGTCCGAGCAGGGAGGTTCTTAAGTAGTGATAACCTGGACTGAATTTTGGATGCAGTTAAGCGGAGCGCTGAACACCATCCTGGACTAGTTTCTCACGGTTTAAGCCAGGCATGAAATGCAGCATAACAAACAGGACAACAAATCGAAAGCACATTAATTCCACAGAATAAAGTCCTTTATACCACCTGGCGAAGGAGTTGTGAATTACAATCCGAACAGGAACCAAACATCGGATCGAGTCGAGGGCGCAGCCATTCAGGCGTGGCCCTATTACTTTTTTCTTTGGCTTTTACAAATACACTTTTTAGAGACTTTCACAAATTTCATTTTCTTCGATTCATTCATCATTTCAAAAGTATTGACTATGATATTGTCAATTTCAAAGTTATAAAAAAGAGGTATGCCTAATACACGGACTGTCATTATCTTCATTGTTAGTTTGGTCAGTCTTAAGTTTGGTTGTGTGGTTGTTGACCATGTCTCTCCATTGGACCCTATCCTCTGCAGCTTTCTTCATTTCAGTGTAGATTTGTACTTTAAGTTTCTGCATGTCTGAGATGTAAAGGTGAGGTTTGGTCGCTTCCTTCCTCTTGTCCTCTCGATTTTGTCCTTTAGTATCTTCTGTTGAAGACTTACATTACGCATATTGTGCTGCAACCAACTCAGTTGTCGTTTTTGTATAATTTTAAATGCTTGATTTTGTACACCTAGCTCATAGAGGGCATTGTCATTGGATTTTATTTCTGTCCACCTCACTCTTTCCATTTTACGGCAGCGTCACATTTCAAACACTTCCAAGCTTTTTTCATATCTCCATGCTTTTGCATGTTTCATATAAGAGTTGTGATTATTATTTTCATCAGTTCTATTCTGATATTGAGGTTAGCAATTTCTGTTGTTCTCTGAAGGTCTTTTTTGCCAATGTAGTTCTTCTCTTAATTTCTGGCTCATTGCTGGCATATTCAAATATGTAAACTTCTGTAGTTGTTTGATTATTTCTCCATTTATGATTATATTAATTTGCTTAAGTTGTTTGGCTATTACCATAGTCTTTGTCATCAATGAATGTCATAGGGGATGCAATAGTTTATTAGGTGGGTTAACAGATATCATCTGTTTCTAAGAATTGACGTCATTGCACTCCGGGCATACCCATTGGTGCTCAGTCTCTCTCATCAAATGGTATAAGGTATGGATGCTGATGGTCCCTGTAGCTCGCTGGTTGTACACTCTCCTGCTCCATCCTCTTGTGCACCATACTCCGCTCGAACCTCATTTAATGTCGAAACTTTGCAGTCTGTGGATTTCTGCTTCATCTATTGCAGTGTCCTCATCTAGCAGGCGGTCATTGATTGATTTCAAAATGTCACTTCTATCCAGCACTAATTTGCCCATGATGGGAGCTTGTGAAGCCATGATGTCAGCTCTTTCATTGCCCTGAACCCCAGCATGAGCAGGACAGTAGATCCATGTCAACCCCTGGAGGTTTGAGGCTTCAACAGCTGCTATCCCTATCCACTCGTACCTAAGCCATCCCTTCTGTACCTTCTGAAGTACGGCTTGCGCGTCTGTCACGATGACTGCCCTTGTTTTAGAAGTCTCAGATATCCATTTCACTGCTTTCGTCTCCATTCTCATACTGGAGGTTGTTGACTCATACTTTCATTTTGACATGACTTAGTAACTACTCTTCAAATAAAGGGGTATAGAGGTTTGTTTTCTTGGGGCTTATAGTTTGTACAGGATGGTATAGTCTGCCCCATGACCAAACTCAAACCTTCTTAGTCACCTCTTACAACTTGCCTGGCAGGTATAGAGTTACAGATGTCCTTTAAGCTTTACCATCACTCAGTGCAGAGCCAGGTAACATATTTACACTGGGTAGCTTGAGTATACCATAACTGGATCACAAACCAGATTGCTTTACTGCTCTAACAGTTCAGCTTGGTTGCCATCTCCACATCGAAGGTTGGTTAAAATGGTTCTTCGAAGACTTCTATCTCTTGCTATGATGTTACACTCTGATCAGTTTTCCTTTCATCTCTTGATGCTATTAACCCACTTACAGCAATTTTTCATTTGATACATTTTTTTCCCTCCATTTTCCTTGCTGACTGGTTTCCAGTAAGATGTTATGTTTCTTGATATGACCAAAATACCTAAACCGACTCTTTTTTAAATTTTCCTTCATGTACCCTCAAAATACTCCAAGACTTTATTGTTTGCCATCCTCTTTCCATAAGATGCACACCATTCTTCTATGTATCCACATTTCAAAGGCATCAATTCTCCTCTCTAATCATTTGTTCATTGTCTGTACACCATACAATAATGATTAGTATATATAACAATTAGAGTTATACACGAAAGACAACTCACAGAGCCATTCAAAATTAAATCAGGGGTACCGCACGGTTGCCTACTGTCACCTTTCCTGTTCATCCTGGCATGGACTGGATTATGAAAGTAACAAATGAGAGAAATGGAACCCAGGTGGGCCTGGATTTTGTGGATGGTATAGCCCTTTTGTGCCAAAGCCAAATGCAAAGGACGCTGAATAGGCTGGATTATACTTCTAAACAAGTCAGTTTGAAGAGGAAATGACAAAAATAATTAGGGTCAATGCTGCAAACAGAGATCCAATCAGGATGAGGGAACGCCACTGGAAGAGGTAGAGGTATTTACATATCTAGGAAGTATCATCAACAAGAAAGGAGGGACAAATGAGGATATAAAAACAAGGATACAAAAAGGAAGAGTTGCATTGGGCATGTTGAAACCCATATGGAACTCCAAGGAAACAAGAAGGAAGGCACAAATATTGATTTTTAAGTCAAATGGGAAGCCAGTTCTGCTGTGGAAACCTGGAGGATGACCAGAAGTAATGACAGGAGATTGCAGAGATTTGTCAACAGATGTCTGAGAAAGATTCTTGATATACAATGGTTTGACAAAGTTACAAATGACAGACAGTGGGAGAGAGTGGGACACAGTAAATTGGAACAGGAAATCTTAGGAAGAAAGTGGAGATGGATGGGTCATGCATTAAGAAAGTCCCAGGCCAGTATCACCAGGCAATCCCTGTCAGGGAACCCCCAGGGAAGAAGAAGCATAGGCAGACCAAGAAATACAGAGAGACGAGATCTGAAGGTGCAAGTAAAGAAAACAGGAAAAAGCTGGAAGGAAGTGGAAAAGATTGCACAGGACAGAGCTGCTTGGCGAGGGTTGGTTAAGGGCCTATGCACCTCTGGGTGATAGAAGGCGAAAGAGAGATACATAACAATTGATCATTCTCATTTTTAATTAGTGAGTTATTCATATGTCAATATTTGTAGGTGGAAATGACTTTGATCATCCATGTTCTCTTCTTTATTTCAATTTCACATCTTTCATCCTGTGTAATTTATTTCAATTTCACATCTTGCATCCTCTGTAATTTATTTCAATTTCACATCTTTCATCCTCTGTAATTTATTTCAATTTCACATCTTTCATCCTCTGTAATTTATTTCAATTTCACATCTTTCATCCTCTGTAATTTATTTCAATTTCACATCTTGCATCCTCTGTAATTTATTTCAATTTCACATCTTGCATCCTCTGTAATTTATTTCAATTTCACATCTTGCATCCTCTGTAATTTATTTCAATTTCACATCTTGCATCCTCTGTAATTTATTTCAATTTCACATCTTTCATCCTCTGTAATTTATTTCAATTTCACATCTTGCATCCTCTGAAATTTATTTCAATTTCACATCTTTCATCCTGTGTAATTTATTTCAATTTCACATCTTGCATCCTCTGTAATTTATTTCAATTTCACATCTTGCATCCTCTGTAATTTATTTCAATTTCACATCTTTCATCCTCTGTAATTTATTTCAATTTCACATCTTGCATCCTCTGTAATTTATTTCAATTTCACATCTTGCATCCTCTGTAATTTATTTCAATTTCACATCTTTCATCCTCTGTAATTTATTTCAATTTCACATCTTTCATCCTCTGTAATTTATTTCAATTTCACATCTTGCATCCTCTGTAATTTATTTAAATTTCACATCTTGCATCCTCTGTAATTTATTCAATTTCACATCTTGCATCCTCTGTAATTTATTTAAATTTCACATCTTGCATCCTCTGTAATTTATTTCAATTTCACATCTTGCATCCTCTGTAATTATATTCCCAAGATTAAAGAGGCTCAAATCTTAGTATCTTCTCATATATTTTTATCTGTAGTGCAGATTTCTTGTTTATTTTGCTAATTACCATAGTTATTTTGAGTTTTTGTGCCCAAGCCGTATTCTTTACTTGTGATTGATTATCTATTGATATTCCACCAATGGGGAACTGAGGCGCTAGTCCAGTCAGGCACAATATACTGTCCAGGATGTCGCGTCAGGGTCAATACACTGACCAATACCACAATCTCTGTTCCATGTAGCTTTCCCTGGAAACAGGCTGTTTTCAAGGCAGCCTAACTGACGAGATGTAGATTGATGTGATCCCCGTAGTAGTGAGCGCCATGCAGATGAAGCCAAGCATAGCACAACCACTTGGAGGACTGCAGTCCACCTTCATCAGCATGCTTGTAATGTAAAGAAAGCTGCTACAACCCGCCACTTAACGTCCTTTTCAGGACGCACACAAAAATAAACTTACTCATTGTTGGCATTAAACAACAACAACTCCACCAATACTAGGTCCTAACATTTCCTTTACCCATTACAAAATGTGTTGTGTGTAAATGTTAAACAAACAGGGTGACAGTGCTTATCCTTGCCTCAGACTTTGTTTCACATGCATGTAGCTAGTTAGTTTTCCATCCACTTATGTCATGGAGCATTGTTGGAAGCTTGTCGTCTGAAGCGAAGCTAAGTGAGGAACGATGAGGCTAACGTCTGGTCAGGCAAATCACACTGATCAGAGAATGTTAGCCAGGGTCAGAAGAAATATACTGGCCAAGACCCTCACATGACCTCCTCGTTGGTCATCCTGGAAACAAGCTGTTGTCAAGGACAGCAGTCTGGCTAACAAGGTGAGGTTCGACGTGATCTTCGTAGTAGTGAGCAACACGCAGATGAGGCCAAGCATAGCACAACCGCCAGGAGGATCTCAGTCCACCTTCGTCAGCACGCTTGGGATGTGAGGAAAGCTACTGCAACTCATCACCTAATGCCTTGTCAGGGCGGACATAAGAATAACCTACTCACTGTGGGTATTCGAAACATCAAAGCTAAGTACATTGCATCCGTCGTCGTACAACCGTGTGGATCCAGGACTGCATCTTTCCATTTGAAGTGTGGTTTCTCTCATTCCCTGTAGTCAAATATTCTTGCTTTGTAAGTTATCAGTGGAAGGTGATCAGGGTGCATTCTCATGAGATGGCTGAACCAGCTTATTGTCTGTCTTGAAATATAATCAGCAGAAGTAGTAGTTCAGACTATTTTTCAAATGTTGTCATTTTGCAATCTCTCTCTCCTGGTGATGCAGATAACCTACGTCAAAAAACTTCATTTCACTCGTAGAAATTTCACTCTTACGTGCCATGATCAAAGATTAGGTTTGGTAGCGCAGTCAGTAAAAATATTATCATCATCAGTCCCATAACCTGAAAGGTCATTGGGGCACCAATACTGCAGATTGTTGGATCAGTTCCCGCCACTCTGCTTGGTTTTGTGCCAGGATATAAAATCTTCCATCTGGACGAGTTAACCTCAGTGGTAGGATTGTCATTGTTGTGTATTGAGACGACTGGCACATTTCTGATTTTTCTCAATGCTTTCTGCAATATCGGTGTGTCTTGGGCCAATTTGCACCTGACGGAGCCCATCCCTCTCCAGGCAACATATTCCTCCACATTGTGAATTTTCTATGATCTCCCCGTATACTCAAGTAAGGCATCATAGGTTCACTATGAAGGTTATGCCTTTCCATATTTTTCCTTCAGTATAATATGTCGATTGAAATATATCTCAGCGCTTTGACGGCACAAGTCCAATTGGAAAAACACACATAAAACATGTTATCTAAGAGGAATCTGTAACACTGAGAGTAGACCTAAAGAACACAGAAAAACACACATGATTCAGGAGCGAATCAGATCAGCAGCCATGTTGACGCTGGACCCGGAAGGACAAATATACTGTTTATCAATTGCTAATTTGTTTTAAAGCTGATGTTTGACTGCTCAAATAGTGGAAACAAATGATGTCACAGCAGTTGCTTTCTGGCTAATCTGACAACAAAATCTGCGTAGATATTTGAATTCATGAGTCTTCATATCATAATATTAATAATGTTGGCGTAGGCATCAGTGACCCGTTGCATTGATCGACCACTGTCATGGCCATAAACTGCTGCAAAAAAAGGACACTCCGAGTTCCCATTCTTATTGAACTTTCAATATCCGGGGATGAAGCTTTGGCATCTTGTGGTTTGATGGGGAGCCTTGTGCCTACTACCAACTCGCACAAGAGTTTGGACCTGCACAAGGGCTAATGCCTTTCTAGATGCACAGGTTGACTAAGACTAAGAAGCAAAATGCACTTGAGTTGTACTTAAGATGAAGGAGAAGGACAATTCCAAATTTACAAACATGTCATTATAGGTGATTACAGAAGGTTGTGTATGTAATTAGGAACCTTATCATTGCTATAGAACTGCTAGTGCTTAGATACAGGCTTCCTGCAAGGAGACCAGCAGTAGTGGTAACCCTTTGCTCATATATTGCTAAAAGGTGCAATGGACAATGAAATGAACTAAAATGGCAAAGGATATATTTTTTATCTTAAATAAATGGTATGTGATTGTTTAATGCCCACTTTGAGTGTGTTTACTTTTCTGTGTACCCTGTAAAGTAAAGTAACCCATAGCATTACTGCCGTAGTGATGTGAGGTGTTAGCGATCTCACATTTCAAAGGCTCGGCTATATGAGGGCGGTAGCCATCTCCTCTCCCTCGCGCTTTTACTTCCCGAACTGAACCGGTACCCATTTAAGGCTGGGTCGACCCAGGAGCCGTTGCGGTCTGAAAAACATTACCGCCTCAATTGGGGAATGAACAGGACCACTCAGATGCGAAACCAGCGCACTAACCACTGCGCTGCATGGCTCCTTGTGCACCCTGAGATGAACATTAAGTGGTGGGTTGCAGTAGCTTTCCTCACATCCTGAGTGTACTGATGAAGGTGGGCTGATGTCATCCAGGCTGTTGTGGTGTTGGCTTCGTCTGTGTGGCGCTCACTACCATATGGATCACATCAATTCCCACCTTGTTAGCAAGACTGTCATGAAACAGCCTGTTTCCATGCTTGTTCAGTTGTTTATTTCACCATTTCATTTTTGTCTCCTGTTGCCAGGTAATGTGAGAAAAGCAACTAACTGGGGAACTGGCGGTTTCTTGCTCATTATGTATGGGAGTTGGTGAGTAATTAAAGTAATTGTTCTGCTGTATTTTGATTTATATCACTTAACTTTTGCCTTTCGAGTCAAAATAAATATAAGGCTGAAACTACCATGCTCCACTGATTCTTATTTTATTCTGCGTCTTGATCTGTGTTCATGTCAGTGTTCTCTTCACCTATTCTTTGTCATCATGTGTCAACTTGTCTCCCCACATTTATTTTAACCCACTTGTAGGTTCTATTCCAGCAAAAGGAAAGATAGGTTGAATACTTTAAAGGTAATCTTAATAGAATGATAGTCTCCCTTCTCTAACTTTTTGCTTGCAGCCTGGTTAGATTGAATAGTCACCCATCTGACCTAGTATGCAGAAAGACACCCCCCTCCCCCCCTCTTCCTCTGTGGCAGTTCCATTCTTTGGCATATCATTCAGGATAAGCTCTTTGCAGACGATGCTGCCCTGGTTGCCCACATGAAAGCTAAATTACAGATCCTCATTAATAGGTTAGCAAAATCCTGTGATCTGTTTGGACTCACCATCAGTGTACAAAAGACCAAAGTGATAGCTCAGTTTGCAGATCCTCCAGACATTGTCTTAAACGATAACAAATCTGGAGGTAGTAAATCATTTCAACTATCTCAGATCTATCATCACCGACAACCTTTTACGGGACGCAGAGCTGCAGAATGACCTCATCAGCACTTGCCAGGCTCTCACAGAGAGTGGAATAACAACATGCTGACCATCTCCACAAATGTTGCTGTGTACAGATCATGCGTGATTAGTACCCTGCTCTATGCCAGCAAAACATGGACACTGTATGCCTCACATGAAAAAAGGCTAAATGCTTTTCATATTCGCTGCCTGAGACGCATACTTGAAATTTCAAGGAGTGACAGAGTGCCTAACAATGAAGTGTTGGACTGTGCAAAGATTTTCAGATTAGTTACGATCCTCCGCCAGCGCCGCTTGCAGTGGCTTGGTCACGTGTACAGAATGGAGGATGTAAAAGTAAAGTATCCCATAGCATTACTGCCGTAGGGGTGTGAGGTGTTAGCGATCTCACATTTCAAAGGCTCAGCTATATGAGGGCGGTAGCCATCTCCTCTCCCTCGCCGCTTTTACTTCCCGGACTGAACCGGTACCCATTTAAGGCTGGGTCGACCCGGGAGCCATTGCGGTCTGAAAAAAAACATTACCGCCTCAACTGGGGAATGAACCCAGGACCACTCAGATGCGAAGCCAGCGCACTAACCACTGCGCTATGCGGCTCCACATGGAGGATGGGCGAATACCAAAAGATTTTACCCTGAGAGGTAATGTGCAGATCATATAGCCACCTTGGGCGTCATAGTGGAGCAAACGATTGAGCGGAATCCATCTTTATACACAAATTTTATATTTTACTAGAAGACTTTTGACATTATAGATCAAAGAATGTTATGGCTAATACTGAGACACTACAGGATAACGTGGAAGTTAATGTCACTCATACAGAATATGTATGAAAACACAGTTTGTAGAGTGGTACATGAAGGAGCACAGTTTCAAAATACAAACAGGAGTGAGGATGTGATGTCTATTGTCACCTCTCATGTTCTTGATGGTGATAGACTGGATTATGAAGATGTCTACATCAGGAAAGAGAACTGGTTTACAATGGTCACACTTAAAGGACCTGGGTTATGCAGACGACTTGGTACTGCTGTCACACAGCCAATGCCAAATGTAAGATAAACTAAATAAGGTTAGGGAGTATTCCGTCAAACTGGGACTAAATAGTTTACTAAATAGAGTTTATCTTCTCTTAGATTGGCTGCCAACCAAGGCTTATGATCTCAATCTGCCTGCCCAGTTATACCGCCGGTTACTCTGTCATGCCCCACAGCAGACTGTATGAAACAACGCTCCTCATAAAAGTGCTGCTTGGGACACAATAATGTAGGAGAGGCCATTGGTATGGAAACTCCTGTCCGGCAAGACGAACAGTGAATCCGGCGGTGATCTCTACACCTGGAAAGGAGAAGCTATAACAGACACCTCACTTTCTTTTCGCTACTCCTCAAATTTAGATAATGCAATGGAAATTTGCTGTGACAAAAAATATGTACTGAGCTACTTACTTACTTTCCGTATCTGACAACTTCACAAAGCATGGACCAGAAATGAGCTAGCCTGGAAGCTCTTTCTTTTGCTGCCATGAGATCCGCCAAGGTACATAGTTCCTGCATTCTTGGGCAGTTATACAGTTGTTCTGAGTCTTGGGTGGGTATACATTTGCAGACATTGTCGTCCGCATATCCCCATTT
The DNA here is from genome assembly GCA_036924085.1 of Ariolimax columbianus. Classification (NCBI taxonomy): domain Eukaryota; kingdom Metazoa; phylum Mollusca; class Gastropoda; order Stylommatophora; family Arionidae; genus Ariolimax; species Ariolimax columbianus. Next base: position 32,999,404 of record JAVGWX010000007.1, on the reverse strand, counting down.
TTTCCAAGTTCGATCTACATCTAGACACTCCCATTCGTAATCTGTTCAGGGCTCTCCACACAGAGTATGACATATTATATCATATCACAGGTTCTTCTTTAATCTCCATCCATTCCTCACAATATATCTTTGAATCCATTTTTCTGTGCAGGTTTCCTGTCTGTTCACTGTGTAATTTGAAGGAAACTTTTCCTTTATTTCAGTCATCCCTCTTCTGGATTATATCCAAAAAGGTGGTGCCTCTGATTACAGGACTGTTTTTTCCTTTTGAATTCTGCCGCAACTCGTCTCCTGATTTCTGGTAGTGTGATGTCAGCAATTGCATAAACTTTTCACCCATTGGTGTTGGCGCAAGGCACCCTGTTACAATGTGTACTGATCTAAGGTGCTAATTATGGCGGATGAACTTTCTAGAAATTATGTGAAAGAACTGATCAGCTAGTGACTGAGCATAGGACACCAGTCTCTTAGTCTGGAGACGTGTGTTCAAACCTCCAGTGAACTTTTGTTGACTTGCTCAGAGGTGAAGATGTATGTAGAAGTGAATGAGCTAACAGCAGCCAGAGGCTCATAACTGGCAGCTTGCATCAGGGTCAGTGACCCAAAACTAAGACCCTCTACTGCCTTCAAGTGGCAGCCCTGGAAACCATGGGGCCTGGCTAAGAGACTAGGGATAGAAGAGGGAAGGCAAACCCGATCCCAAAAATGCTGTGTTGAAATCGGAGTTGTCGGCTCGAAAGGAGCAGGTATTGCAGCCTCGCTGTAAACTATGACACAGTGACACAAACATCCTTTTCTGGATGAATGCAGTAGAAGGAATAATTCACTTGCTCAGGTACAGCAAAGACATGTGGTCTCATCAGCCACATAAATACTTCAGCAGATCCAAGCAATAGGAAAGATGGTGTATTTGATAATGAGGGCACTACAAGTGTTTACTGCTAGAACATGACGAGCAATGTAGATCAATTCTGCTTGAACATCACAGCAGAATGTCAGGAAACCTAATGGACACACAAACAAAAGTATCATCAATGTTAAAGTCTTAAAGATGAATTGGTGGTAAAAAATAGTATATTAAGTATCATATTCAATCGTTTTGCCATGTCACTGAAGTAGCAAGTACAGATTCTTCTATATTTGTTTGGTTTTTCCATATTACAGTAGTAGCAATGACATATTCTTCTATACTTGGTTTCTCCATATTACATTAGTAGCAAGTACATATTCTTCAATATTTAGTTTTTCCATATTACAGTAGTAGCAAGTACATATTCTATACTTGGTTTCTCCATTTTACATTAGTAGCAAGTACATATTCTTCTATATTTAGTTTTTCCATGTCACGGTAGTAGCAAGTACAGATTCTTCTATATTTAGTTTTTCCATGTCACGGTAGTAGCAAGTACAGATTCTTCTATATTTAGTTTTTCCATGTCACGGTAGTAGCAAGTACAGATTCTTCTATATTTAGTTTTTCCATGTCACAGTAGTAGCAAGTACATATTCTTCTTTTTTGGTGTTACCATATTACAATCTCAATAAAATTGTTATTGAATGCCCACAATAAGTAAATTTACTCTTTTGGGCCTCTTGATACGGGCATTAAGTGGCAGGTTGCAATAGTTTCCCGAACATGCAAGCTGATGAAGGTGGACTGGGCTGTTGTGCTATGCCTGGCTTAATCTTCGTGTCACTCACTACAGCGATCTCATCAATCCTCACCTCATTAGCCAGACTGTCCTGAAACAACCTTTTTCTGGGGAAAACTGCATGGAAGTGAGGTGAGGTCTTGGTCAGTATGTTCACTTGACCCTGACTAACATTGTCTGATCAATACATCTCAAATAAGATAGAACGGTGCATGCTTAGAAGGGAGTGGGCATCTCTTCTGAACAACTCTAGTGTACAAGGTGTCACATGGATCTACTGCCTGTGGCATGCAGGCGTATTGGGCATCGAAAGAGCTGATGCAGTGGCGGAACGAACTGTGCTGAACAACACGGCGATGATGAGAAACAGGGTTGAGTTGATAAGATAAGGGCAGTTATGGATACTCTCCAGAATGATGAAGAGACAGAGGGTCATGAAAATGTGCAGAGGATGAAGGATTTAGGAATGACTAGGGGAGAGGGAAGAAAGTGTGTTCTGTCTGGAAAGATCCGAAGAACACAAAACCAATACCAAAATAGCCTAAAATATGAATCTATGGACAGTGACCATTGCAGTTTCATCTTTTTAGAGCAGAAGTCTGCAACCAAGTATGCCACATGGACCCTTTCCACCATATGTCAGAATATCATTCACACCTCTCCAAGATTGTCTGATTCAATAGTTTGCATACCAAATAATAAAAGAGTTGTCTGCCTGGGTCTTTATGTATGACAAGGACAAGAATAGTACCACTGCCTCACAGAGAGCATGTCGTAAGAGGCGACTAACTGTGTGACATGGCATAACACCGACCATTGTTAGGTGGTTTGTTTAGAGCAGCATAGATGGTGCCTAATAAGCTGTAGGTCTATTTTGCTCTAGAGTCTATTAAGATGGACTCGTACATCGGTTAACCACCCTCCGAAAGCGCTTGTCCCAACGAGCAAAGTCCGCTGAGCAGGAAACCTTTCTCTGGCTACATCCAGCTCATACCAGAGCTGGGACCTGCACAGGGGCATCTGCTCCTGTAAAAGTACAGGTCAACTAAAAATAATAAAGGAGACAGAAATTAGACAAGAATTTCATTAACAAAAAAAGAGCTTCAGAGAAAAATAGAAATTGCTAACCTCAAAGAATATCAGAATAGAACTGGGGAAAAGAATAATGGCCATTCATGTATGGCCAATTGCATTGTAAGGGACTGAAACATGGACTCAGGAAAGAAGGGTGAAAAAAGCTTGGAAGCATTTGAAATGTGGTGCTACAGTAGAATTGGAAGAGTGAGTTGGACAGAAAAAAAATCCAATGACAACGTCCTCACTGAGGAAGGCACACAAAGACACATATCGAAAATGATACAGAAATGACGATTAAGTTGGCTGGGACATAATATGAGACATTTCTTTCACAGAAGATAATAGAGTACAAGATCATGTGGAAAAGAGGAAGGGGACGACCAAGACTCACCTTTACATCTCAGGCATGCAGAGAAAGTAAAGTACAAACCTATGCTGAAATAAAGAGAGCTGCAGAGGATAGGGTCAAGTGGAGAGACACTCAGACAACATTATAACCAGTCTTAAGACTGATCAACCAGAGCATAGTGTCAAATGGAGAGACACTCAGACAACATAAAACCAGTCTTAAGACTGATCAACCAGAGCATAGTGTCAAATGGAGAGACACTCAGACAACATAAAACCAGTATTAGGACTGATCAACCAGAGCATAGTGTCAAATGGAGAGACACTCAGACAACATAAAACCAGTATTAGGACTGATCAACCAGAGCATAGTGTCAAATGGAGAGACATGCTTAGACAATCTTATAATCAGTCATGTTTTTTACACAATTATTACTGAATTATTATGTTTTCAGCTTAGTGATCCCAGTAAAGTGTTGCAAGATGTAAATATAATAATGTTTATTCGTGGGTTCTGAAAGATCTGATAATTAAAATAGTTATAATAATTGAGAATTATAATAGTGAAGAATTTATGAAACGGATGGAGATGAGATGCCTGTGTCGAATGCTCTGCATTTCGTATCTAGACTACGTCACAATTAAGGCAGCTCATGACACTGTTAATAGACAGTTCGGTCAATATAAAGACTTATTGACTATGGTAAAAACACACAGGCTCACATGGTATGGGCATGTTTCAAGATCGTCGGGGTTGACCAAGGCTGTCCTACAACAAGTACTGTGCCTGGGAAGCGTAAGAGAGGGAGGCAGAAAAAGAGATGAGAAGACAACATCAGAGAGCGGACAGTAAGGTGCATAACTACAACAAATATCCTGGCACAAAACCTTGTGGAGTGGCGATAACTGGTTCAACAATCTGCAGTAATGGTGCCCCAATGACCTTTCAGATTACAGAACTGATGATGTTGACGAATTATAATAATTATAATAGGAATACAAGAGTGAATAGCTGGTTTTTTTTTACTGACCAGCCAGATGATAATGATGACCAAATAATATGCCTATAATAATACAATCTTGTATTTTTGTCTGTATTGGTGCATATACATTTAATTCAATTATTTTTATAGTGTTTATCTATGTCTATCTATGTTCTTAGCATGCCAAATACAGCACATAAGGCAGAAACAAATGATCTCCAGTTGGAATGGTGGGACGCAACTGTTTTTAGATCTTGTATGGTGCTGTGGCCCATAGTTGAGCCCTCTTGGATGATTGTTCTTCTTCGTGTTTCCTTGAGTCTCTCTCTTGGTGTCCATTCGAGTGCTTGCAATTGAAGACGTTTGTTGTTCTAAGGACATGCCCGATGTATGTTCATCATTTTTTCGTCATGATGGTCGACACGTATAGTTGGTTTGTGTCTGTTCTTATCGAGTCATTAACTGGTCTCAGAGTATATTCAATAATTTTCTTAGATATTTATTTTCAAATACATTAAGTTTGTTTTCCAGCGCTTTTGTTGTCTTCCAGCTTTTACATTCATATGTCAGGACTGATATTACGATTGAGTTGAATAGTCTGAACTTAGTACGTTTGCTCAGTGTTGTCGATTTCCAGATGTTGATGAGCTTATCAAAGGCACATGAGGCCAAAGCAATTCTAGTGGACATTTATTTCGTGAATAGTGTTAATAAACAAATTTAATAGCAATGTTGATGGAGTTTAAATCTGAAACATGGGTAATTTAACTAAACCAGTATTTATAACTAATTACCCACTGTCTTAGATGACCCACAAGTATATGATCCCATCCATATTTTTTTTCTTCTAATTTTCCTTATTTGTTTAAATCTGAACAGGGGATTTTGTCGCTACAAACTTGCACAGGAAAGATACACTGCCTACAAATGGCAGAAGATCCAGCAGCAGAAGTCTGGGAAAATAGAGCTGATAGACCCCAAGGATGTATGATATGTTATAGTGTATGCTTGTTGGTGATTGTTTTATCTTAGTCTTAGTGGACCTGTGCATCTATAAGGGCATTAGCCCTTGTGCAGGCCCCAACTCTTGTGCGAGTTGGTAGTCAGTGCATTTCTCTGCTTAGCGGGCTATGCTGCTATGTTTATTTGGTTTCGTGCTGGTTTCATCTCGGTTTCCAGTCGATTCTGTCTCGGGCACAACGGGTTGCCCAGTGGATGGCTAACTTGTTTGTCTAAGGATCGTGAGTGTTGTGCAACTCAAACGATTCTTTACATGGGGGGGGGGGGGGGGGGGGGGGCTGCCAGGTTGTTTTTTTTTTTTTGCTGCACGGTTACTACAGAGTCGTTGTTGTGCTCCAGCGCTCATCTTTCCTTCTGACTACATGGCCAGTCCACTGGTGCTTGGAGTTGTTGGCATAATGAATGACCTCCTTGACGTGTGACAATGCCCGAATGTCGCTGTTGTTTAAGCCTATCTGGCGTTGTTCCCGAAGTTTTAGGCCCAAGAGATGGCGCTCAAGTGAGGCGTGTGTTGTCATTATCTGGTTCTTCATGGCTTTTGTCAGAGACTAGATTTCACTTCCATAGCATAGCAATGGTAGCACCACTGAGTCGAATATGTCTACTCGCAGTCTGGTGTCTCTTGTGACATCTGTTGCTGCCTTTATCGAGTTGAAGGTGGCCCAGCCTGCTTGGGGGCGCCTGTCAATCTTGGACTTCAGGTTATTTTTTGTATTGAGGAGGTGACCGAGGTAGATGTATTCGTCTGCATCCTCAAGTGGTGTATCGTTTAGGGACACAGGGTTTGGCTCCACAAAATGGTTGCGCATAGCTGTAGATTTTTCTATATTTATGGTGAGGCCCGCTTTCTTGTCTGCAAGGGATTAAATGACTGTGAGAACGGGAACTGGCTAACCCATCTCATAAACACAATGTGGCCTTGTGCAATGAAGTCTCTAACACTTCATCCCCAACAATAATGTCTGATTGAGACTATCTTTACCTTTTAATTTTCCAAGAATGTCATAAAAGGTAACTAAAGAAAGCCTGGCTATGAAATCGTCACTGCAAATGCTAGGATATAGACTCACTGTAAAGAGGTGAGTGGTCCTATGCTTCATCTAGAGCGATAGGGCGAATCATCATCACTGTTGAAATAGTTGTCCTGTCCATTATATAAACAAAGTCTTCTTTGAAGACTCTATTTTTTATTTTTAAACATAATACAAATTTGTGTAGTTGGCTATAGGAATGCAACAGATAGATACATAGAAGAAAAATTTGTTGGCCATTTGCCTGTGCGATTGCGAGATGGAATGACCAAAGACCTATGGCTGCATTAGTACAGTGTTGCAAAAGATCAGGATGCATACACACTATTGTTGATGACACAACCGCAGTACTAGCGCTGATGATAATGTAAACACAAATTGTTAAGATTGTAATTGTTGATTGCGTAAGAAAAAACAATCAGGTGAACGTGTGCTAGTTTTTCAATATTTATGTTTTTATAGAAACTGACACTCTTATGTAATGGTTGTTGATACTGTTGTGTAATGCCCACAATGAGTAAGTTTACTCTTCTGTGCGCCCTGAAAAGGACGTTAAGTGGCGGGTTGTAGTAGCTTTTCTCACATCCTGAGCGCACTGAAGAAGGTCGACCTGGGTCCTCCAGCCGGTTGAGCTATGCTTGGCTTCATTTGCGTATCACTCACTGCTATGGGGATTACTTCGATCCCTTACCTTCTAATCCAGGCTGCCATAAAAAGGAAGGGCTTCGAGGAAGCCAAGGTGGGGGTCTTGGCCAGTATGTTTTGCCTGACCCTGACTAACATGTCTGATCAGTATATTTTGCCCGACCAGATGTTAGTCGTCCTTCCCATATGTGATGGTAATTTATCAAAGCCACACTAGTGGGTGGCATTTATCTACATAGGCCAAGAGATAAATGCCACCCACAAAATTGACCATGAAGTCTCTAGATGGCAAAAAAGCAGCTTGATATTGCGTCAACTCTATTAAGCCAATACACCAAGATTTCAGAGCGGAGGCAGAGATACTGAAGGCTGCAGTAGAAGCAATACTGACAGATGAAAGCCAGATAGTCCTGTTTACAGATGCCCTGTCCGTGGTTACAGCACTAAAAAGCCAGAAAAATACAGAACTTAATGATTTAAGAGCAGTACTCTGTCAACTATGCCAGCAGTTCGCACCAAAAAAAGTAGTGGTACAGTGGGTTCCATCCCACTGTAACATTCAAGGCAACGAGGAGGCAGACAGACTGGTAAAAGAAGGTGCAAGACTACCACAACCAGATTCTAGTGTGACCTACGAAGAGTCCAAAAGGTCTATTATGGCCAAATAGGAAACAGCATACTGGCTACACAAAAAATGCCTATTACCAGTTGAACAGAAGAGAGCAGGTCGTGGTCTTCAGACTTCGCACAGGCCACAACAGACTGAGGTACCATCTATTCAATAAACTGAAGGTAGGTGGCACTGACGAATGCACCTGTGGTACATGGAAAATGACCGCTGAACACCTGCTGCAAAACTGCCCGACATACGAGGACCAGAGATAGCACATGTGGCCATCGCCAGTGCCAACACTAGACAAGCTCTATGGCAGTGTCGACAGCCTCAGGATGACAGCTGCTTTCTTCGAACAAATTCAAGTTGACGTCTGACAGCGTACGAAGAAGAAGAAGATTTCATGAACATTCCAGCAATGAGTTACAGATACAAGTGTGGAATTTTTGCAAAACAGATGCTGAGAAACTCAATCACTCAGAGAGCAATGTAACGACGCATACTAAAGATTTTGAAATGGGAAGAGAACCGAAATGAAGAAATTTATTATCAAACTTTTGTTTGGGATGTCATGGAAGCAACGATGATGATGATGATATAATCCCTTTAGCTGTGAACTGGCAGCTTTTGACAGCCCAATGTCTGCCGGACAAAAGCACATGTTCTCCTCAATTGTTGAGGCGACGTCTGTTGCCTTAGAGATACCATGACTGCGAAGGGGGGTTATGGACGCATTTTTTGAGTATCCTCGACGAGTGGCAGTCCATTGTGTCAATATTCCAGGATTGTCACGGTCCTGTCAGGGACAATCATATTCATCTGGGTCGGCTATCTCATCATTCTTCCGTCAGTTTTGCCAGCTCATCTATAGTAATGGTATGTGTGGCACTCCTCGCCACCAGGAAGATCGTCACAAAGATGCAGAGGTGCAATGTCCGCTGGTCTGCATCTCTTCGTCATCCATGGGGATAAATGATAAAGGACAAAAAGTAAAGAAAGAGAAAAGAATACATTTCACCCATGAAGTTGGGATGGATTGGTGCAGCCTAGAGCATGTACCACTTGCTGGTGGGTTCTGCAGCTACACCTCTAAGGCTCCACCTGGTCCTCAGCCCTTTTGTCTGGCCGCTCTCTAAGGATCTGTTCGGCCAGGAATAAAACTCTCTCTGACATAGCTCCTTGGATCATTGGGGCGAACAAATTCTCCAACCTCGGTAAGGTAGGCTTATGTTTGGAGAATGCAAACATCGCTGGACTGAACATGTGGTATGCATGTGCCTGACAACAGATGTACACTCAGAATGTTTTGGTGGCCCTATGCCTGTACACGTCCACAAAGCCGCCTACCTTAACGATGATGCTTTAGAATGATCAAAGATCTAGGTCTATATTGGTACAGTACTGCAAAATATTGTGACGCTTACAGGATATTGTTGGCTTCCTCTCATACGGCATACTTATCGAACTGACGCCGATGATAATATAATGTTACACTAATTTGATATCTTCAATTTCTGAAAAGATAAAGTGAGTCATCTTTACATTCTCTGCAATGTTACAATGTTATCAACAAAGGATCACTATCTATGACTCATATGAACCCATCCTATATATTGCTAAGAAATGTGAGATCCCTCAAAATGGCTTTCAGAAATGCATCCAGCAATGGAAGCACCAAGCAACTTCAAAGTGGCCTATTTTGAAGGGGATTACGTTTTTTTTTCTTACGCCTAAAGTCATATACTTTTTTATCATCCCCCTGTATATGTGTAGTTTGAGCCATTTATATGTTGAGACTTTTTCTAATGAATAAGTGTCTATACATTAACATACTGAAAAAATTGTGATTTATTAAATATTAATGAAAACTGATACACACGTTTTTTTGTCAATGCAGTTTAATTAATACAAGACCAAATATATATACGTAGTATGAGGGACGTTCAAATCAAACCAAAACTTTTTTGTTCTAGTTCTACCTGAATGGGTTATAGCGTGCTGGAACTACTATCATTAGTTAGGGTCACGTGTCCTATTACTGCTAGGTGGCTCACTTGCCATAGCCGTGACATATATTTTAAAATGGCGGACAACACTGTTAGTGCTTGCATAGAACAGCTCGTTCTGATCTAATTTCTTGTGAAAGAAGGTGTGAAACCTGCGGAAATTTACAGAAGACTGCAATCACAATACGTTGATAAGACACTCAGTTGCAGTAGAACATTTGAATGGTGTAAACGTTTTAGAGAAGGATGTACATCCATGAGTGATGATCCCAGTCGTAGTGGCTCTCAACCCTCCATAGTCATTCTTGTGAATATTAGATTATAGAATGCCTTATCCTGGATGTTGATTTTCTATCCCATGGTGCCACTATCAACAGTAAACAGTACATATGCATTTCGAGTGATTTGCATAACCGTCTGCGGAAAAAACGGCCTGGTTTGATCACAAGGGGTGTCCTGCTGCTGCAAGATAACGCTCGACCTCATACGGCTGACAACACTATGCGCCATCTGCAGCAACTCACCTAGGAGGTAATCCCACATCCACCTTACAGCTCAGACCTTGCTCTAAGCGATTTTCACCTGTTTGGACCCCTACAAAAATTCCCGGGTGGTCAGCATTGGTGACAAAGTTAAACAGGCTATCTTGGATTGGTTCAGACATACTGACAAATCTTTCTGCCCTGAATTTTCCAGCATTATTTAAACTCTGGGATAAGTGCAGGTGATTATATAAAACAATTACTGGCATTTTGACTATGGTACTTTTTTTTCCCTTACAAAAATAAAAGGCCTGGTTTGACTTGAACGCTATTCGTACATTTATCTGCACTCCTACTTTGTCTATATTGCTGCCACGATTACTTTATGAGTACCATTAGACACCATAACACAAGGATGAGTACCATAAGACACCAGAAAGCAAAGATGAGTACATTAAGATACCAAAATACAAGAATGAGTACCATAAAACACGAAAAACAAGAATGAGTACCATAAAACACGAAAAACAAGAATGAGTACCATAAAACACGAAAAACAAGAATGAGTACCATAAAACACGAAAAACAAGAATGAGTACCATAAAACACGAAAAACAAGAATGAGTACCATAAAACACAAAAAACAAGAATGAGTACCATAAAACACAAAAAACATGAATGAGTACCATAAAACACAAAAAACATGAATGAGTACCATAAAACACAAAAAACATGAATGAGTACCATAAAACACAAAAAACATGAATGAGTACCATAAAACACAAAAAACATGAATGAGTACCATAAAACACAAAAAAACATGAATGAGTACCATAAAACACGAAAAACAAGAATAGTAGCACTTGTTTCTCTGTGTTTTCATTCATTATAAGTACTTCTGCTGTAGTTTTCAAGGTCTCTGCTCTGAAGTCACTGGAAAATTTTCTTGTTGCCACTGATAACTTTTTGTATTATTTTTTTAGTTTCAATAAGATTCCTCCACCTCCATTCTCTGTTGCATTTGTTGTTAATAAATAAGTTGATAGCAATTAACTTCATAGGCTAATGGCGCAAAGAAGATACATAGCATGATTGCCAAAAGGTTACTCGCGAGCTACGACGTGAGAAATATTTCTTCATTAAAATTTACCCAACATTATTAAACTCTGATTTTTTATTCTCCTTTTCTTATTCTTCTTCGTTCGTTCTCAAACTCCTGTAACCAAGCCCTTGCTTTGCAATTAGCAGGATGTCATCCAGAGAACGGAATGCTTTATGTAGTAGTTTACAGCTTGTCTGCTATATTTGCACGTTTTGGTCTGATACATCTGACTTCAGCAAGGCTTTTTTGGGTACTGGGTTAGTCTTCCCTCTTTGATTTAACCTCATTAGCGAGCCTGCTTTGCTGCAGCCTGTTATACAGGATCACTACACTGAGATGTAGAAGGGTAGCTCTAGTACACTGGCCCTGATGCTAGCAGTCAACTTTGCATCACTCATGCACTGCTCTGCATCTTGATCTCGAACTCTGAGTTCAGATTGGCAAAACTGCATGCACTAAATCGAATTGACAATTCAATGTGAAGTTGGCAATTGTGGCTGTATGCAACAAGACTAGAGGGAACAGCTTCAATTATTTCATTTAAGACAGGTCCAGAATAGATATTAGGAAATATTTGTTAGTTTAAGAGTGGTGGATACTTGGAATACATTTATTACAAGATATGGTATCTGAAAGACACCATTGCAAGGGCGCACCTTTTCAATTCTTCGGTCATACCAGTCATGATCTATGGATGTGAAGTGGGGAATATACGCAATGCGGATGCAGAGAAACTACGAGTTACCCCGCAAGCGATGAAGAGACGCATCCTCGGGATCTCGATCAGAGATCGAATCCACAATGATGAAATCAGAGAATGTGTAACAGTTCCAGCCTGAGCATGAGCGTTTAGGGTAGGGGTTATGTGGTTGGCGACTCTGAGAACAAATGTACCTGAATGCGTGCCAAGGTCACTCTCCGCCTGGACACTACGCTAAGGTCACTCACCGTCTCAACAAAGGAAAACGAAGTTGGGGGAAAGAATGTGTACATCTAGAAACTGACCACTGGCGTTCCGATTTGGGTAGTGGGGGATGAGTGACAAGCAGGTGGGCACCAGAGAGCTTGCTGTGATATTTGAGTGACAGGTGTTCAGAGTAATTCGTTCCAATAACGACTGAATAGGGCCATCCCCCAGAGATCCATTGGATAGCGCTGATACTGCTTAAGAATATAAAATACTAGACAAAGTTTAGCTCAAGTGGCTGGCCATGGTGAGGAGATGAGAGCGAGAGAGAGAATGTAGATAGGAGTCTGTTTAGCTCATCAATTTGATAGAAGAGCGATTGATAGACTGTTGTACGAATGTTAGAGAGAGAACAGGATTGCTCAAACAGCATACGCCATTGAGTTTGGGCCAGTCGCTCAAATAGGTGTGTGCGTCTTGTGTCTAGAGATAATCTGAACGTGTGTTGTACACAGGACACCTTGTGAACGAGGTATGTCCTGACGAGTTAAGCGAGTGTGTAGATCGACTAGGTGAGATCTAGATGTGTGTGTCGTGTGTATAGACACCGAGGGAACGAGGTATGTTCTAGAGTTGTGTGTATACGCAGATCGACTGAGTTGAGAGATCTAATGTAAGTATACGTAGAATATATTGAATGCATTATGTCCAGATCGCCCGCCTGAGAGGATTTGAGTGAGGAAGAGTTTTTGAGAGTGTGTTGAGGATGCAGAAAAGGGGAGGGGTGTGATGTGAGTACGGCAATAGAACTGGATTTTGATAGTTGGGAATTCCATCAATAGTTGCTGCTTAAAATTTCCGCTTTAGTTAATATTTATATTAACATAAATATACTTATTAATATTTAGTTAAGATGATATTTCTTGCATTGTGTGTAATTTCATTGCACTCACTTTGATAGTGTTGCATGAGTATTATATAATAAATATGCCATCTGCTGTGTGCTATATTATTTGCTGTGTGTGGTCATGAATGTTGTGGTTGAGTGTGGTAACGTTTTAGTTAGAATACCCCAGTGCAAACAGTTGGATCTGCTACAAATGCATTCTATTTTGTAACATTGTAGATGCTGAGTTGGCTCGCAAATATCACTGGGCTTGGCACATGGTGTGCATGCCAGATAACAGATGGACACTCAGAACAACGTTTTGATGGCCATATGATTATACACGACCACGCGACCGCCCACCCATACGATGGCGAGATGGTCTGCTGAGAGACATAGGTCCGAAATTTAAAGTCGAGGATATTGTATAGTATTGTATAGTGGAGGCAGGGCAAGTTGATACATTAAAAAATATATTGGATGCAGTTATTTTTAGTTTAGGTGGAGTGAAAAAAATTGGTTGTATGCAGACTCTGTTGAGTCTTCTAAATCAGTAAAATAAAGTTAAGTTAAGAAAGTCGTCGTGCTATTCAGTCCGATAATAACCGAAAAGAGACATGACGAAAGCAGAAGACATGACAACATAATAAATTTGAACACAAACACGCAAGTTCTGCTTCCTATCTAATGTGTCATCATTGAGAAATAAATGTTTTAATTTCTTGCATTTGTACAAGTTAATACGTGTTATTAATACATGTTAATACAAGGAATGATACAAATGTTCTACATGGGTAGTTGTTGAATGCCACAATGTGTAAGTCTACTCTGTCATGTGTCCTGTAAAGGGAGTAAAGTGGTGGGGTGCAGTAGCTTTCATCACATCCCGAATATGCTGATAAAGGTTAACCGGGGTTCTCCAGGCGGTTGTTTTACGCTTGGCTTCATCTGCGTGTCGCTCACTACTGCGTGGATCACATCGATCCCCCATCTCGTTAGCCAGGAAGAACTGTGAAGAAAATGTAAGTCATGGCCAGTATAATTTGTGTGACCTTGACTAACATATGCGAACAGTATGTTTTGCCAGACGCTGGATGGAAGCTTGCCAAAGACTTTTAAATTTAAAGTAGCTCTCATACTTATTACCTTTAGAGACCACTGATATAGCAGAATCACACTCACTACTTATTGCTAATTGGAGATAGGTGACAATGCTCATACTAGGAACAGGACAGCGCAAACTGCAATATATGTTTAAACAAATATATTCAAAATGAAATAAGAAGTTGGAAATGAGCATTGAAGCATTCGAAATGTGGGTACATAGAAGATGGGGTCGCATTTCTTGGAAAGATAAGAAAACAAATGTAGACATATGAAAATAAAATTATTGAGCGAAATAAAGGTTAGGTCAGGTCAGGTCATCCCGTAACCGGTGAGGTCGTTGGGGCACACATGAAGACATCCTCACAACTCCACGCCATCCCTCTCTGTCAGAAGCCGCTGCCTGTGACTCTTCTGGTCGGAGACTGGTCCATTCTTTTATGTTGTCTTCCCATCTCTTTTTGGGCCGGCCTCTTCGTCGTCTGCCATGCACCTTCCCGTGGAGGATTGTGTTTGCAAGACCATTTGATCTCGATATGTGACCGTACCAAGTGAGTTTCCTTCTTTTGACAGTTGCTAAGAGATCTTCGAAAGGCCCTATTGCCGTCGTAATTCTATTTCGGATTTCCTCTTTTGTAACTCGATCTTTGTACGTGACGTTTAAAAGTCCTCGGAAACATCTCATCTCCAAGGCCTGTATCCTTCGTTGAAGGTCAGCTGTAACTGTCCATGTCTCACACGCATAGAGAAATATTGACAGGACCAGTGTACGTATTAATCTGACTTTCGTGCGTAGTGCTAACCGTTTATCTTGCCAGATTTTGTTAAGCCGTGCAAGCGTCGCTATTGTCTGTGCTATTCTGGCCAATACTTCACATTTTGATCCTTCATCACTGACAATCTACCCAAGATATTTAAAACGGTCAACTACTTCGAGTTCTGAACCGTTTGCTTTTATCTTGCTGTTGAAGCCCGTAGCGTTGTTTGTCATTAGTTTGTCTTTCCAGCGTTTATCTCCATACCATAGTCAAGAGCTGTTTCATCGAGCCTTCTGACCCATTCCTGGAGTTGTGCTTCTGAACCCGCCAACCCGTCGATATCATCTGCAAAACGAAGGTTAGTAATCGTTCGGCCCTCTATCTTGACAGTACCAACGTGACCTCCAAGTGCCTCACTCATAATTCCTTCAAGGAATATATTGAAAAGAGTTGGAGAGAGTGTACACCCCTGTCTCACACCAACTGATGTGCGAAACCAGTCTCCCCGCCTCCCATTCACAAGAACTGCACTAGACGCCTTGTTATACAGGTGTTCACGGACCATTATAATATTTCCGTTGATATTATACATCTCATGGTTGCCCAAAGCGCTTTATGCCATACCCTATCAAACGCCTTCTTAAAATCCACAAACACATGATACAGTGTTTGCTGCTGTTCTAGATATTTCTTAGACAGTTAAGATATTTTGGCCAAGGAACAAGACTCCTTGGTGAAGACCATTCTAGAGGGTAAGGTGGAAGGCAGTCGTCCAAGAGGCAGACAACGTTATAAGTGGGCAGGTAACATCAGGAGATTGACTGAAAAAAGCCTGTAAGATTGCACCATTAAGGCAAGAGATATGGTACACTGGAGATCAATTGCAGCCGACCTTCAGTGCAGAGATGGCACTTGAACTGATTCAAAATGGGATTTACAGACATATATGCGCAAGTGGAAAACAATATGTAAATCGTGTTTTCTAAGCCTGTTGGCTCCGTGAAGGAAGCAGAGTGACAGTATGATGATCCCTAATCTAGATGAAAGATAAATTGCATGGTTTTGAAAGATGCCTGAGACTGAGAGTCGAATCTGTTAGGGTAAACACTGAGCAGTGCATGAGCTTCTGCGGTCAGTGACCTAAAGATGACTGATTGTGTCGGACCAGCCAACCAGAGCTGCCAAGACCCTTCTACACATCTACGTGGTGATCCCAGATAACAGGCTGCAACAAAGCAAACTGGCTTAGAGATATCGAAGAGAGAAGGCTAAACTGGTAGCCAAAAATGTCTGCTGAAGTCGGATGTGTCAGACCGAATGGTACAAATATCGTAGTCAATCTGTAAACTACACCACAGCTCATTCCGTTCTCCTGTCTACATCCCGCTACTTGCGAAACCCTTTCAGGGCTTAGTAGTTGCAGTTTGGGAGCGAACGACAAAGAAGAAGAAGAATTAGGGGAATATGTATGGCGATATAACACGCCTAAGACAGGCTGCCACTTTTTTGAGGATCTTTCAGAGCAAACGAAGGATGAACAAGTATAATAGTAGACACGAGCGATGGAAACATTGTGTACACCAAGAAAGTTTAGGAGAACAGGAAAGTTTTAAAACTCTATGATAACAGTTATGTTTGCATGCGTGAAGGGCGGGATGGGACTGGACGATCTAGAGAGGACATGGCCACACTCGTCAGGCGTTAGGGTGACGATCGCTTGCATACAACATAATGACCAAATTTCACTTTATGTCCCTGCCGTGCAAATGAAAACGTACTTATTACAGTAGTCTGGTCAACGAGGCAGGGATCAACTCGTGAATATGATCAGGAGCCTAGCATTGATTGGCATCCTGTCAGTCTCGAGAGACAATGGGTTTCACGCTTTTGCTGCGAAATGTGTTCTCTTACGGCTGCGTCGTTTTCGTAGGACCAGTGATTTCTACTACGAGTCAGATGACCCAAGCACTCATTTGCAGCGAGGTGGATTATATCCCCGAGAAAGGGCCATATATCTTTCTCGGTGTTTAGTGGGAGCTGCTCTCTCGTCAGATGGCGGTTCAGGTCCCTGGCAAAGGTTGTTTCGTATCTTTCGTTATATAACTTGGAGATTTTGACCCTATTCCATCCCCGGTGACGATGCATATGCTTCACATACAAGTTGAGCTTGGAGGGAACAATAAACATATAGTCTGTCCAGCACTCAGCGCCATTCATGACCTTAAACACACGCACGTCCCATCTATACCTGCATCGACATATAACATTTCTCTACAAACAGGAACATTCAGGTCTACCTTCTTAAGTACACCCTGGGAGATAAACAAATAATCTCTCCAACCTGCTGCCGGAGAAAAATCATCAAAAGCTCAGAATTTTTAGCAGTAGTTTCTGACATTTTCTTTGCCATCGTGATTAAACACGCCATTGGAACTGCCACATAAAATGGTCTTTCTGTATACTAGGTCACTTAGGAGACTATCATTCGGGATATGTTATTCACAGACGATCATGTTCTGGTTGCCCATACGGAAGCCGAATTACAGATCCTCAGTAATAGGTTTGCAAAATACTATGATCTGTTTGGACTCACCACCAGCGTACAAAAGACGAAAGTGGTGGGTCAGGGTGCAGATCCTCCAGACATTGTCTTAATCGAAAAACAATCTGGACCTATCATCACCGACAACCTTTCACTGGACGCAGAGTTGGATCTATAATCACCGACAACCTTTCACTCGACGCAGAGTTGGATCTATAATCACCGACAACCATTCACTGGACGCAGAGCTGGATCTATCAATATCATCACCGACAACATTTCACTGGACGCGGAGCTGGATCTATCATCACCGACAACCTTTCACTGGACACAGAGCTGGATCTATCATCACCGACAACCTTTCACTGGACACATAGCTGCAAAAGCGATTAGGAATAGCCTCATCAGCACTTGTCAGGCTCTCACAAAAAGTGTGGAATAACAACATGCTGACCATCTCCTCAGCAATTGCTATGTACAGATCCTGTATTATTAATATTAGTGCTTTGCTCTATGCCAGCGAAAAATGGACTCTGTATGCCTCACACGATAACAAGGCTAAATGCTTTTCATATGAGCTGCCTGAGAAGCATACTTGGAATTTCATGGAGTGACTAACAACAAAGTATCGTTGTTGTTGTTGCTCCGATGTTTGCCTCACTAGTTTCTACTGGCGGAGGCGTGCCCATTCCACCCCAGACCGTAGAGTCGTTGGATCGGGCAATGATTTTCAGCTTAGTTACGATGTTTGTCAGCGCCGCTTGCGGTGGTTTGGTTACGTGGGCAGAATGAAGGATGGGTGAATACCAAAAGATATCCTATAAGAAGAGCTGACTACAGGCAAGCGTAACAAAGGTAGACACTTCCTCAACGATGTTTGCGAGCGTGACGTGAAGGCGAAGGTGTTGGATATGAACACCTGCAACTGGGAGGAACTTGCCAAAGACAGATCTGGCTGGAGGAGTGGAGGCATGCTTTGTCATTTGTGGTATTGGTCGGCAGGCAAGAGAAGACAAGATGCGTCAAGATGCAGGCTCCAAACGTGTGCGGCGAAAACAAGGGTAACAACTGACTAAGACCTCTCTTTAGCGTGGTCTATTGTCTCTCGAGACTGACAGAATGCCATCAACTAGTTTCTGAAATCAAGGCAAGCCCTTGGGCTGCTTGATGATGATGACATAAAGCGTCCGGTCTTGATCCCGTAAAGTAACGTGAAGTGTACGAGAATTATACCTAGAAACGGATGTTTGAAAATGGCTGGAGTCGGCGACAAGCAACGAAGGGTACCAATCACTGTTAATTTTGGCAAGAAACTATTTCGGTACAATACACCCAGGTACGGACTCTGATTACTAACGCACAACAATATTGACTTGCTGGCAATAATATTTAAAAATACAATTTTATTTATACGATGAGCATTTTTGTAAAGAATCTAACAATTAAATTTAAAATTAAACACAAAAGCCATAAAAAGGCGCTCAACTGTTAGTGTTACTACACAGTGTTACTGTTAGTGTTAACAGTTATTTTAAACTGTTATGTTAACTGTTAACAGTTATTATAAACTGTTATGTTAATTGTTAACTTAACGTTTTTAAACTGTTTTAGAAATCAGAGTATGTATACATCCAGTTAAATTTGCACTACACTGCATAGGCTATGCGCATCCAATCTATTCCTACTAAATGCATTAACTGTCACTGCCTCCATTACCTCCTGTGGCAATGTATTCCAAACATTCACTACTCTCTGACTAAACAAATGTTTTCTAATGTCCAATCTGGACCTTTCTTTAGTTAATTTGTATCTGTGCCCTCTTGTTGGTAGTTGTGTTTTGAAAAAAAGCTTGTTATAGTCTGATTTAACCTTTCCTGTGATTATCTTATAAACTAATTGTAATATTGAATATTGTCACCTCAAATTCTTTTCTTTTCTAGACACTGAAGGCCAGTTTTTCTGAGTCTTTCCTCATAACTGTAATTCTGGAATCCTACTATCAGCTTTGTCGCTATTCTTTGTATCCTTTCCAGCATGTTTATATCCCCTCTACGATAACGACTCCACACCTGTACACAGTACTCCAATCTAGGTCTAACCAATGCTTTATACAGTTTTACTATCACTTCCTTACTCCTATGTTTTATATATCTTTTTATCATACCTAACATTGCATTTGCCTTATTCACTGTTTCCTGGACTTGCTCACTCACCTTACCTGTATGATCTATTATAACCCCTAGGTCTCTTTCCTTTCATTCTAATATTGTTCCACTGGTTCTCCCTTTATTTATCATTTTAGTAACCTCTTCGTTGAATTCCAATAGATTTGTTAATAAATTATAATTTTATATGCATCACGTTTTATGTCTATACATTTAAGCACAAAATGATTAGAAAATAAATAAATGGGGAACGTTCCAGGAGCAACATTAATGAAACAGTAACCTACATATCATCAGGATCATCAGTTTAGTTATTCTGGAAATGGTCTGATTTTGAAATAATTTGAACGAGAAGTCCAGGACAGTCGATGGTGTGTGCTTGGGAAGGGGGTGGGGGGGGGGGGGTGGGGTGGGGAAATGTTGTCAATGGTGTCTTCACAGAGAGGAGCAACAGGCTTTGATTGATTAATTGAGTCACTGTTTGCTTTGCTACCAAGATATATGAGTGATTCTACCTTTTTTAGTGTCATGTCTCCCAATACAATTTGATTATTGTTAGGTGGTTTTAATCATAATCTGTGTTTGTTTTGTTGTTATGTACCCTTAGACCCAATTTCAGTGACCATTCAGTAAATACATTTATATATTTATACATTTGATTGTGGTTGTGAGACAACAGAACTAAATTCCAGATAATCACATCGTTTTGCTAAATGCCATTGAATGCCTTTTTCTTCATCTTAATTCTTAGTCGACCTGTACTTCTACAAAGGCAGATGCCCTTGTGCAGGTCCCAGCTCTGGTATGAGCTGGATATAGCCGGGAGAAGGATTTTCTGCTTAGCGTGCTAGGCTTGAGCAGCAAATACTCCGTTGTGTTGGGTAGTTAACCGATGTGCGAGTTCACCTTAATAAATTCAAACAGCAGAGCAAAGTAGACCCGCAGCCTGTTAGGCGCCATCTATGATGCTCTTAACAAACCACCTAACCATGGCTGGTGTTATACCATGTCACACAGTTACTCATCTCTTACGACATGCTCTCTGTGAGGCAGTGGTGCTGTCCTTGTCCTACACGCAGACCAGTCATGACCTTTTCTTCATAATCGAGTCAGGACATTTCATAATTTCATTCATTTTTCTATATTATGTTAGTGAGCTTCTAGAATATACCTAGTGCTCAAGCAATTTCCGAGTGATTTCCTGTCTGAACTGTTAAATGCATTGTCATAATCCATGAATCCAATATAAAGTAATTAGCTCCCTTCCACACTTTGTTCAATACTTATCTGCAGTGTAGTAATCATATATACACAGGACATATTTTACAGACAGCTTGCCTGCTCATCCTTCAACTGTTTTTCTAACTCCCTGTCAATCTCTCTGATATGATCCTCTTCAATACATGCCAGTTACCGATAACAACATTATGCCCCTATAATTTGTGTACTGTTGCAGATCCCGCTTATTTGGTATCTTAACTACAATGCGTTTCTTCCAGTCTGCTGGTATTTATTATCAAATCCAAGTTAATGCTACTCATACATGAATTAGGTACTCCTGATAACTTTCTTTGGTGGTTTGTTACAGTTGCTCTTCATACATCCAGAGGCACACTTGGACTAGGGTCCTCCTGGCTGCTGGTTTCTCAGTAAGCTCACCACAATGGGAAACACTGTGCTAATCCCCACCTTGTTAGATAGACAGACATGAAACAGCCTGTTTCCAGGGAGAACTCCTTGAAAGTTAGATGTCTTGATAAGTGTTTCACTTAAGCATGGCTAACAGTCAGATCAGTATGTCTTATCTCCCCAGCCATAAAATATCTCTGTTGAATTGTGGCTGTCTGCTTTGATTACTTCTGCTGATATACCATCTAAGCCAGTAGTTGTACAATCTTTCAGAAGTAAAATCGTTTTCTTTATATCTTTTTTAGTCAGTTTAGCACAATTAATTTCCAGTTACAATTCTGCCAACTGAATGTCTGATGGATCTTGTTGAACTAGCCTATTTGTTGTTTTTGTTTTGAATGCTCACAGGGAGTAAGTTTACTCATTTGTGCACACTGAAAAGGCGGTTAAGTGGCGGGTTGCAGTAGCTTTACTCACATCCCGTATGTGCTGATGGAGCTGGACCAGGGTCTTCTAGGCAGTTGTCCTATGCTTGGCTTCATCTGTGTGTCACTCACTACTACAAAAAATTGCTGTTTGAAATTAGAGACCAATTAGCAAAACCATTGGCTATATTATGTTCTCAATCACTTGCACAAGGGATTGTTCCACGGGATTGGAAAGATGCGGGAGTGATCCCCTTATTCAAAAAGGGCAAAAAGGCAGATCCAGCAAACTATAGACCTGTGAGCTTAACGAGCATAGTCTGTAAATTGTTAGAGTCAATAATCAAAGAAAACATTGTAATGCATTTAAACAAATTTAATCTAATTAGAAATAGTCAGCATGGGTTTACCAGAGGGAGATCATGCTTAACAAATCTATTAGAATTCATGGAGGAGGTTACCAAAATGTTAGATAAAGAGGAGCCAGTGGATGTTATTTATCTGGATTTTGCAAAGGCCTTTGATAGAGTACCTCATCAAAGATTATTTCGAAAATTAAAATCACATGGAATAGGTGGGGAAGTTGCCAAATGGATTGAAAATTGGTTAACGGGAAGAAGGCAAAGGGTGGGTATAAATAAGGAGTACTCTGAGTGGTGTGAAGTGAAAAGTGGAGTGCCACAGGGCTCGGTTTTGGGACCAATTTTATTCTTGATATATATAAATGATTTGGACATAGGTATGGTATCCATTATTGCAAAATTTGCTGATGACACGAAACTATGCAGTAGTGTCTCATCTAAAGCAGAAGTGGATATATTGAGGTCGGATTTAGATAAAATTCGAGAATGGTCTGTAATCTGGCAAATGGAGTTTAATGTAGATAAATGTACAGTCATCCACATGGGTAGATCCAATATGGAACATAATTACAGAATGGGAGAGAACAATATTAGAAAGATAGATAAAGAAAGAGACTTAGGGGTTATAATAGATCATACATGTAAGGTGAGGGAGCAAGTTCAGGTAGCAGTAAAAAAGGCAAATGCAATGTTAGGGATGATAAAAAGAAATATTAAACATAGGAGCAAGGAAGTGATAGTCAAACTGTATAAAGCATTAGTTAGACCTAGATTGGAGTACTGTGTACAGGTGTGGAGTCCTTATCAGAGAGGGGATATAGACATGCTGGAGAGAATACAAAAAAGAGCGACAAAGCTGATAGTGGGATTCCAGAATTACAGTTATGAAGAAAGATTAAAAAGAACTGGCCTTCAGTGTCTAGAAGAGAGAAGAATTCGTGGTGACTTAATACAGGTGTATAAGATGATCAGAGGAATGGATAAAGTGGACTATAACAAGTTTTTTAAAGTACAACCACCAACAAGGACAAGAGGGCACAGCTACAAGTTGACTAAGGAGAGGTCCAGATTAGATATTAGGAAGTATTTCTTTAGCCAGAGAGTTGTGAATGCTTGGAATGCATTGCCAAGTGAGGTGGTGGAGGCTGGGACGGTCAATGCATTTAAGAACAGATTGGATGCGTACAGCTTCTAGAGGAAGGTGATGTAAATGGAACTGGTTGTATACAGACTCTGCAGAGTCTTCTAAACCAGTATAAAGACGTTAAGTTAAGTTACAGGGATCACATTAATCCCCCACCATATTAGCCAGACTGCCATGAAAACAGCCCATTTCCAGGGAGGACTGCGATGAAGTTGAGGTGGTGGTCTTGGCCAGTATATTTTTCCTGATCTAGACTAACATGTCTGATCAGTATGTTTTACCTAACCAGACGTTAGTTCTCCTCCCCTTAAACTTTGTGTATTTTAAAGTTAAATAAAATGTCTTGTTCATCTCTTCATTTACTTTTTATGAGTTGCTAAGCAAATTTTCTAACTTATCCATTACCATAATAAATTAATTTGCTTGCTTATATTAAATATTTCATATTGTTGCAGCTTTTGTCACTTATTTTGTCAACTCATCAGTATAGTTTTTCTAATCTCACACTAATTTTAGCCTCTTTATTTACTGCAGTATATATTTCATTCACCTTGTCTCTGGATACCTGATACATAATTAACAGTATACATATTACACTTTTAAAAATAAAATTGTGCTTTCACACATTTGTTGGTTTTGACTTTCTTTTGCCAGGATTCCTGAATATTCAAGAGCCCATCCAATTATACCCAAGTTCTATGTGCCAGAATGGAAGACTGACATGCCAAATAGGACCAGCATAATACAGGTAAATATTGTTTTGGTTTAATGTCCACAATCTTCTTCTTTGTTTGATCTCCCGCTATTAAGCCCTGAAAAGGGCTTTGCAAGTAGCAAAGAATGGAATGTGTTGTGCCATAGTTTACAGCTTGACTGCGATATTTGCACCTTTTGGACCAACACATCTGACTACAGCAGGCATTTTTGAGTTCCGGATTAGCCTTCCCTCTTCGATCCCTTCTCCTTAACTAGTCTGCTATGTTGCATGTTGCAGCCTGTTATCCAGGATGACTGTGGGGAGTTGTGGCAGTTCTGGCTCGCTGGTCCTGACGATTGCAGTCAACTATAGGTCACTGACTGCTGCAGATCATGTGCTGTTCAGCATCTTGATCCCAATGCCCACAATGAGTACGCTTACCTATACTCATCAATTTCACATATGACAATGGATGCACATTTAGCAAACATCAATTCCACATATGGTAATCGATGCACTGAAGCAAACATCAATTCCACATATGGTAATCTATGCACAGAAGCAAACATCAATTCCACATATGGTAATGGAGCACATTTAGCAAACATCAATTCCACATATGGTAATGGATGTACAGAAGCAAACATCAATTCCACATATAGTAATGGAGCATATTTAGCAAATATCAATTCCACATATGGTAATCGATGCACTGAAGAAAACATCAATTCCACATATGGTAATGGATGTACAGAAGCAAACATCAATTCCACATATAGTAATGGAGCATATTTAGCAAATATCAATTCCACATATGGTAATCGATGCACTGAAGAAAACATCAATTCCACATATGGTAATGGATGTACAGAAGTAAACATCAATTCCACATATGGTGATTGAGCACATTTTTCAAACACAGAGTAATCACAGCTTTTCTATTTTTCTTTCTTTCTTTCTCTTTCTTTTTTTCTTTCTTTTTTTCTTTCTTTCTATCTTTCTTTCTTGTGCTTTGCCCAAAAAAAGGATTTAGTGTTGTAGCTTATAGCGAGGCTGCGATATCTACACATTGAGTTCCAATACATCTAGTTTCAGCACAGCATTTTTGGGACCAGGTTTGCCTTTCCCTCCGTGATGCATATTCTCTTAGCTAGACTACACTATTGTAGCATATTTCCAAGGTCGCCACTTGGAGGTGGAATAGGGTTTTGAGCCGCTGTGATTCGCTGATACTGATTCAAACAGTCAACTGTGAGTTGCTTGCTGCTGTCAGCTCATTCACTGTGCTGCAATGCTTTTATTTAATTGGTTCACTCTGTTGAGTAATCATATTGGTTTGCAAACTTTCTTACAACGCTACAGAGCTGATCTATTGGCTTGAACAATTACCGTACTTATATTTGAAAGTTTCTGAATAATAACTTTTCCTGAATAATAACTTTTCCTGAATTTATAAATGTCCCTATACTTCCTTTCAAGAGTTTTACATTAAAAAAATAAATGTATTCAGAAGCCAAAATATTCTGGAGTTCTTCGTCATCGATCAACTAATCCTGTGTTTCTTGTCCGGTGTTGTTCACGAATAGACTGCGTTTCAGGTCTTCGTTGGTCCCCCACAGCTTTTCGAGTATGCTGTCTCCCCCAGGCCAGACTGCCTCTCTTGGTCTGCATAGGTTGGGCAGCCCTGCAGAATATGTTCTGGTGTTTGCTTGGGTGCTCCACAATCACACGTGGCGGTGTCTCTGAGACAAATTCTGTGGAGGAGGGCCTTGAGTCTACAGTGTCCTGTTCTGATTCTGAAGATCTTTGTCTGTCCATCTCCACCAAGTTTGTCTATGCTGTCATTTTCTAGTTTGTATTCTTTGTGCTGGTTTCTTCATTCTATTCTCATGGATCATTTGATGAATGTCTTTGCTTTTTTATAGCTCTGTGGATGGAGAGTCTGTGTGCCGTCACTTCCGGCTTTTGTGAGCTCATCTGCTTTCTCGTTTCCAGGGATCCCACAGTGGGCCGGATTCTGCTGTAGGAATAAATCTGTTTTTTGAGACAGCAATCCGATGTATTTTATTTCATGAGAGAGTCTATCTTTTTTGGGGGCTTGAGATGGCTTGGAGTACACTCCTGGAGTCTGTTAAAATGACCGTTTCCTTGTAGTTATGTTTTGGCTGTTTGGCTGAAAAGCATCTGAGTTGCTGCATTAACAGCTCTGAAATTGGTACAGGTCTCTCCTGCTGGTATGGAGGGATTTTCTATGTCGCCATTGGAGTGTGCGATTTTGATTATACTGCCTACCTTTTTATTGCTCACTAAGGCCAGTCCATCTGTGAAAACATGTGTCTAGCAGTTACTAGAGTACTGTCTCTTGAGTTCCTGCAGAACGTGGATTTTTTTGTTTTGCTGCTGACTGCTCACTTTTCTTTGTTAACTCTGGAACCTCCAAGATTATGTTGGACCGGTCCCGGCTCCGTGTCCAAGGTTCTGGAATGAGTGATTCGCCATTTTTGGTTTCAGCTTCAAGGATGTCTGCATGTTTTCTGTGGATTTCTCTGGCCAGATGGTTGGGGCTTTTCCTTAGTAGTAGTTTTTTGTTCTCACTTGGAACTTCTGGTGTAGAGGATGATCAGGTAACCTCTTTAGTTTTTCAACCTGAGTAAGGATTTCTATGTTCTCCTTAATTCAAGGGCCTCAATATTTGCTGTTTTTCCCAGTTCTGTAATTGAAGTGAATGAGTTACAGTTTTTGATTTATTCAACTTTATTCTCAGTTGTCATTTGTATTGTCTTGTCCCTGATGGACAGGTTGAAATGGTGATACATGTCTGTTACTGCAAACCTGCATTTTAACCTCATTTATATTTCAGCCATTCTTGGTATTTAGTTTTACTGAGGTCACACATATTGTATGTTTCACAGAATGCAAAACTTGGTACTATTCCAACCTTTGAGCACGATGAAAATCTCTTCCTAGAAAAGCGAGAGCAGATGCATTATAATGTAGAAAACTGGACCAGAGTTAGTGAGAAACTGTACATCCCCTCTCGAGCTGAGCTTTTACGACCTGATTTTCACCATGAGACATCGAGATATCAGAGTGAACTTATGATGAGGCGTGACGAGAACGCAGTGTAAATGTGCACATTGATATTGGAGCTTCATGTATTTGCTCTATGTACTTATACTTGTCAAAAATATAAATAAATGCTGAGATGACATTTTATTAGCTAATATTTACAGTTGTAACAGAAAGTCTAGCCGTGGACTACAAAGCTGATGTTAATATAATGAGCAGGACATCTGTTTATTAAGATAGTGTTAATTCAAGAGTTTACAGAACTGATGTTAATATAATTTTTAAGATGCTCTTTTTTTTCAAGAGCTTACAAAATTTATGTTAAAACGCTGGATAAGTTATTTTTACATTTTCCCAGGCTGTTTGTTTGTTAAGAGCAGCTATAGATGATGCTTTTAAAACTTGTGTAGAAATAATGTACCATCTTTCTCTTTGCATGATTTCAGTCATCTTCTTCTTTGTACACTTTCAGGTGTGAACTTCAAATATAGGTTTAAATATCAATGATAGATGTTTGAGATGTTTTATAATATAATTTGAGTATCTGTCAAGCATATGCAAGAGATTTCAAGAATAAACAGACAAAGTACATGGGGTAAAAAAAATGTTTTTTTGTCTTCATACTTTTTCAAACGTCGGCTTAACATACCTAAAACCTGAGGGTATTGAAATATCGACAGAGATTATCCAGGAAAAGTACTTCTTCTTCTTCTTTCATTCACTTGAAAATATTTCTATATCTGCAATGTTGTCTCTTGTATAAACTTCTCTGTCTTTTGTAGTTCACATATAGGTCCATAAAGTTTCTCTTCCAGTGTTGTTTCTATGGGCCAGTGAGATTTTCTCTGTATATCATATTCGGGGCAGATCTGTAGTATGTGCTCTGCAGTCTGGGGTGCCTGTTCACATGTGCACACTGCTGAGTTGCCAATCTTCAATTTTGTATACATGTGGCTGCGGAGTCAGTTGTGTCCTGTTCTAAGACGCAACACAACAGTAACTGGCACATCTGGTTGCTTGTCTGCAGCACCCTCCTTTGCCAGTTGGCTGCTCTCTCATTTCCTGGTACTCCACAATGAGAAGATATCCACTGCATGACAATCTTGCGCTCTGCTCAGCTCAGACAGTAGAGCCTGTAGACCTGGAAGTTTCCAGGACTTCTGTGCTTGGAGTACTGATTGTGCATCTGTCAGAAATACTACAGGCTTTGGACCAACATTGGTGTTCAACAGTTTTTCAGTTGCCACCTTGATTGCCTGACTTTCTGCATTATATGTAGGACAGAATTTTCAGTTGGTACTCTGACTGTATCCCTGGCATTGTTTGGGTATTCTACGTACACTCCCGCTCCTCCATTCTGTGCTGACCCATCTGTGTATACTCTGACCCAGAGGTCTTGTGTGTATTCTTCATCAAGGAAATTGAGAGTTACTACCCTATCTTGCACACTGTTCTGTTCATCCTTGTCTAGTACAGGAAAAGTACTGATTATACCGGTTATAATTTCTTTGGTTCTTGTATATTGAATACTTGTGCAACAGATAATCAGCCATTATTCTATCCTTGTCAGTGTCACAGCTATACTCATTGGTAATTTATACATTTTTGTTGTTGACTAGATGGTATTTAACTTTTTTGAAGCCAGTGCAAAGTCTGGACCACTTGAAACCACTTGGCAAATTCATACAGATATTAACTTTCATGGGATATATAACATAATTGTTAGGGTTTTTCAAATTTATTTTAGTGCACCGTTTTTTTATAATTTTTATCACAAATTATGTAAATATAGAAAAATAGGTACCACTACCACTCTTTATCAAATTACCAGGTACCTTCCCTTCAACCCACACCTGATTAAAGATCAAACTTTTATGGCATCTGCCGGTATGTTGTCTACACCTGGGGCCTTGTAGTTAGGGCTTCTCCTATTTGCCTCCCTGTTTAAGTATTAATCTGTTGTTATGTGCATAAATATTCCGAGGTTTGCACCAATGAATGATGTTGGACTGAATCTATTCAGTCATCTTCCTGTGCTATTGGAATAGGTAAGTCTGTGAAATACTTCTCCTATCTGTCCCTTTCCTTTAAGGTTCAAATAGTGGCTGCTCCTCTCTGTCCTTCATTGCTCTGTAAGGATTGCATCGCTCAACTGCAGACTGCAGAACACATATATTTCTGAAAATAACTTCTGGAAGATGTTGAATATAGCTCACTCAGATTAGATAAAAACCACTGTATCACATCTTTTAAAAATCAATTGATAGTATATAGTTTATAAAGTATTACTCTTAATTCCTATAGGCCTGCATTCTTTTGGTTCCACTGTATTACTATTATAAACCTGTGATAAAATAGAGAAGAAATACACCATGTGGTGTATGTGAAATATGGGGTTAGACACATATTATTTGGTGACCCAAGGCAAATAATGGGTGATGTGGTCAGCATCATGCTGGCCGCATTTACTACCCAGATTTTTTTCTGGCACCCAATTTCTGTGACTAGGTCAACCAATGGAGCCAGTTTGCGACCAGGAAAGAAATCCAGCGCCAACTTGTGATTGAACCCTGATCGCTTGACTAGGAAAGTCAGTCTACTAACCTCTTAGGTTGTTTAGGGTTGTATTTCTTGTTACGATACAGCAAGCAGGCACTAATAAAGAATCTGTGAAGAATGGTGCTTGTAAATAAATAAATCAAAGCTACGGTTGTAATGAAAGTCAATAGCCAATAAAAACATAAACATGAAGTCTCAGCAGCCGCACCAGGACCAAAATAAAATTAAATCCATGTTTTGACCACATAGAACAAATGACAAAAAACAATCACAACAAAAACAATAGACATGGTAAAGATACAATAGAGCTTGAGTTGGTAGTCATCACCCAGGAATGTGTCACAGTATGCCAGTTATGAAAGAGTAGACCAAACAAGAAATGGTCAGCATGATTACATGTATATTATAAAATGAACACAAATGAAAAAGTACATATGTTCATTTGTACACTTAAACACAAAACTGTAATACATGAAGCAATGAGATTACACACTAACACACACCAATGCAAGTACATATATGTACAGACACATACATTTTCATAAAACCAAACAAAATTATATGCACATGTAGTTAAATAAACATAAAGAAATGAATGCATAAACATTATATATATATATATATATATAACATTTCTGTGTGTATATTTATGTGTGTTCTTATTCATTTGTGTTCATTTTATAATATGCATTTAATCATATTGACCATTTTTTGTTTGGTGTACTATTTCATAAATGACATACCATAATTCACACATTCCTGGCCACTTTCTGGGTAATAGCAGCCAATCTAAGCCATATTGTATGATCATATCCATTGCTACTGTAATTCATTAGTTGTTTTATTTTATTATATGTGGCTGTAACATGGGTTTCATGGGTTTCATTTTGGATCTGTCCTGATGTGGTTACTAATTATGCTTGTTTATGTTTTTATTGACTAGATGTAAATATTGAATTAATAGATTTCTTTTTTTCTTCGAATTAAGAATTGTATTCAGTGTTAATATACAAAATGCTCTCTTTTGAACGGTGTGTGTCTAAGAGTATCGCACCCAACTGTAGAAATTTGCCAAAGGACTTTTCATATCTTGTGCTGAATCGGGACCTAATGCAATAACAGTAATAGATGTGGGGCCATTAATACAACTATATTCTTCTTTTTCTATCAACTGATGCTATGCTTCTAGCCTGGTGAGGTTCATAAAGAAGACTTTATGTTTGTACACAATCAATGATGTTTGTCCATCACGTGTGAGTAAGACCACTCTCTTTGTTCAACTATGTGGACAATCTTTTCTCTTGCTGTGTTCGCTGAAATATATGACTTGCACGCTAATTTGGATTGAAGCGACTGAAAAAACTGCGCCTTTTGTCAACCTCACTCTTTGTTCCTGGGCTACCTTTGGCCAGTGGCAAGATTTTATGGAGATGCCTGGAGAAAACACAGGTTGCAGATTTTTCCTCAGGGTTTATTCTCATAGCCTTTCCCGTAATCAGGTATCCTGCAAGGCAGCGTCGTGCCTTTTCCATAACAGCAAAAGGTTGTAGGAACATCACTCAGCGTGTGAGTGACATGTTGGGTATCTCTTCAGGGCCGTGTTCTAGTCCATTATAGTTGTGTCTAAATTTCACAACCACACCAAAACCGACACTGTCTCCAGCTAGGAGGAAGGGCGTCAATTTCCTGAAGTTCAGCTATGTGCACTAGACCGTGAACATACGACACAGGTTTAAGCATAGTACTAATTCATATAGCCGATGCCCATTCCAGGATAATCTGAGGGAAGGAAACACAAAAAAACTAACGAATCAACCAGTCCAAATGGAAAACACCCACACATTTCTGTGAACACAAGCGTAAATCGTCGACTAGTGTGAATTCCAGGCAAATCCGTGACCTGGCGGCATCCATAATGAACTAAAATACCAGAGCAATGTAGACCCACAGCTGGTATGGCGCCATCTTTGCTGCTGTTCACTCACACAGCCAATACAGCTGGAGATTAAGAAGAAAATGTCTAGAAAGGTAGCACACATCGAAATAAAGAAACCTACCGATAACACCATACATGATTGAGACCCATGAGGAAGGTTGTATTAGTCAAGGAACCCCTGCTGAAAAACGGGAAGTCAAAGCAAATGGTGTATGTATCCGGAAGAGTTTACGAAATTCAAGTTAAAATATTTGACAAACCATCGTGTTAGTTAAGTTATCTCCACATGTACATTATTAAAAGAAACAGTGAAGATTTATTCTTCTTTCACAATGCTTGTACATATTGTGTCATCTTTTTAACAATAATTGGCATATCGCAGATAAAGTGTTTAGAAGTATTTACTTGGCCTTATCAATTATTATCTGCTGCATTGTCTTAACATTTGTCTGAAATACACATCCAGACCCATATGTTTCAGAACTTATTATGCACAGCAAATTATTATTGTGCAATCATTGGAAGTTCAGAATGACTATAAATATTGATGATTATTTTGAAAACGTGATCCATTTTTATTTCATCTTTCATGCTATATTCAACAAGGACTAGAAAGTTACAATCCCTAAATCCGAGTTCGTCAATTGAAGAGATTTTCACTGGCAAGTCCCACTACCTCATTTATTCCACTGTTTTTCGCCAGAGTGGTATGACACACATCAGGGAGACTAATCTAGGTTGGATGCATGCTTCTGGCATCACCACAATAACGCACCGGTTCCCCGATTGTCAACCACTTCAATTGTCCTTCACAGGGCGGCTGATTAGTACAGTAGTAGAGCACTCGCTTTTCATTTCAAAGGTACTAGGTTAAATTCTCACTACACACAACTTCAGTCGACCTAGCTGTAAATGGGTACATGGCTGACGGCTAGGGAAAGATTTGGCTACCAAAGCTGTAATTTATTACAATGAAGTCTCTAACACTTCTTCCCCGATGACAGTGTCTGCTATGACTACTTTTACCAATAGTCTGGGGCACTGAGGTAAAGTTGATGTGAGTGCAATATATATCCCCTCTTGCTCCTTTGACGATCGTCATCGATTCACACTGAGAATAAACCCATTTCCCACATGGCCTGTGTTCAGTTGCAGGGCCTCAACATTTTCCATACCTTTATCTAATCCTTATCCCTTCCATCTGCCTATCTTCCTTTTTTTTGTCCGTTTGTCACTTCACGTGTACCCATATCTACATTTAGTCCCTGTTTGGCTGCCGTCTTTTTCTTCCGTCTCCAATGCCTTACGTAATCCTGATCAAGTCACTTCTACTTGTTTCGCCCGCTTGTCATCCGGCCTCAGGCGTGCCCACATGCGAGGAGACCTGTGTCAATATCTTATGTGCTATTCAGCTAGGTACCTCTTTTGCTCCTTTATGTGTTCTTATCTCTATTTGATGTATTGATCCCTTCCTCTTGGGACGATGAGACTAACGTCTAGTCAGACAAAACACACTGATCAGACAATGTTAGCCAGGGTCAGGAGAAATGTACTGACCAAGACCCTCACCTGACCTCCTTGTTGGTTATCCTGGAAACAGGCTGTTGTCTAGGACAACAGTCTGGCTAACAAGGTGATATTTGACGTGATCCCTGTAGTAGTGAGTGACACGCAGATAAAGCCAAGCATTGCACAACCACCTGAAGGACCCCGGTCCACTTCATCAGCATGCTGGGGGTGTCAGGAAAGTTACTGCAATCTACCACAAGTTTCGTCGTTTTCAGGGCGCACAAAAGGGTTACCAACCCATTGTTGGCATTAGAAAGAAACCATCTATGATTCGTTAGCTATAATTTTTGTTTTTTGTTCTTCCTGATGAAAACCTTTTGGTCATAAAATAGGTTTCATTTTTATTTTCGTCTTAGCGTGGCATCTTCTTCTTTTTCTTCGTCGTAGGTTTGCAGATGTCAACTTGAATGTCCTTAATAAAGCTGTGTCCGCATGAGGTCATTCATATCTCCATAGAGCCTGTCCTGGATTGGTATGAGAGATGGCCAAATGTGTCTTTTCTGTATCGCACATATTGGACACTTCTGCAGTAGATGTTCAGCAAGTCATTTTATCAATGTCACAGATACATTCATCAGTATATCCTAATTTGAACTTGTTGAATAAATGCTATCGATTTCAATTCACAGTGACGCCTCAGCATTGTCTTATTGCTAATTATATTCTACAAATACCAGAAGCGCATTGAAGCTTTCCACGTGCACATTCTCGGCATCCACTGGTACGATCGGGTCCCAAATGTTGAGGTCACACTTATGCACATGCCTGGACAGCTTTTACAGCATGCTACATCATCACTGTATGTTCCTAAATTGGAACTTAGTCTTCTTCTTCTTCTTCTTCGAATGCTGTCAGACGTCAACCTGTATTTTTTCGAAAAAAGCAGCGGTCATCCTGAGGCTGTCAACACTGCCATAGAGCTTGTCTAGTGTTGCCACTGGTGATGGCCACATCTGCGTTCTCTGATCCTCATATGTCGGGCAGTTTTGCAGCAAATCTTCAGCGATCATTTTCCCGATACCACAACAGCATTCGTCAGTGCCACCTATCTTCAATTTATTGAATAGGTGGTACCTCAGTCTATTGTGGCTTGTGCGAAGTCTGAAGACCACGACCTGCTCTCTTCTGTTCAACTGGTAATAGGCATCGTTTTTTGTGTAGCCAGTATGTTCTGTTTCCCATTTGGTCATGTATCTAGCTCTAATAAGCCTTTTTGACTCTTTGTAAGTCACACTAGGGTCTGGTTGTGGTAGTCTTGCACCTTCTTTTGCCAGTCTGTCTGCCTCCTCGTTGCCTTGGATGTTACAGTGAGATGGAACCCACTGTGCCACTACTCTTTTTGGTGCGGACTGCTGGCATAGTTGACAGAGTACTGCTCTTAAATCATTGTTCAGTATTTTTCTGGCTTTTTAGTGCTGTGACTACGACCAGGGCATCTGTAAATAGGACTATATGGCTTTAATTTCTTTTGCCTGTCACCATTTCTTCTATTGCATGCAGCCCTCAGTGCCTCTGCCTCCGCTCTGAAATTGCTTGAGTATTTTCCAGTTGCCACTGACAGTGTTATTTTTTTTAAAATTTGGTAGGTCCAGGAATACCCCTGCCCCTCCGTTCTGTGTTGTGTTTGTTATAGAACTGTCGGTGTATGCATGGGTCCAGTCCATGCTTGGGTAGTTTTTTGTTATGTACCTCAGGGTTATGTCTCTTCTTTCTTTTTCAGTCTGGCTGTTCTTGTTTCCAATACCTGGTATATTTTCTACCACCTCTGGAAATATATGCTGCCTCCAGGTAGGTTTGCGTACAGTATGGATGGGCTTTGGTGTTGTTAATGCGTTCATAGGGTCTTCGCTCATCTTTGCTTTGGCTATTTCTGCAAAGTTTCTCCGCTTTAGTTTCCCATTTCCAAAATTATTTAGTCTCTGATGCATTGGATGGTCTGTCAGTCTTCTCAGTTTCTCTGCTTGCTGCTGGGCTCTGCAGTCTCTTATGTCGGTCATGGATTGCAGATTTGTAATCTTTTCAAGTTCTACAATTGGCGTTGACTTCATGTCTCCAGTTATAACTCTCATGGCTTGGTTTTGAAGTTTGCTAATTTTGTCAAAGTTCGCCATTGCTGCTGTTGTCCATGCCGCAATGCCACATTCGAGAACTGGTCTCGCTCTTCCAGTGTACAGTTTCTTTAGTATACTTTCGTCTGCTCCCCAGCTTGTGCCAGCAAGTTTCCTCATGATTGCCATTCTTTCTCTGGCTCTCATTCGGTTTCTCGTGATCTGACTTTTCCATGTCATGCGCCGATCAAATGTGACTCCCAGGTAGTTTGGGTTGTCGTTTGGCTGCAGGTATTTGCCTTTAAGACTTATTTTAGTGTTTTGGGGTTTGTTTGAAAGTGAGAATATCGTACATGTTGTTTTTTCCTCATTTATTTTGACCAGCCATGAGTTCGCTTACTCCTCCAACGATGTTAGGGCCTGCTGTATCCGATTACTTGCTATGTTGAGATTCTTTTCAGAGGTCCACATAGCCAGATCGTCTGCAAACATGGAGCTGTGGACTCTTCTTGGTATATTCTCTGTGATGGTATTTATATACACCAGGGAGAGTGTGGGTGACAGTACTCCCCCTTGGGGTACTCCCTGCTCAAGTGTCACCGTTTTGCTCATCTGCACTTGTACTTGAACTCTGGCTGTTCTGTTTTTGAGGTAGTGGCTGATCCATCTGTACATTTTCCCACAAACTTCACTTCTTCGTAGCTTGACTTTAAGTACCTCTTTCCAGACCTTGTCAAATGCCTTTTCTAAATCCACCCAAACCGCTACTGTGTGTTTTTTTTCTCCTGGTAAGCATCCTCAATTTCTTGGGCTGTGAGAGTGATCTGATCCTCAGTGGATCTGTGCTGTCTAAAGCCTGCTTGCTGTGGAATTAGTATGTGTTTTTCTTCCAGATGGCACATCAGTCTGGTGTTTATCATACGCTCTATCAGTTTTCCTACACAGCTCAGTAGACTGATAGGCCTGTATCCATTTGGATCTGTTCTATCTTTTTCTTTCTTTGGTACTGGTATGAGTACAGCGTCTTTCCATACCTTCGGTACAATTCCCCTTTTCCAGCTTTGATTCAGGACTGATAGTAACTTTTTCTTTGCTGTTTGGCCCAACCCCATCAGCATTTAATTTGTTACGCCATCTTTTCCGGGCGATTTCTTTTTCTTTAAAGTTCTCATGGCCTCTTCCATTTCATTCATTGTTAGTTTTGCCATCATGTGCTCCTCTGGTGCCATATTGATGTTGTCGTGCCTCTTTTGTTTTTCATTAATGTCTGTATGCCTATTTGTAGGGACATCAATGTGGTTTGCTTTGGCATAATGTTCTATAAAGGCGTTTGCTGCTTTTTTTCCAGTGAGAGTGTTGTCGCCCTGCTTGATGGTAATTTGTTTGTTTGATGGAGTTTCATCATTCATGGCTCTGACTAACTTCCATAGTTTGTTCCCTTCTTTATCTAAATTGAGGCTTTCTGTTTTGTTTTTCCAACTTTCTTTTGTTATTTGGTTTAGAGTGTATCTGTATTTCGCAGTGATGGCTTTGAGGGCTTTGACTTCGTCTTCCGCTTTCTGCAATTCATCATTCCAATAAGGCTTGTAGTTTTTCCTTGCCCCTCTTGGGATGGTTTCAGTGGCTGCTTGCATTATTGCTTTGCTTAGGCTTTCCACCATGGGTTTCATATTGTTATTCCGTGTGTTGATGGTTTCACAAAGCCCATCTGTCAGGATTGCAAATCTGTCCCAGTCGGCTCGTTTATAATTCCAACGTGGGAGCGGTTTTATTTCCTGTGGGCCTACTTCCATATCAACTTCTAGCCTAATTGGCCTGTGGTCGCTATCTGCCAATTGATTTAGCACCTGGCGGTCTATTTTGTGGTGAATATCCACCGTGGAAAAGGCCAAGTCTGGAGTAGAGGTGGTATGCCATGTTCTAGAATAGAAGCTGGGGCTATCCTCCGGCCTATTGATAAGATAGAGATTTGTGTCTATCTCCCAATCTTCCACTTCATCATCTCTGTTGTCTGTGTCCGAATATCCCCATCTCTCCGAGTGACTGTTGAAGTCTCCAACTACTAGGCAGCTGGAGTCCTTGATTTCCATACTCGAGAGCGACAGGTCTTTGTTTGGTGGGCCATACAGGTTGAAGATGCGGATCTTCGTTTCTTGTGTCATTATGTTGACTCCTACAATTTCTGCTTGTGCGGTGTGATTGACAGCTACTGTGCTACTTGGTATGCAGTTACGTGTCAGTATCAGAACCCCTCCTTTGTGACCTTCTCTATCAAGACGGAAGGTCTGGTATCCTCTGATTGAGAATTTGTGGTTGTTGTTGAGGTGCGTTTCTTGGATACATGCCACGTCAATTTTACCTTCATGCAGGTGACGTGTTAGGGAAAGCTTTTTGGTTAATGACTCCCTCCGGGAGTTCAATTAGTTGTTAGGGAAACAAGCCAACGAGGAATGCAAATGGTTACACTCACAATTCAAAAAGCTGGAACCAAAGCTGAGACAATGACATCACTGTCGAACACTTCATCCCAAATGGTAGTGTCTGGTAAGAAACAAATAAGAGCGACAAAGCTGATATTGGGGTTCCAGAACTACAGTCTACTGTTATGAGGAAAACACACAAAACCGACTTAACATTGTCTAGGAATGAGAAAAATTTGAGGTGACAATAGAAGAATTAGAGGTGACAATAGAAGAATTAGAGGTGACAATAGAAGAATTAGAGGTGACAATAGAAGAATTAGAGGTGACAATAGAAGAATTAGAGGTGACAATACATGTTTATAAGATAATCAAGGAAAAGGATACATAAGACTATAACAAGTTTTTTTTCAAAATACAACCCCCTACAAGAACAAGAGGGCATAGCTACAACCCCCTACAAGAACAAGAGGTCACAGCTACAACCCCCTACAAGAACAAGAGGTCACAGCTACAACCCCCTACAAGAACAAGAGGTCACAGCTACAACCCCCTACAAGAACAAGAGGGCATAACTACAACCCCCTACAAGAACAAGAGGGCATAACTACAACCCCCTACAAGAACAAGAGGGCATAACTACAACCCCCTACAAGAACAAGAGGGCATAGCTACAACCCCCTACAAGAACAAGAGGGCATAGCTACAACCCCCTACAAGAACAAGAGGTCACAGCTACAACCCCCTACAAGAACAAGAGGTCACAGCTACAACCCCCTACAAGAACAAGAGGTCACAGCTACAACCCCCTACAAGAACAAGAGGGCATAACTACAACCCCCTACAAGAACAAGAGGACATAGCTACAACCCCCTACAAGAACAAGAGGGCATAGCTACAACCCCCTACAAGAACAAGAGGGCATAGCTACAACCCCCTACAAGAACAAGAGGTCATAGCTACAACCCCCTACAAGAACAAGAGGGCATAGCTACAACCCCCTACAAGAACAAGAGGGCATAGCTACAACCCCCTACAAGAACAAGAGGTCATAGCTACAACCCCCTAC
Organism: Ariolimax columbianus; assembly: GCA_036924085.1. Taxonomy (NCBI): domain Eukaryota; kingdom Metazoa; phylum Mollusca; class Gastropoda; order Stylommatophora; family Arionidae; genus Ariolimax; species Ariolimax columbianus. The sequence continues at coordinate 32,961,156 of JAVGWX010000007.1, read as the reverse complement.
AAGAACAAGAGGGCATAGCTACAACCCCCTACAAGAACAAGAGGGCATAGCTACAACCCCCTACAAGAACAAGAGGGCATAGCTACAACCGCCTACCAGAACAAGAATTCATAGCTACAACCCCCTACAAGAACAAGAGGTCACAGCTACAACCCCCTACAAGAACAAGAGGGCATAACTACAACCCCCTACAAGAACAAGAGGACATAGCTACAACCCCCTACAAGAACAAGAGGGCATAGCTACAACCCCCTACAAGAACAAGAGGGCATAGCTACAACCCCCTACAAGAACAAGAGGTCATAGCTACAACCCCCTACAAGAACAAGAGGGCATAGCTACAACCCCCTACAAGAACAAGAGGGCATAGCTACAACCCCCTACAAGAACAAGAGGTCATAGCTACAACCCCCTACAAGAACAAGAGGGCATAGCTACAACCCCCTACAAGAACAAGAGGGCATAGCTACAACCCCCTACAAGAACAAGAGGGCATAGCTACAACCGCCTACCAGAACAAGAATTCATAGCTACAACCCCCTACAAGAACAAGAGGGCATAGCTACAACCCCCTACAAGAACAAGAGGGCATAGCTACAACCCCCTACAAGAACAAGAGGGCATAGCTACAACCGCCTACAAGAACAAGAGGGCATAGCTACAACCCCCTACAAGAACAAGAGGGCATAGCTACAACCGCCTACAGGAACAAGAGGGCATAGCTACAACCGCCTACAAGAACAAGAGGGCATAGCTACAACCCTCTACAAGAACAAGAGGGCATAGCTACAACCGCCTACAAGAACAAGAGGTCATAGCTACAACCCCCTACAAGAACAAGAGGGCATAGCTACAACCGCCTACAAGAACAAGAGGGCATAGCTACAAATTAACTAAAGAAAGGTCAAGATTATATATTAGGAAATATTTTTTAGTCAGAGAGTTGTGAATGCTTGGAATGCATTGTCACAGGAAGAAGTGAAGACAAAGACAATTAATGTATTTAAGTATAGACTGGATGCGAATAGCTTTTAGAGCAAGGGAATGTAAATGAAATTGTTTGTATACAGTCTTCTAAACCAGCAAAGACATTACGTTTAAACTATCTTTATCATTATCTCTATGTTCCTAATTAGCTGATCTACGTGTTTATTTAAAGCCATATTGTCTGTCATGATAACCTGTTTCTGATTACATTTATAGCGGTTCCATCTTTCGTTAATGCTCTTTTTGTCTGTTACAGAGCTGGCCGAATATGTCCCTAAACTTACTGCTCATATGGTAATAAACAAAAAAATTTACAGAAGAATTGATGGATTCCAAAACAATGCCTACTCCACCTATTATGTAAAGAACAGTTATATATCTTCCACCAATAGAAAACCTAGGATCTAGTGTCATTACAAGAAAAACTATGCTGATGGGGAAGAAGCAGACGATAAATACTGAAGAAATGATCACCACCATTTTGGCCACCTTTTGGTTGCGAACGGACACACTGTCTGCTTGTACGGCTGTCATAGATACCATCCGCCATTTTGTTTTACGTTGCAATGTGACAACCAGTATGATGGTGCATATAAGGATGACCGTGAATGCACTGAACGGGATGAACACGTTGTTGGTTATAAATGAAACCTTCTCAATTATTTCCCGGTTGTCACTAAACACAAGGCCAATTAGGGTTCTGTTTCTTTCTGGAAAATACTTGACGCCAAAACTACACAAGACGTAAATAGGGGCAACGCTGGCGATGAGGGTAATGAAGACGCAGATGATGATGACGGATGCCCGCTTGGAGGTGATAACATGTTTAACCTGAAACAAATAATGGTATAAAATATTTATTACCAAATTAAATGCATTTATATCAATGAATACTGAAAAAAACGCAGGAGGTTAAAATACAGCTTTATGTAAGAGTCGTATTTGTGTACTTTACTATCAACCTTAGCTTCTACCATACACCAAGAGATCAAAAATGTGAAGGAAAGAGCTTGCACATTCGATTGGGACATTCACATTTGACGTTACTGAACAAGACGCGAGGGAAATCCAACATTTTGTCACTAGAGGGTTGAAGAAATATCATGTCACACACATCAATATTATTAATACATTTTATTTAAAGTATTGTTAGTCTACCACATCATTAATTTATAATCGAATATTTGCTACCAGTGTCAGCTATATGAGCCGTTTTCTGGCTAGTTATCATCATAGTGTCAATGCTAGGATGTAGACAAATCGATTCTAGAAGGAAAGAATGAGATTGGTCCTAGATGTACAAGGGACAACCTCATTTCGAAGAAACGATACTGGCGATGAAATGACGTACATTATTAGATTCGCCATCACCAAAGCAGGAATAGGTGCATTGGGAAAGCAGATCTTAATATTAAACAGTTAATTAATTTGATCTTGATCTTCATGACCAGTTCCTCAGCGTAGCTACTGTTCTCAACTTCGTCTCCAGCTGACCCTGTCTTGTCGCACAGAAGTCCAGTGCGTGGTAAGTGCTCCTCTAGAGGTATCTCGAATGTTGCAGCGTACAGCGAGGGAGTCTGACCAACGCATCGGAGGTCTTCCCCGTGGTCTCTTCTTACCTCGGGGATACCAGACTGCTGTCGCCCCGCTCCATCGACCATCGTTTCGTCGTAACATGAACCTGCCCATCTATGTTTTGCCTTGTCTGCATGGATTACAGCATGCTTTACCAGGGACAATCGTCGTATATCAGAATTGTTGAGACCTTGCATACGTTTGTTCCGGAGAGTGATTCCGACAAAGCGTCTCTCAAGGGATACCTGGGTAACTCTCAATTTGTCCTCTAGTGATTTTGTTAGTGTCCACGTCTCGGCACCGTAGCACATCGCAGCGCAGGGAATACAATGGAATTGAAGTGGGAGGCTCGTAGGTCTTGGTCATGACTACCGTCTAGGTCCGTGTTAATAGACGGGAAGGCTGGCCAAACCCGCGTGGTGACGTTTTGTCAGTTAAGGTTCTAGATTATTCTCCTTATTGAGAAAGCGTCCTAGATAAATGTACTCGTTGACATTCTCTATTCGTCTCTCGTCAAGGAAGATTGGATAACAAGGGGCGAAGCGATTGCGCACCACTTTGGTCTTTGAGACATTCATCTCCAGACCCTCTTTATTGCCCTTTCCGTCGAGTAGCTGTATCATTTGGTTGGCTTCTCCTGCGGACTGTGATGTCATTGACAAATCGAGAGTGACTGAGGCGTCTGCCGTTAATAATGATACCAAAGAAAATAAGCCCTTTTTCCTTTATTAATATGATAGTGCCGTTAAATGTACAGATTAATCGATAGTGAGCCATGAGAAATCTGGATGGGTGTTATCTGCTAGAATCCAACAAGCCTACACACAGTCAAACAACATCAAGCAGAGTGGTGCAGACATTGGCAACATCTTCCGGGTTGAGAATGGATAACTAGTTTGTGACGTCAGCTTTGATGTGGAAATGAAGGACTCTTTTTTTTTAAAGACAATAATCGTATCAGACTCTCAATCTACGCTTCAGAAGGTAGGTATACCAGGGCTGATTTGGGCATTAGTGGATTGTCCCGCTACCTAACGTCGCTTTCATTGAGCACACAAGATTAAACGTCCTCATCGTGGACATTCAAGAACAACGAGTTTATTGTGGGCATTAAGACTTTGAACCTTCAGGATCTTGTGCGGATCTACTGTCTTGGCTATGCTTGGGTTTGCGGGAGTGAAAGAACTGGCATTCTGGCCCTCGGTAATGGGAACATAGGCAATGAATATAGGTGAAGTTTTGAAATTGATGAACGGTCGCCTGTTGGATGAAGACGCGGCAGTCGGTAAATCAGTAACGCAAAAATTGCTAAGTTTTGAATCATGTGCGGGCCCAGCATGGGGGAAGGGGGAGCGATTGAAAGGACGGAGTAGGAGTGTGCGCAACACACACGCTACGAGGTTAGAACCATCATTTTCTAAACCCTTTATTATTTACTGAGGCGAATTGAAGAAACATAACCCTGAGGAACATAACGAAAAACTACCCAAGCATGGACTGGACCCATGCATACACCGACAGTTCTTTAACAAACACAACACAGAACGGAGGGGCAGGGGTATTCATGAGCCTACAAAATGGTAGAAAAATAACACTGTCAGTGGCAACTGGAAAATACTCAAGCAATTTCAGAGCGGATGCAGAGGCACTGAGGGCTGCAGTAGAAGAAATGGTGACAGGCAAAAGAAATTAAAGCCATATAGTCCTGTTTACAGATGCCCTGGTCGTAGTCACAGCACTAAAAAGCCAGAAAAATACTGAACTTAATGATTTAAGAGCAGTACTCTGTCAACTATGCCAGCAGTCCGCACCAAAAAGAGTAGTGGCACAGTGGGTTCCATCTCACTGTAACATCCAAGGCAACGAGGAGGCAGACAGACTGGCAAAAGAAGGTGCAATACTACCACAACCAGACCCTAGTGTGACTTACGAAGAGTCAAAACGGCTTATTAGAGCTAGATACATGGCCAAATGGGAAACAGAACATACTGGCTACACAAAAAATGATGCCTATTACCAATTGAACAGAAGAGAGCAGGTCGTGGTCTTCAGACTCCGCACAGGCCACAACAGACTGAGGTACCACCTATTCAATGAGCTGAAGATAGGTGGCACTGACGAATGCAGGTGTGTTACCGGAAAAATGACCGCTGAACCTCTGCTGCAAAACTGCCCGAAATACGAGGATCAGAGAAAGCACATGTGGCCATCACCAGTGGAAACACGAGACAAGCTCAATGGCAGTGTCGACAGCCTCAGGATGACCACTGCTTTTTTCGAAAAAATACAGGTTGACGTCTGACAGCGTACGAAGAAGAAGAAGAAGAAGAAGAAGAAGAAGAAGAAGAATTGAGAGACCTATGGGTCTGCCCAAAGGGCAGTGACATCTATTCTTAACAGAATAGAGTGAGAACGATTAACATTTAATAATGAAGTCCCCAGAATTCTTAAGTCAGAAGGGGCAAAAACAGTAAAACATGAGCATACAGGAAAACAACTACATGCATGGACACCATGAATTTAGAAATGAAAGCGACAATAGAAGATTTAGAAACATACAATTACTGATTTGTGGAGGGAACAAAAAGAACAAACTTCCAAGAAAAGAAGACATTTATCCAAGTCATACGAAAGAGGATCAAACCAACGATAGCTATCTGTAGATTGATCGCCGTCAGAGAAAGTCTGTTGAATGAAAAACACAGAATGATTATCGTCGAATAACGAAACATTCGCGTTCTTTAAATTGAATTTAGACAACGCGTTGAGTTTTACAAAGAAACACATCCTTCTCTGATGTATTATCTGATTGGTTCTCACAAACCTTAAACGGGGCTGTAATGCAAAGACATCTCTCCATCGTGATAAAGGCTGTGATCCATGCACTCACTCGGGAGAAGGTCGTATGCGGTATCCCACCTGTCAGGTACTGAATCTCTATGGAGTCAAAAGGCAAATCTGCGACAATGAAGGCAGGAGTAAAACAGATATTGGTCCAGATTAACGTGGTTAGACATCCCAGGTCGGAGATTGCCAAACCTAAGTGCAGAAAAAGGAAACGAAATATTTACTTCCATGAACTAAAAGGAATGGAACAATCACATTCATGAACTATTCAGAATTTAATAATAAAATTATAAAGTTATAATGAAAAGAACAATTACATTCACGAACTATACATAATTTAATAATTACATTCATGAACTACAAGGAATTTAACAGATTCACTGAAAAGCTACACTCAATTTAATAAATAAGCACATGAGCTGTACATAATTGAACAAATTCACTCACAAACTATGAATAGTTTAGCAAATACACTCCCGAACTATAATCAATAGAAAAATTACATTGTGTACTAAAATAATTAAACAAATTCAATCACAAACTATAAATAGTTGAACAAATCCACTCATAAACTTTAAAGAATTTAACAAATGCACTCATGAACTATGCAGACAAGAATAATTTCATTTATAAACTGAAACGAATTTACAATTACATATCTTCTTCTTCTTCTTCTTCTTCTTCTTCTTCTTCTTCTTCTTCTTCTTCTTCTTCTCGTTCGCCATGATTTTCCTTGTTACATCTACATGTGAAACCCAGTTTTCTTGATAAAGGGTGCCGCAGTGGGGATTTCTTTAGGGCTTTCAAACAGCTTTCTGTGGATATTCGTCTCCATGTGCCAGTGCTCAGTAAGCAATTGGCTAAATATATAACAGTCCTGCAGGATATGTTCGGATGTCTGTGCTGCCTGCCCACACATACACATACACAATTTTAGCCGGTTCAAACGGCTATTCAATCTATTATGTCCCATTCTCAAGCGGAACATGATCACATGGGGTAGAGGTACTGTGCCATCTTCTGGAGTAGAGTGTTCGGGGGTCGTTAGGTTTGTTTAATAGAGTTAGATTGTTGTCATCTTGCCAGTTTTCTACCTCTTCTCCCCTTCTGTCTAGTTGACCATATCCCCAACTTTGGGAGTGGCTGTTGAAGTCTTCCATCGTTGGGAGGTTTCCACTTGGGGCATCTATACGTGCTATGGTCAGTGGTATGTTGTTGGGGCAGTAGAAATTAAAAAAGTCCAGCTCCAGAGTGTTTTGTTTGAGATGGATTATTTGGTATTCTGGACCTTCTTTATGCACCTTGGTTTCTATAGCATTTATGCTATTCCGTATCAAGATTAGAATACCTCTCTTCTTCCTATCTTTTCTGTCTACCCTGAAGCATTGATACCCCCGTATCTTAAACGGTTTTCCTTCCTGCAGATGCGTTTCTTGTATACAGCATACACCGATTTTATTTTGGAATAGAGTATTTTCTAATTCAGTTTTTTGTTGTTACTGACTCGTCCGCATTCCAATGCATAACATTCAGAGAGGTCGTTTTGTCTGGTTGGTCAGTATTTACTCCCTTGCGCATCCTGACGCTACCTCCAGTAGCTGAGGGTGGGTTCTGTCAAGGCTCAGAGCCCGGCACTGCTCCTGCCTGGAGGGACTTCACAGTGCGAGCACTATATCTATTTTTATTTGACTTTTGTGTAAATATACAAGAAAATGGGGTCAGGCGGATTGCACGGTACCATGGTAGCTAGTGCGCCACATGGCCTGGTACCTCAGTCTTCAGCACCTGTTCTGTGGTGGAGTGTGCTCCACCTTCCCCACCTGGTTGTGGGCTCTGACTTCGTCTTAACCTCGTTTGCTGTCCCACCTTACCTCCAACTGGGGTTAACACCCAACCTTTGGCAAGATTGCTGGGTATAACAGGATCCACCAACGCGTAGGTAGACTTGGGCAGGAGAGACTATGAGGCATACGAGTCTTGTATTCCGTGATCACTGCCCCATTTGGATCCCACAATTACATATATGAACCAGAGTGAGTTTAACAAATACACATATGGACTATGCAGAACATAATATTTTCATTCATAAACAATAAATAGTTGAACAAATACATTCATGAATTTTACTTAATTGAACCGTTACATTAATGTAGGATGTTCGCACATCACGATTAAGTAACACCACTCTCTCTATTCAGCTGTGGGATGTATCTTTTACACTAGCTCTGTCCGCTGAAATGGGTGACTTTGGCGGTGATTTGGATTAAAGTGTGGACGATTTGTGCAATTTGCCAACCTCATTCTCTCGTCCTGAGCTACACGTGGCCAGTGGCAAGACATTATTGAGATTGTTCTTCAAGGTTTACTCCTGAAACCTTTCCGTGAACAGGTATTCCACACGGCAGCCTGGGTGCGATGTCCAACAGGTTTGGAATGCAGGATGACCCAGACTAAATTCATATGTTCAATAACAAATAGCACAGGAAACTGTGAGTACCAAATGTTTTAAATATACACAACGTTTTGTCACAGGGTGGAAGTCAAAGTCATCCACATAGTGACAGACGCTCTATGATTAATCCGGCTTGCCCGAAAGCTACAGAAAACAGGAGAGGTAGTATATGATATGTGCGAACCAAAAATACAAGTCACAAAAGTGTCATCAACGGCAATGGAAACTGAATAATTAGTCGATCGTTGCTTATACATCCACTTTCGCCCCTTTGCCTAGGAAATGTCACACGCTATAAGGATGACAAGTATCACAGACAAGGTAATCAGATTTACAATAGACAACCGTCAAATCGACACATTATGCGTGATACAGAATAAAACAGTTATATTAATGAACTACAAATATTTTTACAAATACATTCATGCAGTGTAAAGAATTGAACAATTACAGATATGAACCAAAGCGAATTTAACAATTACACTCTTAAACTATAAAGCAATTACAATAATGAAATATAAATAATTGACCAATTACATTCGAGAACTATAAAGAATTTATCAAACGTAGGTATGTCTTTATTACCATACTAATAAAATAAGAGTCCAACAAATTTTGCACCGGGAATGTCTTCACTTGAACACCCACAAGCGTACATTGTAGATAGACTCGCACATCGGTTAACACTTAAAAAGATGGATAAAAACTAGAGCGTTCCTCATGTGAGTCCTGAAGGCACAAGCTGGAGATATAAGATGAGACAAACCTTTCTTAAAGCATGTCGTAAAAGGCGACTAAAGACAGTTGTGTGGGCGCTAGCAAATATTTCATATTATTCTGCAGTACCCATCGGTACAACAGCACACACATGCTGTGTCATAGACTTCCTAGAAGCAGTCATCTCTAGTGGCTATCATATGCTTCTCGAGACCACTGTGTGGTCTCAAGGTAAGACGTCAACGTCGGGTGGTGGAGGTCGTGTGTTCAAATCACGGAGGAGACAGGAATTTGTTTCCCGTGGACTTTCTGGTATGTCCTTGGATCCTTGGTAGTAGAGATCAGACGTCCGTTTCCAGTGTCGCGAACGTTAAAAATCCCTCGGCAATTGGACATCGGAAACAGCAGGTTTGATTAACGGCCGCTACCCGGACAAAATTCAAAATTACGATCGTTTGTTAAAAATCCGCCGAATTTATTATGGTATCCTCGAAGGTGCTTCGGAGCTCGTGCATTGTGCCGAGATTCTCTAAAAATATGGAAAATAGAGCACTTATAGATTAAACCGTTGAATCTTCGACTAAACTAAACTAAACTAAACTAAACATGCTTCTGATTGAGTGGAAAAGACGTCATGTGAACACTGGACTTGCCGTGACTTTGGCTTGAACCTTGTTCTGTATGTTTTGAGTCGTCGCTTTAACCAGTTGCATGCTTAAACTTAATGCAATTGTGAAAATAAATAAGTATTCAAGATAGAAATAATGTATTCATAACGCCAATAATTTAATGGCCTAACTAAACTCGACACCCTTGTGAATCCTTGACACGCTACTGGGGAGAAAAGAATGGGCCACATCTGTGTCGTGAAAGGCAACCAAAAAGGGTTGTGTATGAGGAAGGAGGTTTAGCAACATTTTCTTGTAAAAATCAAACTGTTACATAAACCACCACTATAAGGACACAAAGAGGTTTGACACAGGCTTCGTGTAGAGAGCCTTTTGTAATGGTGGCACTGTGTCTCGTAAAGAACAAACAGAAAAAGGCCATACTAATTTATACTGTTTTGTTCCATATGAAATACAAGGACACCATTATAGCTGGTTTAGTTTATGGAACTTGATATCTATAACCACATTGATTCTCCTATCGCCAGCCACTTCAATGGTCCAAGACAGAGGAGTAACGCTGATGTTAGTGTCACAGACTTAGTTTTTTGCTTCTCTGACGATCGTCATCGATTCGCCCTTGAGAACAAACTGATCTCCAGTTTTAGCTCCAGCCACATTACGTTACTATCTTCCATGCTTTATCTTGAATCCTCATCTTATACCATCTATCTGCCTACCTCGTTTCTCTTTCCTCTATACCTATATCACCTTTTGATACTTCCGCATCTGGCCAGCACTGACTTACCCCGTCATTTCCCACTTCTTACGCCCGTCTTGCAACTTCTTCCCGCCTTTGTCTGTCATTTAGGATCCTGTGTCCGACCCATAGGGAGTGATTTGACCTTTTCTCAGTTAAGTACTATATTTTCTCCTTTAATATTGACATCTCCCATTTATGTATTCTTCCCTTATTCTATAATTCATTAGTTTTATTATTGTTGTTATTCGTTGTCCATGATAAAGGCATATTTGTCGTAATGTAGAGATCATTTGTGTTTTCGCCTCTGTGCGGTATCTGACCATACCCATCTATAACTTTTGTGTTCACTTTATGTTTGTGACAGTTGTATACACGCACTTACATGCGCCCTTTTGGTGTGGTTTCTGTCTCTCGTCTCATCTGCTGTATGGTCTCATATTGTCCCGTAACCATTATTTCATCGCTGTCCGTTGCCATTGTACAATTTCCATTGCAAGCTGCGGTTTCAGTTAATGTCATGGGTGTCTTCTTGCGAATATCATCTGTCTATCCCATTCTAGGGCAACCTGTTCTCTTGTCTGTACCTTGGAGCATCACAAAGCGCGAATCATGAGAACGCATCACAAAGCCGTACCAGCAGAGCTTGCGATTTGGCTTGGCTTGGCTTCGTTCGTTCTCAATCTCCCACTACCAAACCCTGAAATGGCTTAAGTAGCAGAATGTAGTCTAGAGAACGGAATGCGTTGTGTCGTATTTTACAGCTTGACTGCGATATTTGCACATTTCGGTCCAACACATCCGACGTCAGCAAGCATTTTTTGAGTACCAGGTTAGCATTCCCTCTTCGATCCCTTCTCCTTAGCCAGTCTGCCCTGCTGCAGCCTGTTACCAAGGATCACCGCGTGGAGGTGTAGAAGGGTCTTGGCAGCTCTGGTTCGCAGGCCCTGACGCTAGCAGTCAGCTATGAGTCGCTGACCACTGCAGCTCATGCGCTTGCGATTTGAGAACTAATAGAAGGTCCGGGGACACGGTCGGATAGACTGTCGGATAGTAATACGTACAATGACGTGACGGGATCTCTGTATGATATTATAATGATCTTTCTGAAGTACCTCATCTGCATGGTCTGGATTTTCGTTCTGATGCAGCATTTAATGTCCATATTTCACAAACATACAGGTACACATAGATTATCAATTTTCGCATTAAATCGATCTGTGATAAGCGATGTTGTGTGATCTTTCTAAATCGACATCAGTGAGGTAAGACTTGTCATATCCTGATCAGTCGTCGTTTACACTTTCATCGCCAAAGACGCCACAGACATTTGAACTGCACAACAGATTCAAGCGTTTGGCCATCGACAGTGATTCGGTCACTGACCACCCCCTCTCCCCTTTTTTAACCCTTATTGTTATTCGCCATTAGTTTAGTCTTGCCCGTTTCTGTAGCTGTTCGTTTTACATACGGTTCGCTAGACCCAAGCCCAACCCTCTTTTTTGCATTTTATTACATCCTTGTATGATTATTTTCTTTCTTCCTCGTGTACCACGGATGGGAATTAAATTATGGTATGGTACAAAAGTTATGTCTGAATTACCTAGAAAGCTTACGTTCACGGGATCCTTGAAACCTTGCTTGGTGAAGCACATGATGTTGATTATGTTCGTTGATATACCAAACACAACAGTTACTTGACTCGCAAAGGTTATTATAACCCACTGAAAAATAACGAATACATTGTAACTTATTAAAATGTCTGTACTAGCCGCGGTGAGAATATCCTTGGATAAATCCGTTAAGTTTGACAATTCGAGTACACCAAACATGATTCTGCCAGTGAATTAATCTTTTTTAAGCTAAATTAGTATATTAGTTCACTCATAGCTGGCAACCTAGCACTTTTAAAATAGTCTTACAATCCTAACTCGTCCTGGTCATGCTAGTGTTTGCGGGAATGAAAGCTGACATTTTGAATCTCCAAGGATCCTGTAGAGGAGGCGCCGGCAAAGTACAATGATGAGATTTTAAGTTTGATTAACGCCCACTTCGTGAATCAAGACACTGCAATAAATGAATATATGATACACATATAGTAAAGCTTTGAAATAATATGTGACTCAGGCGCGAGAGGTGCCCGATAAGACGTAGCAGGAGTGTATACGTTTTATTTTCATATCACCTAGTAACCCTGGAAATAATCTATATCCGATCATAAAAATTAGCATATCTGCAGCTCTTGAACCAATAAATGGCCATTTAGCTATATATATATATCAATCGTATACAATTTGGATTTGCTCAATTAGAATGGGGAGATAGAGGCATAAACATAAACGAAACAATGTTTACTCATCTCAGGTCCACAGATGATATAGTCATCCTCAGACATAGTGTCAAAGATGTAGAAAAAATGCACGACTGACCTCAGCGTTGCAGTTGACCTACACATCAATAGATTGAAAACTCAGTTCATGCTCAACAACTTCTGCCCAAAAGGAGAAATGCGCCTTAGAAATTATCAGGTCAAAAATGTAATTAGTATCTGTTTGGACCAAGCGATCACGAACTCCCATTCAATAAATTGGGAGATATCTCAAGGAATAGCACCGGGCTGACTCAGTTTTAACTGTACTAAACTCATACTGCAACAGATGAGAAACGACAGGGCTATTCACACCTTCAAAAACTTGGTTTCTCTAGCCATGGTATTTGGCTGCGAGGTGTGGAACCTACGGAAAGCTGATGCAGATAGACTACGAGTTTCCCAATGAGCGATAGAGCGATGAACATTGAAGGTCTCTATTCGAGACCAAATCAAATGGCCAAACGTAAAGATTGGACGTCGAACCTTCTTCACTGACATCATAGATGTCGTGCTGTTACAAAAATATAGATAGGCCGGCCATGTGGTGCTCATGCCGGATAACAGATTGACACGTTGGGTGACGTCTTGGTAGTCAAACAACTTCAGACGCCATCACGGGCGACCGACGCTGAGGTGGAGAGAAGGCCCAAATGAGGCCATAGGTCTAATAGGATGCACCAAAACAAGAAGTTGGATGCATTCTTCAATATCTATCTGTAAAGTCTAAATACGTACTGACTCAATCCAAAGCCTACACGCAGGTAGCCTCGGACAAGAAGCACACAAACGGTGCATATATTAACTGTACAAGAGAGAAGCGAGTGATGTCATGGATGGCACTGGCAGAGAGAACGATAGGACAGGTAATGACACTGGAGACCACGCACAAAGATGAAGAATGTAGTTACATTATAGGCTCAGTCAATGAGCTGACAGCAACCAGGCACTCATTCCTGGCTTTTTACACCAGGGCCAGTAAACCAGAGCTGACCAAGGGCTCTATTCTGCTTCAAAGAGACAGCCCCGTAAACAAGCTGCACTAGTGTTGTCTTGCTAAGAGAATATAGATTTGTTTCCATGAAAACAGCAAACCCGGTACTAAAAGTAAGCCATTTGAAACCGGATGTCTTGGCTCGGAAGGCACATATATCGCAGTCTCGTTGTAAACTCGGCACAATGTCAGATATCGTATCCTCGCTGTAAACTACGACACAGCGTCACACAGTTTATTTTTCAGGCCGAATACAGAAGAAGAAATTTCACACTGGAGATAAAATGACAGACACACTGCGTCATCATCGTCAGCCAGGGTGCTGGATACAGAAACTAGTGCAATGGTAAAGCAGGCATCGAGGTTAAGTAACTAATAAGCGATATTGTCTAGGATGTTGACACTGTTATAGCACAGATACATAGATATGTGCTTCGCGATAACGAGGTCTGCTGGAGCAAAAGAATACACTCGCTGAAGATAGTTCAACTCTTTTAATATTAATTAACCCTAGAGAGTAAACGATTGTACGAGCTGAAGATAGTTTAACTCTTTTAATATTAATTAACCCTAGAGAGTAAACGATTGTACGAGCTGAAAATAGTTGCGATGTCCTAGAAATTTCAAGCAGATTGAACTGTGTACATTTCCAGTCCCCAGCGCTCACCGTTCCAGAGTTTTTGCTAGACGGACACACAAATACATGCATTTTTTGTGTGTTTTACAGCTAAGATACATCATGTATCCAACCTTTGTGCATCTTTTGACTATTACAATAAATCTACTTTCTCTCAGCATGTAATACCGTTAGTAATACTTAGATTACAGTTCGCTTTAGTAGCAGTATCAGTACGCTCTAGTTTACTCATTTGTATATATTGGGGCATAACCGTACAATTAGATAACCTAAGTAAAATAGCTAGCAAGTAACTGATCAAGACGTCACATTAGGTTGAAGTCGTATCACTTATATTCGGCAATACGTACTATACGACTGCGTTCATCACCTTTATAACTGTTTTTGTTACCGTGAGAACTATTCGACAACACCACTAACAGCTGAGTACATTCGAGTAAGGCACTCTACAGGAATCAAATTCTGCCGACTAGTCATTGAAAATAGGAGACTTCAGATATGCTATTCTAAATAATATTCTTTCTTTCAATTTGCAGAATAATAACTTAAGTTTCTGACATCATTGACCAATCAGATTATTAAACGTAGATGACGATTCTTTTCTGCGTTATCCAAGGAAGGCTTTCAAGTCACGATAATTATGTCATTGTGAATGTTATAGTATAACAACGACTATTATATATGCCAAAATATACATAAATCAGTCATATACTATTTAATTATTGTCTGTCAAATAATTATTAACACATAATTATTGTTGCGCACCAATGTCACGCGTCAACTTAATGTCGATGCATCCAGGGGTAATTCAAAACGTGTCGAGCGGCTATTTGCTTGACGTGATGTTTATTAATGTTATTATGTCTTACTTCTGTTTTATTTATGTACTGTCTCCGGTACATATTTCTTTCTGGGTTTTTGGTATACACTTCTGAAGTTGTTACTATTCGTGTATATATGTACACTTGTCTATGCGCTAAGATTGTTGATGGCTGTTGCATCTCGTAGGAAGTGAAAGTGTTCGCAAGTAACTACCTACAAACATATATATATATACACACATATTATATACACGAGTACTGTAATATCATAATCCTGATGTTCATTCAGACACAGAATGCGCCCTATGCCAGACAGGTAGACAAATGTTGTCTAAACTCACCTGTCTTTTGAGTACCATGTGAAATCAGTTTTTGCTTTGGTTTCTTTAACAATTTTTTTTCTTATTTTCATAAGCGAGAAACACTGTGGGTGATATGACTTCCACATGGTGAACTCCTTGCTTTATTTTCCTTTATCTGCTGTTCTGTCCTTGAGCTGCAACTATCGGTTCTATTCTCAAGATAATGATGATCCATTTTTACATTGTCCTTCAAAACCTGAATTTTACACAGTGTGACTTTCAATCCGTCTTGCCCTACTTTATAACAAACTGTTTAAATCTCCCAACACTAATATTGAATGTTTTATTCTTCTTGGAAGGAATCATCAATTCCTTGATCAGTGTTGGTGATATGATTTATTTATATTGTACGAATCCGGATTGACCAGGAATTATAATACATGCCACGTCAGTCTGGTATTTATCATGTCTCAACTTTAACGACATGTGGGGAGGTACAGTGATCCTATTCTTTCCTCCCTAATAAGAGGCCCATGGATCCACTCTAAGAATATTTATTATATATAGTCAGTTGTCCATCGCAAGAGATCATGACGAAATCATCAGACGGTTTTCACTTGATGTTTCTTGCGCTGTATTTGGATTACAGTGAAAAAGAAACTGCGAGGGTCATCAACCGCATTCTATGGTCCCGAACTACATTGAACAAGTAGCAAGACATACGTCAAGACGACTGGATATAACTTAGGATCCAGGCATTCTGGTCGCCACCTCCATTAAGAATTAAGGTCGCTTGAAACTTGAGAGATTCCATCTCACACCGTTTCCGTTAAACGATGTGAGAGTGCCTTATGTCTCGTTAACACAGACCCCCCATATACAGGGCTTAGAAATGTGTCGGATGGCTCACCATTCAATCACACATTTCACCAGTCAGCATGGCTGGACTACAGTCATGTAATTTATGTTAACAAACTTAAACTAGGCACTGATTCCCTTTTACTTCTACATAACAATGCATACCAAACCAAAATATATTGTATTACTTACACAGTATTAGCCTTTTTCTTCTTAAGAGAAAATGCAAGTAGTTTTAGCATTGAAGTACCATTTGTCGATGGCTTTAGTAGGTTTAAATTGTGGTAGTGGAAGTACATTTATATTCACCATCATAAACTGTTGTATGTACAATCTATTCAAACAGTAATACCATTGATAATCGCGCTAGAGTAGTTATCAAGATTCAAGCAAAAATATTTACCCGACGAGCAGGCGAGGGCTTTTTTCAAGCCCTGTCTATATATAAAAGTAAAGGATCCTTCAGCAGACTTAACCGCTGGTCATGAATGAAGTGTTAGAGCTTCCAATATTCTAAGCCTCAGCTTGTGAGGTTGGGTGCCCAGTTCCATTTCTCGCTGCTGCGAGAAACCTTCTCCAATCGTATCAGGTACCCATTTACAGGTGGATTAACTGGAGCTACCGAGCTACCAATAGTGGGAGTTGAACCCCGCACCTTTGCCCTACAGAGAGCATATCGAAAGAGGCGACTAACTGTGTGAATGTCAAAACACTGGCCATGGTTAGGGGGGTTGATTAGAGCAGCATAGATGGCGCTTATCAGGCTGCGAGTCTACTTTGCTCTAGTGTTTGAGTCTATTAAGATGGACTCACACATCGGTTAACCACCCTCCGCTAGCGCTTGTCCCAACGCAGCGGAGTATTAAGCTGTTCGAGTCTAGCTCGCTAAGCAGGAAACCCTTCTCCCGGCTACATCCAGCTCATACCAGAGCATGGACCTGCATCGGCCCTATAGAAGTACATATCGACTAAGACCTAAGAACTTTCGCTACGAAAAGCGAGAGATCTACCCCGGCACTAATCAACCACTCCCATATATATATATATATATATATATATATATATATATATATATATATATATATATATATATATATATATATATATCGAGCCCGTATATGGCTCTAGATGGAGTATATAACAACCACCTTCAGGAACCTTGCGCCAAAGCACGCTTCTTGCTTTTTCTTTGATGTTTTCTGTATCAATATGTTCTAAACAATGAATTTGCTAGCCAATGCACAACTCTCATTTTAGTCCCTATTTACAACATTCACGAAATGGTAGTGGTGTTATTATCCCCTTCCCAGTACTGAACCCATGGATCCACTCTAGAAGTAAATGTTTTTACTGCGTTAATAAGCACATACGCAAACCAGAAAGTAATGTTTATGGAAGACAGTAAGCGCATGGAACATCGGCAAATCATAATAACATTAATAAATATCTTGTGCAAATGGCGGTAAGACACTCTCTGATTCACGTCTGGATGTATCAAGGTTAAGCTGACACGGGACGTCGTTACGTATGAATCAATTTGAATGTTCATTGTCTAATAAGTAAGTGTTTTGGGTATCTATTAGCAGATAGGTAGAGCACTACCTTTTTATGGTAAATATTCCTGGTTCGATTCTGGTTATGAACACGTTCACAGTCGACTGAGCTGTAAAATGGGTATTGAACTTTGCTAGAGGAAGAAAAGGCAGCAAATGAAGGAACTGACCACCTCCGCCGCATAAAAAGTTTAGACCTAATGCAGTAAAGTATCTAACACTTGATCCGCTACAGCATTGTCTGCTATAGTACTACCTCATGTTTTTTTTTTCAATTTGCTATCTTTATTTTTCATTTAACTGAAAAAAACTACGATAAGTCTTTTCTAATAACTGTAACATTCGCGTACTAATGTTACATCTTATAATGGTCTGTTACCAAGACTTGACAATATTGTTTTACACTTTCTCTCCAGGCTGAAAACTCAAACGATTCTTGGAAACATAAAAATGATCTTTTAATACATACGATGAAAAGGAAATACCATAAAAATACGAACATGTAAAACTTAACCTATCATTGCGTGATTGTAATGATTAGGATTTTTGTGTGTGTAACACAGATGGAATCCCCGTTATATATTTTTCCAGGTTCTTTCCGTTGATCTAACTAGTCTTATTCACTTTTTATCTAACACAAACTAATTATCTGAAAGATTCAGTTTTTTTTTTCACTACTTATTTGTAGTTTGTGATTTCTGTAATTCGTGTAGTCTCGTCTTTTGTGTTGAAGTTTTTACAGTTGAACATTACTATTCTGTCTTAGAAGCAAAATTGTCGAGACACGTACTATCAGACAACGTGCAGTACTCTATATTCGTCAATAATCGATCTGAATTCCCTACATGTACTTTCTGAAATCCAAATTATCTCTCCGATACCAGTATGCACACTATACACTTAAATACTAATCACTCATGGATCTGAATCCGCTATATGCACTTTCTGATTAAACACTAACCACTCTTAGATCTGAATGCACATTATACACTTTATGATTCAATACTGATCACAACGGAATCTGAATGCGCTCTATACACTCCTGATACGAGACTGATCTCTCTTGAATCTGAACGTCGGTTCTGTAACAAACACTACACAAAACGGAGGGGCAGGAGCATTCCTGAACCTACCAAATGGCAGAAAAATAACACTGTCATTCGCTACTGGTAAGTACACAAGCAATTTCAGAGCGGAGGCAGAGGCACTGAGGGCGGCAGTGGAAGAAATGGTGACACACAGTGAAAATGAGAGCCATATAGTCCTGCTGACAGATGCTCTCACCGTAGTCACAGCGCTAAAAAGCCAGAAAAACACTGAGCTTAATGACTTAAGAGCAGCACTCTGCAAACTGTGCCAGCAGTCCGCACCAAAAAGGGTAGTGGTACAGTGGGTTCCGTCACACTGCAACATCCAAGGCAACGAGGAGGCAGACAGACTGGCAAAAGAAGGTGCAAGACTACCACAAATAGATACCAGTATGACGTACGAAGAGTCAAAACGGCTTATCAAAGCCAGATACATGACCAAATGGGAAACCGAACATACCGGTTACACCAAAAACGATGCCTATTACCAGTTGAACCGAAGAGAGCAGGTCGTTGTCTTCAGACTTCGCACTGGCCACAACAGACTGAGGTACCACCTATTCAACAAATTGAAGATAGGGTGTACCGACGAATGCCCGTGCGGTACTGGTAAAATGACCGCTGAACATCTGCTGCAGAACTGCCCGATATACGAGGATCAGAGAGAGCAGATGTGGCCATTACCAGTGGAACTGCAAGACAAGCTCTATGGCAGTGGCGAGAGCCTCAGGATGACCGCCGCTTTTTTCGAAAAAATAATGGTTACTGTCTGACTGCGTACGAAGAAGAAGAAGAAGAAGAATCTGAACGTGCTCTATACACTTTCTTATTCAATACTGATCACTCTTGGATCTGTTTGCACTCTATACACTTTATGATTCAATGCTGATCACTCCTTAATCTGAATGCGCTCTATACACTTCTGATACGAGACTGATCTCCACGAGATCTGTATCCACAGTTGGAACTTTCTGACACGGTATTGATCACTCTTGTTTTGTTTTCAAACATCCTCTACCAACCTCTGAAAAATGCTGAGCAGGTGTACAGGATGTGTTCATGAGAACGGAATTTCTCTGTGTCGTAGTTTACAGTTTGACTCCGCTATTTGCACCTTTCGATTAGTCACACCTGACTTCAGAATGGTATTTTTGGGTACTGAGTCAGCGTTCCCTCTTTGACCATTTCTCCTAAGTCCGCCTGTCTTGTTGTAGCCTATTTTCCAGAATCACCACGTCGGTGTGGAAAAGGGTCTGACGCTAGCAGTCAGCGTGGGGTCGCTAATCGCTACAGCTCATTCTCTGCTCATCTTCTTGGATCTAAATGCAATCTGTTCACTGTGTCCAATGTAATTGCTGTTTTCCATTGTGGGACCCCCTCCCCCCTCATCCTCCCTCTCTCTTCTTTCTTCCGTGTACACCATGCATGGGTATATGATTAGTTGTTAGAGAAACAAGCCAGCAAGGACTGCAAATGGTTACACCCACAATTAAAAAAGCTGATACCAAATCTAAGACTACTGAAGGCAATGAAGATCTAGACAAACTAGCAAAGTGTGGAGGAGCTACCCCACAAACATACCTGAGCATCATATACAATGAAGCCAAAGCCATATTGAAACCAACTTCAAGGGAACATGGGCTGATCAACACCCAGATCTCCGAAACGAAGACAGCTACTTTAATTTAACTAGACAAGAGACTGAGAGGTGGGCATAACAGACTCGAGGGCCATCTTTATTACAAAATGAGGATTCTGACAGATGACAAGTGTCCATGTGGGGAACATACCATGACCGTGGACCACATCCTACACAACTGCATGCTTACACAAGAAAAAAGAGAACAATACTGGCCTCTCGAGGCAGATATGAGACAAAAGCTGTATGGAGAGAAAACAGCCTTGCCAGCAATGGTGTCCATTGTAAGAGAAACCGGGACCTTGATCTGAGAATGAACAAAAAAGTAGAAAAGCTAAAACAATTACATCATTGTCAAACACTTCATCCCCAATGGCAGTGTGTGGTATAAAACGACCTTTATCATTATCTCTATGTTCCTCATTAGATCTATGTCTAAATAAACGAGGAGAAAACCACATGTACAATATTCTCGCTTTCAATCAAACCGCAAAATACCAAATTAAGTCTAAATGGCAAATTCCTGCAGCCAAACGACAACCCAAACTATCTGGGGGTCACATTTGATCGGCGCATGACATGGAAAAGTCAGATCGAGAGAACCGAATGAGAGCCAGAGAAAGAATGACAATCATGAGGAAACTTGCTGGCACAAGCTGGGGAGCAGACGAAAGTATACTAAAGAAACTGTACACTGGAAGAGTGAGACCAGTTCTCGAGTATGGCATTGCGGCATGGACAACAGCAGCAAAGGCGAACTTCAATAAAGTTAACAAACTTCAAAACCAAGCCATGAGAGTTATAACAGGAGGCATGACGTCAACGCCAATCGTAGAACTTGAAAAGATTACAAAGCTGCAACCCATGACCGATAGAAGAGACTGCAGAGCCCAGCTGCAGTCAGAGAAACTCCGAAGACTGACTGACCATCCAATGCACCAGAGACTAAACAATTTGGGAAATGGGAAACTAAAGCGGAGAAACTTTGCAGAAATAGCCAAAGCAAAGATGCACGAAGACCCCATAAACGCACTAACAACACCAAAGCCCATCACTACTGTACGAAAACCTACCTGGAGGCAGGATATATTTCCAGAGGTGGTAGAAAATATACCAGGTATTGGAAACAAAAACTGCCAGACTGAAAAAGAAAGGAGAGGTACTACCCTAAGCTTTATATCGAAAAACTACCCAAGCATGGACTGGACCCATGCATACACCGACGGTTCTGTAACAAACACCTCACAGAACGGAGGCGCGGGAGCATTCATGAACCTACCAAATGGCAGAAAAATGACAAGCTCTATGGCAGTGTCGACAGCCTCAGGATAACCGCCGCTTTTTTCGAACTGCGTACGATGAAGAAGAAGAAAAAGATCTATGTCTTTATTTAAAGTCCAGTTGTCTGTCATGATAACCTGTTTCTGATTACATTTATAGCGGTTCCATCTTTCGTTAATGCTCTTTGCGCCTGGTACAGATCTGGCCGAATGTGTCCCTAAACTTACTGCTCATATGGTAATAAATAAAAAAATTCACAGAAGAATTGATGGATTCCAGAACAAAACTTGCTCCTCCTAGTAGGTATAGAATATTTATATACCTTCCACCAATAGAAAACTTAGGATCCAGTGTCATTACCAGAAAAAGTATACTGATGGGGAAGAAACAGACGATAAATACTGAAGAAATGATCACCACCATTTTGGCCACATTTTGGTTGCGAACGGACACACTGTCTGCTTGTACGGCTGTCATAGATACCATCCGCCATTTTGTTTTACGTTGCAATGTGACAACCAGAATGATGGTGCATATAAGGATGACCGTGAATGCACTGAACGGGATGAACACGTTGTTGGTTATAAATGAAACCTTCTCAATTATTTCCCGGTTGTCACTAAACACAAGGCCAATTACGGTTCTGTTTCTTTCTGGAGAATACTTTGCGCCAAAACTACACAAGACGTAAATAGGGCCAACGCTGGCGATGAGGGTAATGAAGATGCCGATTATAATAAACGATGCCCGCTTGGAGGTGATAACATGTTTAACCTGAAAAACGTAGTGGTAAAAATTTAATATCAACCATTTCAATTCGTTTATATCAATTGATGCTGAAAAAACACAGAAGGTTAAAATGCAGTTTTATGTAAGAGACGTATTTTTGTAATTTATTGTCAACTTTAGATTCCATCAGAAAAGCCGAAATCTAAAAGTGCGAAGCACTTATTCCAGAACCATGGACACTGAGCCAGGACTGATCCAAAATAATCTGTCAGGTTCCAGGGATAACGAAGAAATGTGAGCAGTCAGCAAGTGAACAAAAAAATCCACGTTCTGCAGCAGCTTAAGCGACAGTACCATAGCAACCCCTGGACACATGTGTACACATAAAGAGTGGCCTCGATAAGCGATAAAAAAGGGAGGCAGTGGAATCTATATAGCATACTCCAGCGACGACATAGAAAATTACTTCATACCAGCAGGTGAGACCTGTACCAATTTCAGAGCTGAAGCTATTCATGCATCAACGAAGATTCGTATCAACCAAAACACAACTACAAGGAAAACAGTCCTTCTAACAGACTTAAGGAACGTACTCCAAGCCATGTCAGGTCCCAAACAAGATAGACCCTTACACGAAATAAAATATAATATCGACTTGCTGTTAAAAAAATCAACAACATATCTAGTCCTGCACTGAATTCCCGCACACTGTGGCATCCTTGTAAATTAGAAATACAGCATAATACAGCATTAGCTACGTTTGGCATGGGAGAACGGACCAATCACGACTGGTTCAATGCACATCTCGTAAGAATGGAACCAGTAATTGAGGCCAAGCGAGAAGCTTTCATCAATTATGAAAAAAGTCTAAATGAGAGGACGAATGCTGTCCTCAGGATGACCCTAGGCATCAACCAACGAACCGCTAAACAATGTACGAATGAGTACTAGCAGACATTGTGTGAAGAAATTCAGCTAAACAATGTACGAATGAGTACTGGAAGACATTGTGTGAAGAAATTCAGCTAAATGCAGAGACAGGAAATATCTAGGGCAGGTATAGATGCATAAAGATGGTACTGGGTCCTACAGCCAGAGGTGCTGCCCCCCCTCCCCCCCCCCCCTTCCATCCGTCCTGAAATCTCTGACAAGTGTGAGAATCATGGACCGTGACCAGCAGATGGTCAGTTGTGTGGAGCACTAATCTGAGCTCTACTTTCGGGACACAGTGGTCACTGATGGGGCCTTGTGCAGGCTACAGGTCCTGTCCATTATGGAGAGACTTGACAGACCACCTACTCTGGATTTGCTTGATAAAGCTATCAACTATCTTTCAAATGGCAAAACACCAGGGGGAGATGGTATCCCACCCGACGCAATCAGATGTGAGAAAGAAGCACTAGCACAGCCGATGTTTGATCTTCTATGTCTCTGCTGGGAGGAAGATGCAGTCCTCAAGATATGCGTGACATCATCATTGTAGTTAGTTACAAAAACAAAGGTGACTGGGAGGACTGCAATAATTATAGAGGGATCTCGCTCCTGGACGTTGTAGGCAAAGTTTACACCCGCATGCTACTAAACAGGTCGAAACTGCTCGCGGACAGGGTGTACACCGAATCCCAGTGTGGCTTAAGAGTAGGTAGATCAACAACGGATATGATTTTCTCGATTCGCCAAAACCAGGAGAAGTGCAGATACCAGGACCAGCCGTTCTTTATGACGTTTCTAGACCCACTAAGGCCGTCGACTTGGTTAAAAGAAAGGGTCTATTCAAACTCCTCGAGAAGATCGACTGCCAATCAAAACTGCGTAGCATGGTAATTTCTTTTCACGCTGATTTGAAGGGCTCAATTCTATACAATGGATCATCTACAAATTCTTTTCCCATCAAGAGTGGCGTGAAGCAGGGATGTGTGCTCGCGCGGACCCTCTTTGGGATCTTCTTCTCCATGCTCCTATTCTACGCTTATGACACATCTGTAGACGGTGTTTATCTGTGCATCAGGTCAGATGGGTGACTGTTTAACCTGTCCCGACTGCGTGCGAGGACCTAGGTGAAGACGGTACTCATTAGGGAGATGCTATTTGTGGATGATGCAGTTCTAGTGACCAATAGGGAGAAGGCCTTGCTGAGACTAGGAGACAGATTCGCCAAGGGGTGCAAGCAGTTTGGTCTCACCATAAGTCTGGAAAAGACAAAAAATGGGTGAACAGGGCATTACCACTACGCCATCCATAAAGATTGATGGCGTTACTCTGGAGGTCGTCAACAGTTTCACTTATCTGGGGTCTGCCATCAGCAACACTCTCTCGCTCGAGAAGGCGATAGACAGTAGGCTTGGCAGGGCAAGTACCATCATGGCCAGCCTGACGAAGAGAGTCTACACTGTCTCACTACACGAAGGTCCGGTTCTATCAGACCTGCGTTTTTGGCACTCTCATGTATGGAAGCGAGACTTGAAATACTTACACTATACATAAACGGCGGCTCAACACCTTTCACATGAGTTGTCTACGGCGTATATTGAGGATTGGGTGGCAAGAGAGAGTGTCACACAATACGGATTACAGGGAGCAAATACTCACATCATGTACTCGATGTTGTGCGAGGGACGTCTACGGTAGTTGGGACATGTTTATCGCATGGAAGACAAGATGCTGCCAAAGGATTCCTTTATGGACAGCCTAGCTATTGGAATTAGAAGAATCGGCCGTCCCACACTGCGATTCAAGGATGTGTGCAAGAGGGATATGAAGTCATGCGACATCCCATCTGAGGGCTGGGAAGAAATTTCTCAGGATCGAGTTATCTGGAGACAATGCTTTGCAGGTGGCATAGTGGTTGCTGACACTCGTAGAGGTCTTCTGACTGCAAAGAACAGAAAGGACTGAAGAGATCAAGGAACAACCTGGCAAGCCAGCCTAATCAGTATGGTTGTACGATCTGTGGCAGACCTGTCACTCGCAAATCGGCCTTTACAGCCATAGCAGGCAGTGTCGAAATACAGGAGACAGAGCTGGACTAAACTTACAGGGCGCCACGTGCGTGGTCTATAGAGACTGAGACAGAGCTGGACAAAACGTACAGGGCGCCACGTACGTGGTCTATAGAGACTGAAACAAAGCTGGACAAAACTTACAGGGAGCCACGTGCGTGGTCTATAGAGACTGAAACGCCTATGCTGATTATGATTTTTAAGTACTGTTAATCAAGCAAATTACTAATTCTCAAATCTAATTTTTGCTGCCAGTTTTAGCTACAACGGCTATATACTGGCTATGTATCATCTTTGATTTCCGGTCGAGCGCCATGACTGGCAGCTGTCATGTCTGCTCCGGATATTTTGTGTTATTTCATCTTTTTCCAAAAACATTAGTTAATTAAAGAAGTGTTTTGTTGACAGAACACTACAGGAGGACCGTATCACAATTATAATATGTGAAGTAAGTTATATCTATTTGATTAATGTTACAGTCGAACCGTAACTTTAACGTTCCGTATTCCCAACAACGAGTTCGCATGTTAGGAGTTTATTACAAAACCGCTGGAACAAACCCACGGAAAGACTACTAAGGAAAAGAGAGGTGGGAAACAGAAACGTAGGGAAATAAGCGAAACTACTGGACCGGTATAGTCCATGCACCGGTGTGGGCCCCACAAAACACGGTAACACACTTGAGCAGCCTTGGTCATCCACTGTACCCGAGTCCATATCCAGTCATTCTGATCTGCCTTGCTATTGGTTTCAGTTTGACTCCAAGACAGTGAGGTCGATGAACTGGACAAACCTTTCTCACTCAAATTTAAACTTGTTGCATACAGACTCTGCAGAGTCTTCTAAACCAGCATAGCGACGTTAAGTTAAGTTAAGTTAAATCAAAAGTCTCTTTTCTTTCATCCAGTAATAAAAAAAAAACTGGTTGAACGAAAAGAGAAAAGGTCTTCATCACTCGTGATGGACGAACAACAATAAGGTATCATCATAATTTCAAAGTTACAATGTGGAAAAAAAGTAACGCTTCTAGAAGGAAAGAACGGGATTTTGAAAATGCTATGTATGTTTGGACTTCCCGGACTGCTACTGACAGTATAATGACAGACTTAATTAGATTCATCACTATCATAGTAGAGGATGTACTGAGAGGTGCAATGGGAAAGCAGATCTTAAGATTGAGCAGTGAATATTTAATACGATGATGCTGTTAAATATACCAGTGACTCATTTGTGCGCTATGTGATATCTGGATGGGGTTCTCTGCTAGAATGAGAGGTAGATTTAGGTCTAGCGGAGTGATTCACGCATGACAACAACTTCCCGTATGAGAACTAGTTTGTGACGTCAGCTCTGACGTGGATACCAAGAATTCTTTGATGAAGTCAATACGTGTATCAAACTCTTAATTTACGCTTCAGAAGGTATACAGGGGCTGATTGGAGCATTTGTGGACTGTCCCTCTTTCAAACGCCACGTTCATCGAGCACAAAAGAGTTAAATGTCCTCATCATGGGCAATTAAGGCTTCGAACCTTTAAGATATTTGATAGATATACTGTCCTGGTCATGCTTGGGTTTGCGTGAGTGAAAAAGCTGACATCTTGGCCCTCGGTAATGGGAACAATGAATGTTGGTGAAGTTTTGAAATCGATGAACGGCCGCCTGTTGGATGAAGACGCGGCAATCGATGATCCAGTAATGCAAAAATTGCAAAGTTTGAAATCATGTGCAGATCCAGCATGAGGGAGAGGAGGGGGTGGGGTGTCGATTGAAAGGACGGAGAAGGAGTGTGTTCAACAAACGAGCTACGAGGCATGAACCGTCCGTATCTACACACCTTGTAATTACTGAGACAAATTTAGAAACCTATGGATGTGCCCAAAGGACGATGACATCTGTTCTACTTAACAAGAGCAATCTAATTTATCCGTTCCTTTGATTTTCTTATTAACTGTATTGTCACCTCTAATTCTTCTCATTTCTGGACAATGTAGGCCTGTTTTTCTGAGCCTTTCCTCATAACTAACTCTGGAATTCCACTATCAGATTTGTCGCCTTTTTTGTATCCGATTCGTTTCCACAAACCTTAAACGGAGCTGTAATGCACAGACATCTTTCCATCGTGATAAAGGCTGTAATCCATGCACTCACTCGGGAGAAGGTCGTATGCGGTATCCCACCTGTCAGGTACTGAACATCTATTGTATCAAAAGGCAAATCTGCAGCAATGAAAGCAGGAGTAAAACAGATATTGGTCCAGATTAACGTGGCTAGACATCCCAGATCGGAGATTGCCAAACCTGAGTGCAAAAAAAAAAGAAAACGAAATATTTACGTTCATGTACTAAAAGGAATGGAACAATTACATTCACGAACTATACATAATTTAACAATTACATTAATGAGTTATAATGAATAGAACAATTACATTCTTGAGCTATAATGAATAGAGCAAATACATTAAAATCTATAATGAATAGAAGAATTACACTAATGAACTAAAATGAAAATAACAATTACAGTAATAGGCTATAATTAATATAATAATTACATTGTGAACTATAAATAATACAAATACACTCATAAACTATATCGAATTTAACAAATACACTCATGAACTATACCCCAACAAATTATTTCATTTATAAACTTAAACGAATTTACAATTACGTATATGAACCACAAAAAGTTAAACAAAACATATATGAACTGTAAAGATAATATTTACATTTACAAACTCTAAATAGTTGAACAAATACATTCATGTACTTAATATAATTGAACCGTTACATTGATATGCGATGTTCGTCCATCACGTGTGACGAAAACCACTCTCTCTATTCAGTCGTGGGGAAAATCTCTTCCTTTCGCTTTGTCCACCGAAAGGTGACTTGCGCGGTAATTTGGGTTTAAGTGTTGAAGATGGCGCAATTTGTGAACCTCACTCTCTCGTCATGAGCTACCCAAGGCCAGTGTCTAATGATTGTCGAGACGACTAGAGATAGCACAGTATGCATATTTTTCCCCGTGTATGCCCCGTAAAGAATACAAAGAGAAAGATAATTTTAATTTAGACTCTATTTTGCTCAATATAAAGTACAAGAAGACCATTGTAGCTAGTCCTATTACATGAAACTTATTTGGACGTACTTTTGTGCGCACTTTAGGTGGGGTTTGTCTCTCGTCCCGTCATCTCGCGAATCGTCTCGTCTTGTCTGGTAACCTATATGGCCGTCGTACTCTATCCATTGCGAGATGATGTTTCAGTTAATATCATGTCTGTCTCTCTACGAATATTATCTGCCAGCCCATCTTATGGCAAACTGTCTTTTTCTTGCCAGGAACTGTGCCTTTGAGTATCACGTAGGGCAAATCACGAGAGCGTACCACATGACCGTACTAGCAGGACTTGCGCGATTTGATAATTGAAAGATGGTCAGGACACGGTCCAATAGACATTCGGATAGTATTGTGTACAATGACGACACGAAATTTCTGGATGGTATTCAAACTAAATATCGCGGTCAAGCAGTAAACTACGACACAAAATATTCCCTTCTCTAGACTACCTTCTACAACTTGCCATTTTCAGGGCTTGGTGGCGGGAGATTGAGAACGAATGAAACCAAGCCAAGCCAAATGATCTTTCTGAAGTACCTCATCTCCATGGTCTGGCTTTTCCGTTCCATTGCAGCATTTAATGCCGTTGTGTCATAAACATACAGGTACACAGAGATTATCAATGTTCGCATTAAATTGATCTTAGGGATACGAGATATTTTGTGATCTCTCTAATCGATAATAAGTAAGGTAAGACTTGTCATAGCCTGATCAGTCCTCGTTTACACTTTCATCGTCAATGATGCCCCAAACATTTGAATTGCACAACAGATTCAAGTGTTTGACCATTGCCAGTGATACAACAACGGAATAGTTCATTTCAACCTCATTTTTATTCGCCATTAGTTTGGTTTAGCCCGTATCTGTAGCAGTTCGTCTTACTCTGTAGCAGTTCGCTAGACCCAGGCCCAACCTTCTTTTGTCGTATTTTACTCCATCCTTAGTAGATTATATTCGTTATTCCTAGTGTATCAATCAGGGGAATTAAGTAATGAGATTACACAAAAATATGTCTGATTTACCTAGGAGGCTTACGTTCACAGGATCCTTGAAACCTTGTTTGGCGAAACACATGATGTTGATTATGTTCGTCGCTATGCCAAACACAACAGTTACTTGACTCGCGACGGCTAATATAATCCACTGAAAAATAACTATTATGGTGTGACGCATTACAGTGTCTGCACTAGTCACGGTGAGAATATCCTTGGAAAAATCACTTAAGTTTAATGTTTCTTGTTCACCAAACATAATTTTACCGGCTAATTAATATTTTTAAGCTACATTAGTCAATTAGTTTACTCATAACTGGCAACTCGGCACTTTCAAAATAGTCTTACAATCCTCACTCGTCCTGGTCATGCCGTTGTTTTCGAGAATGTAACAGCTGACATTCTAGGGCTCCAGAGTACCCGTAGTGGGGGTGTTGGCAATGTACAGTGGTGCTATTTCTATACTGATTAACGCTCTCTTCTTGAATCAAGACAATGTAATAAATGCACCTACGATACATATACAGTACAGTTTTGACATAATACGTGACTCCAGCCGTGAGGGGCGCCTGGTAGGACAGAACAGGAGTGTATACGCGGTATTTTCTACACGTAGGAACCCTGGAAATAATGTATATCCTATCATAAAAAATTAGCATTTCTGCAGCTCTAGAACCAATGCATGGTCATTTAGGTCCTCCTGTAGTGTTCTGTCAAGCTAAGAAGAAGTGATGTTTGTGGGAAAATGTACAAGTGGATCAACCACTACCTCAAAAACAGATCGGCCAGAGTCCAAGTACAAGGGCAGATGAGCGAAAAGGTGACACTTGAGCAAGGAGTACCCCAAGGGGGAGTACTGTCACCCACACTCTTCCTGGCGTATATAAATAATATTATAGAGAATATACAAAGAAGAGTTCATAGCTCAATGTTTGCAGACGATCTGGCTATGTGGACCTCTGAAAAGAATCTCACCATAGCAAGAAATCGGATGCAGCAGGTCCTAACATCGCTGGAAGAGTGGGCGAACTCATGGCTGGTCAAAATAAACGAGGAGAAAACCACATGTACAATATTCTGGCTATCAATCAAACCCCAAAACACCAAACTAAGTCTAAACGGCAAATACCTTCAGCCAAACGACAACCCAAACTATCTGGGAGTCACATTTGATCGGCGTATGACATGTAAAAGTCAGATCGAGAGAAACCGAATGAGAGCCAGAGAAAGAATGGCAATCATGAGGAAACTTGCTGGCACAAGCTGGGGAGCAGACGAATGCATACTAAAGAAACTGTACACTGGAAGAGTGAGACCAGTTCTCGAGTATGACATTGCGCCATGGACAACTGCAGCAAAGGCGAACTTCGATAAAGTTAGCAAACTCCAAAACCAAGCCATTAAAGTTATAACAGGAGCATGAAGTCAACGCCAATTGTAGAACTTGAAAAGATTACAAAACTGCAATCCACGGCCGTTAGAAGGGACTGCAGAGCCCAGCTGCAATCAGAGAAACTCCGAAGACTGACTGACCATCCAATGCACCAGAGACTAAACAATTTCGGAAATGGGAAGCTAAAGCGAAGAAACTTTGCAGAAATAGCCAAAGGAAAGATGCACGAAGACCCTATGAACGCACTAACCACACCAAAGCCCATCCCCACTGTACGAAAACCTACCTGGAGGCAGCATATATTTCCAGAGGTGGTAGAAAATATACCAGGTATTCGAAACAAAAACTGCCAGTCTGAAAAATAAAGAAGAGATACTACCCGAGTTTCATTACGGAAAACTACCCAAGCATGGACTGGACCCATGCATATACCGACGGTTCCGTAACAAATACAACACAGAACGGAGGGGCAGGAGCATTCCTGAGCCTACCAAATGGCAGAAAAATAACAGTCATTCGCTACTGGAAAATACACAAGCACATTCAGAGCGGAGGCAGAGGCACTGAGGGCGGCAGTGGAAGAAATGGTGACAGGTAAAAGGAATGAAAGCCACATAGTCCTGCTTACAGATGCACTGGCCGCAGCCACAGCACTGAAAAGCCAGAAAAATACTGAACTTAATGAATTAAGAGCAGTACTCTATCAACTATGCCTGCAGGCCGCACCAAAAAGAGTAGTGGTGCAGTGGGTTCCATATCACTGCAACATCCAAGGCAACGAGGAGGCAGACAGACTGGCAAAAGAAGGTGCAAAACTACCACAACCTGAAACTAGTATGACATTCGAAGAGTCAAAACGGCTTATTAGAGCTAGATACATAACCAAATGGGAAACCGAACATACTGGCTACACCAAAAACGATGCCTATTACCAGTTGAACAGAAAAGAGCAGGTCGTTGTCTTCAGACCTCGCACTGGCCACAATAGACTGAGGTACCACCTATTCAACAAATTGAAGATAAGTGGCACCGACGAATGCTCGTGTGGTACCGGCAAAATGACCGCTGAGCATTTGCTGCAAAACTGCTCGACATACGAGGACCAGAGAGAGCAGATGTGGCCATCACCAGTGGCAACACTAGACAAGCTCTATGGCAGTGTCGACAGCCTCAGGATGACGGCTGCTTTTTTTCAAAAAAATAATGGTTACTGTCTGACTGCGTACGAAGAAGAAGAAGAAGATGTGTTTCATCAACGCGATTGACAGCATCAGCATATCAATCTAATACAGTTTGGCTTTGCTCAATTGGACTGGGCAGATAGAGGCGTACACGTAGACGAAGGAATGGTTACTCATATCCATTTCGCTAATGACATAGTCATCCTCAGCCACATCGTCAAAGAAGTGGAAACAATCGTGAATGAACTCAGCGTTGCAGTTGGCCAACAAATAAATAGAAAAAAACCCAGTTCATGCTCATCATGTTCTGCCCAAAAGGAGATGTGCGCCTTGGAGATTGTCTCGTCGAAAACGCAATATAGTATATCTACTTAGGATAAGAGATCATGAAATCCCATTCAACAAATCAGGAGATCTCGCGAAGAATAGCAACGAATTGGCTCAGCTTCAACTGTGTCTACAACCGACGAGAAACGACAACTCTAGGGCTCACACCTTCAGCAGTGTGGGTTTTCAAGCCATGGTATATTGCTGCAAGGTGTGGAATCTTCGGAAAGCTGTTGCAGATAGACTCCGCAATGGTGCGAAGAACATTGAAGATCTGAGTTCGAGACCGAATCCACAAAGTAGAAATTATTCGTCGAACTTCTTTTCAATACGTCATAGATGTCGCGCTGTTACTAAAATACAGATGGGCAGGCCATGTGGTCAGCATGCCGGATAACAGATGTACACGTTGGGTGTCGTGCTGGTGGCTCTTTTAAAAATGTAGACGCCATTACGGGTGACCGAGATTTAGGTGAAGAGATGGCCTAAAGGAGGCCCAGAGCCCAGTATTGTACACGAAGACAAACAAGTGAAATAAGTTAGCTCAACATTTGACTATCTGTCATCAGACGCACGAACCTAACTGAAAACCAGGATTTAAAGGGTTTTAGAGATTAGAGTTGTTCATCATTGAAGTTGTATACATTCTTGAACATCGATCTGTAAAGTATTGAATCAAGCAAACCCTTCATGCACATAGCCTCAGACACGAAGCACATTAACTGCGCAGATATTAACAATAAAATAATCAATAGAGTGATGTCATGGATGGCATGGGCAGAGAGAACGATTCAACAGGTAGCAACACCGGAGGCCCTACACAAACGTGAAGGATGGAGTCACATTGGGGGCTAAAGATGCAGCAGTCATTGAGCTGACAGCAGGTAACCACTCATAGCTGTGTTTTTGCGTCAGGGTCAGTAAACCAGAGCTGACCAAGTGTCCTATTCTGGCCCCAAAGCGACGTCCATGTAAACAGGCTGCACTAGTGTAGTCTGAGTAAGAGTATACATTTTCTCGTGGAAAGGCAAACCTGGTACTTAAAAAAACCCAGTTGAAACCGGATGTGTTTGGTCGGAAGGCACAAATATCTCATTCTCGCTGTAAACTGCGACACAGCATCACAACTTTTTTTCAGGACGAATACAAAAGAAGAAGAGTCACAGTGGAGATACACTGTCAGCCTTAAATGGGTACCGGTTCAGTCCGGGAAGTAGAAGCGGCTAGGGAGAGGAGATGACTACCGCCCTCATATAGTCGATCCTTTGAAATGTGAGATCGCTAACACCTCACACCCCTACGGCAGTAATGCTATGGATTACTTGACTTGACATTTACACTGAGTCATCATCGTCATCCTGGGTGCTGGATACAGAAACTAGTGCAAGGGTAAATTATACATCTAGGTTAAGGAACAAATAAAGCGATAAATGTCCAGAATATTGATACTGTTATATGCACAGATAGATAGATATGTGCTGCGCGGTAAGGAGGTTGCTGGAGCAAATTAATACACTCGATGTAGATAGTTTAACTTCTTTAAAATTAAATAAGCCTGAAAAGAAACAATTGTACCAGCTGATAATAGTTGCAATGTCCTAGAAATTACAAACAGCATTAGCTGTGAAAATTTTCAGTCACCAGAGCTCACCCATTGAGAGGTTTTACCAGACGGACAAACAGATATATGTATTTTCTGTTTCATAGCTATGATACTAAATGTATCAGAATTTGTGTACGCTTTTAACTATTAAAAGAAATCCAGTTTCTATCATGATGCTCGTGCGTGGTTACCAACACCAGAGGTTACAGTCCGCTTTATTAGCAGTATCAATACGCTCTAGTTTACTCAGCTATATATATTGGAGCATTACCGTGCAATTAGTTAGCCTAAGCAACATAGCAAGCAAGTAACTGATCACGCCGTCACATTAAGATGGTCCTTCAACTTCATTCCATTTTAGCAATACGTACTATATAACTACATCTTTATCGCTGTCTCTCTTACCATGAGAGCTATTTAACAACACCACCAACAGTTGAGTACATTCGAGTAACACACTGTACAGTAATCAAATTATGTCGACCAGTAATTGACCACATACTATTATTGATATATTAGTTTTTAACATTTCTTTCTTCGGATTTGCGGAATAATAACTTAAATTTCAGACTCCATTGACCAATCAAATTATTAAATGGAGAAGACGATTCTTTTTTTTGTGTTTGTTATCTAAGGAAGGTTTTCATTTCACGATCGTTATGTGAAAGTGGAGGTTAAAGTATAACAGCTACTATTACATATACCAAGATACGCATGAATCAGTCATGTACTATTTAATTATTGTCTGTCAAATAATTATTAACACATAACTATTGTTGTCTACCAACGTCATATGTCAACTTAACCTCGATGCATCCTTACGTAATAACGTTTTGAGCGGCTTGACATGATGTTTATTAATGTTATTATATCTTACTTCTCTCCTATTTATTTACAGTCTCCGGTACACACTACTTTCTGGGTTTTAGTACATGCTTATGAAATTGTTGCTGTTCGTGTATATATATATATGCACATGTCTATTCATAGGCGTAACGGTCTTTGTAGACCATGCGCGTGGCGCCCTGTGAGTAGGCTCTCAGGGCGCAAGGCTAGGAGCTGAATATGGAGACCCTGGGCTGCCCATACTGCAAAATCCCTCTCTCAGTCTAACTGGTGTAATCCAAAGGATAGGAAAGCATAACAATTTGGCACCAGCTCAGCTACAGTAGTTGCCTAAATGAGTTCACAATTTTGAAACCATCCACCTTAAGTGCTACTACTTAGGGTTTTCTGTCTGAGTTTACTCCCGTAGACATACCCTCTCCCTAGGTTTCCACAAGGCAGTGGATTCGATGCTAGTTACTCGAGATATCCGATGATACGGCGATCTCTACACTTGAAAAGGAGAGGCTATTTCAGACTTCACTTTCACTTTCCTTTAGCGAGCGGGACGTTCAGTCCAGACCTCTCGACAACAGTGAAGAAGTGACCAACGATGTTTAAAGAGTGACGTGAGTTAAACACAACAATGTGCGCCTGATCTGGTCTCAGAAGATCTGCCATTCCCCCACGTCCTTCTTTAAACGACGTTGCCCAGTTCTTCACTGTTGTCTATGACACACCTCTGTCACCATACACTGCCTGCATTCTGCGATGATTGTCATTTGGTCGACATCCTTCAGCTGTTAGAAGCCGAATCACGTCTCGCTGATCAACTCTGGACATATTCCGTATCACCCCGCCATGTTTTTACCGGTCAACCGATACAACTATAAGTCAGAGCACAATGGGTTTGCAAAATTGACTGTTGGTATGTGCTGTTTACACTAGAAGTGACGTCATCATAACAATCGTACGTATGTTCCTTTGTTGCAGTTTGGTCTGGTTACATTTAAACACGCCTCGTACATGTGTGTGTGTTTGTGTATGTGTGTGTGCGTTCGTGCGTTTGTGTGTGTGTGTGTGTGTGTGTGTGTGTGTGGGGGCGGGGGGGGGGGGTGTATGTACGAATCACCAATCAAGTAAAACTCATTATCTTCAAGTAAGTATTGTCTGAATTTTTGTGATTTGTTTATGTTTTCGTCTGTTTTTGTCTGTTTGTAACCATATTGACCATTTCCAGTTTGGTCCACTCTATTTCAAAACTGGCATATCGTGTCTCAAACTTTTCTGGCAACTTCCAGATAAGACCGGCAACTTAAACCTTTCATCTTTCACGATGTCTTCTTGTTTTTTGTCCTGGTGTGGTTTCTGAACCATTATTTATATATGCTTTTTTCGGCATTTGATTTTCATTACCTCTGCAAAATGCTGATTGGTCCGCCGGAATCTTTGTGTGGGACAAGGTCAAGAATAGCACCACTGATCCCCAGAGAACATGTCGTAATAGGCGACTAACTGTGTGACATGACATAACGCCGAATAAAGTTAGGTGGTTTGTTAAGCGCAGCATAGATGGTGCCTAGCAGGTTGCGGGACTAATTTACTCTAGTGTCTGGTCTATTAAGAGGGGATCGCACATCAGGACTCACACCTTCCGCGGCACTATTTCTAACGCAGCAGAATAATAAGCTGCTCCTTCCCAGCCAGCTAAGCAAGAAATCTCCCTTCCGACTACATCCAGCTCACATATGACTTGGGGCCTGCACAGGGATATTAGCCCTGTAGTAGTACAGGTCGACTAAGACCTCTGCAACTTCGATTTTTGTAATTTATCCTCAGCATTATATGAGAAGTCCGTGGTTTATTTGAGAAGTCAGTAGTTTGTTTGAGAAGTCAGTTGTTTGTTTGAGAAGTCAGTTGTTTGTTTGAGAAGTCAGTTGTTTGTTTGAGAAGTCAGTTGTTTGTTTGAGAAGTCAGTTGTTTGTTTGAGAAGTCAGTTGTTTGTTTGAGAAGTCCGTGGTTTGTTTGAGAAGTCCGTGGTTTATTTGAATAGTCTGTGGTTTATTTGAGAAGTCAGTAGTTTGTTTGAGAAGTCAGTTGTTTGTTTGTGAACTCCGTGGTTTGTTTGAGAAGTCATTGGATTGTTTGAGAACGAGAAATAGCATATGCGGGTGTCTTCATGATTTACCTTCATTATGTAATGGTTTACTCCCCTATTGAAGCTAGAGCATGCGTCATCCGAGTGCTTGCTGTTGTGGAGTTTTATTCTGACACCCATACGACTGGATATCAGCTGAGCCGTATCCACTCTGTATTAGTGTAGTGGTAATATAAATGTTCTCCAAGACACCGGTCGCCCGTTACGATCGATCGACCATTGCTATGGTCACGTGCTGCAGTAAAACAAAATACCCCAAGTTGTAATTCTCACTGAACTTCCAGTATCTGGGGATGAAGCTCTGGTGCCTCGTGGTTTGATGGTAAGTGTGTTGACCGATGTCCTTGGCGACTTCTTGTGGAGAGCCGAGTTCTCGCTGCCTTGTGATGGGAGCTGAGAAGTGTAGTGATAGAGCATTTGCTTGTCCAGATAAAAGTACGAGCACGCTTCTGTCAACCCATCTGTATAAGAGGTTTATTTGTAATTGAGTACCTAAACTTCGCTTAAGGAAAGAAGGGCAGCGAGGAAAGGGACTGTCAGTGATGTCTGCCCGTCTCTTCCTTGGACAACCCCGGCCTCTCTTTCCATGCAGTATCGAATTTGCAATTCCGCTGGACCTCGTGACGTGCCCATACCAAGCCATCTTTCGCCTTTTGATTGATGTGAACAGATCATCAAAAGGCCCAACAGCGTTTTCCACGCGTCGCCGCATTTCTACGTTCGTGACACTATCCTTATAAGTAACATTTAAAAGTCTTCTAAAGCACCTCATTTCCATTGCATGCATTCTGCACTGGATACCCGCAGTAGTGGTATAAGTCTCACAGGCATACACAAATATTGAGAGCACCAATGAGCGCATTAGTCTAACTTTTATGCAGAAGGCGACCCGTTTATCTTACCATATGGATTTCAAACGCGTAGGCGCAACTGCTGTCTGTGCTATTCTGGAAACTATCTCAGGCTGCGCGCCCTCGTCACTGATCCCAGATACTTAAACCGGTATACAACTTCGAGCTTTTGACCATTTGCTTTTATCACAGATGTAAACCCTTCCTTGTTATTAGTCATCATTGTGTCTGCATTTATCTCCATGCCATAGCTCCGCGCCACTCTGTCCAATCTACAAATCAACTCATGAAGTTCCGATTTCGTGCCTGCCATACGATCTATATCATCTGCAAATCGTAGGTTTGTAATCATCTTGTCACCTATTCTTACCGTACCAACATGTTCCTCCAGGGTCGCCTCCAATAATACACTGAAGAGTGTTGGAGAGAGAATACAACCCTGTCTCAATAGACGTGCAGAAGCATTCGTCTAGTATTCCGTCTACAGAAACTGCACTTGACGTCTTCTCATAAAGGTTCTCAATTACCTTTACAATATTACTATTGATCTTGTAATGCTTCATTGTTGTCCATAGCGCCGTATGCCATACTCTATCGAACGCCTTTTTGAAATCGAGGACGACATGATATATGCGTTGTTGATAATCTAAGTATTTCTCATTTAATATCCGCAGATTAAATATCTGTTTAGTTGTATTTCTTCCCGCTAGAAACCCTGCTTGCTCTTTGGCAATGTTATTCTCCGCCTGTAGTTTTATTGTGTTGAAGATTATTCCTAAGAGAACTTTGCTAGGATGACAAATGAGGCTAATTGTTCTTTAGTTGTGACACATCTTTAAGTTCCCTGATTTAATCAGCGGTGAAACCACTAATTTCGTCAAGATGGTTGGCCACTGTCCTTTCCACCAAATTCTGTTCCAGATGTATGTCAGAGTTTCAATTATTACATCACCTCCCACTGGTAGGAGCTCTGCTGGGATATTATCCAGGCCCACAGCTCCCCCCCCCCCTTTTAGCATTTTCATCGCTTCAGCTACTTCTTCTCTTGTTATCGGTTGATTTTCCTCTAACATTTTTATTTCAGGGGCGTTTGCATTTCCTGGGTCACCTCGACCCTCATGCTTATATAATTCAGAGTAGTTCACTGTCCAACGAGCCCAAATGTTTTGGGCTTCTCTGACACATTTCCCTCTCTTGCCCTGAATCGTTGTATTGCGACTTTGTATAGGTCTTACTAAGTCCTTGACTATTTTATATGCACTTTTCTCAGATTTGGTTCTATATCTGAGCACTGGGCAGTTATCTGTTCTAACTTGGCCTGTTTCATCTTGGACTTTACGGTTCCACTTACTGTTAGCGGAAGAAATACCAGCGATGAAGGGAACTGGCCACCACAGCGGCATAAAAAGGTGAGACCTAGTACAGTAAAGTCTTTAACACTTGATCCGCGACGGAAGTGTCTGTAATATATACTACCTTATGTGTTTTGTTTCCTGTTTGCTTTCTTTATTTCTCATGTTAACTGAACAAAGAACATGACACGTTTTTCCTTATCAACTGTAACACACGCACACTAATGTTTCATCTTCTACTGGTCTGTAACTAAGGCTTGGCAATATATTTTTTTTTTTGCAACCAGATCTCCACACCCATGACTCTACCAAAGGTAACAATTAGTTCAATGTGCCCGGCATTGCCATGCGGTTTCTGATACGTTGACACCGGTTGAGCACACATGCTTCACCTTTCAGCTCTCTGTGAAGCATAGGCCTTTAAAATATACACCCCAAATCATCTTGTCATTGGACCATCCTTTCTAGTTTTGCTCACATCTTTCCCGTCTTCTGTGTGTCTTACTCGAGCTCTCTTCTCCATGTGTAATTTGTTCTGTCTCTACATTTTATATGTTTATCAGTTTCAGAACAAAGACTGTCCTGTAATGTTGTTAACTAGTGTGTGTCCTGTCCAACGCCAGATCCGGCCCCGTCAAGCTACATTTAGTTTAGTTAGTTTTCATTAGGCGGTTAAGCGTCGTGGGAAGTTAAAGTCGTCTACCCAGCGCCAAGTGAAATGTAATATATAGTAATATATATATATATATATATATATATATATATATATATATATATATATATATATATATATATATAAATATATATATAAATATATATATATATATATATATATATATATATATATATATATATATATATACGTATATTTACATGCAGAAGCACACGTACCCACATACACATATGCAACATTGTTTACATATCCGAACATACACATTTGCTAATACACTCAAATTTGTATTTATATTTATTTGGCTTGGCTTGGCTTCGTTCCTTCTTAATCTCCCGCTACCAAACCCTGACATTGGCCTAAATAGCAGAATGTAGTCCAGAGAACGGAATGCATTGCGTCGTAGTTTACAGCTTGACTGCGATATTTGCACCTTTCGGTCCAACACATCCGACTTTGGCTCACAATCAGAAGGTGCTGGGTTCGATCCCCATCACAGCACCGGCCGTTACCCTGGGGAAGCAAACCCTTAGAAAATGCAGGTGGAATCAGACCCTTACATAAAATGCATGCTGAAGTCGGATGGACTGGGCCGACAAGCGCAAAATAAAAACCACAGTGTAACACACATCGCCTTGTGGAATAGAGAAATAAGGCGAAAACATAAAAAAAAAATAAACGACCAACATGGTACTGTCCATGGTTACATTCTTCAGCATACCGGAAAATGTATGTGCTAAATTGTGAGTGAAATTGTCTGATAGGAAAAAAAAAGGTAGAGGTTGTTCTGGTTATGGCTCACAATGATGTAAATTACAGAAATGTGGAATATACAAATTATCAAACCTGCCACGTAATATCCGGTCCTACGGATAATAATATAAGAGATTGTTATTGCTGATGCTGTCAATCGCGTTGATGAGACATATAAAGTGATACTTCATTTCCGTGCACCAGGCACTACGTCACACTTTATTCTTCCAGTATTCAGGTGTGTGGATTGCCCTGTCACTGGAACTCAGCAGGTCATCCATGCTACAAGTCTCCGGGAGGTTTGGGCAGATCATCAGATCGTCCTGGTCTTGTGTTATTCCACATCCGCATGTTTCATTATACCTGTATCCTCATCTTTTCAGGGTTTTCCTTCATCGTAATACACCATTTCGAAGTCTATTTAGTGACTTCCATGCAGCGTAGGGCAGGACATGTCCAGGCGCAGGTTCCTTCCGTAACTCGATCAAGGGGACCTATATGAGCTGTTTCCAACTTTCGGCACGTCGATTTCCTGGACTAGACTATAGGGCTTGGTTGACTGTAAGAAACTTCGTGTTGACTTTAGTCTTAGATGCTGCACCTGATGTCCGAACATAGAGTTTCTTGAGTCATGTACCTATTTCTCTCTTTTAACTCTGACGCGACAGCTCTTCGTATCTCTTGTAGCGCTATGCCGATTTTGGGGTATATTTTTTCAGTTGGTATAGGTTCCAGACATCCAGTAACTATACGGTATGTCTCACCTATTGCTGTATCTATATGTTTGACATTTACAGGGTTCTTCCAGACGGGTGCTGCGTACTCAGCTACAGAGAAACACAGAACGAGTGATGATGTTCTGAGGACAAACTAAGGGAAAAGCCAGGGCACAATGGCTGCCTCCAACAGCAACCGAACAATTCAAAATTAGACTGGCAGCAGCCATCACTGGAGATCTAGAAGCAGAACTCCAATAAAACAGCACCTCACCAGTCAAGCACCTTCTTCTTTCTAAAAAAGGGAGACCTCTCCCTATGTGGGCATCAATTTTACAATTGGGACAGTCGTCACCATCATGGTCACAGTACCAGGACTGGGGACTAATTGTCCCCACTGCGGCAACACGGCACACTGGTAACAAAAACTGCTCCACCAAGCAGGGATCCTGACAGTGATCACCTCCGGCAGCAACAAAAAGGAAAAAAGCTTCGAAGTCGTCATAAAAAAATTACATAAAAAAACCACATCAATTCAAGAGGCCTCAAGAATAAAAGCGCTACCGACAGACTCGGAGGCCTTCATCACGGTGACCAACAAGAGGAGCAGGCACAGGTCAGGGCCAAGCAGTCGTCAGACCGAGAGAAATCCTCCACAACCCGAATATACACACAGAACGGAAGATTTCCCAGCCCCACCATCATCCACACAACAACACCAAAGAAAGGGGCCTCACCAAAGCTTCAGGGACACTTGTAAGAGCAAGCGAACAGCCCACGTCAGGACACACAAAGAAGCAACCACGACCATTTGGAGAACCCCTCTAGGACCAATGGTTCCCCTCCTAGACACCACCAGAATTGATGATTTCATTGGACAGCGCCGGTAAGAATTAATCTCACCCCTTAACACCTCAAACACACAAACGCGCGCGCGCACTCACACACATAAAAAATAAAAACAAAAAAGCAAAAGAATATTACAAATATTTTTAAAATGGCAGAAGTGAAATTACTCAGCATCAACGGTATACGCGAGAAGTTGAACAAGCTTATAAGCCTCGCGAAACAAATATAAATCTGATTTTTTTAATGGTACAGGAAACCAACATACATATATATCAACATGCAGCACATATTACAACACAACTAGAACTGCACTATTCATGCTTCAGTCTCAATACACGACTCGGCTCAGGAGTATCCCTTATACAGACATTGAACAGGTGGAAAATAACAAACACAAGCAGAGACAGCAATGGAGACTAGCGAAAATTTAGGTCAATAACAACACACACACACATACAATAGTAAATATCCACGCAACAAGCACCTACAGAGACAAAACCACTTTTTTACGAAACTTTAGACAACATACTGACACGTTCATACCAAGGACATAGTACAAGTATCATCCTGTGTGGAGACTTAAAATGTGTTCTGTCAGACAAAGACGTTTTTGGCAACAACGTCGGAGCACAGTTATGGAAACTCAGAGGAATAGATACAAAGCAATTGGAAATATTACACGATATAATTAGCACGCACGATCTAGTAGGCAAATACAGGCACAAATACCAACATGAGACAGAAACCATACACAGTCTAGTAGGCACATACAGGCACAAATACCAACATGAGACAGAACCCATATACAGCCTAGTAGGCACATACAGGCACAAATACCAACATGAGACAGAACCCACATACAGCATAGTAGGCACATACAGGCACAAATACCAACATGAGACAGAAACCCCATACACAGCCTAGTAGGCACATACATGCACAAATACCAACATGAGACAGAAACCATACACAGCCTAGTAGGCACATACAGGCACAAATACCAACATGAGACAGAAACCACACACAGCCTAGTAGGCACATACAGGCACACATACCAACATGAGACAGAATCCACACACAAAAATAGTGGACGCCCTAGAGCAGTACGTCTAGACAGAATATACGAACAGTCAGACCTATTCACCACGCAAGCCAAACATCTACCAGAAACACTCAACTTTACAGAGCACAAGGTAGTCATGATTACCATCATTACAGCAGAAACAAACACGCCACACATTGGAAGTTTAACAACACACTGCTACAAAATAAAGCCTACGTTAACCAGAGACTGATCTCTGGGAGGTTGGTATGCACTCTCGGCATTTTCTGACACAATACGGATCACGCTTTTTTCGTTCTCAAACTCCTGCTACCAAGCCCTGAAAATGACTTGGCAAGTACATGAAGTAGTCCTGAGAACGGAATGCGTTGTGTCTCCGTTTACAGTTTGACTGTTATATTTGCACCTTTCGGTTCGACACATCCGACTTCAACATGGCATTTTCAGGTACTGAGTCAGCCTTCTCTCTTTGATCCTTTGTCCTAAGCCCCCTTGCCCTGTTTCAGCATATTATTCAGAATCATCACGCGAAGGTAGAGAAGGGTCTTGCTAGCTCTGGGTCGCTGGCCCTAACGCTAGCAGTCAGCGTGGTGACGCTATTCGCTACAGCTCATTCTCTGCTCAGCTTCTTGGATACAATCTGCTCACTTTATGCACTTTCTGTGAGATCTGTATGTCCTTTCTCACAGTTTCTCTAAGACAATACGTTATACTTGCAGGTGAAGTTTATCTGGTCTTCATGACTGCGAGGGCTGTCAGTCTATGTCAATCTGTCAGTCGATATTGGCTTCCAAAAGTAGGTGCATGATCTCAAGTTTCAATCTCAAGAGAATTAATACTTTTTATACACGTACTTACATACCAATTCTAATTCATGCCCAATTTGTTCATGATGTGTAAGTTTATAATCATACACTTAAAGTTGTG
The DNA here is from genome assembly GCA_036924085.1 of Ariolimax columbianus. Classification (NCBI taxonomy): domain Eukaryota; kingdom Metazoa; phylum Mollusca; class Gastropoda; order Stylommatophora; family Arionidae; genus Ariolimax; species Ariolimax columbianus. Next base: position 32,917,162 of record JAVGWX010000007.1, on the reverse strand, counting down.
ATTTTCTACATAATACAGGCCGCCTTGTACTCAATCATGTTTCCTCCTTAAGCAATTTTACCTCTACCATCCCAAAAAGCCAAAACCCTCTTTTTCTGCAGCCGATACTCCCTAGCCACAACTAAGTATCGATTTGGGCAGAACGATCTTAAGTTACATGTAACTTACATTTGCCCTGTACATCCTCAACAAACTTTGGTAATAAACTGTTATCTTTTTCTCTAAACTCTTCTTGACCTTTTGGCGAGAAAATTCGCCAGCTTGGAAAGATCTGCTGAGATTAGAATGACACTGACCAGTGGTCTGTATTAAGTTTTGTTAAGATGGTCTGGTAAAATTGTTTCGTTCAGCGTCCTTGATTCTGGACTGTTTAAAATCTTACAATGTGATTTAGTCACGATTCTAAAGTTATGTCATTTGAGGTAGAATTAGAGTGATCCCCTTCTCATTTCCTCTTCTTCTTCGGCGTTCGTTCTCAATTTCCTGCTACAAAGTCCTGAACAGGGCTTTGCAAGTAGCAGGATGTAGTCTGGAGAACGGATGGCGTTGTGTCGCTAGTTTACAGTTTGACTGCGATATTTGCACCTTTCGGTCCGACCCATTCGTCTTCGGCAGGCTCATTCCCTCTAAGGACCAATGACAGTGTCACACTATGCTCAAATAGTATTCTCAGTGTAAATATATATTCTGTTTTAAAAAGGCTGCCTGTTTTTTATTCTTAGCTGATAACTATGACCGCTTTTGGTCTGCTCCTCGGCAATAGTGTTATCTGCTTGGGGTTTCAATCGGTCGAGGATTAATTTAAGCATGACCTTGCTAGGGTGGCTAATGAGGCTTATTGTTCTGTAATTTTGGCACAGCTTTAGGTTTCCAGACTTATGTAACGGTATAACTATAGATTTCGTCCATAAGTCTGGCCAGTTTCCTGTCGCCCATATTTTGTTACAGATGTGTGTCAGGCCTTCCACCACTACCTCTCCACCTGCTTGTAAGAGCTCTGCTGGTATATTGTCCACGCCGGCCGCCTTCCCTCTTCTCAATGTCTTTACCGCTGCAATTACCTCTTCCTTCGTTATCAGTTGGTTCTCCTCTATATTTGTTGGTGTTGGGGGGAATGTTTTCTCAGGTTTGTTTCGCCCTTCATAGTTGTATAGCTCGGAACAGTACTCTGTCCATCTTGCCAGTACATCATTTCTCTCAATGAGACACTTGCCGTTTTTATCATGAATCATAAGGTTCCTGCTTTGTCTTGGTGTTACCAGTTCTTTGACCACCTTGTATACACCTTGTATGCTTTAGCATCATTGCTGTTTAGTCTCTCTTCGATGTTTGCGCATTGCTCACATATCCACGCTTCTTTCGCCTCTCTCATCTTTTGTTGTATGGCTTTCTTGATCTCTTTATAACTGCTGACCTCCTCCGGTGGGTGATTGTGTTTTTTCAGTGACCTTCTTTTATCACAAAGGTCTAGAATGTCATTGGTCACCCAAGGCTTCTTTTTTGTTTGGTGGCATCCCAGGATCTCTGTTGCAGTATCTATGAGAGCTGCGTTAAGAGACTCTGTACCTGTATCTGTATCTAATTCCTCTCTGAGAGCCAACAGTGGCGCAAATCTCCCTCCCACCCTTGCTTGGAACACTTCGGTGATTTCTGGGTCCATTCGTTTGTCCAGGTCAAACTTTAGCCTGGTCACATCCTTCTTTGCGACTCCCTTCAATCGCCGACGCATGGTCATCATAACCAGATCGTGGTCACATCCTTCTTTGCGACTCCCTTCAATCGCAGACGCATGGTCATCATAACCAGATCGTGGTCGCTTCCTTCTTTGCGACTCCCTTCAATCGCAGACGCATGGTCATCATAACCAGATCGTGGTCGCTTCCTTCTTTGCGACTCCCTTCAATCGCAGACGCATGGTCATCATAACCAGATCGTGGTCGCTTCCTATGTCAGCTCCAGGGAAACTTCTTGTTTTGTCGGTGTTGATGCTCGATCGGAACCTCCTCTGGACCAGTATATAGTCAATCTGGCTATACACTTCATTGCTTGGGTTATGCCATGTCCAGCGTCTCGATGACTTGTTTAACCCAAACGTATTTGCCACCAACAGCTGGTTGCATCTTGCAAATTCTAGGAGTCTGAGGCCCTGGTCATTGGTTTCTTTATTTCCGTATGGTCCACATGTTCCCCTCCAGTCGTGGACTGCATCTTCTCCAATTTTTGCATTCAAATCACCCTGGACTACCAATAAGTCTTTTTTTTGGCGTTTCATGTATCAGACTTTGAAGTTGATCATAAAATGCCTCTATTTCACAATCTTCGTGGTCTGCAGTGGGTGCGTAGCACTGTATTATGGTGATATTAAACGGTGCTGCCTTTAGCCGTAAGGTGATAAAACGGCTAGATATTGGGCGGCAACCTAATATGCATCTGGCTGTGTCTTTATGCACCAGTATCCCTACTCCATGTATATGTTTGTCTTCCCTGCCACTGAAGTAGAACTTGTGGCCCTCCTCCGTGGTAAACTCTCCAAAGCTTTTCCATCGAGCATGGCATATACCAAGGATGATCCATCGGTAGTTCTTCATCTCGTGTGTTAGCTCATTGATTTTGCCACATGGGTTCAGTGTTCTGCCATTTCACGTACATATTGTGAGCTTGTCTTTCCTCAGTTTGAAGGTTTCACCAGTAGCACACATATCGCCTCCGACCTGGTGTGGGACGGCAGGCGCGGTCATTGTTAACCCGGGCTGCGACCGAGCCGGTATGTTTGATTGTGGTTGTGTCCTCATGTGTGAATCTTGGGTGGTTTTCTCTTGGCGGAGCCCATCTCCTCTCCAAGCCGGTGCGGGCCAACATCTGCATCTGACCTGGAGGAGCCCACCTTCCCAGGCGAGCCATTGCCTCGTTTGCCTACAGCCTCGCGGCCATAGTTTCCCAGTGTGGAGGTGAGGTTGACTTGTGTGTTCGCTTTATCGGCAGGCTACTCATTTCACTTTTTGCCCCTCCGAAGAAGGACTAGCCGACCCCGACATCACTGGTTTGCGATGCCGAGCGCACAACACACCATTGCACACTAGTCTAAATGAAAAACAACGACACGTCTTCATGAACACAATTGTAAGTCGTCGACTAGAGTGAATTTCAGACAAATCCGTCGCCTGGCGGAATCCCTACTAAACTAAACCACCAGAGCAATGTAGATCCGCAGCTGCTAACAAGATTAAACAACTGGAGACAGGGTGGGGACCAGCACACGATTACACGACTAGAGACAGTGTGGGGACCAGCACAAGATTACACGACTGGAGACAGGGTGGGGACCAGCATAACATTACACGACTGGAGACAGGGTGGGGACCAGCACAAGATTACACGACTGGAGACAGGGTGGGGACCAGTACAAGATTACACGACTGGAGGGAGACAGGGTGGGGACCAGCACAAGATTACACGACTGGAGACAGGGTGGGGACCAGCACAAGATTACACGACTGGCGACAGGGTGGGGACCAGCACAAGATTACACGGCTGGAGACAGGGTGGGGACCAGCACAAGATTACACGACTGGCGACAGGGTGGGGACCAGCACAAGATTACACGACTGGCGACAGGGTGGGGACCAGCACAAGATTACACGACTGGTGACAGGGTGGGGATCAGCAGAAGATTACACGACTGGAGACAGGGTGGGGACCAGCACAAGATTACACGACAGGAGACAGGGTGGGGACCAGCACAAGATTACACGACTGGAGACACGGTGGGGACCAGCACAAGATTACACGACTGGAGACAGGGTGGGGACCAGCACAAGATTACACGACTAGAGACAGGGTGGGGACCAGCACAATATTACACGACTGGAGACAGGGTAGGGACCAGCACAAGATTAACTACTATGCCGTGAGGGGTCGCTTATAAGTTACACTTATGACCTACACACACACTCACACACACACACACACACTCACACACACACACTCACACACACTCACACACACACACTCACACACACACTCACACACACACTCACACACACACTCACACACACTCACACACACACACACACACACACTGACACACACACACACACACACACACACAAACAAATACATTATATATCGAAGGGGAGGAAAACTAGTGTCTGGTAAGGCCAAATATACTGGCCGAGACACTCACCTCGACTTCCTAGTAGCCCTCCCTGGAAGCGTGCTGTTTTCTTGGCAGCCTGGCTAACGAAGTGACGAAACGACGTGATCCCCGTAGTAGTGAGCGACACGCAGATGAAGCCAAGCACAGCACAGCCGCCTGGAAGACCCGGTCCACCTTCCTCAGCACGCTTCGGATGTCAGGAAAGCTACTGCAATCTGCTACTTAACGTCCTTTTCAGGGTAAAAGAGTAACCTACTCTTTGTGGGCATTCGAAATAATAACAACCTAACTTACTTAGCCACTGCTCTTCTACCCAGTTGTGCAGTCTTCTACCTTACTTAGTCACTCATCTTCTACCCAGTATTGCAGTCTTCTACCTTATATAGTGGCTCCTCTTCTACCCAGTAATGCAGTCTTCTACCTTAGCCGCTCCTCCTCTACCCAGTATTGCAGTATTCTACCTTACTTAGTGGCTCCTCCTCTACCCAGTATTGCAGTATTCTACCTTACTTAGTGGCTTCTCTTCTACACAGTATTGCAGTATTCTACCTTACTTAGTGGCTTCTCTTCTACACAGTATTGCAGTATTCTACCTTACTTAGCCGCTTCTCTTCTTCCCTGTATTGTAGTATTCTACATAACTTAGTCGCCCCTCTTCTCATCTGGTATGTGGAGGCGGAAATAATTATTTGAGGACTTGATCAGAACACAATGTTTATAAAAATGAATGGACGATTGATAGATGACAACCTTTAAGATGACAATGCTATAGACCACAACAACGTGGATGACAATCCTGCAACCGATGAAAGATCAATCTACCCGTGGATGGAGGAGTCAGAATCCAGTGAGACAACGGAGCATGACTGTGCACACAAATTGAGCCATTGAAACCAATTTTTCCCAACGCATTCGAATTTTCTGTTACAGAAATTGATAACATATTTACTCTTCTCGAAGTGAAGTAATGTTGATTGATTCTTGATATCATATACCAGATATAAACCATTTACTATAGACTACAAGGCCATTATATTCATCTGACCATCAATGA